>CM038715.1:11349762-11949762 GCA_021613375.1 Megaleporinus macrocephalus | reverse complement strand
ACTTTTTGTTCCTTGTCTGTATGTTTATTGGAGGTTTTCCATACTGTCCTAATTTACTGTCACCACTAGCACATCCATTTTTTCATATTCTGCGTCAATAAGTAGGAGTGTAAGAAATATAAAAAATATTAAATATTGTAGTATTTTGTTTTGTGATACTGTATTAATTCTGAG
Source organism: Megaleporinus macrocephalus (assembly GCA_021613375.1). NCBI lineage: Eukaryota > Metazoa > Chordata > Actinopteri > Characiformes > Anostomidae > Megaleporinus > Megaleporinus macrocephalus. Next base: position 11,949,588 of record CM038715.1, on the reverse strand, counting down.
AAACACATTATTGATTTTTAATCGGGTGTTTACGATCAAAAGATTTGTGAAAACCTTTGAGTATTCCTCACATTAAAACTCTTCCACTTTAAACAAGTAAAGTAAGGGAGCACTGCTAACACTACCATTAGTATACCTACTAGAGATCGACCAATATGGGTTTTTCTATAGCCGATGCCGATGTTTAGAGGTCAGGGTCAGCCGATGGCTGATATGTGCTGGCGATTTTTTTGGCCTTTTTTTTGGCCAATATCTAGAAGTTTTTTGCTTTATTTGCTGCTAAAATGTCACACTAATAATAACAAATACAGTATGACCACAATACTGCTGAAAGCTTGGGGTCCAGCTTGGGGTCCTTCACATGCGGCAGCAGTATGTTCCACCGCACCAATAACATGGGGCTACCTGTGGAAGTGCCTGGCTTTAAATCGGCGCTGTGAAAAATATAGCAAATATCGGCCCGATATATCAACTGACTGATATATCGGTCGATCTCTAATTACCTACACATATGGTGGCATCTTTAGTACTATTTTAAAATGTATTTTACAACTTGTGTTATATTGCCTTGTTTACAGTATCGCAGTATATCACAATATATATTGAATCATAACCCCTGTAAAAAATATTTAGCCATAGTTCAAATAATACTGCATACAAATACCACTTTTTTCTTTTAATATTCTTAATTTATTATTCTTTCATTTTTAATATTTCTTTTAAAATTGCTAATCATTTCACCTAGTAATGTGTTAATAACATGTTTATTAACAGCTTAAACAGCATCTTTCCTATTTTGACCTTGTTTCTGTTGTATCGTTCCACCCTGAACCCAGCATTGTTGCTATGACTGAATTTGTGACTGTAGTCCTCTCATTCAATCACAGCTTTCAAAGTCCCATTAATGACCATTGGTTACAGTATAACACCAAGTTTAACACCAATTAAACTTCAGGTATATCAAGCTGTCTACTTAGTAAGCGTGAGCAATTGTGAATCAATGCTTTGGTGCGACTGAAAGTGACAACAGGTGCACAGAAGAGGCAACAGCAAGACAAACCCCAAAAAGGGAATGGTGGACAAATCTCTTTTTTTAGGGTTAAATTTAGGAAATAAGACAAAGTGATCAATCACAATGAACTACACAAACTAGGATTAATTACGATTATTTATTTGAATCATTTGAAATCCCTGATTTCACTCAAGAAAACCATCTAGTATTATGCAGTTGTTTTTTGTTATCCAGTTTGTTGCAATGTGTAAATACAAGCAGGCACAGGCCCTGTCCCTCCTCAGCCACCCCTCCAGAAAGTCACTCTGATGAGTATTAATTATTGACTGCTTTCCCTAATTATGGCAAATCCATTATTAATGCCTAGGCTCTGAAGTAAACGCATGAGGTTTGAGGCGACTCTGCCTTCTACGAACTCAGCACCAGAGGCCCTCGTGCGCTGATAAATGGAGCAGTTGCTGTAGGTGACCAGAAAAATTGCTCAGAAAATTGGAGAGAGCAGGCACAGATCTTCCCAGGTGGTCAGTTATTATGTTATTTTTGTATTTGCTTGACGTGTTTGGCACATTTTCTCTGGATGAATACGGTTGTTTTTTCCCTGCTGCTTTTAGTCCAAATTCAGCGCAGTGGGCCTGAGGGGGGCGGGTCTGCGTTTTTACTCAGGTGCTTATCTTGCTGAATCTGAAGTGGAGGAAGAGAAGGCGACATTAGTGTTTCTATTCTAGGTTAATGCACTATAGTTGAGTCTTTCAGGGCTCTCTGCGATGTCTGCAGCGTTTCTGGGGTGTAAATAGGATTAAAGGTGATACTAGAGGGGGTGTTCCCTCTGCAGATCAGCAACAGAAGTTGTCTCTATATACAAATTCTAATTGCGAGATTGTGTGTGAGCCCTTTAGGATAATACAGTGACTGAATTAATTGTATATCGTGATTGTCAAAAATAAAAGTTCTCATAAATAGTAACATTACAGGAGAATACAATAACTCTCTCTTTTAATTGCATATTATTGGTCCATTTGTCTTGAAACATTTACACAGTGTTCAGGGCAGCTACAGCTTTAAATTATGTAGAAAGTGAAATGGTGATATGGAATAAGAAGGTAATTGTGTCAATTCACTGAAATGTCACTTTCAGGTATTCCTGGACAATAATTCGATATCGGTATTTAGCGCGATATGTTTCAATAACGGTGATATAATTTTTGAGGTATTTAGATATGTATTATTTACAGTAGAGGTGAAGCCAGATTTTTATTGGCCGGCTGAATCACCCTTAGGGCCTGTCGGTTGGTTGCAATTGTTCCTTTCACCTGATGGTAGCAGCAGTACATAAATGTATAGTACGTTTCACAGCTGTGTTAGCAAGTTCAATAAACTTAAGGCTGACTTAAGGCTCATTTATACTCCCTCTATGTGCGGAAAAGTCTGCGTGCGGTTCAAGCGATATAACCGTCACTGCCACATACTTGTCTGCGCCAGCTCCGTTGGCATGGTTGATGAGCAACACTTCCAGTAGAGGGCAGTACGGAGTAAATCAAACATGGCAGCGGTGGAGTAGCTTGTCGTTCTGTATTTACTTAAAAAGTGCCCAAAAACAACTGGTTAAAATGTATAACCAACTTGCACAACCTCTCTTCAAAAAGTCCCGCCATTTGTTCTTTGTCATGTTTGTATGGAAGTGTTCTGCCCCCACGGTCTACAGCGGTACTGCTCCGTCCAGTCCGTATCCGTAAGCTTTCCGAAAACGTGCAAATTACGCACAAAATAAACACAGAGTGTGGACAGAAAGCTCCATGAGTATCCATATTTAACAGTGGATAAGCTTGTAGTTCTGTATTTACTTCGAAAACAAGGAAAAACAACTGTTTGTCTTTGCGCCACGGTCGAGTTCCATCATGGTTAAAATTTGTAACCAACTCGCACAACCAAAAAAAGTCCCGCTGTTTCTTCTTCGCTGTGTTCTTATGGAAGTGGTGGTGTCTTGCACTGCCCCCACAGTCTGCAGCGGTATTGCTCTGTCCCATCCGTATCAGTAAGCTTTTTTTTTGTCTAATTTCAAGAATATTTCCAAAGAGAAAATGAATAAACCTGGAAACACAGTGTCATTATTGCAAAGTGTCACTGTTTCTTCCTGTTGTGATATCCATGACCATCCCTTCAGCCAAATTCATGAGGTGCATAACAATTAAAAAGGAAAAAACTTGTTTGATGCCTTATCCAAATAACCAAGTAAGTATAAAAATGTTATGATGATTCATTAAAATAACCTCTCCCTTCCCCAACATTGCTCCACATAGGTTTATGTCTATAATAGGTAGACATAAACCTGCGTTTATGTCTACCTGCGTATCAGTGCATGTGGCAAATGTGTACATATATATGACAGTGTGTTTTAGCACTTTTGGTCTGTTTATGCAATTTGCTTAGCTGACTGACTGGCAGGAGTTAGTTTATTAAAACTGCTTAGACAGTCATCGATCAACCAATTTTATTTCAATGAGGAGCAGCGCTCTGCTGCTGTAACTGTCCTGTTACTGTTCTTTAAGCAAAGGCCATGAAATGGACTTCTCGTTGTGATCTCGTCTTCTTCTGGCTGTTTCTTCTGTCAGATTTTAGACTAATATCTTTCAAATTGTCATTTTGGGACTGAAACGTCATCTGATATTGTTTTAAACGGTAGAACCATATAGTTTGATGAGTCTTGATCTATTTCCTATAATCACAGCACAGGGAGCACAATGAAAGGAAATGATGTTACATGTGTGGGGGACATAAATAAGATTTCAGATAGAGGATAATTTAGAGCTCTAGTGAGCTCCATGGTAACAAAGCTGTTTGATACTCGTGACATTTCTGTTGGTGCCTGAAGTTATTTTAGTTTTGTTGGTTATTGAATTTTGTTTGTTATTCATTATGTTCTGCGTTCTGTGTATGTGTGTGTGTGTGTATGTGTTGGGATGTTTCATGTCATGTATGCAGTGTGTTCTAGAGTTTGTGTGTGTGTGTGTGTGTGTGTATGTGTGTTTGTATGTGTGTGTGTCTCCTCACCACATCCTCACATGTACAGGACAATATGACATGTTTGGTAAAGTGAGAAGGTTTTATTTTTTGTTTTCATGTTTTATAACTCTTGTGGAAAATCTAATAAAGCAGAAATATTACCTTTCGTATAACAAGGTTAAGGTCAAGGTTAAGGTTAGGTTTTGGTTTATGTTCAGGTTTATGTTCAGTATAATTCAGCTACAGTGATACAAAAATCAATAGAAACATATGGCTGTTCTTACAAATATAGTAAGACTCACATGTGTGTGATTTGTGTTTTGGTCACCGCACAAACTGCAACCACCTTAATTAAAATTCCAGTTTAAGCAAAGAATATAGAAACACTTATTGCCATGACAACAAGCTCTAAGTGTGACTGCTAGGGAAAAAACACAGAGATTATTTTTTTCGGATTAATAGCCTGTATGCGGCACTTCTGACATTTAAATATCTTTAACTCTTTGCACTCTCACCTCTCTGTACTACTAATTAGGCATGTTTAATTAGTGCAACACAGTTGAAAAATGGAAGGGTGAATATGTAACACTGAGTTTGTCCACTGGAGGTCAGTGCATATCAGTTTGCCTGTATAATGCTCCTTCACCTGCTGCCTGGTTAAATTATTAGTAGATTTTGTGCATTTTTTAGCCTTAACTCTGTATATTTGCCAGTCATGCACTTGCAGTAATGTAATGAATGCTTTACTGCACACAGCCTAACTGAATGTTACCACTGTCCAAAGAAAAAGAAGTATCTCCAACAATACAACTTCACAGGAGAGGACGAAAACTGTCTTTAAGTTAATGGAACCAAAATTTCGGAGCATTTCTATTGGTCTATTCATCATGAAATGTCCACACAATATAAACAGCAGCTGTTGTGTTTAAATGATGTAGAAAAATAAAAATTGCCAAAAATGGACAGCAACGATATACCCATTTTGTAATGATAAAGATATTCTGATCTAATGGCTTACACTTCATGCAAAGGTTTGGGCACCCCAATCAATGTATGTGTTGAATTACTAAGTGATAATTCTCTGTGGTGACCACACTGTTGATTATTTCACATTTTAATATACAATTCCTGGTGAATTGAATCTATTGGGAAAAGGGTTGTTATGGTGCCTTATATTTAAGTGGTCCCTATAAAATAATACTATTATTTTAATACTATACTATTATTTGTTCTCACAAGTATAGTAAGACTCACATGTGTGTAGTTTGTGTTTTGGTCAGCGTACAAACTGCACTAAAATAAGTGTTTCCTGTAGAGGATGAGTTTTCAGTTAGAAATCCAACAAAACCGGGGGGCCCAAACATTTGCGTATGACTCAAATTACTTAAATGCAAATGAAATTGGTTTCTGAGATAAAAAATAAACTACATGCCAGTATTTCCATAACAATTGCATTTAGGAAAAAATAATAATATACAATACTATGCAAAATAGGCAGCCAAGAAAATAGTTTAAAATTATCTTGGCAGCAAAGAAACCACATAACATCAAAATAAATACATAAAATATCTTGGTTAGAGGAACACAGGTAGAACAACTCCAGCTGTCCTTGAGGTATTGCATGGATTTGTTCGATTCCATCAGGAGTTCACTTGATTGACATTCACAGGATTTCTACTCTAAGTCACCTGTCAATTTCTCTGACTTTTCTCTGACATTCACTGACGGAAGAGCCTGAAGCTAGATTTCTATGAGCTATAACGAACAGGAACACTGGCCACCTTCGTGCTGAGCAGACAGAAACCAGTCACAATATTTTCAAGTCAACTAGTTTTCAGTACAAAACTTTACGAGCATAGTTACATTCAATTTACATACTTGTTTGCCTCCGTTTGCCAATACAGGAGACTGCATATCTCAACGAAAATAAATGGCAGTTGTTGTTGAGCGGAAAGGAGATAAAAACCCATTGGAAAGATTGATTAGCTGAGAACAGGTACTGTGACTGTAAATACTGGGATTCCTTAAGGAGAGCTTTGGAAATGGTTTAGGAGGCACACTGACACACAAAATCACAATGTGTTGTTTATTTGTATTCATTCTAATGTTGCTATGGGATTTTTTTTCACAAACAGTTACTGCACATATAAATAAACACTATTTTCTTTATTTTATTCTAAAAACTTTGCACAATACTGTGTACTTGTTTTTTGGCAAGAATAAGCCTGTTTGTTTTTTCAGTCCTGTTAGGAGAGCATCTATAATAATAATGATAATAATAATAATAAGTTGAACTTATATAGCGCCTTTCACAATCCCAAGGCTGCTGAACAAATGGAGGAAAAATATAAAAATTAAAGAGAGTAAAAAAAAGAAGATAAAAGGTAGGACTTCAGCTGAGATTTAAACATAGAAAAAGAGGAAGATAAGTGAATAGGCAGAGGTAGGGCACTCCAAAGAGTGGGGCAGCAACACTGAAAGATCTGCCACCCATAGTGGACAACCTAAACCTAGGAACAGCCAAGAGAGCAGAATCAGAGGACCTAAAGGATATGATGGAGCTAAGCCAGGCAAAGCCTTATAAGTCAACAAAATTATTTTGCAGCGAATGTGTTCAGAAACAGGTAACCACTGAAGCTGATGGAGGACAGAGTTGATGTAAGTGGATTTTTTGGAGCGGACTAAGATTCTGGCAGCACACTCCTGAATATACTGGAGCGGGCGAAGAGTTTTAGAAGGTAGATCATAGAAAAAAGCATTGCAGTAATCCAATCGTGAGGTGACAAAAGCCTGAACCAGGATCTCAGAATCTTTCAAGGAGAGCAAGGGGCGGAGTCTGCCATGTTACCAAGATGGAAAAAAGCAGACTTGGTCAGATACTTAATGTGAGAGACAAAACTGAGACTGTGGTCAAATTGGACTCCCAGATTTTGAACTGTGGCGATAAGCTGACAGAGATATTGTTTATTCTAACAGTGTAGCCAGAGTAGGCTGATATGTCTGCTTTAGAGCCAACAATCAGAAATTCTGTTTTTTTTTTTACACCAAATCTGAGGAAGGTAGCATTCAGCTGCCGATAGGTAATGAGTAAATGACAAATAACAGGGGACCAAGAACAGAGCCCTGGGGAACTCCCTGAGCGACTGGGATAATAGGTAATTAATTCTTCCCTATAGACACAAACTGAGAACTATCTGTCAAGTAAGATGTAAAACAAGATAGCACTACACCAGAGAAGAGAGGAGAGACGAAGAATGAGTGAATTGTGACTGACTGTATCAAAAGCCGCAGTAAGATCAAACTGAAGTGAAGCACAGCCAGAGTCAGAGGACAAAAGTAAATAATTCTGTATGTGTCAGTTCATAATTTTGATGTTTTTTCTGTTATTCTAAAACATGGAAAATAGTGAAAAAGAGTAAAATGGGGTGTGCCGAACTTTTAACCGGTAGCATGTGTTAACAAGATGCTCGAGAAATAACTGCAACAGATCACCAACATGCTCATTCTGCACACAACAGCATTACCGTGTTATAAACAGAATACATGCTGCACATTTTAATGCACAGTTACAGCTGAATTTGAACATACACAAACATATACAAACTCTCTCTATGACTCTCCTTTAATCATTTACAATAAACTAAATGCTGAGGCCTCATTGCAGCCATTTCAGAATCATGAATTGGTAGGTGTTCTGTCATTGTATGTGTTGTCACTATCATGACAAAAGGCCTATTGGGGTCTTAAATGGCTTTAAAATGCAGTTATGAGGTTTTGACTCTAATCATACTGCTTTAGTCTGTTAAAAGACTACTTCAGATCAGTGAGCACGCTACTTAAGAGCAAGGAAAGAAAACAAGGACCCGTTTCTAACGGTAGCTGAAGAGCATTCTTTTTATTCTCCCTCGCATCCTGAGGGTATGAGAGTTCTCTCTGTCTTTACAAGTGTCCTGTTTTGGAAATGTTCTGTCATAAAAGCTCAGTATTTTATTCATGGCCAATTCCAACTCAAACCGGTAATTTCTGGTCATATGACTTTCTTTTAAGTGCTGGTTTATTTATTTCCAGCTGTTCTTGTACTGTGATTAGGTCTACATCGTGGCAGTGCCCCACATACACCAACTATTTGTAGACGTTTAGTATTTGCAGACTTTACCATGTGATGGATTTTTTTAACCACCTCATCGCCAAATAAGCTTTGCTCAGTTGTGTTTGAACAACTAGGCCTTACTGGTTGGTTTCTATGTAGAACCAAATTCTAATTAAATAGTTAGTTTATATATCAAAATATGATAAACACATCCTTGCAGCTATAACAAATGCCAGGAAAAAATGTGTGCCTGGAATAAATAAGAGCTTGTAATTGTTCCACATGCGTTAAAGGTCTGTGTTGTATATAGACATTAAATAACTCACATTAGAAATACACTTTGGTTGTGTTTTTTGTTTTTTGTTTATTCAATAACAGCTTTTGTAGTGTCGACTTATAAAAAACAAACACAAAGGGTGTGTTTTACAGACAGAGGTGAAGTCTAGTGGAGAATCTTCATTCAGAGCCCAGAACCAAGACTAAAATTGGGGAACTCCACAATATTTTCAAAAGTTCTGCATAAGGAAGTGGTTATAAGACATAAATAGAGTGGTTTGGTGTAAAATGCTTAATTCTAGAGAAACTTCCTGTTAACAGTGGGGGTAATAGGAACCAGACAGCCATCTCTAAAAAAAAAAACAGAACAACCACCTTTATTTTCATCTATTCATGGCGGACGGATACATTAAGATCCTTCTATAGCAAAATTCATTGCGACTCTTGGTTCCTGTCACCACCTCTGTAAAGAAACTTGAGTTGACAGAATCTTCCATACAAATGAACATCAAAAACAACTCTGAACGACTTTATTTACAGCTCAACCACAGAATTATGCAAAAGAAGAAAGGTGAAATTTCCCTTTTAATCCCTATCTGAGCAACCAACTATTTTCTGGATATTTTATTTATTATTTCGGAGCAAGAAAGTTTTATTAAATTATAAATAAGACCCTGCTATTACCTAATTATAGTTATTTCTGTATTTATTGTGTTGCAGATGTTTTGCACAATACATTTGATTATAAAATCTTTCCGAATTCTCAACAACTTTTCTCAGTCTTAGTTTAGACTAGTCTACTGCTGAACATTATTTATAAGTAGTCAGTGAAGTAAGAAGTGTGTGAAACTGCGAAGTGCACTCTTCTTATGCTAGTGTTTTCAAACTTCTGAACGTGTGTGGCGCTGCTGTTTTACAGCGCATGCGCTGGAAGGAGACGGGCTCATGTAAGTGCGGCCTGTGATTGGCTGCTCTAAATTAGCAGGCAGTGAAGCCCCTCCTCCTCCCGCACAGCATGGCAGCACCCACGGATCAGTTTACTGCAGAGGCTCAAACTATTTTGAAGTGAAGCGATTTTCTTCTGTCCCTGTGAGGCGGGTAGAGTGAGGAAACAGGGCAGAGTATAAACTATAGCAGTCCCTTAGTGTTTGAAGAGGTTCTTCGTGGTCGACGCTACAGGTTTGCCCGGCTGGTGGTTCATCCAGAGCGCTGTCAACAATGGTGCTGAAATCAGAAGATGGAGTCGGTGAGTGAGTGAGAGGTGTCGAGAGCAGTTTTCGGTTGTTATTTTACTCTGTTTCGTTTTTCTTTATTCTTTGGACGCGGTCATTATGTGTTATAATTGCCGAGTTAGGTTTTCCCTTTTAGCTAAGGTCGTCAGGTACTCGAAGCCGAAATGCAACAGGTTACTGTTTCTGATGCATATATGTTCATTAACTGACTAGACAGTGAAGAGTAACGGGTTAAGCTCGGTGTTGACTGCGTGTGAGCCGCTGTGCTTCCCACACTTATTGTTGTTGGTTACAGACGTCATTAAACATAATAAAGGCCAGTGAGGTTGAGGTTTAACTTAAAACTGCCGTAAAGTCCTTATACGCTGTGGGCCGGTTGTCACAGCAACACAGGGTTAACTAGCTAAGCTTATTGATCTGACTAGCCAGCGGACTAACCTTCGTCTGACCTCTGTAGATCTGTGAGGTAGATCTTTTAATTAAACTCATCGACCGCTTTTAGACTTTTATTCATTCTGTTTGCTTTTGAAGGAAAATATAATGAAGGCAGTTCACACCAGACAGAGGACAAAACAACAACAACAAAATAATAAATTGGATATGCTTCTGCCAGCTATATTGTTTTTATTCAAAATAATGACATGCTATATTGAAATTTGATTGAAATAATTTAATGTCATTATTTCAAGATGCTAATTCACATTTTAAGTAAAGTAACTTACTTTTTGAAGTACAAAGTAAGCATAAGTAATTATTTTTCACCCAAAATGCTGACACACTGCCACCTGAAACAAAAGAAGAAGAGAAAAACATGGATGGGTGTTTCGTTTTATTTATTTTTCCCCTCTTCGCTATCTGGCAGGAATGGGCTTTCATAAAAAGCTGTTTGTTAGTTGACAGCTTCCTTTGTGTGTGTTTTTTGTTTTGTTTTGTTTGTTGGGGGGGGTGCCCCCCCATGGGCTTTGTTTAACTCTATTACTGAGCCCTTAACTGTGTTGCAGAGCCTCCGTACATGTCTGTGTGGTTTTCATTCAGTCTATTGAAAGAGTTGCCATGGTGCAGAGGAAGAGACTGTTTCAGCCACAGTGTGTATTCTAATAAAAGATTGTTTGTTAAATTATAATTTGTTTCTTTTTAACTAAAAATCCTTTCATTTTATGTCTGCTGGCTGCCTGGAATAGAAAGGATGGATGATGTTCTCTCAAACCACAAATGCTCTTGTGCTTTTGATTCTTTCTTAGATTTTTCCACTCCCACCCCCTCTTTTCGATCACGGCCGTAAGGGTTTTGTGACAGAGCCTCTCAGTGTAATATCACACAAACAGGACGTTCTCTTCTAAAATGCTTAACAGTTAAGCTATTGACTTATTTTTGAGGCAAAAGCCTTAATGGAAAAAAGGGAGCAAATCTAGCATCTCTGTCTTTGTCTGCATGTCTGTTGATTTCATCTTCCACAAGCAGTATTTCTGATGTTGTGTGAGATATGACAGTGAAAAGCATTGAGTGTTCTGATAAAGGTGTGTCAGATAATAATCTCACTAAGTTTTTTAACTTCTGATGAGTCACATTAAGTCACATTTTGAAAATCCTTCCAAGACTTGCAGTGGTTGATTCAGCAGGTTAACCTTTTTTGATGCTTGATACCGTTGATATGAAACTGGTGCCGTTAAACCTCTTATGAAAAAGGTGCAGACAATATGGAGAGAAGGACTCAGCCAGAGAGCATTATTAGTTATTCACCTGGTTTTATTTCAGTTCCATAAGAAACCCTCTGAGTATAATAGTAGATTAAATTAATAATGCTCTTGCATTATTGATGTATATAATGTCAGGTGAACATGTACTGTCTGGCTTCAGGCTGCAGTGATAAGACATATATATTTTATTTCAGGGTCATCAACAAAGCGTTGTTGGTTAGCCTTTCTCTGGGCAAGACAGTGATCTTATGAAACCGTGCAAATAACCATAGACAAAAGAAAACACTAAAAAAGATACAACCCCTCAAAACTGAAATATCAACATGTAACTAAATTTCAGTTAAAATATGCCACATCTGCGCTGTGTGATGCTGTAATTAACAACTACTTAACTGTCTTGGTGTTTTTTGTTTCAGCAAAAGATGGACAGGACCAAGAGGTGTATCAGCTGTACAGTTTTAAATGTCAGTACACTGTGTCCAGCGTTCATACTTTTTGGGTTTTTTTGTTTTTGTTGGGTTTTTTTTGGTACAGTGTTACACCCTATCTCACTTTTTTTATTATTAAAGTAAAGATTCAAGTTTAAATTTGTGTCCTCGGTGTAGTTTTACCATAGACAGACAGAAAGACACATGTTGAGGAAAAGGTGGAGGAAACCAATCCTCTTTTCCTTTAGTACCCTCCTTACCCTGGAAATCCAGGTCAGCCAAGACTTACTGGGTGGCACCCTAAAAAAGCTCTTTAAATTCTGTAATGCCACAGCTCAGTCCAGTTGGGCCTTTGTAGCTGTTTTTATAAACCCACTAGGGTGCGATGTTTTGATTCTGAACCACTGTTTGCTGTTTCACAGAGACGTGTTGGTTAATGAGCCACTTGTGCACAAGAAGCTGATGTACACAGTAGAAGAGTTTTAATTAGTTACACGTGTCATTGTCAGCCGATATCCAGTGTTTTGCATGTGCGTGTCTGTTGTTGTTGATACGTATTCATTAATAAAATAAATGATTATTGATTACTAAATCTATGCGGCCTGAAAATCCAGGAAAATGTAACACTTGTAGAGGTTTACAAATTCAGTAAATTGAATACAATGCATATATTTAAGCACAGTAGCCAAGCCTTATCTAAATGTTCTGCTCCTTCAGTGTACTCCAGACTCATTATCAAATATCTGTTTAAATTATTCTTAAAATGTAAACATGTGAGGCTGTGTTTAGCATATATCCACTGATACCAACATGAGAATTATTAATTTAAAATGATTTATTTTATTTATGTAAACTTGTATGTTCCATCTTTCAGTGTAAATTGCAATGGAAGCCAAATACCTGACGTATATGTATTTATTACAATGCAGTTTACTTTGTTGTGGTAACAAGCAGAACAGGGATATTCCAGTTGTGTAATAAGTCTTCATTTTGTATATAGGCACTTTGGTGTTTAAGCGTATTCTTGTTTTTAATGTTATTTTATAAATAAATAAATCAAATCCAAAAGGTATATTTTTAGTGATGTAATGGCAAACCTCACCACAACCATGATCTGACCTACATCATGTTTTATGCAGCTGTAAACAGCTTCAGTACTTTATTATATTTGTATTTGTTTTGGAATTTATGTTGATCTGTCCTCGTACGTCTTGTACTCTGCCAATAAAAATAGATTCTCGTGGTTTGCAGCAGAGGCGAGGCGCACAAGTTGGCACTTTGCTTTGTTTAATAGCATAGCCACAAGTCAGTAGGTATCTGTATGCACTTCCTTGTGCAAGTTTTCTTACACAGAGAGAGAACAGTGGGTGGGAGGACACCGTCTGTCAGTCAGTCCATGAGGGAGAGGCTTATTGGTTTGGTATTAAATAGAAAATGGAGACAAACAAACCTGAAACAGAAAGGGTAAAACTGTCACCCACCCTATCTCTCTCTCTGTTGCCTCTTTTCTTTCCTCGCTTGTTATCTCATTTGCCTCACACTCTTGTTTACAGAACCTGAAGGAAGAAACCAAAGAAAAGGACTGCAACATGCAGATACATGCAGATATATACATGCAGATATACAAACCTTCAAAAAGTTGCATAAACCCAAAAAACACCAGAGATTACAAATGTGTTCTCATGTTGCCTATGATATAGTATGAGGATGTGAATATCATGCTATATTTGTTTTAGCTGAGGTGAGAGTGAGAATTTTAGGGTTATATAGAGGTGCCACAAGGTGGCGCTGAGTGTGCTGATATGTGTGGTTCTCTCAGATGAGCAGGGAGGAGACTGAAGGAGGGTTTACACAGGCTGGGTGGGGGGGAAAGAGAGTGGTTGGTTTCATACACGTTGAGAGAGAGAGAGAGAGAGAGAGAGAGAGAGAGAGAGAGAGAGAGAGTGCATTGAGAGCAGCTGTAGTATTGCTTTACTGCAAGCTTTGCCGGCTTCCTGTACTCTCCTCCAGCTTCTTCTTCACCATCATCCTGCTTGTTTTTGGGGCCTGAGGAGCACTCGACTCTTTTAGCATCATCTTCTCAATGAACTCTTGGGTCACTGAGGATTACTGGAAGACACTGGGAAGTCTTATTGGGATGCAGAGACTCATCCTGATCTTCTAATCTGGCTGAGTTACCGGACCAAAGGTCATGATATCACAGTGAAGTGAAGTAAGTGTTTACGGCAGTTCTCAACTTGACCCCAAAGGAGTCTCTGTGATAGGCATTCAGTCGTAAATTGATTACTTTTTTTATTTTCCATAAGTGCACACGTTTCCTTATGTATGAACTGCAGTCTTCATTCAGTTGTTGATGTCAAAAGCTGCATATTTACTGTTTGGCATGTCTGAGGTGGCTCAATTAGACTGGATTGCTGTGTTTGTTGATATAAGGCTACTGTTTGTAGGCCTTTCTCTTATCAGTGCGTGTGCAGAAACACGGGTTCCTCTGAGTAAATGTGACTTGTCTTGTTTCTTATGTTTTGGAGGTATAGTTAGCCCAGTACCAACTTCAACTCTAGTATATTAGATTTTCTCACTGTGGCAGCACTTGTTCTGGCCAGCTTTTGACGTTTGGCATAAGATTTAATTTTTTTATCAGTCTGTTTTCTTTGTGGCTGCGTACAAGTGTGTGCATGAGTGTCCAGAGCCTCTGCAGCTGTTTTACTTTCTTGTTTCAGTATTGTAGCCTTTCAGAATTATACTTTAGCACACCTTATTTATGCCTTATTCTTAGATTTTGCAGATGAAGTTTCCTGTGACTGTGGTTAATTAATGAGGGCAGGTGGGTTGAATCAGGGATATTATGCAGTAACTGCATTTTTGTGTTTGGGACAGAGTGCATGTTTGCTCAAAGTATGTAGGAAGAATATGCTGAGTATGAGACCTGGGTCAGTATGCTAAAGTTAAACAATGCTTCATTTCACTGAAATAATTCCTTTGCTGCCACCATTGTTATACCCTTGTATTGGAGAAACATGCAGTGTTAAGGACATGGACTGAAGAAAGGAATTTTCTGAATAATGGGGATGCACATGCCAAAACCAAGATATTTTAATACGTTATTGAATTATGTCTTGTGTAAAGGGAAAATGATATGAAAATATGCTTTTCTGACTATATTGTGGTTATTGTCAGTACATGTAAAACAACTTCATGCATCATAAAAGTGCTTACAAAGAATAAGGAATAGAGAGATGTATAGTGATTCACTGTCATTTTTGTAGCCTTTACTTACATTTTTTCTGATGCTTTGTTCACAAACAATTTTATGTTTATAAAATATAAACATAAAATATTATATGGCAAACATATAATATCCCAATACCTATAGGCATTATTTGATGCTTGACGTATGTCATAATATTTAGATTTTTTGAGGTTTAATATGTTGGAACAGACAAGAAAGCCCCAGTAGAATCACATAAAAAACTACTACCATTAGTATTCTATATATTACATACTATGCAACCCCATATCTGATTAAACGGTACCAATTGTGCGTTCTTTGTAATAAAGCATGTAGCTGTTCAGTGTTCTTTAGGTGCTGATGATCTCCATAGTGTGCTTAGAAAATCAAATTGCAAGTTACTTTACACGCAACATTAGAATGCATTGCTGTTAATGAGCAAAGACATGCAAGCGACTGTCAGTGTGTATTTGGTAGATACTGCAGTGTTGTTCTGAATAGAGCAAAGTTTAATATACAGGACTGTACAATTTTTCAAATAAGTAATGTCTGGGACACTCAAGTCAAAGACTTTTGAAAAAAGGCAGAGTTATCTCAAAAATAGTAGATCACTTTGTTGTAAGCACAGTTGTTGCAAAGTATTAGATTCTGGGTTGACCTTGATGCCGATGTTTCTTAAGATTTGTTTTACATAGACCGGTACTGCAGTTTGAGTATCAGGAAAAACTGGAACACAGTTTCTTTATCCTAAATTCAAGCAGGGTCTAAACTATAATCTAACACCTCTTTGGTGATGATGTCTAAAAGTACTTCTTACAGGGTAGACTGATGTCTGTGTTACAGAGTGGTGGTATTTGTTAACTTTGAAAATGATTTAATAAAATAAAATAAATATCCAGTGGGTACCAGAAACAATTGCATAATATTATAAATATCTTAATGCTGATATGAATATCTAATAATAATAATAATAATTTTTATTATTATTATTATTATTATTATTATTATTATTATTTATTGTTGTTGTTGTTGTTGTTGTTGTTTAGCTTTAATAGATCCCTTACAAATTAAGAATTCTTTTACTGGACCTCCTTTAATAAAATTAAAATTAACATAACATTTAAATTGTGTGTGTGTATATTGTCGCTGTCCAATGAAAAACATTTCTCTCCTTTTTTGCCGATTTTGAGTTTTTACATTATTTGAACATGCCAATGGTCGTTTACATTGTTTGAAAATTTTATAATGAATGGACTGATAGAAATACTCCAAAATAGCTCAGGACATTTTCTGGTTCCATTGACATACATTGAAAGTAAAGTATGTTTTTGGTCTCTCTTGTAAAGTTGCAATTTTGAAGATGCTTGTTTTTCATTGGACAGCGACAGTGTATAGTATCTAGTGTCTTCCTTGTTTTGTGTTTGATACTAGCATGGTTGCTACATAACATTTGACCTTCCATGTTTAAGAAGCGTAACCTGACAGAAAATAAAATGCAGTTGATTAACTGTAGCTGCACAGACACCAGCTATAATTAAAGGCTAAGGTAACTGCAGCGATGTGTCTGTGTGGTTGATGTTATTGCACCATGACGTCTTTGGTTCTTTGAAGACTAGCAGGTGCAGGTGATGGATTAGACTGTGTTGTCTGTTCTGGTTCTGTAAATGCACCCTGAAACCAAGTGATTTTTCTTTTCTACTTCATTGCCAGGTTGGAGTCAGACTGGTTTAGGGTGTGTTTAAGAGCCAGTTAAGGGTTAATGCATTAGTGGCAATAATTTAGTTTAAATCGTTAAAATGTGTTGAATATTTGTGTTCATAATTGTTGTATTTTATAAAAAGCAGAAATTAGTAATGAATACATTTTGAAGAACTTTTCTGTACTTCCGGTTTCCGTCAATTATCTTGTTTTTCTTTCCACTGCTTGCACGTTAAGGCAGACGGCAGTTAGAGACATTGGAAGAAACAGTTTTTTGACAGAGCCATACTAAGTCCAGTCTAGGATTCTGTCTCACTCGCGTTTTCAGATACTTGTTGTTACTCTGTCAGCAAAGGTGGTATAAAAGGACTTGCAAGAAACGAAGTGCCATTACAGTGGGCTTAAAGTATAGATTGAATAGCATATCGCTGCTATGAGGACAAAACTTTGTGTCTGTATTTTTTAAACTATTGGCGACATTAAGGGGCAGCTGGCATGGCTTCTTTTCTCTATAACCTTATGCAATTGTCTGATGATTTCATAGACGTTGGTCATAATGAGAGTTAGCTCTGTTGAATATAATATAAGGTGGAGATTGGGTTCCCCAGGGCCTGCGTCACTGTCCTCGACTAAATTGAAGGTTCTCATGGTTCAGCAACACATTTAGGATCTGAGAGAATGCAAGATCCGTTCTGTGTTTCAGTCTGGAAACAAGATATCTCTGAATCTTGCTCTGTTCTGGAACTTGAAGGCCCAGAATCCCAACCTGCTGCTTCCTTGTCACCATCCAGAAAGTCAATACTTACCTTTGCACAGTTCCTAATATGCCACAACCAAATCACCACCATGGCCTCTGCTCAGGAAAGTGAAGCATGACACAGGCTCATCTCTCGTAGTCTTGCACACACCATCACACTCACAAAGAAGCTGATACATTGCTTTCATGAATAAACATGCTGCTGTACAGCCATGGCTGTTTTTGCCTTAAACAGATGGTGTTACATGGTTGAGTAAGACTAGTCTTTCTCCACACCCAGTCTTTTGTCTCTCAGCTGTTTCATTCTGTAATTAAAGACTTCTTTAAAGAGCAGTACAAAATAATGTATGAGAAAAGTAGAGCCTCTCTGTGTTGCTTGTCTTTTTAAGACTATTTTTGAGCAGCATGATGTTGAACATCAGTTTAGTTATTTCTCTGCTGTTTGTTTATACCTACTACTGGCCCTTTAGGAACACAGTTAAGAAGCCCTGCAGTACATATCGATCTGAAGTGTCTTTGTTTGCAGTAATGCTTTTTAATTTGCATGTGAAATTGAAATTGAAGTTATGGTATTCTGAGCATTTGCAGATACGTAAGCCCCTGATAGCACAGTTAAACGCAGTAAGGCTGTACAACTGAAGCTTCTACGTTTGCCTACAATCTTCATAACACAGCAAAGATGCATTAGTGGCTGAGCAGAAAACTGATGATTAAGATGTTTGGCATGATTAACATTTAAGCTGACCAGCCTTTTCTGCAACTTATCATTACGATTCCCTGTGGTTTCTGGAGCTCTGAATTTTGTGCAAATGCAGGCATTTGATGATGATCATGAAATGATGGCTTTCTGTTGAGTATGTTGTTGGTCATTGCCTTTAGTATTATTTTGGCATAAACGTGGAATTTGCATGCGGTCAAAATAATAAAATGCGCAAGCTTCAGCTGGAGGTTACTGAGAGGATAGCAGTGCTGTTGGTTGTTTTGAAATAATAGATTTTAAAACTATAATGTGATTTCATTATCTTGCTGCATCACTTAGGTGCAGAAAGTGGTTATACATTCTTTTTGTTTTGGTACATGATGGCCAGTTAGTTGGGCTGTGTGACAAGCTTACTTTTTCTTAGAAAGGCTTTTGAATGGATGATTGGATAGATTGGATGATTGGATAGATTGTCTTTGCAAGTGCTGCGAGGTGCTATAGACCAAACTAGTAGCCAACACAGTAAACAATAAACAATAGACCACTAATGCCAGCAGTAGGCTGTGTCCTTGCAGGCAGTAATTATTCTGGGCTATGATAAGATGGCAGCACTGCAAAATGAATGGACGTGGTTGTTGCTTTTCGGCTATCTCAGTCATACAGATGCTGTTCCATGTAACGGCTGTATCGAGAGCTGCAGCTAGTGTTTACAGTAATGTGGTCACATCACGTGAAGGACAGTAACAATAATAGATTCCAGATGACCAGCAGAACCAGTTCAAATCCTGTCCTCCTCTGCATTTAGCTTGTGTTGATCCGTTACGTTTCCTTTGTGAGCCTGTGCGCTGCTTGAATCTCGTCTCTGAGGCAGGACAGAAGCACGTTATGTTAGTTTGTGGGTGTAGGTGTGAGAGGTGGGGGGTGGGGCAGTTTGGGAAGGAGTTAGTGATTCCTCTTCACGGCCCGCCTGTCAAGCTTCAGGGGGGGTAGGATGCAGTCAGTATGTTACCATGGTGACCAGCAAGCACTCTATGAGATATTTGCTTTAGTAGTGAAATGGTGTTTGACTAGTGGGGTGCATTGTGTGCTGACATGGAATTTTTTGGTCAGTTGATGGCTTGTGGTCAGGCACACAGACTGCTGCTATGGACCAGAACAATCCCAAGAAACATTTGTACTGTATGTGAACAGGGTCAACTATATTTGTAGCCATCCAGTCCAGTTCTGTATAAAGCCGTCCTGCAGATTGTGTGGACGATTTTGGACCAAGAGTTTTAGTGAGGGTAGTTTATGATATGGCGAATTGTTTTATTGACATTACCCTGTATTGCACTGTATGCCGTAGATGGGACAGATGTTGTAGCTGCCTTTCTCTTCAACAACCTCAGAGTTTCATGTGTAGATGCATAAATGCAGCATTTTAACACTACTTATATATTTATATTAATTCCTTAATCCACAATGTATTTTTGAATTCATCAAATCATAAACTAGTAGTTTTTTGAGGCTGCAAATCTCTGTGCATAATTCTATATCTGAAGTATTAGTTTATCTGTAGTTAATACATATTTAAATCTAAAATAGCTCAATGTGACACAAATGTATGATTGTCTCAATAAATGTATAACTTTTGATGGAGAACCAAACTAACATGCAAATGTTTTTAACCTTTTAAAGCATGGAATCTGTGAACAGCAAACTGTATTGGATATTGTTGTGGAATGTTAATTATACATTTACTTGTGGTTTGGAAAAGCTGTGCTAGACTACTGTAACTTGCAAATATGGTATTCGTGACAAAGTAGACATAGAATTCTTACAATAGACCTGATTTGATGACTGCCCTGATAAGTTTTGACAAAATGTGGCTGTACATTTCATGATATTGATTGTCCGGTGGTTATTATATAATTTTTAAAATAAAGATAGTTCAGGGGATTGGAGGGTAAAGCACAAAGGCTGGACTGTGCTAGTTTTCTCCAGCTGATCTGAGTGATGCTGGCATTCAGCCCAGGTGTGGACATTACTTTAGTGCCCTTCAGCAAAGCACTTAAACAGAATTGCTGCAGCTTAATTTGTGCCTGTGGATTCCGAGTCCTTACAAAATATACAGTGTGTATAAGTTGCCCTGCGTCAAGGCTAGGTATAGTTTTTTTAGTAATTTATATTGATTTGATATATAGTACAGGAATGTTTCTGTGCCGTGGGATTTGCAATTTGCATTTGTGCTGAGTATTAAAGGTGGGATCCTAATCAAAGGCCCATCTTCTGATGCCAGTGTATCTCCTGGTTATTGATTGTCTGGGAAAGACGATGCTGAGTGTATGTGGGGTTTACAGGCACCATTGTGCCGCGGGGTGCTTAAATCTCTTGTTCTGTCTTCTTTTTATATCTGTCTGCCTCCATTTCAGTATCATCCCTTATTTCTTGTTAAGGCTCTCCCTGCCTGGTCTTTTAAATGAATTATTGAGAGGAGGTAGCAAGACTGTGTGCCCTCTTTTTAACATCAGTCTCAAACCATGCTTGCGGGGGGTGCTAGTCTGCCATGCATGTCTACACACTAGATATCATCTCTATTGCCAAAAAAAAAAAAAAATTTTGAGAATTTTTTAATTAGTTAATTATAGATTATATATTATTATAGATTTAGTAGGATCGTTCTGCTCACATTTCCAATTATGAAAATATTAATCTCACATATACATTTTGTTATGTTACACAATTTGAAGTAGCGATTGAGGTTTTCTAAAAGACCATGAGAAAAGAGAAGTACCTCTCACCTCTCAGTTGTTTACTTCAATGTAGAAATACAGAGTTGTGTTGTTTTGCTTGCTGGTTGAAGTGTTTAAGGAAAACATTTAGGACTTTTTCTACCTTTATTCCTCAATAAAAAATGCAATAAGTGCTTATTTCTCCATTTTCTCCATTTTGTATGACGTGTGATGAAGTGATTAACTTCCTGCCTCTAAATCTCCCATAAAGATTGAGTCTCCACACCTTCTCTACTTCTTAAAACTTGTTACAGGTGTTCTTCAGACAATACACTTCTAACAAGTAGAATACATGGTCCCAGGTTTTGCAATCAGGGTAAATTCAACAGTATGAAGCCTATCAGTCATATAGACAGCTAAAATAAGTACCAGTGAGCACACAATACCGGACCAGAAACTGAAGACCACTGGGTTTGTTTGCTACAAGCTCATAATTCTGTCTTCCCTCCTTCCAGTGCCAGATGACCTGACCCCGGAGGAGAAGCAGGAGCTGGAGAACATACGGCGGCGTAAACAGGAGCTGCTTGAGGATATCCAGGTGAGGATGCGCTACCTGTTTTAAAATAGCCTGTGAAGCGGAATGTTTTTTATACATATTACAAGAGAGCATGCCCGCGAGATGGCACACTCTGGGGATCTTACTTGAACTTTTATACCATGTCTTCCTCTTAGTTTCTATACTATATAAAGACTGTAACATATTTAGTTTTATTTTGAAATTCACCACCGTCCATGCTCTTATGTGCCTGTATGCTGCCTACAGTGGCATCACCTCTGCAGTGTTTTTCTGTCTTGTGTTGATTGACTGTAATTATAACATTTAACCTTCACGTTTTTCTCTCAGGTTTATATATCAGAAAGTCACGCTGCTTGACATGATCACCCACAACACCGCCCTGTCATATCTGGCTATGCCAAAGTAGGCCTTAAAAGGTCACCTTTCTTTTGTTTTTGATCTGCTGTACTGCTTTTACATTCGTTATGCTAGAAAAAGTCATTTTGGTCCTTGGGTACAGATTTGGTTGGTGCCTGTTTAAAATATCAGACGCTATGCTAATTAATTCCACCAATCTCACTGGGGTCTATTTGACCTTATGGCCTTTTGCTTCACCTCTGTTATAGCTATGGGCAACATGCTTTGAAAGAGAGAGGTTTAGTGCTAAATTGTTCTAGTGTCTAGGCGTGCGGAGGCATACTGGAACAAAAAGAAAGCCCATGCACATCCCTCACTAGTAAGAGGACTGTATTCGATGGGCTTTTGAGGGGACTGTGTACATTGGAGCAGATGGTGTTGCAAATTCAATTATACTGATTGTATTATGCATTTGGAATGCCGATCATTGATCCTCTCCATGCCTGGACCATTTGACCTCTTCTTCGTTTCGTTTGAAATGACTTAATCAATTGAGTAAACGTTAACAGAATTTTGGTTGCATACCTTTTGGAATTGGACCCAGTTGCTAGCTTTTCACTCTTTTGGGAGTCCCTTTGGAGTCATCAGTCATTCTCTGATTGCCCGAGAAGCGCCAGGTCGATCTTCCATATAAACTGAATGCAGTAGAAGAAGAGGGCTTCTTTTTTCACCTACACACTGCCCAGCCTACATACCCCTGGAGTTTTTAGAGTGATCAATAAACACTAATGCATCTTTAGTCTATCGTTTATTAATGGAAAACAAACAGCTTCAGTCAGACAGTTCCATGAGGATAGTTTTCTCTGTTCATCTTTCTCTGTTCGTATTATTCTATGGCCAGTTAAACTATGATTTCTCCAGGGCCATCTGCAACGTGGGAATAGTTATATACATCTATATATTAGCTTCCGCAGGCTAGGCCCATTCTATAGAATGCTTTGGATTTAACAGAAAAACTGCAAATAATCAACACTGTGTCCAGGTTGAAGTAGGTATTTATCATGGGTATGTAATGCATGCACTGTATTTATGGCTGATTCTAATTTCTTTATAGACACAATTATCTTTTATTTGACTTTTTTTTAATTTGACATTTACGTTTCTTTAAATTTAAAGCCAGTTGCCTATTTTAATAACACAATGTAAAGAGGTACTAGAGGTACATTGAAAGTCACAGTCTGTTTAGCACATTGAATATACTGCAACAGTAACATGGCTCAAAAATCTAGTAAATAATTTGTAGTAATTTAGTTACAAGTAGCACATACTTGCATGACTTTCAAGTCTATATAACAGTACTTGGAGGATGTGCCACCTAACGTACCATCACGTGCAGCAAGAAGAAGATACGGACAACCATTGAGGGAATGTGCTGACAGTATGTTTTGTCACATAATAGTGAATTTCACAAGAATACTTTGGAAATTAGTTACATTTTACACTGGCACTTACAGCCAGCACTCTGAACCGTTAAAATCAGGCAAAATATTATGTGACAAATTTCCTCTTTTTCCAGGTTGTGAGCTTAATTGGAAATGAGTTCAATCAGACAGTAACTTTTTTACAGTTCAAAGTCAACAGCCATTTCTCCAGCTGTGGCTGTGATTGTCTTGTGTTTTATTTGCATTTCCATCATTGGTTAACATTTTTGCTATACTTACGATCGTTCTAGTTTGTGGGTCCTCACAACAAATTAACAGGAAATTTTTTTGAACTCTTGTTTTTAAAGTTGTGCAGGTCAAGCTTTACAGTTTCTCAATGTTTTCTGTTCACACAACCCCAAAGACACTGGAGCGCTGGTGCATTCCAGCCCAGCTTTACCCCTGCCTGCAGCTCTGCGCCTTTTCCTTCGCCTGTCTTTCTCATTTGCTCTCTTAACTGCTCTTAATGTCCCTGGTATACAGGCCATATTCACATTAGGAAAAATCACAGAACCATTTGAGGAATTCTGATGATGTAACAGAGGTGATGAAAGCTCAGCTTTATCTAGCTGTCCTCCAAAACAAAGATGTCATAGGAACTCTCGGGGCATAAGATCACATGAAACCCCATGATGAATTGCAAGAGGACTGTGTGAACAGAATGTGTGATGTAGCATGGTTATATTCTATCCAAGCAGTGAGAGGGGAATAAGTGAGAGACATTGTTTACTAGAACATTGCCAGCTTTGGTGTGCTCTTGTGTGGTGTTTTTATATGGCGGGGTAATGTACAGGGCAATGCTCTGGAGTGAAGTCAGACCATCAGACTAAGCTTATTCAGAGCGCTGATCGAACTTTACATGTGTTTGCTTGGTGGTACATGTGATGCTTCTGCAGGGCAGTCAGCTCCCCCATAGACTGCACTTTGACCTAGAACGGGCAAGAATTCCTTGGGCAACTTTGGCATCATTACATGCTTGACAGATCTCATATCATGTAGTCAGCCTTTACTGGTCATGCCACAAAGCCAGGATCAGTAACAGCAGATATACAGAAAAAAATCAGTAGTCAAGTTTTTAATTTCTATTTTAATAAATGTTTTTTGCATTTATTTAGTTAATAATTTTGTCCGACTCTCTTCTTCTCAATGTAAGGAAGAATGTCGGCGGGTAAAGCATGGGGGTGTAAGGAAATACTACATTACTCAAGTGTATCAGTATTATGTTTTGTGATGTATTTATTCTCAAAAACTTGATTTTTAATTAATGGTTTACATACAAAGATTTGTGACAGACAGTGGTATGATTAAACCTCTACATCCCCATCTTCATCCATTAAACTCTTCCACTTAAATAAGTAGCGTAAGAATACACCACAGGTTTCAAAATATATCAAAATATCAAAATATATCACAATATGTTGGATCGTGATACTAATTGTATTGCTGGATTTTTGCTACTGCACAGTGATAGTAATGTTTGTGCAGAATTTGCCTCATGTGTAAGTAACCATCTCACTCTTCCCAGAGCACTCCTTTGGGTTCCACTACAATAGCAAGCCAGGTTGAGAATAAAAGGCTGGCTGTCTTCATTAAATTGCCTTTGTTGTTGCCTGTTGAACTAGAAGCGGTCAAAGTGTGTCTGGCCCAGTCTTGTCATAAGCTGTGATTACTGATGGGTTTATCTACTCTGTTCGTTATTGATAGTATCCAACAGTGCTGTCATTCCAATTAGGAATAACAGGAGCTGATCGATGCTGTGTATGTGATATGGCCTCTCTGGGCCATTAAGTGGTCTTTAACTTGTTTTCGGGTGAGTTAGAATAGATACTGACAAGTATAAATGTTCATGTATTTGTCTCTTCTTTGTCTGGAGTTTTTGCTGTAGTTGTTGTCTATGAAAAACATGTTTAGCAGATATAAATTATTAGCTGAATGAGTGTTATTCTAGTTTGACCTATTGTAATGCTGTGATATTTTTTATTTATTTATTTTTAAATTACCAGGGCTAATCCAGTATCATTTACAAACAATATACACTGCTGATGCAGCAATGTCAGTCATTCAGCGAACCTCACTGGATGTTGCTAGAAGGAGAGAAAAGAACAAAAGCATCATCTTCAAAATGTTCTTTTCATGTTCATCATGCGTTCATTTGGTTTTGTATGTAGTTCACACAATCAAAATAATTGTTCTCCCATTTTTCTTGTTGTGGTGATTTTGCTCTGCTTACTTGTTAAAACCTGACTGAGCAGAAACTTATTTTATAATCTGCATGTTATTATAATTTTTTAAGGGTTAAAGATGTGTTTCTGTCTTATAATTAGTTTAATTGTCTGGAGAAAACTTGCTTCTGGTCTGTAATTGCACACACCTCATTAGCTGCTGTTTGTGCTCGCCCATTTACATCAGGAGGTTTTATGATTATCAATAATATGCTTCTGTTGGGCTTTGTGTCCTGTACTACTGTACCCTGACCCTGAAGTGAAGTTTCTGGGTCACACACAGACACACTGGAGGAGGGGAGGAGGTTGGTAATAACTGGGTCAGGTCAGGTGTTAAGAGGGTACTGTTATGACCTCATGGGATGCAGTGCTCAGGAGAAATAAACTGTTAATGCAAGAGACATTGGAAGGACAAGTGTGTGTGTGTGTGTGTTTGTGTGTGTGTTTGTGTGTTTGTGTGTGTGTGTGTGTGTGTGTGTGTGTGTGTGTGTGTGTGTGTGTGTGTATTCTTGATGCATTTGTAATATGAGCAGCATTGATCTATGCCTCTGCTGCTGGAAGATGATAGATTGCTAGTGTAGGCAATGTGGTTTCACTGCAGTGGCTGCAAACACAAGTGCATGAATCTATAGAAAATGCATACTATATTAAAAAAATTACAAGCTGTGGAAAACACTGCAGTTCCTTATTATGTTCCTGGTTAATTTGATATGTTACACCTTCAGCCCCTGAAGTTTCTCATGAAACAATGTTTTTGTTTCCAACCAAACCCTACCAATGAAGCATTATGATTATATGAAATATATTTTACATAGTACTTTTATGTTACAAAAATTATTAGACCATTATTGCAGGCCTAGAAGTGTGTGAGGGTTTCTGACACAAATTTCAATTGGAGTTACAGCGTATTTAAAAATAATACATCTGGCAGGTTAGGTCTAAAGGGATGTAACTAACAAATATTTATATGATTAAATAGGCTTGTGAGATTTTGTTTTTACTCGGAAATTTCTTGTACAGTTAATAAATCTTACATTTGCAGCTTATTAATTGCCTCTTTTTGAAATTGCAATTCAAATGCTGCCTCACATTGTTATCAAAGGTCGTGGATGGACATGTTAAAAGAAAACATTACAAGAAAAATAATATTATACTAGATCAGCTTTAAGCTGTGGGTGACAAATAGACATTTAAATTAACCAACATGGCAATAATGATAAACACGATCCATGGGTGATTCATATTACTTTTGTCAATCAGCTCAAGACTATCAAATAACCAGTCTTACTGAACAAAGTGCCTTGCTAACCATGCTGAGAACTAATCTAACTAATCTGGTTAGACCCTAGGCACATATGACTAACACATTGTTCTTTGTCTCGTGTTGTTTTTGTTTTTGTTTTGCTTTGTTTTTCTAAACTGGCCCTTGTGCATGCAAGAGAGAGGATCTACTAGAGCATGCTTATAGACCACCTGTGCATATGTGTGGAGAATCAAAGGCTGCCCAGTTGACCTACTGGGACCCAGCAGATGACTTGCAGATGATGGGATAGCAGCAAGTCTCTGTTGTCCCCTCCACCCTTCATCCCTTTTTGTCAGCTACTGTATCAGCAGCCTCTTATTGGAGATGAAAGGATTCTTCAGGATTGCTTTTCTCTTTTGAAATTGCAGCGTCTTTCTCTGTCTGCCTTTGTCTCTATCCTTCCCATGCCCCCCATCCCCCCACGTTTTTCATCCTTTTCAGACTTTTCATATTCAATGCAAGATCCAGACCAAAGCAGACTTGTTGAAATGCCTGAATAATTATAAAGCTTGCATATCTTGATGCAATAATGATAAAGCTTGCCTAGCAAGCCCTCCATCTTTCCTTAATGATACTTATCATATTATGAAGAAAATCCAGGACTTTTTGATTTATCTATCATTGGTCTCTCCTTTTTTTTTTAGCGACTGAAGGATGAGATAGCAGAGGTGACGAATGAGATTGAGAACCTGGGATCCACTGAAGAAAGGTTAGTGTTTGTTCATTTTGTTTGTTTTTCTCTAATGTGGGTGAAAATAGGGGGTCCTCTTTCGGAATCCCAATCAAAGTTGCAGACAGACATGAACAGTAATGTTCTCTCTCTATTAAACAG
Organism: Megaleporinus macrocephalus; assembly: GCA_021613375.1. Taxonomy (NCBI): domain Eukaryota; kingdom Metazoa; phylum Chordata; class Actinopteri; order Characiformes; family Anostomidae; genus Megaleporinus; species Megaleporinus macrocephalus. The sequence continues at coordinate 11,922,007 of CM038715.1, read as the reverse complement.
TAATGAACAGCTCAACCTGCTGTCTGCTCTCTGTCAGACACACACACACACACAGACATGCAGACACTTACACTTAAAGATTCACTCGCATGCAGAGATCACACATACAGACAAACACACCCACTCACACCCCTGCGTAAATGTTTGATGCCGGTGTCCCGTGTGAGGGGCTGCTGCTGAATTATACAGGGCTGTTTTGAATAGAAGTCGAGTTATTGGGGTTGATGGGCTTGATTTTGTAAATATATTCTGGGCAGTGCACTCTATCGGGCAGAATTTTAAGCCTTTTAAAACCCGTGCCCTGTAATATAAAGTCTTAAGATGAAAAGTCAAATGTCTTTTGCTTAAGTATGTTTAAGTGGTTTAGAAATAAAGTGGTATCCTTCAAGGCTTTCTTTAGTAAAGTCATACTGGAAGGGAAAAAAGCACAATATGGTCACCCTGTGAAGCCTAGCGTAGTCATTTAAAAATCAGATTTGTCTGATTGTATATTTTTGCGTTTTTGTATAATACACAGTCTCTAAAAGAAGAGCCTGAAACGTGAAATATGGGGGTCCGAAGCACGATGAATGTTATAAAACGTTCTGTATTATGCATGCTATTAAGCATCTCCGCCAAAGAGGTCTCTAAATTCACAAAACTTAATAATTAGTTTAAAGTTTTTGTCAAGCAGTACCTCAAGCATTTCTTATTAATATATTGAATAAGTTTATTCATATATTTTCTGTTACAACAGGTACGGAAAATATTACCTTAAGATTATTGGACAACATGAGAAGCTAAAGTTTTTTGTTGAAGAAAAGTTGTTGAAGAGATGAATATTTACTACAATATACTAAACTACATGACCAACTTGTATGCAGAATAACAAAGTGATTTTACATACAGAGGTAGGTAAAATTAGAACAAGTCAAAATGTTGCTTAAAAATCTACCAACATAAGTCAAGAGGAAAACAATTACAGCTTGTTTACTTTATTTATTGTATTCAAAAGCAAGAACGATTTTTTAGTGGAGTTTAGAGTCCAGTTAAGCCAGTGTTGACTAATACAGGATGATGTTGGGAATAAAACTGCAGAACAAGGGAATGCTTTGCAACAAGCAACTTTACAAATCCATGGCAGAGTCCACAGGTCAGTCAAGCATGACCTGCCCTTTTCCTCTGAGGATCTCTGGATTGGATTGCTAACTTTCAGGAAATCTAGGATACAAACATTGGAATCTCACAAATTTGTATCTAACTCAGGCACTCCTTAAGCAGCCTTGCTAAGTGCTCGCCATGGCGAATATGCAGAGAGCCAGTGAGCTCTGTAATTTAGCAAAATAAGACTTCAGACTTTACATTATTATCGGATGTGGTACCACCCTCCAACAGCATTAGGATCTGATCTTAAAGGACTGAAAATTGACCAGGACACATTCAAATGAAGCGAAATGCCAATAAGTTGTAATATGCACCAGGCTCCTCACCTGATCTGTTCTCTAATGTGTTCATGTTGTTAGTTTCATAATCACATGATAAGCGACTAGTCAACATCAAGCTTTAAGTGGTGTTGACGAGCAGTAAAGTCAACTCGTCTGCATGATCCCTACTATGTAGGGTTAAACAGCTTGGCAGGAGCAACAGATGATCATATAGAGTTTTAGTGTTTAGTGAGGTTCACTGGTAGTACCAAGTCATGTTGAAGAGAGAATACAGTCATAGTTCTGCTGTAGTAAACCCCAAAGTGTTTTTCCTTAGCCAAAAGAAAAATCTGAAGGCTTTTATGACAACACCCAAGACTAATGGATAAAAGAAAATATTCTTTAAGGTTTGAACTTGGTGTTATACACAGCCATGCCCTGATTCTCTGTATAAACCCACATCAGTGTGCAGCTGGAAAATGTTTCAAAATCATTGTTGATTTGAAGGACTTGCTTTTTATTTAAGCAATAGCATATACAGTAAGTTGTCGTGTGTGTGTGTTTTGACATATCTTTTTTGACTTATTTATTTATTTATTTATTTATTTATTTATTTTAAATACAACAATTATATTGAGCCCACAGTTTGTTCTGTCAGTGACTATGTTCTATATAACATGATTCCATTTAATAACTTCCAGTACTGTTTGACTCATTTCATACATTACTTACTGTGTTGACTCATCGGGTCTGTACAGCTTAACTAAATGTCATCCAATATGAGTCAATAGATGTGAAAGCTCAGATTACATCATCATAATCAAGTCCTTAAAGGGTCGGTGTAGCTGCGTTTGGCTATAGGTTTTTTCCCCAGCACCTGTTTCTACTTGTTTAATCAGTTGGTCTCAGTCTTCAACAGCTGATAATATGTGTTCCTGTTTTGTTGAAATGAAAACTCACAGTAACACCAGTTCTTTGTTTACAAGGTTGTCACAATGCCTACCTAAAATCAGTTTTGGATTACTGAACAATAATTGTAGATCAGTTTGGGTTAAACAGTGGTTCCTGAGGCTGCACAGGTTGGAAGTGTAATATATGTTTTAATGGATCCACAAACAAATCAGTTAATTTAGCCCAAAAGCTTAGAGTTCATACAATTTTAATATGACATATACGCTAATGTGTAGTGTAACCGTTCCTGAGCCCTATCATTTTCCAATTAAGAAGTTAAATGAAATGTTGTCATTGTAGTATTTATTTAATCAAAACACTTGCCGCTTCTGCAAAAGAGCGGCCTAATTACTGTGATTCAAGGACCAGTCTGCTCTATGGAAATCAAAATAGGATGGGAAGGAGCCATTCAGAGAATATAGCTCATCATTTGATCTCCTTATATTGTTCTGCTATTGTTCTTGCATCTCTGTTATTAACACAGAACATCCCCCACCCAATGAGCGTTAGTATTAAAGGTAGCATTTATTGGGTTTGTCGTATATATATTTTAGCAAAAAGCTATTTACAAAGCCAAACTAAAATAACCGGAGCAAATCATAAAAAGAAATCACAGAAAAACTCACTGCATAGAAAAAGCAGGTTCTTTTATTTCATCTTGCAATATGGAGAGGTTCCATCATCAATACAGATCAACAGAAACACACAGATATTACAGAATATTCATTTGCATACCATTATTGTACAATACAGAAAACACTCTCTCTCTAAGCCACTGCTGAGTTTGTATCTTTCTGCTTATCTCTGTCTGGTTCTCCATAGCCCTAAAGACACCGCCTGAAACACAGACTGTATTCTTTCCAACTATGTTTATTATAAAATAGCTTTTCCCAAATTATCTAGAAAAGGAGGGTCCTCGATTTGCTATCAACAGGTGGAGATGCATGAACAGGCCAGTGTTATCAACAAGGCCATGCTAACCCCGGCCTGGTGCGTTCAGGCCTCAGGGTTCAAATTAAGGTTGCTGCACTGATATGAACTACAGTTTTTGGCCTACAGGTCAGGCTGGGTATTAATTTTCTATACATTTAAAATTACTATTTAAAGTAAAATACATCATTAAATAAACTCACTTCCCTCACCTTAAACACCTTAAGTTACTTAAATTACTCCCCTTAGGTTCATGATGCCACAACTCTTTGCTAGTTTTATTCATTCACATACATTGTGTTAAAGAAATGTCTCACCAACATTACCCTCATATTCACAGGAAAAACATGCAGCGGAATAAACAGGTAGCCATGGGCCGAAAGAAATTCAACATGGATCCCAAAAAGGTATGCTGTCTGTGGATCTCACTCATTACACTACTTTTATCTGGCTTTGTGTTTGACTTTCGACCTTCCAAATAACCTTTACAGGGTTCAGCTGTATAATTGAATACCCCCCACCTCTGGAATAATGACCATTTTCATCACATGGCATGTCACTTGGGTTTCTTGAAACGTTGACTTTGACTGTGTACATGACCTCTGCTTAAATTATGCTACACGTAATATCTTGTAGCTTCTGCTTAGTAAGAAGTGTGTTAGTGCTGTGGTGGTGACCATAGAGCCATCAGAACTAGCTGTGAACTTGAATTCTGAATGTGGTGTCTCTTTACAGGGGATCCAGTTCCTCATAGAGAATGACCTGCTGAAGAATACCTGTGAGGACATTGCTCAGTTCCTTTATAAGGGTGAGGGCCTCAACAAGACAGCCATTGGGGATTATCTAGGTGAAAGGTGAGAATGATGTGATTCCTCAGATGGCTTTCTGGTGCATTCTTGTGAAGTGCCACTGTAATGTCACCTTCTTGTTACACACAAATGCTGTTAGTACTCCCAAGGTGTTACTCGTGGTTTACAATAAAAATGCCACCATTCATGTACACTGACACTACAGCCACTTCAGGTTAAATAGATAACAGTATGGCAGTCTGGCTTTTTACATGGTGTATGTGAAGCATATTCATTTTTCTTTTGTTAGAGGAGCAAAGGTAATATGATTCTCTTTAATAGATAGGTGTGAATGTCAAGGAGGCAGTTTGTCAGACTGTAATTAATAAACCTTTTATAGTTTTGTTTAAAAAAATCAATAAAACAATTTACTGTAGAACGAATTATTTAGCCTTTTATACAGTGTAAAGAAGTCCTATAATTCTGTTTGACTGCTTGCTGGTGAGGTCAGTCTTACTGTTCCTAGAGTCCAAGCCCAAGGGAAGATGACATCATCTGTCATGAGCTTGTCCTCACTAAAAGCCATGATCTGTTTTAATCAAGATGGCTAGCGCCCCTGCTAAAGTGCTGTGGTTTGAATTACAGTTTGAATGCAATTTTTTCATAGGTCTTTCATTTGTCTGTTTGTCACATGACTTGTAGCTTACAGCAGCCATATTACTGACTATCTTGGGAGAGAGCACGGGTGGAGAATTAAAAGATAGTGAACATTAGTACTGAAAAGCAGTGATATGTTCTAAAAACAGAAGTAATTGGTTTTGCTTAATATTGTCACTGTCACCCAAAACCTTTTATCTATTATAGATTAAGCGAGTACCTCTTTCCCCTGGTTCAAACTTTCATGATGAACAGACCAATATAAATAGTCCAAAAACATTTGGAAAGGAATGTGCTTACGTTTGATTTGCACTAAATTCAGTGTGCGAGTTTTTTTTCCCATTTGTTTTGTAAAATTGCCATTTTAGATTTCTGTAAGTTGACTCTATTTAGTTCAAAAGTCTTAAATATTGAAAACTGCTCAACACAAATGAGATTAATTATTTTTACCCCATATCAAGACTATACTTGCCTGCCATAGCAAATCTCTGCAGAGAAGAGCACCTACTGTAGTAAAGTTTAGAGAGGTAGGTTGTATATTTAGGACACTATGCAGAATACACTAATGATGCTGCAGCTGCTTTAGTGCTGGGCGAGTAAGCTGGACAGGTTTAAACAAAAATGTTGTGTGTAAATAGGAGAGATGAAATGATCTAAATAACCTTAGTTGGCTAGCATTCAGATAGATGAGCTAGTGAACTGTGTAGACCAGTTTCAGGCTTGATCTGTTTGTTTATTTGACTATTCATCGTATTTCGCCATACCCACTTTTAAGCGTGTGTTTCTTCCGCCTTTGTGTTAGATCTTCCGCTCAGCTAACCAAAATTAATACAGTTACATGGGTGGAGACCAGAGAGGCAATAAAAAGTTTGAATCGGCAACCCTGTCTCATCTGAGGTTAATAACACAGTGGGTGGGTGATATGAAAAAGTGGCCTGAGGTTACTTATGGCAACATTTTTAATTAAGTAAGTGTAAGTGTAGACAGTTCGGCAATGAAAAACTATACAAGTGTTTAAGCGTATCAGTACCTGCATAGTGGGAAGGTTGTGTACTCCTACACAAAGAGGGTAAATTTATATTTCTGAAAGCTGGTGTAAACCCAAGTCAAGCCAGCTGCCCTGTTCTCATATCAAGTTCTCACATCGCACACATATTTTGTGGTGAGTCATACAGTGATGTCACATGGGACAGACGATTATGGGTTATCAGCACTGGAGTCTAGTTCTGTTTTCCATTTTCAGATACTGTTGTTTGATTGTAAATATAGATTGTCTTCTTTGGGTCCTTACTTTACTGTTTGCACCTAGTTTTTTAGAACAAGACCAGGTAGTAGAGCCGCTGGAGTGCTGCAGTCTTTTGTTCCTTCCATCACTTTCTCTATTTCCTTTAGGCCCCAAAATCACATGGTTACTGTAAAGTCCTGGCAGCTGTAGGACTATGATGAAGGAATAATTCCTTCAGTAAAGGAGTTACCACTTGTGCTGGCATTACTAGGCTAAAGGCAATGCACTTTATGTTAGTTATTTTAAAATGTTCTATACCTTTTTGTTCCCAGAGATGACTTTAATATTGAAGTACTTCATGCCTTTGTGGAACTTCATGAATTCACAGACCTCAACCTGGTTCAGGCCCTAAGGTAAGTCCTTACTTAAGACAACACAAGTAGATGTATCTGAATTAGGAAAAGCTTGCTAGGTGTGTTATTGGTAGAGATTGCGGTGATGGATGACTTTGGCTTTGTGTGTGAGAACATAAAGAGAAATCTGTTGAGGGTTTTTATTGGGAGTATAAACCACTAGTTTTATGTACATAACGGCAGATAAATGTGTTACGGTAAGATGTTTAGACGAGTATTCCTCTTCTAATTGGTGCTCTAGCACCACTAAATTCAAGCTACTGCTTCAGTGTAAAAACCCATAAGGCATAAGTGTTGTCACAGCAAAAAAATAGACTGGAAACTCAGGTTGGTGATTTCTCTGCTCTAACACACAATTGAACTAATCATGTAATTATCTGGTTTAATACATGTCTAAGGCTTGTGGTTTAGGAAAGCTGTGCACTCTTCTGAGTACTAAACTATTTTTTTCCTATGATTATGTGAATGGCAGTTTGTAAAGCCATGATACTGCCCTGCTGTTTGATTATCTAGAGTCCTAGCACAATTCCATAAGGTCTTGATTGTTCCTAATTGCTTAAACCTTAAACCTGATGGGATAGATCAGTCATCAGTGACTCTTAGACAGTCCACATTTTTGAGTTAAGAAGCACTGCTTTCAGTTTTGGAACCCACAATCAAAAGAATGAGGCGAACATTTCTTTACAGTATGTAAAATACATAACTTTTACTGTCATTATCATAACATAACATGAATGTCACATTACTGTTACATGATCTCACTAAGTGTTTTTGCCCTCACTGCACCATGAAGACAGTTTTTGTGGAGTTTCCGGTTACCAGGTGAAGCTCAGAAGATAGATCGCATGATGGAGGCCTTTGCCCAGCGCTACTGTCAGTGTAACCCTGGAGTCTTTCAGTCCACAGGTACTTAGATAATGGTGGTCGTTTTATGTCTCTTCACTACTTACTCATCTTTTTATGCCTGAATAATTTCTCTGATAAGCCCCCATACCTCCCTCTGCACTCTCTTCACACCCACTCAAGTAGTTAGTCGTATACAGCTTTGGCCTTCTGCTCCTCTCCCATTAGCATCGTGCTCTTAGCCAGGCTAATGTGCTTGCATATCTAAAAGAGTCTCAGGTGTTGACCTTTTCTCAGAATTGAAAGTACTAATAGAACGTAGGGCTGCAATCACTGTCACTGTGACTTGTCACAGTCACCAATATTTGCATTTTAAAGGCCTTTCCACAGAGAGCATTGTGTTAGCAGGTTCATGTTTGCTGAATTTTTGTTTTTAACACTGTGGTCAGTTTGTGAGGGTGCACAGAGACACAGCTGCTTTAAATCTCGTCTAATATTTTTCCTCTGTAGATACCTGCTACGTTCTTTCATTTGCTATCATCATGTTGAATACGAGCCTGCACAACCCAAATGTAAAGGACAAGCCTTCAGCAGAGCGCTTCATAGCCATGAACCGAGGCATCAATGATGGTGGCGACCTACCAGAGGACCTGCTCAGGGTAAGTCCCTTAAATATAGTACATATAGTACATAGTACATTTAATATTAAAATACTTTTTTGATGATTTATTTTGTGCACATGTATATTGCATATATATATATTTTTTTATTTTATTTATTTATTTATTTTTATTTATTTTTTTTGAGCATGTGTATTTGGTCTTAATCTCTCTTCCACTCCGCCTACAGAACCTGTATGAGAGTATCAAGAATGAGCCCTTTAAGATACCAGAGGATGATGGCAATGATCTCACACACACGTTCTTTAACCCTGACCGCGAGGGCTGGCTTCTGAAACTAGGTTAGTGGGCAGTGCTGTTCTGTTTGGGGCAGGGGAAAGCTAAGGGTCAGCTAGACAAAAGATTTCAGCTCAGTTCACCCTAATACGGGTCCATAGTTGTTCCTGTTATTCATATTAGTTAAACAGTTGCCACTTTTTTGGTTTATCGATTTTCAGGTAAACCACACTGATGTGTAGTGATGTATGGGGCAGCTGCATCAGCAATGTTAGAACTGTTCTGAAATGAATGATCTAGTTTCTTCTGCTTAATAAACATGCCAGTCAGTCTCAGTTCACTGGGTCTTTATCTCAACAGACATACAAAGACTCTCCACAGTAAGTTTGGCAAAGCAGGAAATCATCCAAGCAACATTTTAAATATGAATAGTCGAGATGTTGCATGATATTACAATGATGAACTGAGAAGCTGGCTAAATTAAGAGCATGATAGTAATGTGATTGCGCCATCTGGTGGACATGTATAGAAATGCAAAAGCTGCAAGTATTACTTTTTTTAAGTCAATGCTTTTTATTATGATTTTTTTACATTATGCAACATAATGCTGCTTTTTTAATAAAGATGATTTATTATGATTTTCACATTTATTTTTCCTTCCACTTTTATTTTGTTTCTTCATGTTCTCTTGCTTCAGGAGGTATGTACACTGGTTCTTCCCACATTAGCCGATAAGCTATGCTTCTGGGTGCTTTTTTTGTGGTGTGCCTTGCTCTCATTATCTACTCTTTTTTTTGTCCATTTAATTTATTTTAACCAGTATTTCATTTTATAAAAAATGAAATGTTTTCTTACTTTTGATCTCATTTCTTGTTTGTTCCATTAAGCTGAGTTGTTGCGCTGATATGTGGCGTTTCCTGCACATTTCTTCAATGCTTGTGTTGCGTGAGGTCTTGTATTAGTGTGCACCCTCTGCAATGAAAATTAGACCTTGTCCAGAAACTGCAGTATTCCACAGGGGCTCTTTGATGAAGCATGGTTTATTCCTATTTAAAAATAACTTTATCTTAACATGCCTACGGAAGAAATAACATGTTTGAAATGCTGTATATAGAGTAAAACTGCTTTAAGCCCTGTTATGCAGCTTATTTTGCTCAGTTGCCATGGATTTGCTTGAAAGGAACAGAGAGCAAAGATAAGAGTCTGTTTTCTGCGTGGGTTTAATACTAGCTGAACAAAGCTGCTTAGTTTACTGACTCAATAGAATCTTTTCTGTTTTATATGACATGTCCACTTGATTGACATTTGGAATGTCTATTTTTATGTATTTATTTATTTATTTACTTATTTGTCTTGGCCACTTGTTACATGGGAGAAAAAACCCATTTTATATCCTTGTTGTGTAACTGTATGACCTGATCATTAAGAATTCCGAAAATTAGTAAAGGCATGTCCTGATAATCATTGTAGATTTGCTGCACTGATGTTGTCTGACATTAACCTCAGAATAACAAAGTATGGCCTGAGGATTGATTTTATATCTCAAGTAGTTCCTTAAGCAAACATTGACTTTAATTTTATTCACATTTGAAATTTCCCCATACTTCCTTGGTCGTTGTCCCAGATCTCATCATATTGATTTTGTGCGATTCTTGCATTTTTATAAAGTTCCTAGTGAAATACAAAGTGGACCATTATAAATGCCCATCCACTAATGTGACTTAACCATACACGTCTGTCTGCTGCAGTGCCCCAACCTCATCCTGCTGCATTTCTCTGCTGCTGTCGTCTCGTCTGCTCTCCCATAAGTTAACCCAGTTTCTCATACAAGCTGTAAATGTGCCATAACATTTTATTCACTGACTCTTATTACCCATTTTACAGGTGGCCGAGTAAAAACATGGAAAAGAAGATGGTTCATTCTGACCGATAACTGTCTCTACTACTTTGAATACACCACAGTAAGTAGGCCAAAAGTTTGGGATATGAATAAACGAGTATCTTATGATTTTCAAGTTCAAACACAGTCTTACTAATAATTTGTGTTTTTTAGGATAAAGAACCAAGAGGGATCATTCCTTTGGAAAATCTCAGCATTAGAGAAGTGGAGGATTCAAAGAAACCAGTACGATAACGCTTTGTCTTGCTTTACCACTGCTTGTTTTGTATTGCATTCCTGTGTCCACCTCCTCCTGCTGTTGTTTCTGAGTGTTCTCAATGATGCTTTACAGAACTGCTTTGAGCTCTTCATCCCAGACAATAAGGATCAAGTGATCAAGGCGTGTAAGACTGAAGCAGATGGGCGGGTGGTGGAGGGGAACCACACATTTTACAGAATCTCAGCACCAACCATCGAGGAAAAAGAGGAGTGGATCAACAGTATCAAGTAAGTATCTTCTCAGTACTTAAGTCCGGATTAAAATCTATTGATCTTTATTCCCAAAATGTGAGTGAGCTACTAAAATTAGATTGTGGTCTGCTATGAAACGTGATTTCACTTGTTCTAATTTCACACTTCACATATTTTTGCTATAAAATGCATGAAATGATAGAAATGAGGTATCTCTTGAGGTGTCTCATGACCACACATGGAACACCAGGACAGTAATAAACAGGTTAGCCTAGATATTCGTAAAATAATCGTTGTTTCTGTTCTTTCTTCAGAGCTGCTATCAGCAGGGACCCTTTCTACGAAATGCTTGCGGCCAGGAAAAAGAAGGTGTCCTCTATAAAGAGGCAGTAGACCCTCACATTTTGGGCCTTATATATATTTTCTTAAGGTTGAACAAAGAACATTTAACTATGGACCTAAAAATGGGCCCGTGGTGTTGGAGGTGGACAAATTAAACCTGAAAGCCATAAGCCTGAACTGGACCTTCCTTCTCAGGAACAACCTGGTATTTTGAGAATAAGTTAACCGCACTGAGAGTTTGTCTGAGCCACAAGTCTGTTTTCTTGAATTGTTCTCATGAACACTTCGTCAGGATTCCCTGTGGGCTGTTGGTGTGAACTTAGAACACATGCACAAACACAGAGACTGTTTCAGGACTCGGTGCAGCTGGCAGGTTAGTTTACGGCACTGTACAACAGGATTTCGAACAACAAACGTGTAAGAAAATGCGTGTAGAATATGCTTGTTTGCTCTGCAGTCCATTAAAAAAAACTCAAACTGCTGTTGGAGCACTGTTTTGTGGATTCCTGTTCGGAGCTTTAAAATATGGATCATCTCAAATCAGCAGGTCTGACTGAATGTGGCATCTGTTTTTATAACCAGCTACAGAAATAAACTTTCCTTTCAGTTTTCTTTGATACATGTATAGATGAAGGAAACATACACTTATTTTTACATAATCTCTGAAATATCTCAAAAGCCTTTTTCTGCATTCTTTATTAGCTTCCATAACCAGTGACTGTTGACTTGCTTGCAACACTTTTTGTTTTATTTATTTATTAATGTTGTTGTTTTTGCTTTTATTTTTAAGTATTATCTGCTGTGATTTTCTGAAGTTTCTTTAAACCAGAATTACCGTTATGGGGTAATGGTAGAGGGAGACATTTACATTTGCTCATATCTGCCAAAAACTTTTTTTGTTTGCCTGCTTTACATTATATATCTCTATACCAGCTTCATGAAATTAAAACATTACAACAGCAGCCTGATTCTATCATTTGGATTTTGCATTGAAGGAACTATCACTCTCTTTTTGTCCTGATCCAACTGCGTACTTTTGAGCACATCTTGTGGACTGGAAATCTAAACTGACTGTTTATATCTAAGAGATGAAAACATGTTTCATTTCAAAAGCCACTGATTAACAGTATGTTTATTTTCCATAAGATGTACTATATAAAATAATGCTATTCTTTTGTTTGTTTTTTGTTAGATTTTTTTGTTTTTTTTAGTCATGTTATTTGTTTGGACGTTGCTCAGTACAAGATATGTAAGCCATGGTGTGTAACTTTTTTGTTCAAGTGCACTGAAAACTGAGAGAAAAGGCAATGTTGAAATACAATTTAATTTATAAATGCTGTATAAAGAAAGTATTTTTTTTTGTTTGTATAAAGGGAGGAGCGTTCATTTACTGTTGGATTTTCTCCATTGCCATGTAATATTGTGCTGAAATAAAATTGGTATGTTGCAGAAGCTTACCATTTAATAGTTTATGGTAGGAAGGCATGTTGAGTACCACTGATCTCTGCATTTGTAACTGGGTCCTGATAATGTTTTTATTATTGGATTTTATCAATTTGGTTGTCAAGTTATATGATGTCCTACTACAGATTTAAAATAACAGATGTTATTGTTCTAGAAGATATAGAATCACAGCAGGGCTGCTTAAAATGTGGACCGCAGGCTACAGTCAAGATGAAGATGATTTGGCCTGCTGCAAAGTTAACCTAACCCCACCCCCTTTTCCAATTACAGAGTTTTATATTTGCGGAGAAAACCCAAATTATCTACAGCAAAGTGTAGCATATTGTAATTTCAGTATTTGTGTCAGCTAGTAAAGGCCATCCATTCCAATTAATAGCATTTCATCTGGATTTTTTTATATTTATATTTATCTGTTTATGGTGCAAGTTGGTGACAGTAAGGAATTTTTGAAGTAAATTAATGTATATAATTCAACATCATATTTTTATTTTTTTCAACTTTTTTAAAGATAGTAATTAGTATTTTAGTAGTGTTTCATTGCATGCGGCACTTAACCATTATATCAGAATGGGCTATTATATGTATACACTTACAAAATATACACTTACACTATACAAAAGTATCCGATTAGTGTCAGCCTCCAACCTATCTCTAAAAGCAAAGGCATCTGATGATCCGTTCTCAGCACCACTGTTCCCAGTATGGTAGTGACGTTAGTGGTCATTGCACTGGTGCAAGTATCTTAGAATTTATAGTGCTGTTCCTCCTAAGGCTGCCAACCAACAACGTCTAAATCTACAAAGTGTGTGTATGTAGTATAAGTATCTGATAAAAGGTCATCATACCAAATTTCTTTTTTCTTTTTAAATTCTACTATTACTATTACTGAGCTTGAGTCTGACCTACTGTTTCTTGTAAGCTACTGTAGTTTAGTCTGAATGTTTATAGTCCAATAAACTTAGGTTACATTTTCAACTAGGTCCACATCACAGCCACTTGTGACAACATGCATTTTACATCACTTTTATTTTTCATGTACAGTTAGTATTAGTGCTGTGTGTGTGATCTAGTTGAAATGCATTACTTCTATAATCCAAAGGTTGTGTGTTATTGCCAACAAAGCCTCACCCTTTATGGGTGGAAGTGGTGTAATACAGTTGCACCTATTATTCAATATTATTATAATAATCATCATCATTATCATTTTTATTTGTATTCAAATTACTATTAAAACAGTGTTTAAAAAACATACAAATTGGTACTATTGTTTCCACATAGTTGCACCCTTTACAGTTTAATGTGCATCATGCAGAAAACGCATGAAATTCAGAATCAAAGTAGTTCAGCATGACATGCATAATAAAAAGGTATAATGCGTAATACTGCCATCTAGCTGCACACTTTGCAGTTAGTCATTGTGTCAAACACTATATATATATATATATATATATATATATATATATATATATATATATATATATATATATATATATATATATATATACTACCGCTCTACCGCTCAAAAGAAGATCACTTTAGAATTTCATTTCATGCTATTTTCATGCAATTCATCAACAATATTGTCCATTTCACAATTAATGTAAGTGTATAAGATGAAAAGAATTAAAATGTTTGCATTTAAGCCTATTTTTGTATAGAGGCTTATTTTGTATATAGTCCTATTATCAGCAATTCTCAGTCCTCCGTCTAAATCTCCTGGTACGGCCACCAATCCAAGTTAAGAATGTTATTGGACTAATTGGTTGTTAGGACACTCTTGCTCAATTGTGATGCACAGCTGAAAAACATTCTACTAATAAGTGAGTATAAAAGGGAGAACAACATTCTAGGTTAGTTTAGTATCTGAAGCATCAGCAGTTGATAGCTTGCTGACCGGCTCACAATGACCAGAAAGAAACAACTTTCTTTAGAGACCCGTCAGTTCATTGTTGTGTTAAGGAAGGAAGGCTACTCCAATGATCCCAAACTTTTGAGCGGTAGTGTGTGTGTGTGTATATATATATATATATATATATATATATATATATATATATATATATATATATATAATGTCCTATGTCTAAAGCTTGCGTGTTATTTCTGACACCCAGCAGTTACTTTTAGTGACATTCATAATTCTGGAAAAGGCACTGAACGTATAAACTATTCAAGAATTTATATGTAAAATAACAAGCATAACAGCCAAACTACAAAAGGACAGACAACTGTCTAGTTTTATTTATGTTAAAAATTGTGCAATATGTTTAGGCTACTTTAGGGATTTAATAATTTTTTAAGAAGAATTTTTTAAAGATTTAATTCCCTTTAAATAACAATTAAAGTTTAATTGTTTAACATCGAGTATCACATGCACAAATTCTGCAAGTAATCGATTTGATTGTAAAATAGTTATATTTTGTGGGTCATCAAATTAAAAAATGGTCCTGTTTTTTAGGAATTTGTTTGTTGGATTGTCTTATTGAATTTGGCTTTGTACAAATTCAGTAAGTGAGTATATTTCACATACTCACCAATGACCTTAGCTCAGGCTGCAGCCCAGGACAAACTGCCTACTGTGATTTTGTTCTTAAAAACAGACAATGTCCTGTTCAGGAGAAAGCTGAAACTACTTTTTGGCATGGAGTATAATCTTATTAGTAAAGTACTTCTTTTAACCTATTAGTTTAAAGACATTGTAATCTGATTAATACACATCAGTCTCTAGATTTTATTTTCTTCATGGTAAGATTATATCTTCTTGGTAAGACTTTGGTACTGGATACAGGTGAAGACCCTTAGGAGTGATGTCATGCCTATTTCAGCTTTTGTTTCATACGTCCGATGTCACAGAGAAAGCAGTACACAGACCTCGCAGAGAAATATTGGCTGCCTTAACCGTACAACGCGTGCTGAGCAAATCGAATGGTGTCTGATATCCCACTAGCACATTTGATTTGTTTCCCATCATTGAAAGTCTGGATCATCTGACACTCCTTACAGATGAGGCAGACATGGCAGCCTGGAGCAACCAAGGCCTCCCTAGTAACCGCATGTCTACTGAGAACACCACTATTCTTTGCCTCACAGCGAGCTGGCCAGATATTGTAGCTAATCTTTGACCAAAAAAGACAAAAACAAATCTTGGCTGTGTTGTTCAATTCTGAGACAAGCGACAATCATCCACTGTGGAAATGTGTGACCATGTGTGTTGTGCATTTTTTAACATGGTTATTAGACACAGCTTCATTCTATCAGTTTTTCCATTTGCCCATTTCGTAGAACTGACCAACTTACAGAAATGACCCTTAACTGCATATCATGTTCTCCAAAGGCGTTTAATAACAGTTGATCTTTTGATGCTCCAGATACGACACTTCAACAGAACAGAGAATGATGTAAATAGCAGATCAGCCTCGATTGAAAACATTTGTGAGACTGTAGAGCCGGTGCTGTACCCCCTTCTTGTAAGGAACAATAATTTAAAGGAAAATTTAATAATAATAATAAGATTAGTGTTTTTAACAGATACCTTCTATATTGGTGACAGACAGGTATAATACCTGATGGGCTAATTTAGTGGAAATCCTGGAGAACACCATGCATACGGCATCTGAGACTGAGGAGAAGGTAAACTTCAAACTTGAGACACACAACAGAACTATACAAAAGAAATTAGATACCATTTATATATATATATATATATTTCAAGCAAAATGGCCATTAATCAAAAGATTGCAAAGACATTGAACAGTGTTGAGGTCTGGACTTTAGGGTGGGCAGTCCATTGTTCTGGGATTACCAGCAGCTTTCTATCTCCTGAAAAATAATGAACTTGTAGTTAATGAAAGTTTTGATTGTAAATTAAACGCATTAAATGTTACACAATGTTTTTTCAGTGGTTATTTAGTGAAGACATTGACTCTGTGTAGAACCACAAGTTCTATATAGAACAATTTCATGCTTTGCAGAGTGGAACTCATTATTTAGATGGAAAATGTGATTTATGTGGTTCTAAATAAAACCTTTAAATGGTTCTATATAGAACCAAAAACAAGTTCTTCTATCTTCTATTATGATTTATTCTTCTAGTACACTTGAGAAAGATTAATGATTTGCTTCATTATATGTCACCAAAAACTGAAATCCAGGTAAAATGCATTTAAATTATTTATTAGGTGCTTTTCCACATTTTCATGATAAATTAAACACCATCACCGAGAACTGAGATTAAATGAAGAACTGTTTTGACTAGTGTATTGTAGGCTTTGGCTGAAATAGAAGCCTCTGGACAAAGATGTAGATGAGGCAGCCAAGTGCTGGAAGACGTTTGTGGAATCTGAGGCTCCAGAGAATAAAAGTTTCCTCAGGAGTGGAAGAACAGGAGTAGCTTACAGGAACAGTGTATGATGAGATGTATGAGAACAGACCATGTCATGCGCTAAGAAAAGTAAGAGAAAGTTTCTCGAGAATAAAAGTTTGTTTGTTTTAAGTTAATATTTATTTTTGTCATTATTTATTCATTTATTAGACTAAGTAATCTAACATTAACTGTGTTTGTTAGCACTAGTGTGGGAACCACTGCTTTTAGGAACTGACACAGTAATTTGGGAACAGCAATGACATCAACCAAATGAATTCCTGTAATGGTTGATCAGTCCTGCACATTCACTTAAGAGGAATCTTGGCTCATTCCTCCATACAGAACCTCAACGTTTCCTTTGGTTCTACCTCAGCATTTCTACTGGATTAGGTCTGAACTTTTATTTCTCAAAGGAGCATTTCTTCTGCTTTAACTGTTCTTTATACTCTACTGTTTTAGGGTTGCTGCAGGACCCACTCTCTGTTGAGGTTTAGTTTACAGCTTTATGAAAAAACTTTTCTTTAGTTCCGTCCACTTTTCCAGACTGCTCCTTTTATAGGTAAGAAGATGGGCTTTACTTTTCCCTCAGGGCCAGTAGGTGGTTGCCGAGGTTGCTCTAGACCAGGTAAATGTCTTCCAGCAGAGGGCACCGCAGTGTCCTTTTTAGGAGGTACTTACCAAGTAAACATTCCAGGTTGTGTACTTTCATTTTTTGAATGTATGCATATATTACTCACTGTATTACAACACCAACATACATACTGAGCCTAGTTATTAACTAATTACTTGACACTCACCAAAAGCGTTACAACTAATTTTAATATATCATTGCTATGTAATCATAGTGTATTATTGATGTCAATTATAATATTCTTTTATTTTTAAGGACACATTGGTAATCCATGAAGTGTGTTAATTCTATGTTTCAAGTCTAACAGTGGAGATCTGACCAGCTCAATCAACATGAACAAACCTCAAACTCAGTTGTGGAATGATTTACTTGACCCAAGAATTACTATATTTAATTTACATGTATGTATGTATCTATATGTATATGTATATGTATGTGTATGTATGTATAAATGTGTCCATATATATATATATATATATATATATATATATATATATATATATATATATATATATATATATATATATACTCCCTTTTTCTTCTTTTTTCTCTTTTCTTTAATTTGTTTGTTTATTTAGGTGTTTATTTATTTATTCATATTATTATTGTTTATTTTCTTTTCTTATTCTTATTTTTTCTTTCTTCTTTCTTTTTTCTCCTTCTCCTCTTTTTCCTCTCCTTTATTGCCTGTCAGGCCTGGCTAAATAAATAAATCAATAAATCAATCAATAAAATAAAAATACAAACATTAACAAGAATAGGCTATAGAAGCCTATAGAGCTGTTCTTGTAAAAGCAAATACCATTACCATTCCGATTGCGTAAAATTGCCAGACATGACAGGGTTAAAAAAAAAACAAAAAACAAAAAAAAAACTTACATAGAAGCTAAATTATATGCCATGATATTTCTATTCTTCCTGTTAGGCACATCACTGACTATCACTGAGTATGTGGACTGCACTAAATCCAGTAAATTAGAAATAAACAGAACATCCACAATACGTTAATGATATAATTTATTAATGATTATTTATTAAATGATAATTGTCTACAAAGTCCATACCTGTTAGCCATTTTCCTTGTACATTTACATGTACATCAATTAGTTTGTGCAACTAAGAGCCCAAACCTTTTATGGATTGGATCTTAAAGAGTTTTGAATATGCTTATTATTCGTGTTCACGGTTTGGGGTCTGCTAGAATAGATTTACATGCTTTCATTTCTACAAAACACAATATTTTTCTTATACTGTACATCTTTATTCACACTCTGTATGAAACGCTTTGTTAGAGCTCCTGCGTCTTTGAGCCCCACCTTCTCACGAGCCCAGTGTGCTCTGATAGGTACACCCAACAACTCTGTTCTAATGGGGCAACAACCAGAGCTACATCCTTTTACAAGTTCTAGCCCTACATTGCTCTGGCTATTCTTACAATGGCGTTGGTTCTGTTGTAGTAGTTTGAGCCAGAGCCCCATCCTGAAAGACAGGTAGAGCAGGAGCAACAGAACTGGTCCACCCTTACAAGCCAGACTGGAGCAGGATGTTTCAGAGTGGTGAGTTTTTCTTATTTATTTTAGCTCTCCGTGTGTTGCAATAACGATTGTTACAAGATGACATCCTCTTGTTACAGAGAAAAGGACTGGAATTTCAACAACAGCTGAGAAGAGTGTTTACTATGGGAGAGCGAGAGCTTCTTTCGCTGACTTTGCAGACCATTTAAATGGACTAAAGAAATGGCACAACTGGAAAAGCATAATTCATACATCTCCTTCAATGCCAAGGTTAATGTCCTGAGCACCACCACACCTCTGAGAAGCTCTTCTGGACAGTATTCCTCTTTTGGAGGTTGAGATGTTTCCCAAGACGTACCCAGATAATAAATCTACACTGCGTTTGCACTTTTTTCTGGTAGTAAGTGGACAAACCTAAAGGAGGACAGTTTATGTTGGGAGTTGGGAGTTTTCAATTATTTTAGGTGAAGGACATTTGCCTCATAACTTTGAACTCATGTCAAAAGTGGAGGAGAAGACTCCCTTCATCATTGCAATATCACAGGAATGTAAGAGGAAGATCTTATTTACCAGACAGATGTCACGATTTAAAACAAAAGCCCAGTTGGGTCCAAATGTTGGTGGTTTGGTTTCTTGGGAGAGGCATATAAAATGGTTTGGCATTACACAATACTGGTCATACTCTAAGTTGAATGTTTTTGTTTTCAGGGGAGAATTAATCATTACTACAGACATGGAAAAGCTAGGGAATGCCCTGTTCTTGGATACAGTTCCAGAGTCATGAAGAAAGAAAAAAAACTTGCATACCCCTCTCAGCAGGGGCTTGGAGTGTGTTATGCAGATGTTGTCCTTAGAGTCAAGGTAAGAGAAACTCGTACGACTTATTTTGAACCCCCCCTAAACGTCTAGACTAGACTTTGATATTTTGTGCAGGTGAATTCATTTGCTTTACTGTCTACTTTGAGTCTACAGGATTTGGAAACATGGACAGCTGACTTTGCCGTGCTTGCGGCAACGTTTTCAAGCCCCAGTCCATAGCCAGGGAAAAATGAATGTCTTCAGATGTGTCTGATTTTGGAGTAAAAAGAAATAGGAAGGTACCACCAGTCCACCCAGATAGGGAGGCTTTATCTACAACCGTTTCTTCACATGCTAAAAACTGATATTGTTATTATGGACCAATCTCTGTAGGATGTAGAATAAATAACATACAAAGTGATTACCAAACCTTTATTTATTCTTCAAAACAGTACCTAGTGAACCAAAACACAGTTTTTACTATGAAAATGTATTTATCATATACTGCATGTAGAAACAAATGACTTTCAAGACTCGAAGTCTTAGACCAGTTGGTTGAAAACAAGGCTTCAAGTAGAACATTCAAACCATTAACTACAGATTTGAAGCAGTTAATGGGTCTTCATCACATCCTTAACTTACATATTGGTCTCCCTCAAACACAATAAACACTGTCTTATTTAATAAAGAAACTTTAAATTAGATTTTTTAAAAACACTTATGCTAATTCCAGTCTTCCAACAAATAGGCATATGTTTAGCACAGCTAGAAAATAAAAAAATAAATAAATTCAAACATCTGTAAACTGACACTGAAATGATGATTCTTCACACACTCTGTTAACAGTGTAATAGCTAACACATCAGCATGTTACACCCTCCCATTAAGTCAAAAGGTGATGAACTTTCTTTTAGGGTTGGGAGTGTTCTAGTAGTTAGTCCAGCTCGGCCGGTCTACGTTGTAGGTATTTGTGATGGATAACAACACTTATATCTAAAACTTCATGCTTTTTCAACTCCTGCACCTAATTTACACCTGAAAGCATTTACACAGTCACTGAACACAAACACAAAAGCATAACAGTATGTTAAGGCCAACCATGTTAATTCACCTGTGCCTGCGTTGCTGTTCCATTCGAGGAACATCTTGTGGATCAGAAGATGCAATGGCAAGACCTAAAGACTGCTGTGCTTACTGCTAACTTTATAGCTTATAGTAGTAATGAGTTGAAGCATCGTATTCAAACTTTACAGTTTAATAAAACTGCACAGACATTCTCTGATTTAAACACACAAAAACAAAACAATTAAACAAATTAAGGGTTTGGACAAACAGTGTGGTCATCAGATGTGTAGCAAACAAGCAGTGCATTGGAAAGAAGTGGTGGCAGGAACAGGGATATGACACATTTAGCAGCTCAGAGGAGCCTCGACAGTGTTCATTCAGTGTTCTACAACACTGAATCTGTGTATTATTGTTTAATAAATACTCTGAAATTAAAAGGAGCAAAAAACATGTGACCAATCTTGCCTTCATATGCACCTCCGTTAGCCAAGGACATGCCAGATGTACAGACACACCTATAAGAGTAACACACAGTGGAAGTTAGGCTAGCTTCAGAGGGCACTATGACACTGGGGCATTTCAGAATAAGCTGGTGCTCCAAACTCTGGATTGAAGCAGCACTGCACAGCTTTAGTGCTTAACCCTGCTCCACTCCGCTGCTCAATATAACGTCACTATGACATTACTGGCAAAGTTAAATTCAGTGTTGCGGGCTATCTTGACTAGATCATGAACTGGGCTCTTTGGCATAAAAATGGTGCAAATAAAGTGACTTTCTTGTAAAAACATCTTCATCTTCATCAAAGCTGTCCACGTGGGCTGCCAGGAGACCAAGATTGTATTCACATGCCCTGTGCAAGCCAGCGCCCACCTTCATTTGGACCTTTAACCTGAAAACTAAAACGATAAACCAAGTATGAGGGTGCTAGCTTTAAAAAGCTTTTAGCAGTACTTGAATAACTAAAGCGACCAGTGTGGTACATAAAAAAAAAAAAAAAAAAAAATTACATACAAATAAAATATTTAACAAAAAAAAATAAAAATAAATAAAATGAACAAAAAAACCCTTAATATTTTAAGACATTTTTATAATTCCTAAAATTATATTATAAAAGTTTTGACTTAAAAGTTTTAGAGGTTCCTAATATTTGGAGGTAGGCTGTTACACATCTTCAGAAAACCAACCATAAAATCATGGACATCCCTTAAGCTTCAAGAGACTTCAAGAAGGTAAAAATGGTCTGAAAAGGATCAAAGAAGGGGGAAGCAAGCCTGCAGTGTAGAAAGGGGACAGTCCATAAAGCTTTCCAACTATTTAAGGAACTATTTAAACAATTTAAAGATTTTGTCATGAACAGGGAGTCAAAAACAATGAGGCTAAAACTGAGGTAATGTGGTCCCATTTCCTGGTGCCTGTATGCAGCCTAGCAGCCAGATTTTGTACTAAATAAAGGAGAATTTACACTGAGAACTGTAATAGTCGATGAAGTAAAAGATTGTTTTCTAGACCTTGGTATGAGATTCAGATTGTTTAAAGATGTTAAAAGCTACTTTTGACCATTTTACAGCTACTTCTTCCGTTTTATTTGCTTTACTGAGCACCAGCTTACATCACAGAATGTCTCTCTGTTTATAATCTGACTCGTGATCTTTGATCTACAGATACTGGCCTTCTGCCCATACCTTCCGTAAATTACAGGAACCGTGGAGAGACCTTTCAGTTATTAAACTTCTAAACTGTGAAACTCCATTCTAAGTTTTATTACACAGTTGAGCTTAGTGCACACTTTTTAGAAGCATTTAAAAATATATGTTTAACTCTGTGTTTAATTAAAACACTTATAGTACTTATACATTTGATCTTTGTATTGGGCTTATTAAAACTTTCTGCCAATACTGATAACTGTCTGTAAAAGACTTAATAATAATAATAATAATAATAATAATAAATTTGAGGTTAGGATTAAAAATGAGACCAAGAGTCTTAAAATGCAGTTTTACACATGGTGAGCATGTTCCTAGGTGATAGTTAGTTAGTTGGCCATCTAGCTTTAACTATCCTCCAGACACTGAGACACTAATGATCATTCGTCGCCAATGGTAGAAACACATTAAAAACAATTTCCAACATGAACTGAGAGGGCCCATGACAAACATGACTAAACCAGCCTAAAACTGTAACATGCAATCCAACCAAGTGCTTAAGATGATCGATAAGAATGTTGAGATCAATAGCGTAGAAGGCGACCCTGATGTCTAACAGGATTAAGACAACACGTAACCATAATCAATAGCGAATAATAAATCATGTCACTTTTAGTAAGAATTATCATTATCAGGCATACAGGGCTGCAGCTGTAAAACAGTTATGTTTCTTCCACAATTGTAGAGTAATCATCATTATAAAACAGGCTTGCGATAAAACTAAGGATCTCTGAATCAAAATTAAGCTATTGCATATTTGACGTAAGTCAGAACATGACTAATACAAGAGTTACACGGCTCCTGAAAAAATAGATTTTGTTACATTTATATAAACATCTAAACAATTATGGACACTGAAAGAGTTTTAAGTCGGGAGTTACAATCAAAAACTGTAACGCAGGTCAAGAAGATAAATGAACTCACTGACCATAGTTTTAATGGGGCTTATGTGGATATTAAACCCCCCCCAAATTAAAACCAATAGTTGCGAGCATATTCAAGGACATGAAATCTGAGAAATCATTGACAAAAATTGCTGTTTGCTTTTGGAGAACTATGTCAGCGAACAAAGGATTGCAAAAAAACAAAAACAAATAAAAAAAAACATTTGAGCCACTAAATAAAAGCCACTGCCACACCTCTGGCTTGATCTATTGTCCCAGTAGAACTAAGAAGTGGCAGCTTGCAGGCAAAAGTTCCATAAGATGGCTCGCTTACCAGATCTCAGCAAGGTCTAAATGTATGTGAAGTCATTCAGAATAAGAAGAATAAAGAAAGTCTTGTTCAAGACTAATCTTGAGTTTACCAGTGCCAACTTCAATGACACAGACTCACTGACCAACTGTATTATAGCGTCTAGCACCCGAGTTCTACTACACAAGCTGCAAAAGTGAACTGATAGTGTCTGCTCAGAAGAAACACCCAGCAGGAGCAATACTCAGTTCCAAAAGCGACACTCTCCCCACTTGACAGCACAGAAGGGGAGGCCTGAACTTAAACCTGGGGTGTAAGCTGAGTAAAACTTGGCGATCACAAACCTAGAGTGGAAACATATTTTAAATGAATAGATAAACAGGCCCTTTTTTCCAAAACGTCTTAGGCTGGTTTACACAGTGAAACTTAACAACTTTAGTTGTTTGAAACTTAAAGCACTTGAACTGAATAATATAAAGCATCGGTGTTTAGTCTTATCCTTTCTGGCATAGCTGTGAGGTTTCATTCCAACAAAGCAGGAGCGCCATTTGACAAGTAAAATCACATGTGCTCCTGTTTGTTTGGAATGAAAACTCAAGGCACACCAGCCTTTAGTGGATAAAAATTTGCCACCCCTCATATAAGGTGTAGTGCACTTGAAACTTGATTTCAGTCGATACAATATAATTCCGATATCGATATAAATAATTAGAAGACTTCAGAAAAACTGCCAAGAACCCCTTTTATGGGAGTCTCTATCTACTTTATCAATATAAATAACTTTGACTTTAAATTACAACAGAAGCAGAGTTTCTTATTCTTTTGTAATCAGACTGAACAGATTAAAACAGTTGTGCGTCAGCCCAAAAAAAGAACATAGAAAGTCTTCATATACATAAAAGGAACATGACATTCCTGTCAAATAAGCAATCCTCTAGATCAGGGGGCCAGATTGGACAATATCAAAAATACTAAAGGTCCAGTCTCTCTTTCCAAAAGTCTTTTTTAGTATTTTTCATACATTACATGTATAACACTGTATTCAAAATATGTAAAAACACAAATGTACAGAATAATGAATAATTACTAACTAATTTAATTTGACTGTAATTGCAGCAGTAAAAATGTTACAAACCACTAAAACTTTGTCTCAACATGTGCTGATAAGCTGCTCCCTAAATAATGTTATGAAACTCAGTCAAACAAGTGTAGATGCTTACAAGAAATATAGCTTGTATAAAAGCACAAGCGGTAAATCAACTCTGTCCTGTAACCCCTGGAAACGCAAGAACGTGATATAATTGGACGACACAAAGAGCACCTTTGTTAATATGCGGCAGCTGAAGAGGGGAAGTGCGTTCACATTGGTTGATGCAATGGAGCAGTGTAAATGCAGCGTTAGTGCTTTTCTGACGTAGACATCACTACATGCAGTTCTGTAAGTTCAGGACGTTCAGTCAGAAAAGTAATGGCATTTAAAGGCCCGTTTATACTCAACGTTAAATACAGATATGCGCACGTTGAGTTTAAATGAGCCTTAAGGGTGATTTTGCGGGCCAATAAAAATCTTTGCTGCTCTGCGGTCATCTTGCTGTACATGGCAAGATTATTTAAACTCCTGGCACAGGACGAGTGAGAGATCTGGTAGGCAATCATTGAAATTGTTCAAACTTATTTTAATTAATTTGATTTTAATTAATTCATTTTAATTTTAATTAATTAATAATTTTAATTACGTGTGATGCTTACTAACCCATTTTGGAAGTACCAGCAAAACAGTAAACACAAAGGCTCTATTTCCCCCCAGTTAAATGTCGGGTAGATAAAGACAGTGTTTCAGCTTACAAGAGGCAGTGCTATAAGTTAGAGTCGGTCTAATATTTCCTAAAGGCCAGTGTTCTATGCACTATTGTGCATTCTCTTTTTGTACTGCAGTGATGAACCACTGTAAATGATTAAACTAACATCACCTTGGTACTAAAAACTCAGTTCACTTAATTTTAATAATTTGTTTGGCTTGTTGGATTACATGTATACTTTGTGTGTATATAGAAATATAAAAAATAAATACCTTAATATATTATAAATAAATATATAATGTGTTTGGAATCTTGAATCCACAGCAGTTTTCTAATTCTAAATATTTAGCATCTGAAATATAGGCTACATCCGATTGATATATAGCAGACACAAAACAGCTGTAAAAGGCTCCAGATGTTAGCTGAAAAAGGTCAATGCCAGTGCAGCGCAGAGGCTGAAGGCTGACAGCACTAGAATAGGGCATGGCCAAGTTCGTGCTGTGGTCTGGCCATGCTAGCTCTACACTCAGCTATGAGATGGGATTTAGGCGGAAGGAACCACTAGAGTGACATTGCACATACTTAAGAACCCACTGTCTGGCAGTTTGGGGTTTTCGTGCATGCATATTCATGGAAACTGTACATGTGCAGAGAAAAAAAAATGAACTGGTCAGACAAACCCAAAAACAAAATGCTGATTGCTGTTTGTGTACACCAATCTCATGGGGTTTCGGTTTCTTTAAAACCCTCAAATAAATTATTGGTGTTGACAGGTGACGAAAATGTTACACTGACATCAAAATAATGGCAGATAATTTAGATGGAACTGGGGTACTTAAGTATGTCGGCTTTTCAGGCTTTCAGCAAAATCATAAGTATTTCCTGCTCTTGTTGAACCGAATCAGTTGTTTTATTAAAGTGTGCAGGTCAATGGGTCTTGCATGCTGCAGTAACTCTGTATTAGGTTAACCAACCTGGTATGGATTGTAAGAAGTTCAGAAACTCAGGCATGTGGATCCTTAGAAGAAGTTCTTAATGAGAGGAGTGACCAGTTTCACCCATAACTTAACATAGCGATCAGGCTGCTTAAAGGTGGAGCTTGAAACCTCTGTGGACCTCTGGTACAACGTCTCTTGCTCCTAAAGAAAAGGAAAAAAAAATAATAATAAAACAGTTGCAAGTGTAATGATTAGTATTACATGTGGATCTGTTTCACAGCATTGTTCACATATATTAAAGTAATCATTTGTGAAATTCTTTATTAAAACATTTTTAAAAAAGAACCAAGATCCAAAAAATAATAAATACAAATAAACAAAATAAACACAATATAGTATTGTGGTGTCAATGCAGAAAGACAAGACAACATTGCGCATACAGGTCAATGCTCTTTTATTTCAACAACCACCAACACCACCTCTTTATAGCTGGGACCATGCCAAGAGTTACTTTGCATGACCACAAATCCCATGAGCTGCTTAGCAACGCTGCTAGGCTGTCATTTTCTGGTGGCAGATCCACAAGCACCTGTAGTGCGTTCATCTCCAGCGCCAAACACACCTGCATCACAGTGACTTCTACCATCCTGCCACAATGCCGGTTGACCACTTTCATCTTTGCAGAGTATGGCTCCCCGACGCCCTAGCCATTGTTGCATGGTAAGCAGACGTGAGCTGTCTCTCTGTCTGTCTGTCTTGCCAGGCACCAGACGGGCTGCCGAGCCTCCCTGCACTGTTTTCTTGGTCTTTTTTCTCAGCCAGCTGCCTCACGTTCGGTAGGGGGCAGACAGTAATCCTGTCTTATTCGCCTCCCCCCTTTGATTTCGTTGACGCGCCACTGGATTTCAACAAGCTTGGCAGCCGCTTCCCACCTCTGATGTCAGTGTTGTATCAATGCAGCACATGAATTAGACAACATCATGAAATCTGCCCAAATTTGCCATCGTCCCAACTGCTTTTGAAATGCGTTACAGTCCTGAATGACTGCAATAGGTGTACAGTTACAAATGAAATGAGGTGGACCAGACAAAGCATAAAAAAAAATAAAAAAAAACTGTCCATAGCATCTGCAACGAAACACGAGTATGTCACATGCCGAGAGCTGCTATGCACATATGCAACAACCCCTAGGCTCCCAACTTTAGCCACAGTATTTTACTAATGTGTTTTTCCTTTGCTATTTCCATCATTGCAGAGTGGAAGCTATTGTATTTTTACAATGTGTACCTTTACAGCCCTTGCGATATGCTTATGTAACCTTTATCTAATAAGGACTGACAGGAACTTTAAGTCATCCAAAGAGTTAATGAGCCTCTGGACCTATTTATGGTTACTTAGACTTTATTACCACTCATGCATGGGTTTCCCAGAAGGATCACATGTCCTTGGCCAAAGGATACAACACTAAATAGTACATACAATGGGCTTCCTAACACTGCACAACACAGAAATGAAAGGAAAGGCTGCGGTGTGAGTGTGTGCTCAAACATCAGTTATTTGATAATAAAACACAAAGTCCATAAAGTTAAGCACATAGAAGTGATTCTAACCTGCTGAAGGTGGGCCTGGAGCTCCTCATTCTCTGTCACTATGGCAATCTGAGCTTCTATGTCCCTGTGAACGGAACGGTAACCGAAATTGGGAGAGCCAATAAGAGTGAGGCAGGGGTGTTTTTTTCCTTCCAGGTAGTACCACAGTCCTGTGAGGAAAGAAGCAGCGTAATGAGGCTGGTGAGAATTGAGAAAAGGGAAAAAAAAGAAAAAGAAAAACAACACATACTGGAAGGGAAGAAAAAATGGGAAGAAAGTCGTAGCCGCATCAGAAAAACAAGTTTCCATTTTGTCCAAACACACAGAAACACTCTGTTCCAATCAACTCAATTAAGATGGAGCAGCATTTCAAAGAAATATTTAGTTGGATATGCTGTGGACATTCTAACCAGCTTACTTGTGGTTTCCTAAAGAAAGCAAGAGCATTCGTAAGTAAGAGTCTGTATGGATGTTATCCCGGCTTAAATAGCATTATTTTGGCCACATTTCATCACTGGCACAGGGTTTGTGAGCTCAATGACACGTGGCCTCCATTCAGCTCTTACAGGAAACCCTGAACATGAAATATGATACCTTGGCATTTCAGAACAAACAGATCCTTCCATGCCTTCGCTTCAGAGGTACAGACTCAGCCGTCAGTACAGACAGGGGCTACTTTGGACCACTTTATATAATCAAAGCAACAAGATCAAAAAAGAACCAAACTATGGTGTAATACTGTAATAATGTGTTAATAACATAAAACAAAAAGGTCTTTACTCAGTGGCACATAAAACATGACACAATGAGAAGCATCTTTTGGCCTCAGGTAACATTCTTTTCTGATGGATGTGGACTATCAGGTAACACTGATGACGGGAAGTCTCTCAAGTCCAATTCCTCAGGACTTCCTTGTATGTACAAATTGACGCATCCCAACTGTCTTTGTGGTAACTGAAGGAGTTTCCTCAGTGCTAGAGCTATGGCACTCAACTTCACAACATTTTCGTTTAAGGAGTTACCTCATGATCATATCTCTCTCTCTTTCCATCTCTCTCTCTCTCTCTCTCTCTCTCTCCCCTCCTGCTTGGCCGCCTATCTTTATTTGCTCAGTCAGTCACCCTCAGTTAGGCCAGCTCATTGTCTCTTGCCTGGGGTGAATAGGTCCCTTGTAGGCTGAGGGCCAGCTTCAGAATGCCAGCTAATGGTCATTGATTCTTTTTTCTGCTTGACCGAGGGGACCTCTGCACCCCGTCTATTCCCACTTCTGCTCCTCTGTTTACTAGAAATGACGGCATTGACAGGGCTTTATCTAATAAGCGGGACTTCTCAACGGGAGCATGAAATTGAATTCCACTGATGCTGCCCATATTTACTGAACTTCAGCTCTCTTGCTCTCACTCCTTGCTCTATTCTAGTCTCTCTCCTCCCTCACTGGCTTGCTCCCTTCCTTTAGCTCATCTCCAAGTCTGGTGACTGAGCATACAAATGGTTTTAGGGCCCATTTTGTTTACACAATATGAATAAGTACTTCAAAAATAAGACATTGGGGTTGTTTATTAAATCCACCACTTCATATATCTATTTCATGACAAATAACACAGCAAATTTATAGATATCAAGAGGAGTTGAACAAAGACCAAGTTCATGCTGTTGTTTTTGGCTCTCTTTGAGTTTTCGATTTGTCTTAATTGACAACCCAGAACAGAAAAGCTGGTATGCCAGTAAAAGCCAAAGAATGTGGCCTATGCATTCCTCTGGTTTGCAGAGAAAACACTACAAGTGTCTGGCAGTCTCAGAAGCATTGAAACAGAGCGGGAAGGGATCAGAAGCAGTCAAGAGATGCTGGGAAACCCACTCAGTTCCTTAAAATGAGTTTTCCAAATATCTCTTAAAGGGATTACTCAGAAATTGGCACCACAGTGGCTTTAACAATTCAGTGTATTTAGGATGATGTAAGGGTGAACCATTAATACTACTCACCCTTGGCATGGAAAGTCCAGTCGGGGCGATGATATTCATGTAGGTGGACACGACCCTGTTGACCTAAATCACATACCTTAAAAAAACAAAACAGAAGCAGCACAGCGTTTTAGGATAAGACCTATAAACATCTTCTCTGTGACTCTAAATGCATCCAGTCTCTGTCTTTAGGGTAATTATATGCATGCATTTAGCCAAATACTCAAGACGCCCACTCACCCTTCTGTAGAACTGGTGTGCAAGGTGAACATAAGCTTCAGGAATGGCACCTGCCACCCCCTTGGCCCCAAAGAACCCGTTGACTTCTGGTGAGGCCATGAGGATGCGGTAATCTGCTGCAGTCCCCAGCACCAGTTTCATGTAGGTTCGTGTCAGGTTGAAGTAACCTGAAGTCAGATACACTGTGTCTTCACCGGCCTCCCTCAACAGTCGCTGCGTTACTTCCTCGTCCAGTCGGATGCCCAACGGCTTCATCTGGACAAGAGGGAAGACCCAGGTGTCGCTGCGCTCTTCTCCACATTCCAGTTCCAAGTCTGAATCCTGTGAACAGTCCAAATCCTGCATGTGCTGCTGAATCCTAGCAGTGTTCATCACCTCCATAATCCGCCGCCGTGCTGAAGCTGAGAATTCCAAGCGATTGCCTGTAAGTCAGATATCAGTAAGAGATGGAACTTCTGCAAACATCTACACTCACTGCATGCCAGGAATAATCTTGAGCAACAACTCTATAAAAAATCTGATTTACAATCTTGCCCCAATCCCAAATGTGGTCTAAGAGCCAAGACATATTCACTGTTACGGTTACTTCTTTATTATGGTGCTGTGATTGCAAGAGTTACATGGCTAAAAAGCAACAGAAGCTTACACAACATCTTTAACAGAATAACTAAAAACAATAGTGGCAGTCCGCTTGAAGCCTGAATTCTGTCCAACAAGCAAGTTTGCTTGAGATGATGATTTATGCCTACAATTTGTATATTGCTAATTGGTGTACCCAGCATTTCACTGTTAGCTACTTATGTCTCATAGCATTAGTGCAAAACCAAGTTAACCTCAGACAGCAAACATGACCGAATACATTTTGGGTAAGGAGAAAAGTGTGCAAATTTGAATTCTTGCCAAATTATCACTTGAGGACTACCACTAGTATCACTCTTACTTCAAATACAGCAAAATACAGCCTTGAGGAGGAGAAACTTCAGCCTATTTCACAGCTGACATAGATATGCGTATTACAAACACTGCCAAAAGTACCATTTTCAGTTTATATGTGTTCTACGCCTCTCGGAAAGGCCTTTGCACATACAAGGACCTCACAAATGCATGATCCAAACCTCAGAGACGCGGGTCAATAACTGCTGACCGTCTGGAAAGGCGCTCTGTCAAAGCCTGGCGCCTCTGCTAGACATAATGTGCCACGGTGAGTCATAGAAAGAGATGCAATCTGTAAATAATAAATTAGTTTCAGGACAAAAGCGCTGTGTGTTTGTAATGTATGGCCCAATCCTACTGTTCTGGGGCCAGTTTGGTTGTGCACTCCACAATGAGGATGTGTTAAAAATCGAGTGGGAGAGGCTAATCCAAAGACTGTTTTCCGACCATAGAAAGGAAGCAAAGCCACAAATATGTGCGAAGCAAACAAGCCACGCTTTGATGGCAAAGACAGGGGCTTTCCCCACAGTCAGTGCACCAGCAACCCCAAGCCTCTGAAGCCTCTGAGGACCAAACACATCCAGTTAAGAGGGCCGCGGAGTTCAGCCGCTCTTACCGACAGGCAAGAGGATCCGATTACTGGTGCTACACGGGCAGTGAAACGCAGACTCAGCAGATGGGCTTCTCAATAGGTCATCCAGTTCCAGTTTAGTGGAAGGAGAGCTTTCATGTCTGTCTTTATCACGCCTCTGTGTAATTTGTTTGATGAGAAGGTGTGAGGGGGTCCAGACAAAACAAAAATAATTAGGCATGCACCGCTATGGATTGTTTGGGCCAATAACAATAACCAGTACCTACAAGTAATTACCTTGTTGTGTCCGATACAAAAGCTTTAAGATTAACAGAAAGACATTTTCATTGAATTTTCATAGTAACATGATAGACATGATAGACTGGTGAGGTCCTGAATTTTCTATGAAAACCATATAATACGTTTGCATCACGTACTAAACCGCATCCGCACCCATGACGTACTAAACCGCATCCGCACCCATCACGTACAAAATCGCATCCGCACCCATGACGTACTAAACCGCATCCACACCCATGACGTACTAAACCGCATCCGCACCCATGACGTACTAAACCGTATCCGCACCCATCACGTACTAAACCGCATCCGCACCCATCACGTACAAAATCGCATCCGCACCCATCACGTACTAAACCGCATCCGCACCCATCACGTACTAAACCGCATCCGCACCCATCACGTACTAAACCGCATCCGCACCCATCACGTACTAAACCGCATCCGCACCCATGACGTACTAAACCGCATCCGCACCCATGACGTACTAAACCGCATCCGCACCCATCACGTACTAAACCGCATCCACACCCATCACGTACTAAACCGCATCCGCACCCATCACGTACTAAACCGCATCCGCACCCATCACGTACTAAACCGCACCCACACTCATCACGTACTAAACCGCACCCACACCCATCACGTACTAAACCGCATCCACACCCATGACGTACTAAACCGCATCCGCACCCATGACGTACTAAACCGCATCCGCACCCATCACGTACTAAACCGCACCCGCACCCATCACGTACTAAACCGCATCCGCACCCATCACGTACTAAACCGCATCCGCACCCATCACATACTAAACCGCATCCACACTCATCACGTACTAAACCGCATCCGCACCCATCACGTACTAAACCGCATCCACACTCATCACGTACAAAATCGCATCCGCACCCATCACGTACTAAACCGCATCCGCACCCATCACGTACTAAACCGCATCCGCACCCATCACGTACTAAACCGCATCCGCACCCATCACGTACTAAACCGCATCCACACTCATCACGTACTAAACCGCATCCACACTCATCACGTACTAAACCGCACCCACACCCTTCACGTACTTAACCGCACCCACACCCATCACGTACTTAACCGCACCCACACCCATCACGTACTTAACCGCACCCACACCCATCACGTACTTAACCGCACCCACACCCATCACGTACTAAACCGCACCCACACCCATCACGTACTAAACCGCATCCGCACCCATCACGTACTAAACCGCATCCGCACCCATCACGTACTAAACCGCATCCACACCCATCACGTACTAAACCGCATCCACACCCATCACGTACTAAACCGCATCCACACCCATCACGTACTAAACCGCATCCACACCCATCACGTACTAAACTGCATCCACACTCATCACGTACTTAACCGCACCCACACCCATCACGTACTTAACCGCACCCACACCCATCACGTACTAAACCGCATCCGCACCCATCACAAACTAAACCGCATCCGCACCCATCACGTACTAAACCGCATCCACACCCATCACGTACTAAACCGCATCCGCACCCATCACGTACTAAACCGCATCCGCACTCATCACGTACTAAACCGCATCCGCACCCATCACGTACTAAACCGCATCCGCACCCATCACGTACTAAACCGCATCCGCACCCATCACGTACTAAACCGCATCCACACTCATCACGTACTAAACCGCATCCACACTCATCACGTACTAAACCGCACCCACACCCATCACGTACTTAACCGCACCCACACCCATCACGTACTAAACTGCATCCACACCAATCACGTACTAAACTGCAACTCATATTGAGTTAAATTGCACTGAAATAAGAATTGGGTACAAATGAAAGCTTCCAAAATGCTATTTATCCAATTGTAACAATTTTCAAGATAAACATTTTAAAAAGAATAATATCTGTTGTATAACGGAAAGTACTGTTTTATGTCTCTGAGAAGTGCAATCATACCACAGCAGTGGTATTCCATGCATGTTTAAAGCCCACTCCCAACAATGTATACCATTAATAAACTGTGTTAAATGCGTTATCAAAATGGTGTTCATAAAAAACTTAAAAGAACTGAAATACTAATTTTACAAGTGAGTATATTTGCATAAGCAAAGTAAAAACAGAGTGCCAAGTTACTTTTTGCCATTTCATTACAGAACCATTCATCAATGACTAGAGCATCATGTTTTTAGGGATATGCTAATCCCTAATTTAAAAGTTTTGCTTCCTGCTTATCAGCCCATCTCTCTTTAGCATACTCCGATCTCACCAGACTCCTGCAAGGCCTTGCTTCAAGTCCCTTCAACCATTGCACTTTCCCTCCATCCCTCCCTTCTCAGATCATTTACCACCAGCAAGGTGACATCATCACTCTATTTCTGGCATCTGTGACAAACTGTAGTCCCGTTCTAGGGTGGTTATGTCATGGTCCGGCGCTAGCTTCTCAGTGGCGGTGCTTGGGTTACGGATATGGCTTTACAGAGTGGACGTAATAACTCATTCACTCGTCTGTCCTCCTCTTTGAGCTCGGAGAGCAGTCTGAATGTAAGACACACCAGCCATAGATCAAGCAGGGTACTGCTGCCACTGCCACAGCCACCGCCTCCACCAGCATCTCTGGAGCCTGCTGGAGATTAGACTGGTACAGGGTGTAAACCTACAGCAATAACAAAAGTTAAAAAGAAAGCGCGAGTGTTCCAGGAAATGCCTGTTCAAAGCTTTAGCGGCAATACACAGGTCTGACTCATGCGCCTTCGTGTAGGAGGAGAAAAGGGTGTGTCCGGTGTCACCTATCAGAGAACACAATCCACAGCTCTTGCCGGTAACTCTTTAAAAAAAGTTGTTAATCTCCCAT
This sequence comes from Megaleporinus macrocephalus, assembly GCA_021613375.1. NCBI lineage: Eukaryota > Metazoa > Chordata > Actinopteri > Characiformes > Anostomidae > Megaleporinus > Megaleporinus macrocephalus. Next base: position 11,887,264 of record CM038715.1, on the reverse strand, counting down.
GGACTTCCTCAACCACAGAAAAAACAGAAGAATATGTCCCATTAATGTTGGTATGCGGCTACACTATATCCAACTACATCCCCCCCAAAAAAAGAAAAGAGAAAAAAAAAAAAAGTCACATTACATTTCACCTTTTTTATTTATGTAGTCAGCCAAGACATGTTTGGGTGTCTACAGCTAGTTTTTAAGTTAAGATGCAAGACAGCAAATAACTAAGAGAACCATATACACTGTACCAAGGATTATCACAAAACTGTATACGTAAATGATCACACACTTGCCTCACAGGATCATACAAGTGCAGCAAGTTGTTAAGTACTCTCAAATAGACCTGCTTATGTGGTTTATGACAGTGTATGCATATTTTTTTCACTGAACTATTTCCTTAACCCAGCTTTGTACTGCACTGTTCACTGATAACCAGAATGGTAGACCCTTGCACTTGCCTTTATAGGGGTGAACCATTCCCTCCTTCATGTGAACAGTGTCATCAGCTTTCAGTTGCAGTGACACATCACCCACAGCTCGCACCAGCTCAGCAAAGAAATCCGCCACCTCTCCACAATCCTCCAATAGCACATAGCGATCCTGACGGTTAGTGAAGTATGAATCGCTCAGATTCGCTCTGCAAGAGAAGATAATAGAAAACACTGCTTAATGGACCCTGTAAGCACTTATTAGTGTTTTTTGCTATTGACCCAGTGAATAGTGCTGAGATTTTGCTCATCACAGGTAGGGGTGTACGCTATTAATAACAAAAGTAATATTTTAATACTAGAAGTTTATATTTGAAAATATTAAGCAATGTTTATTGGTCACTGGTCATACCTACAGCCCTACAGAATTTTGCATGCACATTCCCGAACTGTAAGTATTTGCATTTGATGACAGATGCCTGTGTGTTCTTCCTGTCCATACCCACTAATGATCAGACTGTCGTCAAACAGGTAAACTTTGATATGCTGCACACCAATGGTCTCGTTGAAGCGTTCAGGTACTAAAAGGCGCAGCAGACCCCGAAGGTCTGGAGTGTGGTACAGACACACCCTCATCTGCTCTGGGAAATGCTGCAGCAATGGCAACAGCATTGTACGCGAGTTATTTTTGCCTGTAGGTGAAGACACAAATTAAGTTTGCATATCAATGCACACATAGGCAATTCAAAACCATGTATGCAGGCAGAAATACAAATACTTCATAGGGTTACATGCCTGTAATTAAAGGAAGTCAAGCAACATGAAACCACTATAGGAAACTGGAATTGCTGAATTTTAGTTACTGAGAGAATGGATACTTGGAAACACAGTTTGCTACATTTTCAGGTGGTAAGCAAGGCTAAAGTGAAGTGCTGAGACATGACACAATTCCTGAAAAGGCTCTTTACATGGGAACTGTAAAATCACTACGGTGGAAAAGTACATGCTGCAATAAGCAGTGCAAATCTATGAAACACCCATGCAAATATACCGCACTGCTCGCTGTCATTCTACAGAAAGGAAGTAGTAGACTCTGTGGGTTTCCCCCTAAGTGCTTTACTCCTTATCATCCTTTCTCAGGAATGTAATCATAATGATCATATGGGTCGTGGACCACTGTGTTTTAAATGGGTTTAACATGTGGGCTGGTGTACCTCGGCTGGTGAAGTGAGCAAAGAACAGGAGCATGAGAAACAGCAACTGCTCACTAACCTCTTGATCCTCTGGTGTAGTCCAGTAGTATAGACACTTTTAAATCAGCAGCCGTATCTTCCTGAGAGCGTTTAAGTGCCTCTTCCATACAATTAACCTGCAAAGTAAGCATAAGACAGAAAAAAAAAACATTACCAGCTATTAATGATCAAGCACTTTTTAGTCGCAGTCATATTAAAGTGAAAAGCAATCGTCTGCAAACATAATTATCCAACCATAAAATTCATTAGCAGTTAGTAGCCAAGACTGTGACTCAGGAACATTAATGTTCTCTCCACATTCAGCAAATCTTCTAGACAACTTCAGGTTTACTCAAACAGGTAAAAATGAAAACTTACAAGATCTTGCTCTAGTGGTCCTGTGCCGAGATACAATGATGCCATCACCACTCGTTTCTTGGCTGTCTTGATACGTGCCTGGAAAAACAACAAATTATTCTTTAAAAGAGACAACACATTAATTATACATCACAACAAATCATCACACTGCTCCCATGATTTACTAACACTGTCACTATAACTCCTGACAGTGTGCTATTTTGGGTGTCTGCTGTACTGGTTTCAAATTCTTTGTGGACAATGTGACTCTACATACAGATTGGTAAGTTCACAATAGCCTCCAAAAGACTATTTCCCAGCGTACCGTTTTAAACAGAGGAAGTAGTAATAGAAGCCTTTTTTGAAAAAGATTATTATTATTACTACTATTATAATAGGTTATATAATAAATTAGCTATTACATGCCAGATTTTACCAAATTCATGTCACTTAACAGTAACAATTTTCCCCCATTGAGTTCCATCTATTCCAATTTCTATATTTATATAAATCATAGATGCTTACATATGGGCCTGCTGATTGCTGCAGCTCGCGGGAAGGACAGGGCTTTGTGACCCCCGCATTTATGACAGGCAACCCTAGGCTCGAGAACAAGACCCTGCAATGTTATCTTTAGACCCCCTAGGCTCGAGAACCACTCCACCCGAAAGTTAACGACTTGGCCAGGTGTACTGGCGGGCCGAAAAAAGCAGGAACGCAGCCCCATAAAAGACTATGCAGCACAGTCATCTTTAGGACCAGGACAGACCAGGGTGTGGGAGCTCAGAGAAACGTCGGTACCCCAATTCCCAAGAATAAAAAGCTTAAACTCTGAATTGGTCTCCCTCTTCACTCTGACGGCAAAAAAACTTACGACAGCTATTAAGTTCGCCCATTTTTGCCCAAAGCTACACAACACATTAAGGTTGTTACTTAAAGTGAATTACTTGATTTTGTTCTCTTTGAACAACTATGGTTTGTTATGGTTAAGTAGTTTTCATTTATTTATTCTTTAAAAAAAATATTATTCATTAAAAATATATTATTACAGTAAGTTCTTCTAATATTCTCAACAGTGACAGCCCTACACTTTCTGAAGCATCTCTCATATGTAATATTGACATCTATAGCCTAAGGTTAAACATTAAATGTATATTCAAATATACATATACATACATACATATATATATCATAAGCTTTTATTTGCTCAGCACTTTATTTTTTTAAATATTGAAATAGTATTAATACATTAGATAATGGTTTATATCTGTCAGTGTGTTTATTTAAACTTTTCCAAGCTTTTCTTTGGGGCAAACCAGTGTTCTAATCTAACTAAAGCACAAGATATTATCTACTTTGAAATAAGATATTCATGTTAGTTTATACTGTATTTAGGTTCATTTACATATGTTTTAATGATATCTGGTGTTTTCACTGGTGAAAAAACATGTATTGCTAAGATAAATATAAACATAGAGGTAAAGTGCATAAGACATTTGCACAGTTGTGTACGTGCCTAACGTTTTGTTTGCTTATTTCTCATCAACCATCACTCAGTAATTTGTAAATTCACATTTTCAAAGTAAAAAAATACATCAGTAAAACATCAGGCATGTAGCCCGGGCATTTGCACTTTTCTAACTGCAACACAAAGGGTTTGTGATGAAGAGAGTTGCAATAAGAATGTGTCACTCAAACTTAGAGTGGGGCTTCAAGATCAGCAAAACTTTCAAGTCCAATCAATCAACACTCTTTCTAGTAAGTGCAGCATTCTCTATGAAGTAACAACCTATTCCAGTGAATAGAGCCGCACACAGCACAGGGTGTGTAATTACAGTACTGTTGTGGAGAAGGCCAATCCCTTCCAACCTAGTGATAAGCTGCTGGAGAAGACAGTCTAAAAAGGCTGAATTTAAAATTTCAATAAAACTAAAATGTCACATGAGGACTCACTGGACACAAGAAAAAAAGTTATATATTCATAGTAGTGGAGGCAAAAAACAACAACAACAACAACAACAGAGAATAACAAACCATGTGATCAGTAACAAGCCAGTAATATCAGGGTTGCCAGTAACAGGAGGAGTAATTGCTGGTTTGGAAATGAAACACCCAACATTATTTCACGGACACATCACACAGACAGCATTTTGCACTTCAGTATGAAAGCTCTTCCTGTCATATGAGTAACAGAGAGAATTAATTACACTGAATGCTGGCACCGGGCCCATCACTGATAAAACGGCCAGTCACTGATAAAAATGGTAGACCTCATAATACCACAATGAAACCTCATTTCTTCATCAAAGAATGATTTACCCTTCCTTTTGAAGATAAAGATGAATATTAATACACTCACATGTGGAATTTCTGGCATTCTTTCAAGTTGTCTGAAAGACCATATCAGCATCTTACCTTGCACTGATCTGTTTTAGTCTGTCTAATATTGTTTTATGTTATTTGTTCATTTAGAAACTAATTTTGCGATATACTACAATAAAATAAACAGATTTATGATGAAATGCTAAATGTTATTGGTTTATTTAGGTAAGGCTGAGGCGACGCGTTGACGTAATCGATTACAAATTCACGTAGATTAGCATAACGTGCGTCGATGCGTCGCAAAAATGGCCACTCCTACTAAAAGCATGGATTTATCTTTGTGCATCTAAAGTTGAGAGAGTGTTTCACACAGAAACACAGATTTTAAAATTATACACATGTAAAGGCTGATTTATACTCCGCCTGCGTGCGTTTGAAGCGATATAGCGTCACTGCCCTCAGACTTCTCTGCGTCAGCTCAGTTGACATGGTTGCTGAGCAACACGTCCAGTAGAGGGCAGTTCGGAGTAAATGAAACATGGCTACGGTGAATTAGCTCGTAGATATTTATTTCGTTCAAAAACGAAGAAAAACGACTGTCTCCGCGTCGAGGAGAAAGTATTTCGGGGAATTTCTAATGAACGTGCAGAACCGCTCCTCAAAAAGTCTCTTCTTCGTCGTGTCCGTGTGGAGGTGGTCGCGTCTTGCACTGCCCCCACGATCTCCAGCGGTATTTTTGCTTCATCCTGTCCGCATCTGTAAGCTTTCCGAAAACGAATGTATGTATGAAATGAACGCAGAGTACGGACAGAAGGCTCCGTGCGCATCCGTATTTAACGTTCAGCATGAATGAGCCTTAAAACATGTTTCTTTCAGTAGTACTCTTGACTATGCCTTGCTAACAGTTTATAAATCGTCCAGTGTAGAACCAAAGACTGTTCTAGATACCGCGGGAGATTTAAAACGCATGTAGCTGCTTCTCAGATGGCTCTCTGCCAAAATATATAGTCTACACAATGTCTTGATTTCTTGTGTGTAAGGCGTGTAGGCTACATGTCATTTGTGCCTCTAAAAGTCGAGTCAGAGCGTAGACTTTTAGCCTTTTTAACCATTTATAGATCATGTGCGTTTAATGTAACCTTTAATACATTATGTCTAGGAGATGTGTGTGTATGTGTGTGTATATGTGCAGCCCTCTATTTAGGTCATTTTATGAGTTTAATTTCGACAGCGCTGCACAACAAACATCTATACAACATCATGCATAGCCTCATACAACATGTGTATTGCTTTACCAGACTAGGCATTGTTTTTATTTTTATCTTAATCACAAGCAGAACCATTTAAAAAGAAATGAGAATATCTTGTTTTTAGAAAAGTCACTGATATCTCATGGGTTAGTCTGAAGAACAAAAAGAGTTTCCATATTTCTCCTAGATGTCACCAGCAATCACATCTGTTACATTCCATCACCAACACAGTAGATTTAAGATAATGAAGCACTGATTAGCTAAACGGAAATGCTGACATACATAAAAACACCACCTAACTGTCTTGATAAACAGCTTTTTAAACAGAATTTTCTCAGGTGCTTAAATCTTTTACACAGGACTACATAATCAGGTGATCTAGTTGAGGCATTTGAAAGAGACCTATTGTGCTTGTCCAGTTTTTCCTCCTCCCATTTAGTGTGATATGAAGCTTCAAGTGCACGTAAATGGTCTATAGATCACCATATACACCAGAGGGAGAAACCCTGTCTCACAAGAAACACTTTTCAGCCCTTTTTCCTGTGGCACGGTGACATATATCACAATCCTTAAACTAGCAGAACTTTCATGCATTAATGAATAAAGTATACAGTGGGTTCAGATCCAACTTTTACTACCTCATGCATACACACCTTCATAGCCTGATAGAACTCCTCCGGGGAATGCAGGACGCGGATGCGGCTCCCAGGCACTTTGAAGGCAGGCACATGGTCGGCGATCCAGTGGAAGCGAGAATGGAGCCCTGCAGCTCCAGTAGAGCCTGGGGGCCTGGAGGAGGTTATTGTGTTGTCTGCCTCTGCTAGGATGGGAGCCAGAAGGAGCAGGGAGGACCTATAGGGTGAGCAGAGTGGCAGGGAAAAGTATAAGGAAAATATCAGACAACATTGTATAGCATGTTTAAAACGTGTTTTATTGTTTTGCTAATAACATGTTTAGGACTTCTGAACACTAAAAGCAGAATACAGTTATTTTCTTAGCCCACACGATTGTGGCAAAAGGTTTGTCACAATCATGAAATTTCAGCTGACTATTAGTGGTCATTTAAATAAAAGCAATTAACAATTGAATTGCATGCAACTACTAAAGTACAAGCCAGTAGTGGCCAGATAAATGGATTAGCTATCTTACCTGCTAGCTATGTCTGATTAATTGCTAATACTCATTGTATAAAGTGATATACTACACTATTGGAGCTACATAGCTAATACACCAACATCATTTAGGGCTTCCCTCTAAACTTCAGCAGGTCGGATGTCTCAATTATATATTTTAAAGCTTTTATTTCAGTTTATATGCTCAGCACACCCACATAACATTTTGCTAGTTGCAGAAATCTAGCTATTGCAGTCTGAAGCCAGTGCAATCAAGCCATTAAGTTATAATTGTGACAGCCCTAGCTGAGACTGCGAAGTCTTCTTTCTTTCTGCTGAAACCAAAGCTTATCAGTAGTTGCATTGCTAGGAATGGCTGAATAGTAGAGTGGATAACAACGCTGCCCTGCACAATACACACAGAAATTACGTTTTTTTTCTGTGCCTAAATAAAATGTGGCAAAAGGGCTAAACACCTAATATTACATAAAGAAGAATGTTTGATAAATGCAGCCTGGTCCACATCAAAGCACAGCAAAGAATACAGTGATACAAAATGCAAACTTTATTAGAACAAAGGAAGTTTCTTTTTCTACAATCAAAATAATCCACCATGTGGCAGTTTGCAGCTGTAAAAGTGCTGAAATAGTTTTGAAGGAAGAACAATGAATCCTACGCAGGAAGTAAATGTATTATCGAGTCTCAACCACTAAAACAAATCAGCTATAGAAGGTCTGCGTCTTATGCCACCAATAGGGAAGAATACTCTAAAGGTTTACATACGGATATGTTGAAATCATGATCAAGCTTACATCTGAAGTTAAACACACCTATTTCAAAAAGTGTGGCAGAACGAATGAGCCATCATGAGATCATTTCTGGTGAATGTATTTCATCAGTTTCCTCTGATGCGATTGTGAGTTTTTGTTCCCATTTTACCTCCTACTGATGACAGCAAGGCGGAGAGGGAGAAAATGACAGACTTGTCTTTGTTGTACTTAAACATCACAAAGAACAAACACCTGACAAATGTTTCTGGCACGAAACAACAACAAAACATATCAGCTGTTTAAGATTTTTCCAGTAAAGCATTCTCAACATTAGCTACAGGTTATAATCAGTTCACCTTCTTGCTAAATGGTGAATGTACTCTGGATAATGACAGAAGAAGCTGAATATCTAACAGGAACACTTCAACAACGCGTTGACACATGCATCCGGGTCAATGACAGAGGTTTTAGTAAGAATATCAATGAGATCACAAGAAGCAGATACCAGACAACTGAAAGCTCAGACACCCAACATTTAATTAAGCAGTATCACAAAACATCTGGCAACATACTAATAACCCAGGCCAGATCTTTCCTAAGCTCATCATTGCTGTCATATAAAGACACATGTAGGTCCATTTTTTCTATACCATTTAAGCCTAGCAGCGTAATACTGACCAAACATGCCTTCTGCTATTCTAGGTTACCCTTTCAGAGAGGAGTCGTTGTCTTAAGACAGGTACCATATGCTCATCCAGACTTATGTGAGTACATGGTTTCTATTTACATACCTTGACAGATAAACAAGTAGTGGAATTGTTTGTTTTTCTACCAACATGATATTTTCCTTCAACACTTCTAAGCAGCACTGCACAGCTACTTAAACAGGGACTCAAAGTAAGTGCCAAACACTACAGTACTCAGATGACAGGAAGGTAATAACATGACCTAGGGGAGACGGCATGAAGTCTAACTCTTCAACCTTACTCAGATCCACTGCCAAACACCAAGGTCATCGTGAGTTCACCACAACCCAATCCCAGACATGTTTTTTTCTCAACTGAACCCGCTCTCACCACATAAATACAGTTAGATTTCAAATTCTTATTGTAAAAACAAAGGAGGGAGATACTAGACTATCACACAAAGAAAGCATGACCTAGCTTAAGCTGTAACCACCACAAGGACAAATAAATCAAATATGACAGAGGGCACGAATCAATTAACAGTTCTCTCTACTTCTGGGATCGACTTACTCTCATTGGTTCCCAACCCGAGGACGAGTATGTTTGTATAAGCCAATATGCACCACTGAATAATAACAATTATTAGCTAGTTAAAACAGGCAATATGCCTGCTAGCCAACGCAAGCATAGTCAGACCACATTCATGCTAGAGCAGGTTCCAATGGAAGTTTTCAATCTTATTATGCAGTCTGATTGCACATGCATTCACACCTGACTTCAAATCTGTTAAATAAACAAAACATTAAGCTACAGCGGCAGTAAACTCAGATATAGATGGGCTTATGCAACAAGAAAAACTAAAATATTAATTGATGAATATGATGCCATTAAAAAACTTTATTAATATTATTCTTAATAAATATTAATAATAAAGTTTCAGACTGTATACTCAAGGCTTGGTGTCCTTTGAGATACACACAAAAGTGCCCCTCTTTGGTCTATTCAGTTTCATTTCTTTTAATTCTGTCATTGATTATCAGTGGGCTTTTACCACCAAGTTCCCTTAATCCAGGACAAACTGACATGCTTAAAGAGAGCTGATAGACTAAATGGAAGTTTAAGATAACACAGATAGAAAATACCACATTGGCTCTTTAGAGATTTGGTCATTTGGATTTGAAACAGTAGAATGGCAATGGATGATTTCCAATCTGACATTTACAGACATTCACCCATTTTACAGCTATGTATCTGCATTCACATAGCATACACAAGAGGACCAGACTTAAGTACAGGGCAGTGGTGCCCAATCCTAGTCTCGAGAGCTACTTTTATGTATCCAATAAGACGCCTGGCCCACACCTGATTCATACATGCGTTCCAGACAATCAGGGACTTGGGAAGACGTTGATTAGCCGGCATATTGTGCTTTGAACTACGCTCTGCAGTAGGGTAGCTCTCTAGCACTGGGGTTGGAGACCCCTGATATAAGGTTTGCTCTTGTTCAAGGTGTCTGGGTTTAACATAATTACGAGAATTTAAACACAAGAAGAAGAAATATTAGTGAAACCTCTAAACCAGGCATCCCAACTATTGGTGCAACTAAAAAACACACCTAAAACATAAACAGCTCCCCAAAAACAAGTAAAGAAAAGGAAGTGTACTATCTGATGATGATCACAAAAAAGATTGCTTCACATGAAGAACAGCTACCTTATGTTTGAAAACTTGAGGAATGTCGGTGATCAATGCAGATAATACACACATAGCACAAAACAGCAACTGCAGTGAAACATGTTTACACTTTATGCTTTAAATATGGTGAAGACAGTTTTGCAACTGGAAAACATGCTTGCCACCACAACTAGCTCAGCATTCTTCATTGATTGCTTGGAGTCTCATTACTATATATACACTTGACCAATAAGACGGTTACCTTTTACTAAATAGCTCTTCAGGAACCAGTTTTAGATGTGTTTCAGAAGAGTGGATGGATGATCAGTGCAAACCTAATACATCTTATTACATCTGATCAGGCTGTTATACTATATTGTGTGAAAAGGCACGCTAGCACTTAAAAACAGTTTGGTTATGTTGTAATAGAACATGAGGCAGCAGAAATGACAACTGATTGGTAAGGCAATTCAAGAGATTCAACATAGGAAGCATAAGGGCATCAGGCTGCCTCGGTGGCAATAACTCTGCACCAGACAAGCAGCAGGCTTATTTCATGTACTAGTATACAGGATCTGACACACAGATAACAACATATTCATGTTACCACCTCTTAGACAGAAGTTATTTTGGTCTATTTTAGACTGAACCGACACGACCAATGTACATATAACTGCTGCAGCATTTAAGGTGGAACGGGGAATTCGATTAAGAAACTAACTACATATAACTGCTGCAGCATTTAAGGTGGAACGGGGAATCTGAATAAGAAGCTAACTACATATAACTGCTGCACCGTTTAAGGTGGAACGGGGAATCTGAATAAGAAGCTAACTACATATAACTGCTGCACCACTTAAGGTGGAACGGGGAATTCGAATATATAGATAACTATATCTAACTACTGCACCATTTAAGGTGGAACGGTGAATTCGAATAAGAAGCTAACTACATATAACTGCTGAAGCATTTAAGGTGGAACGGTGAATCTGAATAAGAAGATAACTACATATAACTGCTGCAGCACTTAAGGTGGAACGGGGAATTCGAATAAGAAGCTAACTACATATAACTGCTGCACCACTTGAGGTGGAACGGGGAATTCGAATATATAGATAACTATATCTAACTACTGCACCACTTAAGGTGGAACAGTGAATTCGAATAAGGAGCTAACTACATATAACTGCTGCACCATTTAAGGTGGAACGGGGAATTCGAATAAGAAGCCAACTACATATAACTGCTGCAGCACTTAAGGTGAAACGGGGAATCTGAATAAGAAGCTAACTACATAGAACTGCTGCACCATTTAAGGTGGAACGGGGAATTCGAATAGGAAGCTAACTACATATAACTGCTGCATCACTTGAGGTGGAACGGGGAATTCGAATATATAGATAACTATATCTAACTACTGCACCATTTAAGGTGGAACGGTGAATTCGAATAAGAAGCTAACTACATATAACTGCTGAAGCATTTAAGGTGGAACGGTGAATCTGAATAAGAAGATAACTACATATAACTGCTGCAGCACTTAAGGTGGAACGGGGAATTCGAATAAGAAGCTAACTAAAGCAAGCAATTAAGATTTTCCTGCGAGCGGATGCTTGCAGCGAGTGTGAGTTTTAAGGGAACCCGGACTAAAGCAGGTCTGAGACGACATGTTTACAGCCGGAGGAACGACACCCCAACACCACCACGCGCTTTTACCAAACGCTGTATCACAGTTAAAATATAAACTTACCCTCTTCTCCTGTCGTGTGTTCTGACCAATCTGTCAGAAATCCTGGTGAAAACCCCAAAGAGAGCCGGAGTGTACACGGAGTACACAAGTCTCCTCCAGGTCATGGGGGCCGCCATTTTTCTAAAGCCTTCCTGAATAATCGAATAAACTTTATGTGTATGAGAGGAGGAGCAGTTACAGCCTGCAGCCGCCGCTTGGAGCAACCACATCAACACGAAATAAAAAAATTAAATACAGCATTATATATCCTTAACAAACAAATACTTAAATAATAACCAATGTTATTGCATCATTTTATATGAGATAATATGCTGAATTATGCTCATTTACTTATTTATTTACTTATTGTGACATTTGACTCCGCTCATATCTGGTTTTCCTATGATCAAAAGAAGACCAAGACAGTCTACCCTACAGATAAACATTACTCACGTGTTTTAACGTGTTCTCACCTTAAACTGCCATACGCTCCCCGCCCTATAGGTGGCGTACGAGCGGGCGCATGTTATAGTATGTCCTATAGGTACGGTGCGCGTTGTTTTAAGACTGTAACGTTTCAAAGTTGAACATTTGAACAGTAACGCGCATTTTTAGTGCACGTCTGGAGGACGTATATTTTGTGCTTTTCTTCTCTTCCTCCTCAACAAATCATCAACCAATGTGTGAGTTTTAAACATGAAAAATAAAAATTTATAAAAAAAGAAGAAGGCTGCAAGCTGTGCAGCTAATTCTGCAAGGGCGCTTTAACTTTTTCACCTTGCAGCCTGGCGGAGGGTGGGGGGGGGAGGACTGCCAATACCAGGAATCGTAGAAAAAGGTCACGCTGATTATTTATTGGCAGTCCGCCAAGAGAGTGAGCGAAAGTGTGTGTGTGTGTGTGTGTGCGTGTGTGTGTGTGTGCGTGTGTGTGTGTGTGTGTGTGTGTGTGTGCGCGCGCGAGCTTGCTTACTGGAAGAAGAAGGGGTGGAGCCTTTTTGAAAATATCAGTCTGCTCTCTCTCGATGAGAAGAACAGTACTTCCACTACCCCTCATCTGGGGGAGATGTGAGAAGGTTTATCTACATACTGAATCCAAACTCAGACGCGTAAAAACATTTCCACCGCAGCGTCACTTTTAAAAGGATCCCACACGGACCGCTACAGCCCTGTGGTTAAAAAAAAAGAAAAAAACTTCGAAACTGGGCTCGGAGAACACTTTCAAGGTAACTGGAGCCGTTTTGGTCTTTTACAGTGTTTTGTATGCGAGCGTTAGCTCTGCACTGAGTAGACTATGTACTATTAGGGGCAGTATGTGTCCACTGCAGTGTGGATGAAGCTACTCGTACGTAGGCTTACTTACTATGCTTCATTGTAAAAGCAACGTGAATGGGCGTGATTTTGTGTTATTAGAAGAATGAAGTCTGCTAAATAGTTCACCATCCTCTTGCTGAACTCACGGCTGGACCATTGCACCCTGGCGCCTTCACTTAGTAATGCGTTTTCAGAAAGAAAAGAGATGATCGGAAGCCCCTCGCAGCTTTTGTGTCCAGCTTGCAGGGTGTATTTACAATGCAACACGAGAAAGAGCCCGATTGGCATGAATGAGGAATTGGGTCATTCACAATGAACTGGAGAACCTCATTCACATTATCTGGCTCTCCAAAAAGCCCGTATGCGATCGAAGTGTTGCCTGTATCAGGTGTACGTGCGCGGCAGTGCAGCAGTTAACTACAGATGAAGTTTCGATTGCACCCCAGTTAATCTGTCTGGATATCTTATGCAGGAAAGGAGACAGACCTTATGTGGACATCATGAATGGGTTCTGTTGAATCCCTGAGTTCACAGGCCATTTGGTTTCATACAAACTGCTGTAAGTGAAGGTGTCATCTCATCATCTCAGATGCTTGAGTTTCCTCAGAGATAACCGTGAGCTGGCGCCGAGGATTGCTCAAAACCCCTCACGTGTTCCATGCAAATACTGACATGCTTCCTTTTTCCTTCTTTCCTTCATTCAGCTGCATTCCTTATCCATTGAGACGTCCTTGCTTCTTGATGTTGAGGAGGCCGTGGAACTCTGGGCTTTGTGTTGCTGCTCCCCGGTGCGTGCGCGCCCTGGCTGGGACGGCCCCTCGGCCCTGGACCCCGAGCCCCAGCGGCGGCTGGGCGGGACAGGGTGCAGGCAGAGCGCCATGGTAACGTACAGCAGGTTTGACGGCGCCATGAGCAGCAGCCCCTTCCAAGGCGGAGTGCGCCTGCCCCCCCACCGCTACAAGACCTTCAGCTCCAGGGCGCAATATCAGATGGTGCTGGCAGCCGTGCGCAAGCTGCAGGAGAGCGGCTTCTACTGGAGCGCCGTGAGCGGCAAGGAGGCCAGCTCCCTGCTGAGCGCCGAGCCCCCCGGCACCTTTCTGGTGCGGGACAGCTCTGACCACCATCACTTCTTCACCTTGAGCGTGAAGACGGCCACTGGCACCAAGAACTTGCGCATCCAGTGCGATGCGTGCTCCTTCTTCCTGCAGACGGACCCCCGGAGCTCGCAGGCTGTGCCACGGTTCGACTGTGTCCTGAAACTTATACATCATTACATGCCCTCGGCTAGAGGAGCAGGAGCCACCACGTCTGTGGAGCAGGCTGGAGTGGACAGTGTCGATGGCAGTGGCGGGGTAGATGGGAGTACGTACTTCATCTACTCCGGAGGAGAGAAGATTCCACTGGAGCTGCTCCGGCCGCTGGCCTCCAGCATGTCCAGCCTGCAGCACCTCTGTCGTAAGACGCTTAATGGTCACATAGACGTGTCCGCTAAGCGGGACCAGTTGCCACAGACGCTTCAAGAGTTCCTCGAGGAGTATGATGCACCCATCTAAGTAGCCAACGTACAGTTCTGGAGCCTAGACGCTGAACCAGACGGGTCTTTAGATGTGCAGAACTGTATGGGCAGCGGCAGGATTGACCAGCAAAAGCCCACGAAAACGATGGGAGAGTGGAGCAGTGCCACAAGCACCGGAGTTCGATAGAGGTGTGAGTGATTTGCTCAGAAAAGCTCTTGCCGTCTATCAGTATTGCAGGCCAGCTGTGGCCCACCGTGCCTTTGACCTCCGCAGTGTGAACTTTGGGCAGTGGGTTGCTGTGTGTGATGGACAGCACAAAGTATGTACTGTATGAACTGATAAAAGAGTAGTCGTGGACACAGCCCCCAGCTTTTTGTTCTCGGGTGTGAAAACACAGACCCTGTTGAAGATTAACGCGAGTGTCACAATGGTTAGTACAAGGTTTAAGTGTGCTGCTGTGGCTGAGTTCCAGCCTTTTGCCATAGGAAAAGCTCTCTCACACCTTCTCATCCCCCATTGACATTTTCACTCTGCTGAAACGAGAGTCCTGGCTGCCTGTGTTCGAGGGAGTGCCTAGAGCTGGGTGTTTGCAATGACATATACATTTCCACTGGGGCTTGCCAAGCATAACTGCCTAACCAATGGGCGCAGGGAATGGGACGGGACGGGACGGCTACTCACTACTTGCATCGCTGTGTCAACACTGGCCACTATGTGGGGTCACAACACAAAACTGATGTTTTAAAAACACATTGAGACGAAGGATCAAAGCAGACAGGAGAGGCCTGTTACTACAGGCGGTTTCAGCCTCTGACCTTACACTTGTCTCTGAAGGAAAACTCGGCGGACTGTCGTAACTTTGTCGACAGGAAGCAAGGTAAACAGTTTCAGTTTTGCTGGGAAACGGCCTGCGATTATAGAACAGCACGCTAGTGATGAAGTTACAACACAATACAAACTTCCAAGAGCTGACAGTTTCATGTACTGTGAAGCAAAGCCAAGCACAGTATGCAAAACCCTTATTTACTGGTCCTGGAGTTTGACATGGAGGAATGTGTTCCTCTAAAAGCAGGGGCATTCGTTCAGACTGTATGTGCTAAGGAGTAATCAGTCATGCCTCGTAACCCTCATTCAATAACAATGACGTAGTGTTTCTTTCAGCAGAACATGCTCTCTACAATTAAATGAATGTATTGTGAGTCAATGGAAGGGCTTATGGTTCCACTTAGTAGTTCTTGCTTTTTTTGTATTTTGTCCAAGAGACGATGTTTACATGTGTCACCACAAGAGGACAACATGTTTTGTACTCTGTCTTTTATAAAGATGTGGCATCTTAAGGTCTAGTCGAATGACCCACAGTGCAAGCTTGAAAATCAGAAAAAAACAAAGGCATTACAATACAAAATGCAGCAAGGAACTTTGCACATATTTATATTTATAAAATATTTCAATAATTTATATTAAAGAGTACTATTTTTACAAAATGGATCTTGCTGTGTGCTTTAACTTCTTGAGAAAATGCATTCTCGAGTCACATCATCACATGCATCCATGCACACTTTGATATGCATCCTGTTTTTTTTGTTTTTTTTTGCTGGAGCATTCTGTGTAGACAACAGATTTCCCCTTTGCTACCGACACACCGGCACACATGCACTGATGGAAATACCACAGCTACTCTCTCTCTCTCTCTCTCTCTCTCTCTCTCTCTCTCTCTCTCTCCTCTGTCTCTCATAAACAAAGAACGGAGGCTCACTTTTTTTCTCTGTTTTGTGTGTGTTCTCACAGGATGTCACCTTGTACATTCTCAGCAGCTCAAAGCTCTCTGCACCTCCCCTCACCTCAAAGCTCTGATAACTTCCTTTATAACTTTATCCTAAGACATCACACCGACCTCAAGCAAAACACCTGTATAGCCACGTAACGTCGAATCAGAATCCACATTAAATACGTGTAATATCGCAAACGGTTTCTTCCGCCCTCTGTGAAATCATACATTTTGTATTACACGGGCTAAATTTGCTATTGTATTTAAAATCAGCAGACGTTTTCCCCCTAGCTCTGAGTACTAGACTCTAAGCTCTTAATGATGTCTCATTGATTACTGATTCCCTGATTGATTATTTAGCACTGTAAGTAAAAGCTGTTATTAGATCTACTTTCTTCTTATTATTGTAATTAACACACTATAAGAATAGTAGCCAATGAAGCACCGCTTAATGGTGAAGTGAAAATGAAATAAGTAGTCTTGGATGGATTCCCAAGTCAAGCTGGATGCATGAAGTGGTAAGATCTCAGTCTTAATCTATCTGAGCACTTCTAACAAAGCAGCTTAGCCTAAGCTCTACGGGAAAGCCCATTTCTTCCCTAAAAGTGAAAAAAAAAAGCCCAAGTGTTTCCATTACATTACTATCATAGTGCATTGCTCAATAGAGTCATTAATTGTGCTGTTTGTTTGCAGAGTCTCAGTTTAGGCATTACTCTCTGCATAAGACTTCGGTAATAGAGAGAGGATGAAAGGATTTGGTCAGATTTGATTATTACAGTAGATAAAAACCAGTTCTTGATGCGTCAGTGCTAACCTATACAGTCAGAGCATTTTAGGGATTTACTGAATGAAACAACTTTCTTATTTTAATGTTATCTAAAGCAACAGATGTTTCTCATAACATATTGCACGTCTCACAGTTTATTTGCATGTCGTTAACATATTATGCTTTTGGGCATCAAACCAGACTGTAGACTTTTATTTTTTAACATGATGATGTTTCTTACTAACAGTTTTACAATAAAATATAGAATAAAAAATGCTTTTCTAGCCTTTACCAGATCCAAAATTATAATGATTTGATATGAATAAAAGTGACTAGTATAACCTCCTTATCTGTAAATATTGATAAAAATACTTATACATTCCTCCTTCCAAGATCTGCCATCTGTTTTGCTTGCTCTTCCTTTGCACATCACAATAGCATGAAATATTCGAGCTTCAAAACACTGATAATATTGAATATGGGGTCAGAACACTGAAGGTTAGATTTGATGTGCAAGAGAACTCTGAACTTCTCAAACACCTATAATAACAACAGCAACCTGTGAAAATATTATCACATTCCGCCATGATATCCACGATTATAGTAGATATTATTGTTGAAGGTCTTAAGATAAGTGGGACTTGGAAATGGTTATCGAGACAATGCAATGCCTCCATCTGATGTAACTGGAAACAGAATTTTGTTTTTGAATATCAACGTAAACACAATAAGCAGTCCTCTCTATAAATGCTTAAATAAGATCTGTTTGCTGATGGTTGAGGACCTAATAGACCCTTTTCAGGATGGCAAGGGGATTACTTGTTTGCTGATGTTGAATGGGTATGATGACAGATTATTATTACTTTGTTTTCATTTAATAATAAAAAATGGATGAATGTTGTTTGGTTTATATTTAGTTGACTTTAGGTTGCGACTAAGGTTTACATTATAGAAAAGAAAGGACAAAGAATAACATCGGCATCATTTGTTTTTGAAAGTTACAATAAAAGAATTGCATAAGACTATAATATAATGGTAATTAATTGTTTATTAATATATTAAAGGTAGACAGTAACCAAGTACATTTACTTGAATACTGCACGTAAGTACATTTTTCACATATATGTACAACAATTTTTTGTGAACTTTTGCACTACATTTAAAGGACAAAAATTATACTTTTGACTCCACTATATTTCTGTGAAAGTTCTTGTTACTTACTAAGTTTAAGTCCTAAAATGTGATTGGAGAAAAACCTGACACAGTAACCTCCTCCTATAAAAGTGCTGCTGCATTAACAGTTGAACGGGGCTATTATGCTACAGCAGATAAAAGTGATAAAGATAAAGATTTCTTAACAAAGCACTCTATATCTAAAAATAAAATGTTTACTTTATTCATCACAGACAAACTTAATCAACGTCTTTAAAAAAATTCACTGCCCAGTTTAGATATATGGACGATATATGGACGTCTGAGTAATAGTTACTGTTTTTCTGCTATGGCTGGTCAAATGGATCTTTATGGATATTGGCCAAATTGTCATATTGGGAGTGATGTTCTGTCTTAAATCATTTTCAAGTTAACTGTCTGTGATGTAGTGCACACAGCTCTGATTCTCTGGAGTGGATCTAAGATGAGATGTAAGAAATATGTTTGTGAAAGTAAGCTGAATCTGGTGATGGAGACAATACTGTTTGAGTATTGCCTCCTAAAGGCAGTGCATTCAGTTTACCAAGGATATAATATATAACAACTAACAACTGACAACTGACAACTGAACTGAATGCACTGCCTATATATATATATATATATATATATATATATATATATATATATATATATATATATATATATATATATATATATATATATATATTTGTGTGTTTAATATATGTACACACATGGTGGCTGAAAGTGGACATCTGACCAACACACACTCACGCACACACTCACACCTATGGGTAATTTAGAGAGACCGATCAACCTAACATGCGTGTGTTTGGACTGTGGGAGGAAACTGGAACACCCGGAGGAAACCCAGTCAAGCACGGGGGAGAACATGCACACTCCACGCAGAATGGCCGGGACCGGGAATGCGAAGTAAAAATGGCATTATTAGCCGAGATGTTGGGTAAGGCCTGGCTTACAGTCAACATTCCAATCTTCTAAAAGGTGTTTGGTGGGTCAGGGTTCTGTGCAGGCCAGTCAAGTTCTTCTTTACCAGATTCAGCAAGCCGTTTATGGACATCACTTTGTACACATTGGGTACTGGGCTTTGTGGGCATTGTCAAGCTAAAACAAGACAGGGGCTTCCCCAGATTTCTCCCACCAAGTTGGAAGCACACACTTCTCTAGAATACCACTGTGTGCAGTAGCATCAACACTTCACTGAAATTAAATAACATAGTTCAAGCCAAACCCAAACCATCATTCCCCTTCCACTTTACAGTAACACTGCACATTCAGGAGGGGGAGTTTCTTCCCAGATTCGTCTGTTGAAATAAAAATGGTCCAAAATGACTTTTACAATTTCCGTTTACATTAGATTCTATTGTAAGAAAAAAACATGGTTTTCCCTTCTCCTGAGTGTTACCGTTTTTGAAATGCTGAATGTATGTATATGTGACTGTGTGTGTGTGTGTGTGTGCTAAACTAGGCAAATAAACAGTAACTGTGCATTAAAATGCGTACCAGTCTGTTCTCTGTAGAATATGTGGAGTATTTCTATTTTCACTTAGAAACATAAAACATTTAAACAGTGATGCACAAACCTTTGCATATGACTGTACGCCACTGTTAAAATGAATGAATGATTGCTCTTATTATATAAAATAATAATTTATAGAGTGTAGATTGAAATACTGTAAGCTATATGTCAGAATTTCGTTTTATTACACCAATAAAAATTTATTAAACAATCAGTAATATACCTTAATTATTATGTATAGTAATTATTATCCGTCACAAGATTTATCCACCACTTTTTAAATACAAAGCATTCTTGATCTAAATTTTTATTCTCAATTTTATTCAGCATTTGTCGTCATTATGGAATCATCTACATCTCTGTTAATCTGTTTCTGGCATCATTTTTACAGCTTCCTACTTAATACTAGAAACCTTTGAACTGGCATTGTAGAGTTGTAGCTCTGCAATAGCAAAATAACTCATTTAATACACATACCTGTGACAAAATATCTTTTATATCAAAGGAAATATATTACATCAATGCATGTATGCAGTCAAGTGAAAGAAGAGTCACGTCTTATCTGCAGTTTGCAGTTTGAATGCAGTTGCATGCAGACCAATATAGAAAACGAAGGATGCTTTACTTGCAAGCTTGGAATGAGAAATGAAAATGACTAAATTCTTTCTTCACTTTAACTCGTGTCCTACGCATTATGGCTAAATTCCACGCTCATTAGTACCAGCCATTTAAACAGTAGTAGTGTGTTTCTGTGTAAGAGCGTGTGGAGGGGCCAGGCAGAAGTACACAAAGACAGAGGTAGAAAGTGTGGCTGGTTTATATTACAGGAAATACTAGGCAAAAGAGGCACACACTCACACACACATTATGACTGCTTCTCACAGCTTCACTATCTGCTGGTGTATTCCTTTTATTCCATTTGGGAAATCTGCACCTTTTCTTTGCACTCGTTTAGGCCCCTCCTCCCCTCAATCCATCTCCTCCAAGGTCCAGAAACAAAAGCTGCTGTCAGTGAGTCCACAGCTTAAACAGTCAGAGACAACGCCCGCCAAACACAAAGCCCCAGGGCCATGGAGTTCCCGACACGACCAACCCCCCTCCCTCCCCCTGCAAATACAGTATTGCTTTTGTGTACACAAAATATGACACACTCACACACACACATACACAACCCACAGCAGACGATTTCCTCCACATATGACATAAAACACCCGGTGCAGACAGAGAAGAAAAGATAGCAGGATGGCAAGGCAGGAAGTTTACGTTTCCCAGCTATCAACAGCTATCAAGGTGTAATCAGGGCTTTCCTGTAAATCAGCTCTGAATCTCTTAGCCCTACACTATTCCGATGGGCTTGCTGTGAACAGACCTGCAGCCTGCTGGGTTTGGATTTTGCTTACTGTCGCTGTTGGAACAAACCTTTGTATTTCCCTTTTTGCTGTGTAAGTTAAAAATACCAGCGGACCTTTTTATTATTTGAAAAGTTCATGATGACTGGATCAACAGAAGTGCTCCAAAATTATTCATCCAGTGTTTTTATCTTTGATTGCATTGAAAATTGAGAATGCTGTTTTTCTCCGTCTCATTATTGGTGCCATTCAATGCATTCATTGTATTTTTATTATGTTCTTTATTATGCTCTCATAGAAGCCCTGTGTCTTTGGTTGAGGTGAAAAATGCCCAGATGCAGTTTTACACACCAATTTACACCCTATGATTTAGCCCTAGAATGAAATGAGCTGTTTTCTCTTTTTTAATGTGATAAGCTCCGCTCTGATTAGCTGTATTACAGCGAGACACTCCGATAATCACACAGAAGCAACATGTCGAAACAGAGCACAGGCTGAGTCATCATACTGGTTACTTAGCTACATTAACATTAGGTAGCTGATGGTCTGGAGTGTAATGTGCAGAGCAAATGAACAACTTTGAGTTAAAGTTGTTCGGGATCTTGTTGATGTGGGAGCTGAAGTTGGCTTCCTATTCGCCAGCAAAATTTTCTGCTCCACCTTAAATGGTGCTGCAGTTCTGGCACCTGTACAAACTGTAGCATTTAAAGTGGAAAGAAATATTCAATTAGGAAGCCTGCAAATAAGAAGCAAACTTCAGGTTCTTTTAAAGATGCCCGCTGACTGTTTCGTTTTTTGGAAAGGGTTTAAAAAGGTTTCCCTTCACAGCATGGCATGATAGATCTCTCCACATAGTCCACCATTTGCTGTCGTTCCCTTGTTGTATGTCATGTCAGTGTTATGCACGAACCTTCTGTATTCTCTTTATGCTGTGGCACCTTTAAAAAAAAAAAAAAAAACATTTGTGGAAACACAAAAATCCAGGCCCTTACAGTGCAAACACAGCAATGCATCAGAGTGCTACTCTTGATCCAGACACTGTTTATTATGATTGTCAAACCATTATAAAGTTATAAGCTCCTGTGCAGGAATGATCTAATCTTGTTCACTCGCCCAGCATATATGATAGTTTTATTGCTATAGCTACTCTGTAGCGTCTGTGTTAGTGAATGTGCATGATAAACATTGTCACTGTGAACAAATCTACTGTGTACAACCCCACTGTAAAAAAATTTTTTTTAGCCTAAAAAAATACTGTATGTGGTAACAAGCAATTAAATTGAGTTTTTATTCAACTAAATATACTCTGATTGAAAGATCGGTTCAAGTAATTATTACTTTATATAATACTACATGAAGTAATGTTTGAAGTTGAACTGGCGACCCATTTTTACAGTGCATTCTGCAATTCTAGAATGCAAACGTGACTTCATCGCTTGATTTTGTTATAAAACTGAAGCAGAGACTAAGCTCTGAGCTTTAGATGGATGAACCAAAAGTAACCTGAATAAACATGTTTTAGAGCTCTGCTTCCTGTGTTTATACTAGCACTGCTTGCAAAAACCTCTCATAATTGGCACAGCGCTCATATATTGGCAGAAGAGTTTACTTTGAGTCCTCAAGGAATCTTCCATAACAAATGTTTCAATACAGTAAATCTCAAGTAAACAAAAGGACTGCAAAATTCCCAGTATGGTACAGAAACGCATGCATTTTGCAACGAAAACCTGTGTTTGATATCTTTGGAACACTAACAGTGCACAGCTGGTCTGAGAACAGTTTATGGTGCCACTGTTTGGATAAGTTAGGCTCTGTAGGTTTGAGTTCTGAAAAAGCAGCGTTCTCACTTCTGCTGTGTGTTTGTATGAGTGTGTGCGAATGTGTGTGGAGGCCTCACTGAGTGACTAGAAGTAACAGGACTCCAGAGGGTTTGTGTGTGCTGGGAAGGAGTCCAGCCCTCTCGTGTGTCAGTCCCATATTGTGGTTGACCTAACAGGAAAGGAATGTGAGGCTGTTTTTTATACATCCTGTACGACTGCAGAGGCCCAGGCACGACTGTGTTTTGAGTGTGAGTGGTTGTACGTGTGTGCATAAGAGAGAGTGAGAGTGTAAGAGGAATGTGGAATGTGTATGTACGTGAAAGCTTTACTTGTCTTGCATATTCATATTTATGCACAGCGCTGTCAACAGTGTCACCAAAACGAAGGAATCCACAGAGTGCATAATGTCCTGTGTTGCTTCTGACACTCATCAGACTAATATTAATTTATTGTCAGCCTGTGCTTCTAATAAAATATACAAAACAAGGAAACTTTTAAAGCAGCAAAATTCATCAATCTTGCCCACACTCCGCACCCTGTGTAGACCTGGATGTAGCTGATCTTTTCCACAGGTTTTATGACATCAGCATTAGGAAACTGCTATAAAAACATTGTTGAACTCAATGGCACTGACTGCACATTACATAGTATTCCCAGGGTTTGGTGGGGTATCCTAGTTAGAGAAAAGGCTGGTTGGGCCTATGTTATTTAGAGACAGAAAGAGTGGTTATCCCACTGAGAGAGCTGTTGTTTTGGCCTATGTGCTCTAGAGATAGAGAGAGGTTAATTTAATGAGAAAGCTGTTGGTTAGGGCTAAATACCATGCACAGTTTCATTTAGGCTATGTACAGCCATCAGGCAAATCGGAATAAAAATATTTAAAATTGGAACTATTCAACATTATTAAGTACATTACAAATGAATGCATTATAAATATTATTATTATTATTATTATTATGTCTCTTTAAACTTAATAAATAAATCTCCAACAAATAAATAAACAGCTTAAACACTTGAGTTTTAGGATTTGAAGGGGGGCGCTGTTTGTGTCGATACAGGGTTTATTGGTCTCTAACAAGTGGCTCTCCCACCAGTGAGTGGACATATTGCACCGGTAGTTTCTGCCTTGTAACCAGCCTTACTGCTTGCTTTATATTTATATAATTAAATTAAATCAAGCCAGATACAGAACTTTTGCCAATGTTGTGTTGTGAGTTTTTCAACTGAAATGTGCCAGACTTAAGATTTCTTCTGAGTGCTCAACCTCAGCTCTTTCATCAGGTAACCACCAGCACATGCTGTCACATGGATTTTTTTAAAGAAAGTCCTAGTAATCACCATGCTCTCTATGAGCTGGGGCAGGTGTGTTATGGGAGGAGAATACCTGATGTGGTTCTTTAGGATTGGAGCTGCAAACCAATGGGTTAGGCTTATGTTGAACTGAGCAGTGGTTCTCAATCTAGATTCTGCTTTTCTCACACCTGTTGCAATTAATAAACTAATTAACATCACATCCTGTGTTGAACTGGGTGGGTTAGTGCAGGGAAAACACTACGACATGCAGGGCAGCAGTGCTCTAGGATCAAGATTGAAAATCACTGACAGACAGATGTTATGCCAGTGAGAGAAGTGTTGGTTGAACGTGTGTCCTCTAGCTGTAGGGAGGGATTATCCCAGTAAAAGAGATGTTGGTCTGGCTTGTATTCTCCACAGAAATGTTTCTCAACCCTAGTCCAGGTGGCCCACTGCCCTGCAGTTCTCTCTGCTAACGACATGCCTGATCAAACTAGTCAGCTTTACTCAGTTGAAGCGGCTGTGCCAAAGCATGAAAAACACTCAAGGCAATTTCTCTAGGGGCAGGGTGGGGGTTATCCCGTTGAAAGAGGTGTGGATTGGGCCTATGTTCGCTAGTAGAAGGGGGAGGTTATCCTAATAAGAGAGCTGTTGGTTGGGCCTATGTTTTCTGCAGGGGTTTTAGTGCTGTGGGAGGTCACAATGTGCAGGCTGGGATGAAAGATGGCTTGTGGGAGAGATTTACAACGGGGACTCTGTGGTCAAACAGTTAATGGCTTGTGGCATTACGTGAGTGTGTCTGCGTGTGGGTGAGAAATGGGAGAAAAGAGGGTTATGGGGAAGAAGGAACATGGCTGCATCTTGAATTCCACTGAATTTCAAGGTAATCATCCATGGCAGAAAGCTGAAACAGAGCTCACTTTCCTCACCCTCAAGCACTGAGGACACTTCATCCTCCCCCCTCCTCCTTTTTCTGTTCTTTCTCACTGCGTGCCTACTTCATCAACCTCATATCTCTCTCTTCCTTATTTCTGCCCTCTGTCTCTCCCCCAGCCCCCCAACATACACACGCACACACACACAAACTCTAACCCTTCCCCAACTAACACACATGGTTCCCATTCGCTACATACCTCCTGTGCCATCAGAGCCTGGTTTCCAGGAAAGAGGCTCTTTAATTGAGTTGACTCTTTACTGCTCATGCATTGTGTGTGCGTGTGAGAAAGAGAGACCGAATGAAAGAGAAGGAGAGAGAGAGAGAGAATAAAAGAGGGGGTAGTGCATGTGTATGAGAGCTTAAGTGTGTGTGTGTGCGTGTATGTGTGTGAGAGAGAGAGAGAGAGAGGGAGAGAGAGGACACAGGCAGGAAGGGGAGGTGCAGAGCGGGAGCTCATGCTCAAACTCACGTTCCTTTACTGTAAGAACTCATTTCCCCCCTCCTTACCGCTCACTTTTTTTTCTTGCTTTCTCCCTGCTTTCTTTTCTCTTTGTTTTGAACAATGTCCTGACAACAGAATGTCTTTTCTCCGCAGAGACAACACAACTGCTTGAAAATGATTCAGGTTTGATTCATGGCTGACCTAACGGCGTGCATTAATGAAATTACATTAGAGGGTAATGCAAGATATGAGCATTAATCAAATTATTCAGATGTTTATTCAGTCTCTTAACTGCAGTGTAAAATAGCTAAGATGGCTAAACGTGCACTGCTGTTGCAAGAAGCAAATCTTGGTGCCATAAAAAAACCATTTTGGGTTCCCTGAGGAGGGTTCTGTAGGGAACCATTTTTCAGTGTGGAGAGTGGAGAATTTGTTTTTAAAGCATCTCCACATACTGTACCATCGAAAGGTTTCTCACGCTTACCTTTCTCATTTGCAAATATGATGAGTAGTATACAAAAGCATGATTAAAACAAAAATCAGAAAATTTATCATTTCTGTGATGAAGTATACCCCCAAACCTGAAATGCCAAGTCCACACATTACTTAGAAAAGTAAAATAGATTATAAAACCTAAAAAGGAAAAAAAGGCTTCTAAGATTACAGCTACATGGAAAAGGAAGAAAAATAATCTCAACAAGACAAAATGTTCACACAAACGCACACAACAACACATGCAAAGGTTAATTTGCATATAAGCCTAAAGAAAAAAACAGCAGCCTATAATTCTAAAAGAAAGAAACATATAGAGAAAGACTCTTTTTCTATCAGAAATACTCTACTGCTTTTATATCAGTTTCCACTGTTAGGCCTAAATTCTGTCGTGTAAATGTACTAGACCTCGCATGGCAGGGCATATCATTAAAACAGAAATTTGCTAAATGAATAGGGGGCAATGTATCACCAGAAAGTCATGGTGTCCACCCTTATTTTAAAAAAACTAAATGCGCAGTCCTTCATCCTCCTGTTTCCTGCCTTACCAATCTAGAAGAAACCCGCCAAAGGCATCCTCCAACTGTGGAGAGCAACACCAATTTTAACTTTTGTTTTGCTTTTGTTTATATCACTCATCTTATTTGCTGCCAAATGTGGTTTCTTGTTAGGAGCAGGCTGTGACAGTCTTTACTCTTCCTTTCATTGGCTACCTGTTCTTAAATGATCTATCTGGGAGTAGCATCTTTAACATGATTAACAAGAGATTAGAATACACTGTTAAAGCAGTGCTACTTCATCTCATCATCCTCTTATGATGGAATGATTCGATTCAACATTACAGTACAGTACTCACTCAGTACAGTGGCTAGCAGTTTAGCAGAGGTCTTTCTGAGGTACCACCAAAACAATAAATACAAATTGCTTCTTTAAAGAGTCCACAATGGTTTGCATGTTTCTAATGTCCTATTTTTTTATCTCTTAAAATTTAAGCAGTCTGTTTTTGTTACTGTGTCTTTCAGACCAACATATGTAAATTACCTCGGCTCAGATTGGCTGACCTCTGATAGGCATTGTGCCTCATCCAAAAACCTGTCCAGGCTGTAACACTTCTTATAACTTCAGTATGAATGGGCAGAGTTACTGGTGTAGACAGAATATTGGCAGTCATGGGTTGGAGGATAGGGAACCAGTCTTGTGACTGGAAGGATACGACTGAAGCACCCCTGAGCAAGTCACCTAACCACCAACTGCTCCCTGGGTCCTGTGGATAGGGCTGCCCACTGCTCTGGGCAAGTGTGCTCGTTGTCCGCTTGTGTGTGTGTATGTGGGTGATTCACGGCACAAGTGGCAAACTAAGAACAAATTAAGAAATTAAGAACAAATAGCTGGATATATGTAGATACACTGATTTCTGTGACATCACAAAAAACAGCAAATAAAAAATGGCCTGTTTTTGCACCTTATATGGACTAAATAGTAAATTTTTCTTTTATTTTAAACAAAAGCAGGATTTTTTTCCCATGACACAGGCTCTTCAACAGACTTAAAAAGATAAGCAATATGAGGATGTGAGAAGACTTCATGTGAGGATGTGAGAAGACTTGAGTCATTGCTGGCAAATGTTGGTGACATCAAAGAACAATCTTCTAAAAAAGCTGCGCTAACAAAGCAGCAGTGAATACAGAAGAACGAGAAGAAAAAATAAAGAAAGAGAGAGCTGGCAAACGCAGAGTGTTCTCGACTCAAGCGGACAGGAAACCAAAGAGATGAGGGGCTTCCTGTCTGCTTGGTTAAAAAGGAATAAAGGTGACACCTGAACATTTCAGTAACGTTCCTCACACATAAACATCAAACCACTCACCGCACACACCTACATTGCTACCAAAACAACACACACACACACCGGCTGTACCAAGAAATGAAGTGCAAATGTATGTCGACACGCACACGCGCACATGGCTTTGTCTTAACCAGTGCAATTTTGCAGAGGAGAGGTTATAGGGTACATGTGGGTGGAATGAGTTTCGAAGAAATCTCACAGGTAGTGTGTGATGTAAAGATACTCTAGAGGAACATGAGGGTTAAGATAGAGAGAGAAGTGAGTGCTAGATATGTTAGAAATAACATAAACGGAGCTAGACACGCAACAAGAATCTCATTCGCCAGTGCAGACTAACTGGTAGACACATCTGCTGGTTGTTTTGATTGACTTCTCTTTCACCTCTGGTTCTGTGGTGGTGGAGATTCAGCTTACTGGAACACGAACATGGGCAGCGTGCATCTTTTTCTATTCGAGCTGATATCTGACCTCATTTTTCTCCTATCCCATTACCAAAGATATTCATATAACTGTGACCACAACCCACATTTACAGCTTTAAAGAAAAACTTGGCTTAGGCCGCATTTAAACCCTCATATTTCCTGAAAACGGAGAAGCCACAGCTGAATGTACTGCTTCCTAGATATATGTAATGGCTAACTAGGGTTTGGTTCCTTACAGGAATACTTGCTAGTTTGTTGGAAAAGGTTGTGTTTAATCAGTTTAATGCTTTCACACTGGTGCTGTATTCATGTAACATATAGGTCACATACAGTATCCTCATAAAGGTAGGTACACTGTAGTGATGTTATTGTTATTAAAAATGACAAAGTGTTTCAGCATGTTTTCTCTTTTTTACTGTGTTAGGAAGCTTTTTGTACATGTAAACCATAAACTTTTAAAATAATAAAGCCAAAAGTCAAAGGGAGAAATTCTCACAGGAACCACTTTCCTCAGCAGTCTGAAATTCCAGCTCTTTTTTCTGTTACAAAGTGATGTCATCTCATAACACAATAATTATTGGCCATCGATAGGGGTGGAACTATTGCTTTCAACTGCTCTTGACCAATCAGAGCACAACTGGCCTGATTGGGAGACAGGGCTTAAAGAAACAGAACCTCTAACATTTCATACAAAGGGTAAAGATCCCAAACAAAAATTTCGAACACCAAAAATAACCTTTTAATATAAATTTCTAAACTATATATTATATATTTTTTGCATTCTCAACCCATAGAGTTCTGTATCAAATTACTAATTAAATGTAAAGCCATATTAATTAAGTAAAGTTAAAAGATAATCTAAATTTGTCAATGTTTTTTTTTAATACAGCAGCTGTTCTTTACACTGTGTAAAACTGTCATGATGAATGTACCAATAAAAAATATTTTATATTCTGTAACGTTACTATTCTGAAATAGTTACTATTTTTGGGGGCTGCAAGAAGTAATAATTTAACAAAATACAAAATTAGCCAATTAGTTGTCTCCAAAATGACAACTTTACAGCAGTAGACTCTTTACTTTCATTGTATGTTAATGGAAAGGTATTTTGGTTAAAGCAGTTTTGGAGCAATTGTATTGGTCCAATTATCACAATATTTAGACATAATATAAAGAACAATACTCAAATTATGTAGAAAACTAAAAATCGCAAAAATGGAAATACTTCCTTTGGACAGCGGCAATATGGACCTTCATGTTTTACTTGTTATGACTAACATTCTTAACTTTCATTATTACAATATAGCCTCTACCTAGTGTTAAAACTAGTAAGGATTATTTTGGTTTTAAATTTAGAAATGGTGTGCAAACCCACAGTAGCTATACTACAGCAATCCTTAACTCTTTCATGCATGGTGTCCATTAATTTTTTTAAGGTGTTTTTTTTTATTTTACATTATAGCATGTTTGTATATTGTTGCTTGTTCTCATTTCTTTCTTTCCTTTATTCTTTAGTTCTTTATTTATTAGTATTTTGCATATCATTTTTTTGGACTGCTCCTAAAAAGTGTTATAGTAGTGTTACTGCTGAACTTCCACTGAAGTATATTTTCAAATGTAATTTAGTAGGTCATAGTTATAGATCTAATTGATCTTGATTTTTGCATTGTGAAACATCGCTGCTTTGGTCAAGAGTCAGCACTTACATGACTCATAAATAACTTACAGATGTAAATGACTAAACCGATAGTTTGAACAAGAATGACTTTCTTTTTAAGAAAATAAACATTTCAGATTCAGATTGTGTAGTCAGGCATTATAATTGCTTGTGCTCACATACTGTGCAGAAAAAAAAAAACTTTTGTCAGTATGAGAATGTATGTTGAATTAGTGTTATTGCTGAAAGTGTGCTACAGGCTAATTAGGTACACTGTGATAATAGAAATGTTTGAGCACTCAAGCTGTTGTATAGCTTTGGTGGGAAATGATTAGCCATGCCTAATACTGAATATGAGAGGTCTTGTGTCATTTGTGATTAGCACAAAGGTATGAACTACTCAGTCAAGATTTCAGAGATAGAAAACAAGAGACATAGAGACAAAGACTGAAATTAGAGATGCCAGCATGTAGCTATGCAATGCATATGAATAGGTGTGGTGGTATGGCTAAAATGTAACATTACAAAACATCAAGACATTTTCATGATGCACAATATTCATCATGATGTTTAGTTTGACAAGCTGGAACAGACAAAATACTAAATATATACTAAAATGCTTATTCAATGTTGCTCATACTCATACTGCACTTTCCAGTTAATTCTGTTTTTTTTATAATAAAAGATAAAAGTGGGTCATGGCTCTTCAAATACTGATGATTCTCAATCATACTGTGTTGTAATGTGATGTCATTTATCAGTATAATGTGTTGTCTCCTTGTTGTTAAATAATAAGTTCAATTTAAGTTGATACCATGGTAGTGTTCTTCTCCTAGCGTGGTCAGCTTCCCAGTGATGACGTACTAGTGGAAGTTTGAAAAGATGTGGTTGTGTTTTACAGGAAAGCATGTGTTTGCCTTCAGCCTCTGAGTGATATACACAAACCAGAAACACAACTAACAGGTAAGAACTGGCAATGATGTTTTAACTGAATTTTTTTTTTTTTTTTATTTGTTGAAATTTAGGAGCATAAATACAATACAAAGTAGCAAGAATATCTTCTTTTGTTGTCACAGGGAAAAGCTTGGGGAAGTATTAAATAATTGTATTGAGTATTGTGTGAGACAAAGAAATGAGAATTCATAAGCCATTATGAGGAATGCGAATATAGGGTGTATTTATACACTAAAACACAAAGAACTCTTTGGTTTCAAATCAAACATGCCATCAGAGGTGACTGACATGTCTCAGTGCGCTGACCCATTATTGGATTTAGGTCTGGACTGTGTGGACTGTGCCGAGTCTATTTACGCACAGTGTTTTCCTCTGTCAGATCTAATCAATACTTTTTTTTTCTGCTGCCAGAGTACTCTTCATGAAGTCATCACCCAGACCCCTCTCCCTCAACAAACATTGACACACAATGTTTATTACACAAACACATGAAGATTTCCAGAAATGTACAGCAATGCTTGTAAGGACTTTGACATACTATAAACTATAAGCAGTGTATTGTCTTATTTTAATCATTTAGTTTTAGCACAGATGACATGAATATAGGTCTATAATGGCATGCTATTCAGTTTCATATCAATAATCTTCATGAATCCTTATGGCTGTTATTCAGCATTTTCACTGCACCCCTCAGTGAAGGAGCAGGACTATTTCAGCTATGTTTATTTTTGCACATATATGTCTGCTATTTGATTTTTCTGAGAATATCACTGAAGTGAATGATTATGGAAACTGTTTTCACATCTTGGGACATACATATAACTCTTAGCCAGACTAAACTTAAGCCAGACATTTCCCTGGAATTGCACAACGCATAATAATTATTCTTGATGACAGAAGTGTTTGCACAGTGAGGGCCTGATGTACCAAGACTTTCACGCCAGCAAACTGGACACATTCTGCCCATGTGATATGTATGAAACTGGCACACTAGCCTAATTGCTCGTTTTATGTGGTGTATACAGGGAAAGACGCAAGATGCACTTCTCTTCCTCTTCCATATGCGTACAAAGAAGGGCCATGAAAAACATGGGGTGATCACACAGAAAGTATGGAGATATTTTAAATAGTCATGTGGAAATTACTGTAAAGTTGTGCTATAGCCTCCTTTAGTAATGGCAGAACACAAGCCAACCCATCAGAAAGACTCTCAGACTCTCAAACCATCAGAAAGACTCTTAAGACCAGGGGATAGATTAACTAATGGTTGTGCTGCTGCAAACTGGATTTCAGTGTGAACAATTGGCAGTCACAATGTACTAAGCAAGCACAGCTGTTGTTTAAAGCCCATTAGATGATCAAAGGGGTGGTCATAGGGGCAGTCACTAGGAAAAGATAGGCAGCTGCCTAGTGCCCCCATGAAACTACAAATGAATACAAATACAATAAAAAAAAAAACACAAATGAGATTGACTGCATTTCTCCGTTAATATTTACTTACTAAGCCAAAATCCTAAGAAAAAAAAATATTTTGACCAAATGAGTCACAGTTTGAACATTAAACAGATAGATCCTGATGGCTTTTTATGTATTTGGTGGAAATGGGCAATCATATAAATATCAAGTTGGCCAAACACGTCGTTATAACTTATTGAGTTGCATGTTAGTTACATCTGTGTTCATTTGCATGGAAGTTCTTTGTAGATAACTTGCTAAATGGGCCACACCCACCAGCGCAAAGTGTAGGTGAACTGTTGGTAATTAAGATCTATTTTAGTAAATCTGCCTCCAGGTGTATGTGCATAAGAAGATGCCAAGCAAAATGAGCTGCGATTTTATTTTCTTGCCTGCAGTAAAACAACACCCATGTCAAATGATCTGGTGGGAAGAATTTCATTTCACACATATACCTCTAAAGTTCTATGCTGGGCCTTTAAAACCCTGTACATCATGAATCAGGAGTGAGTGGGCAGGGCTACTGACAGTGTGCCTGATTAGCTGCAGTCTTCATAAATCCAGTGTTAAATTCAGGGGCATTGTAAGTGCATACTGGGGTTGCTTTAAGGCTTATTTTGAGCTGTGGCTGTGCTTTGGCCTTAGACTGTCCTACAAGGCTATAAAATAATAAATTGAGCCAAGATGCAAAGCATTTCACCATCATTCAGCCTATATGAGTAAAATGCACCAATTTTGACAATGCCAAAAAGTAACATCCAAGTCAGAAAGAATTCTAGAACAGAGGAATATGTCGAAATCAACTCTCTCTCTTTCTGCTTTTCATGAAATTGATATTTCCAAACAGAGCCAATGAACAAAGGAAGTGTACATCTGTTTAAACTGTTTCTCAATTTCTGTTCTTCTTCTGTATTCTTTTTTTTCTGTGATGCAGTCTGAAAGAAAGATTGCCAGAACGGCGGCGTGCTGCAGGCAGTGACTGACGCAAACGGAACAGCAGTAAGACAATGTGTCTTCCTTCCCAAATAGACTACAAAATAAAGTTGCTACAAAAATAGAACATTTCTCAGGCTGCTGAGCAAAACAACACACTCCCAAACAGAGGAATAGTAATAGTAATGTCTTACTATTTGTTACCCCATTAACTTTGGAAGACAGAGACAGCAAACACTGAAGGACATGTCAAGATATGCTTAAGATAACTTTGAATCAGATATAAAAAAGTGTAGCATAAACGAAATAGGAAAGAGAAATGAGTACATGAAAGAGACACCACTCTGCTCCGATGTGTCATTCCCAGCTGTTGTCTGGAAAAGAGAGAAAAGTCTTTCCCTCCCGACATCAATGAGTGACTGTGACTCAAGCTCACTTCCACAAAGTTATTTCCCTTCCACATGACCGCACAGCCTGATCAGCTCTGCTGGCTTATCTAGTAATGAACAGTAATAACAAACATGCAGACAATACTGGAATTTTAACTGCAGTGCATTACAGTCATTTAACTGTCCTTTGGCTAACATGGGCTCAATTTGTTCATAAAAAACATAAGACAAGATAAGCCCTCTCCTTTATTAGTACAATATATTATCAAAACATTTATACAAATTGTTAAATAGTCTTTATTTTTTTTCTTAATTCACATTCAGCATTTATTATCATAATTGAAAGGGTTCAATGGGTTAAGCTTAAATTTAAGCAGGGCTTTTCCATTACTCAAGTGCTCAGGAATTTCCAGTGATTTTGTGCTTGCCCCTAAAACAAACATATTTATTTATTACTTTTCATTCCTTTGTCCAAACCTCACACTGAACAAGACAAAAACAACAGCCATGTCAATTTTCCTGGAAATACTAAGTTTACCCAGCAACCATCAGGCAGGCATGTTCCCAGATGTCACGTTGATTATGTGACAGAATGGATACAACTCTGTAAGCCTCCCCAGGAGAGTCAGGGTGTACGGGTTATTAGGTAAGAGAAGCCTATTGTTGGGAAAATAGGACAAAACCCATTGGAAATAGCCTGCTTCAGTGAACAGAATATGTTTTCCTGGCCGTGCTCAGTGGTGATTGTGGCCTTGGTGGTGATGTGTCATGTTAGGACAGGCAGGATAGACCAGTCCCCTACAAGCTTTGTGTGTGTTTCTGTATGACTGACTGACCTGGTTTACCAGAAACACCATCAGATATTTCCTGTATCGTGGACAACCGCTGCTCCTCAAGCAAGCTTAATCACATTTCCTAAGATGAAGTGAATTATACTCCAAAAGAAAGGTGATCCAGACCAGGGCCTTAGCCCCGCATTAGTATTTTGCTAGACCTAAAAACAACATATTTGAGAACCCCTCCCAGCAGTGCCAGGAATAACTGGATGGACAATCTCAGCATTTTTTCTAATCAGTTCCTGTTGCCTTTTTCTGATAAGAATTTCCTTTATTTTTTCCTTTTATATTTCCTAGAGGCTTATGTATATGTATATCCTAAGTCATTCTTTGTTGGCATTACACCACAAGATATTTCACAGCAAGACAAACACAAGTGCTATATTTTTATTTCAATGTATATATAAACATTATTTAATTTCCAGTCAAAAAAGTCAAAAGTTTTATTTCATCAATTTTTTTAAACATATTACATTGAGATTGGGTGTTTAGTTTACTGCTCTGAGAACATTGGCAGTTTCTTTGTATGTCAAAGATAAAAAAAAAACAACTTTAGGTTAATCTGATGGTGACAGTTTTGTTGGTCTACCAGGACCTGCTCAGTTGTTAGTGTCCCATTTTATCAACATCATTTTTTAAAATATTTTTTAGATACTCCAGATACTTTTCCACTTATTGTCTTTAACTTTCTCCTCTATTATGCATTCCTTATTTAATCTTATCTGCAATATCTACTAAAAAATATTGTTGATTGAAAAAAACAAACCATTGTAGGGTGCGCTCCGATCTCTGGTCTCTTCTGGAAAGAAAATTCTGTTGAAATGTATTGTGATTTTTTACACACGTCCACAGTACACAAAGCAGCCCTGATACAATATGCAGAAACCACCACAGAAAGAAGGCAAAATAATCTTTGTACAAGTGTTTACTCTCTAAACAGTGTGTATTATAAGTACAAATATATATATATATATAATGATGGTTCCTAGTTCTGTGCAATGCTGAAAGTGCAGCTAATAATATAAAATGTACAATGACGGAACAATAATAGTCAATGGACAGCAATGAACATGTTTACTCAAAAGATAGACACTGAAGCAGTGCAGTAAAGGGTGTAGTGAAAATAAGACATTAGTAAATGAGTTGCTGTGATAGAAACTGAAGTGTGTTTTGGGGAAAGTAAATATATGTCCTCAGTAGAAAAGCGTGCGGGAGGGAGTTGTTCACGGAATCCACAGGTGAGGTATAAGTCCAGTAAGTCAGAGGAGTCTAATTTCAGTCACTGAGGGCTGGACTTCAGCACAGTCGGTGATTTTCCGGCTCAAACACACCTTTTAACTAACTGCTGGGTTGAATCAGGTGAACTTGAGTGGGGAAATGTGTTGGACTAAGGCCCTCCTGGACCACAACTGGACACAAAGGAGACATGAGGGTTCCAGTCTGATGGCTATCCTGTTTTGGATATGGTAACCTACTTTCCTGAGAGAAAAATGTCCATAGCTTCGATGCATATAGTCTGTTTATTTGGCATAAAAAACAATAAAATGTTAACTTCTTAGTTGCAAATAATCTAATAATTTAAATAGGTGCCAATATTTCTTCATGCTTTTTTGAAAAACATGATATGCACTATAGATCAGATTCCATTTAGAATGCTACGTTCAGTTGTGCGTTTAGTAAAATACTTGCAAACTAAGAAAAAGTATATGAACCCTTTGAAAGTCCCAAGTATAAAAAAACACAATGTGCCTAACATGATACCACACAAACAATTGTAATATTTCATGTCTGTATTGAACACATCCATTAAACATTCACAGTGCTGGTGGAAAAAGTAAGAGAACCGTTATGCCAATGACTTCATCAAAAGCTAATTAGAGTCAGGAGTTAGCAAACCTGGTGTCCAATCAATAAAACGAGATTGGAGCGAGGTGTAGAGCTGCTTTGACTTATAAAAGACACTCAAACGTTTTGAGTTCGCTATTCACAAGAAGCATTTACTGATATGAACCATGCCTCACAAGAGTTACAAAGTAATCTCTAAGACTTTATGTATTAACCAGTCCACAGTTAGACAAACTGTCTACAAACAGAGACGATTTAGTACTGTGACTACTCTCTGTAGAAGTGGCCCTCCGCCAATTTGACTCCAAAGGCACAACACAGAATCCTCAGAGAGGTAAAAAAACCTAGAGTAAAAGAGGGAATCATTGGAACTCGTTAACATTTCTGTTCATGAGTCTCCCATACGCAAATCATTGAACAGGCATGGTATCTATGGCAGGACACCAGGGAGGAAGCTGATGCTTTCCAAAAAAAACATCACTGCATGCCTGAAGTTTGCCAAAGACTACCTTGACATCACATTGCTACTGGGAAAATGTTTTGTGGACTGATGAAATCAAGGTTGAATTGTTCGGGAAGAACACACGGCACTACGTATGGCGTAAAAAGGGAACTACATACCAACATGAAAACATCATCACAACAGTGAAGTACGGTGGTGGGAGCATCATGACTTGGGGCTGCTTTGCTGCTTCAGGGTCCAAACCGCATCCCATCATCAAAGGAAAAATTAATTCTTAAGTTTATTAAGGTATCCTACAGAATAATGTCAGAGTAGCTGTCTGGACAGAGGGTGGGATGGAGCAGTAGACTGATAATAACACAACCGGACTAAGTGCAATAACATTAGTTAACATTAAAAAAGTGCAATAACATCGGAACATTAAACAAGTGCAATAATAGCGTGCAATACCTCCCCCGTTATATATCTTTTTCTTTATTTTGTACATTGGATTTCTTAATTTCTATTCCTTTCATATGTTTCTTGTGTGTTTACTGTGATGATGCTACTGGAATCTTAATTTCCCTGAGGGAAACTTCCCAAAGGGATCGATCTATCTATCTATCTATCTATCTATCTATCTATCTATCTATCTATCTATCTATCTATCTATCTATCTATCTATCTATCTATCTATCTATCTATCTATCTATCTATCTATCTATCTATCTATCTGTGAGCTGAAACTCAGTAGAAGTTGGGTAATGCAGCAGGACAATGACCCTAAACATGTAAGTAAATCTACTACAGAATGGCTTCAAAAAAAGAAAATCTATCTTTGGAGTGGCCCAGTCAGAGTCCAGAACTAAATCCAATAGAGATGTTGTGGAATGACCTCAAGGGAGCTGTATATATGACTGAACTGAAGCAGTTCTTTAAGGAAGAACCGTCAAAAATTCCTCCTGAACATTGTACAGATCTGATCAGCAGCTACCGGACTGCTTGTTGGAGGTTATTGCTGCCAAAGGAGGGTCACCAGTTTTTGGTTGTTTATTGGTTGTGCTCAATACAGAAATTAAACATTAGAATTGTTTGTGTGGTATTAGGTTAAGCACATTGTGTTTGTCTATACTTGGGACTTAGATGTAGATCAGATCACATTTTATGACCAATTAATGCAGAAAAACATTTAAAGGGGTTCACATACTTCTTCTTGCCACTGTATGTGGTTGAAAACCAAAATATTGCCAACCGTGCATTTCATAAATTATTAAGTAATACTGTAAACCAGGTTAGGCAATTGCATTATATAGTGGCATTAGGGTAAACACAAGCTATAGGGTAAGGCACTGTAACACTCGCATGGGGTACATTTTAACAGAATTTTAAATTTACATTACCGCCCAAGTTATTTAAAACTTACAGTAATGATTACTAAACCAACCATGGCGCCCTGTGCCTATTTCCTTAAAGTATTACAAATGACAATATAAACCGCAGTCAATAAACTGTTGGGTGATTATGAATTATGAAACTATTTTAGGACTTGACGCTAATGGGCATGGCCACAAGAAATGAATAGCTATATGAATATTATAGTTCCTGCGCCCAGTAACTAAAAACACGTTGTTCAGTTTGGAGCATAGCTTTAAAAAAGTGCAGAAATACCCTATATTCCAAATAACTATATATTTATTGCAGCATCATGAATATTATAATATTAAGCCAAATTTGATCAAACAGATGTGTTGTTTACACACATTTGTATACACCAATTATACATTAATAATTCATACTAATGAATAATAATTGAATCTATTAGCTACCGACATCCCATACATTATTATACTTTCTTATTCCCTGCACACTTCCCTTTTTACCAGTAATACCAGCACTTTAGTTCACTGTACATTCACATCAGAGGAGCAGCATCACTGGTTAAGAACAAGTTTATAACATATGGCATTAGATACCAGCCACGACCCAAAGCATACATTGGTAGTTCACTGGTAGTTCACTACTCATTGCAGTAGAAGACCACAGAACAACTGCTATGACTACATCTGCCTGGAAACGTATAGTTGCCATGAAAAGCAAAAGTCATTTCTATGGCAATGGGAGGATTAGCATCAGAGAGCTAAATGAGTTCCAGAATGATGGATGATTTCCCTAAACTGTAAGGGTGTATGAATTCAAAACAGAACAGCGTGAGGCATGCAAGATCCGGCTTGCCCATGAAAACTACCATGTGTTCAGCTATGGCATTCAGAATGTTTGACGTCACCGGCTTTCACTGAAAGTCTGGAAAACATAAAATCTTATAGCATGTCACGATAGCGTTTACACAACACTTAGTGAAGAAAACTTTTTTCAGATGCAGATGCTGGAAAATGAACTACGAAAGTGCTAATTAGGGTGAAGAGATTGAAAGAGATGTCACGCTAAAAAAAAAATAACACCCAATTAAAGAGGGTGCAACTTTTTCTGATGTTTTAATAAGATCATAGCAATAACTGACACTTCAGATTATATACCTCTTGGGATTTGTCAACTGCACTGTTACAAGTTCTTGTAAAAACCTCAGTTAAATGCACAAAAACATTATTTCCGAAGGCTGGATTGCGCAATACATCAATTATCTTCAGAATATCTTTCAGTCTATTTTTCGTTCACCCTTCAGCACCTGTAAATGAGTCACGGTACTGTGGCAGTAAACGTGATACACTGGCCTGTCCGTCACCTCTTTGCTAACCAAGCCCGAATTTGCTCTGCGACTCCTGTTCAGAGGTGAAATAAGGACACTGCCAAGGCCATACAGAGGGCGTGGGGAGGGGGGCAACAATACTAGACTTACAGACTCTTTCTGACTCATTCTCACACATGTGATCCAGCAGTCACACATCACACCAAACTGCAGAGTCAGAGTCATTTTACAGCAAAGCAGAGCGGAGTACAGATCATATCTAAACCCACAGAGCATCTATAGGGTAACCACTACAGTAGGAAACCCAGTCATTTAGTGTCACAGAGGTACAGTATATCCTTTGATTTCATTTGAATCTCATCAGTAATCTCACAGAAACAAATGCCTTCCCATGACCTAGTTACAGAGTCCGGCAATACGAGGCAAACCTTCAGTTAGCCCGCAGAGAGATCAATGATCATTTCACTGAAAGACATAACTCCAGATAAAAAGAAAAGGTAGAAAAAAAAATGCTACTTTTCTTCAAAGTCCTCTTTGAGGATTTTGTCAACGGGAGTAAGAGAGCAGGCCTAAGTGAACGCTCAGCAGGCTTTAAAAGGCTATGGGAGAGAAGAGAGAAGGGTCTGAGTCACCTTCAGGAACAGATGTGTCCTCACACGCTACACTCGGCCTCAGAGTGCGCACACCATGCGTCACTGCTAAACCCCCTTCGCATCATCACCCACCACGATGGAATTTTATCCCAGGCACAGTTAATAATTATGGAGAAGTCAGTATGTATATATTTAGACAAATTGGTTCAAATCCAGGCCAGGCATGCCTACAAAGCAAAATTCTAATTACTCTTCCACTTCCACTTCAGTTAAACAGTCAGGCTGTAAAACAAAGCAGATCACAATCAATGCTTTATTTGTGCCTTTCAGTGATGGAAACGTGCCCTTTCTGGGAACTAGGCTGTAATTAGGGGGCCTAAGCTCAGGTGAGCATGTTGCTACATACATGTAAAATTGATAGTAGCCTGCATACTTTGAAGAAAGTGTAAAAAAGTACTTCTTAATGAAAAATAGATTACACTTTAGCTACATTCTTAAATACTTTACATTATATTTAATAATAGTATTTATTTTTTAAATAAATAAACAACAACACAAAAAATACTGGAATGAATGTGTTTCTTTCATTTATTGTCATTCAAAACATCAGTATCAGACTCGCACATGGCTGCCCCCCTCCCGTGTGGTTGAAAGCTGTCTCAACTGTGGTCCCGCTTTCAGTAAGTGGCGTGTTTCACTGGTTGTTTTCTTACTGGTTGCTTCATTTCAGAGTTCCAGCTTTGCATTGTACTGTTGAAATTGAGTGAGGGGTCACAGCTTACCACAGGATTGGGCCACTATCATCAGGAATGAGGGTACATGTTTACTCTGAGGGCAAAGGGCTGCTAGAGCAGTTTGAAAATGCTATGGGCCTGTTTTCCAGATGCTGAGTAAACTTATCCTAAATCATAATGTCAGTGGGATAACATCTAAATAACATCTAAGTCCATTCCCAACTATTAAAAATCAGGAATCTGTTAGCTGGAGGGTCTGCCAGCTCACATTTTTTCTGCACTTCTAGCTAAAGCCTACAATGCAAAAAGAGTGGCTGCATGTATAGAGCGGTCTGTAAGTAATCAGAGTGTGTCTATAGATATCTAAGAACTATGATTCTTAAGTTAAAGGGTATGAATGTCTATACTGAGTAAACCATGTAGAGACAGCTGTTTTTAATACATAGCAATGCTAAATTAAGGTTCCAAAAGTACAGGCAGTGATTAGTAAATTCACTTTGACCTGTTTTAAATTGTAAACAGTCCCAAAGCTTGATATTAGAAATTTAACCATTTTGTTTTTTTGTAAACACACAGTTAATTTATGGTAGTGAAGGTTACTTTTAACAGCATTAAATAATCATTTGAGGACTGGAGTCACAAATGAGTCAACCTATTCAGATGCCCATGTGGTGATATCCATCTCAGAAGCAAGATACATTGGCCTTGCTCAGACTGCCAGATCTGATAGATTGATTTTGGATCGTCTGGACAGCAAAATAACACATAAAATCTAATTTCTTCAAATCAAATCACATTTGGAGGTTCTTTGAAATTTGATTCATATTTCCTTTTACTGATGTACCGATGTGTCTCAGCCTGGATGCTCTGGCTGTTTAATTCGGATTTCAAAAGTCTTTCTTGTCACTTGCAACACGACGACAATGTCAAATGGTGGAAGTGCTGGGATTTCACAAATATAATTTGATCATTTGCACACAGTGCGGACACTTTTCTTGATGTTCCTTTTATACCCAAAACATATATGTATTACCAGTTTATGCAATGCTTTATTTAATTTGTCATTGCCACAAGCTGACATCAATTTTACAAAGCTCAGAATTTATATATATATTTAAAAAGTTGATATGCTAAAACATATAATATAATAAATGTTTATTTCATAGAGACTCCCGCAACTTTTTTGGAATTAAGGTTTGTAACTGAACAATTAAACAGTCTAGCTTTTTATCCAACTTCATGTTGTTGGATTGTTTGTCCAGTGTCAAAGTGAGTAAACAAACATAGCTATGGTTTTCAAAATCCAATCTCTGAGCTATGTGGAAACTCTTAGTGAGAAACTAACTGAACACTTGAATGGTGGTACACTGTGTGTGTTGAAGGCATATACTGAGGATGCACAATGCATATACGTCAGGAGATGTTCTAACCAGTCATTGCCTAATTCAGCCATTCAAGGAATTGCTTGCAGACACTGGGAAGATGACTCATGCCTCTGTCAGGAAACCCTTCTTCCTCCAACCGCAAAGTGCCTTGAGCAAGACATGTCCTGTATGGCTTGATTACCAACTTTAGCCTAGGCTGTTTGACTAGCACTGGGTCACTATACATGTCCCTGGTTGATCAACCAAACTCTTCGGATTAGAATGAAATTTACTGAACCACACATAATGTAATGAACAGCAGTCTTTATGGATATACTGTTTTCCTAATGTATACTAATATTGCTTGTTTATTTTGGAAACCTTATGGGAGCACAGGATCACAATGCCGACATGGCAGTGAAAATGATTATAGCAGGAAGAACAGTCATGTCTTATAACAACTTTGAGTTTAAAGGGGAATTCCATTGATTTTGTAAAAAAAAAGTCTGTATAGTTAAATTATGAAGAAGTAAGCAAAGTAATTCTGAGTGACTCTGAGTAGTGCTTCTTACTCCAGAAACTTGGCAAGTCAGAATTTTTCCTAGTGATAGGAACCAGATGACGAAAGTCTCTGATGCCTCTAAAAAGTTTTATGCCAGCTTTACGCTAAGATATTGGTCCAAAGTGTATTTCTTTAAATTTAATTCCTTACCATGCAGGGCATATTAAGGCTAAACAGTTCCCAAAGGGAGCGCAGAAGATGTGTGTTCATTGTTCACTTAGAAAGCAAATACAGTAACTATTTGCATAGTCATAGTAATACATTGCAACCCCTTGATTCCTATCACCACCACAAATCTCAGTTTGTAAATTTCAGCACAGTTACCCACTTCACATCAAACCACTCTACATGTCTTAACAATTGAATTATGCAGAACATGTGAAAATCATCAGAATTGCTTTTTCATCATAGAGCTGGTTAAAATCTATTAAATAGAATGGTGGAACTTTAATGCTTTTTAACAGAAGTATGACTTACCAAAAAGGAAATCATACAGCTTACTTACAAATGTGTCACTTCTTATTAGGAAATACTGGTTTTGGGCAAGAAGTATCAGCGGAATGACACCATTATGATGAGGCTTCTTGCTCATTTAACTTCATGTAGAGACACAGTGTAGCAGACATACAGCACAGACATAAGATGAGAAGAAACCGGGTGTTGGAAAACCCCAAAAGACAGTTCAAGAACTTAGGTTCAATTCCTGTGTGAGCACTAGTTCACCGTGACGCATTTTTGATACTCACTGTTTATGAAACCGTCTCTTGTGCCTAAACAGAGAGGTT
This sequence comes from Megaleporinus macrocephalus, assembly GCA_021613375.1. Lineage (NCBI taxonomy): Eukaryota > Metazoa > Chordata > Actinopteri > Characiformes > Anostomidae > Megaleporinus > Megaleporinus macrocephalus. The sequence goes on along the minus strand of CM038715.1, from coordinate 11,843,793 downwards.
TTGAATTTGAATTACAGGCAATAAATACAAATAAAAGTTATCCCCATAGCAACATTATTTCTCCTGCATCAACTGTAGACACTGGTAGATCTGCTGAGAATGAGGAATGGTCAGAGGAAAAGCCTCCAGCCTGGCTCATGCCAAATAACCGACCGAGAAGCATGACTCATGGCTTCCCTGCAATGCAAAACTATGGTGAATTCCTCCCTCAGGCAAATGGTAGAGCTATGGAAAAAAGTTGTTAGCACGTCTCTCTCTGTTAACTCCTTATGAGCCTAATGTAGCTGTTACTGGAACCGTGTCATTTTTTACTGGTACATAGTGTAATCTAGCTCAGCTTCCTTGGTTACAAAGTCAGTTGTTGGAATATGTTTGCTTCAACAAGCCAACAGCTTTTCTATCAGAACCTTTTGACTAAATCCTAAAGAGCTGTCACTGAGATACTCTCTCTTGACAAATATACTCTTTAGGCATATCATTGATTATGTAACCGCAGTAAAGTCTCATAAATACCCTCTAGTCTTCCTCATAATTAGATTCAACTACAGATACTTTGCCTCAAAATACTGCTTGTCATGGCAAAATCCTTGAAATTTTTGCAGATGTTTTAATATCACATTCAAATCTATCTGATTGGGACACCTTGTAAATGTAAGGTCTTTGAATTTAGGAGCAACTTGGCCTCCTCCTGGTCTAACCCCTTTGTGTATACATATCCAAGTACCGTAAGAGTGAACCATATAGTTGGGTCTATATACTCAAGTTAACTCACTGAGCCTGTCATAACAAAAACCCTCTGGAGTTCCAGGAATCCCTCTTTGTGGGCCTAGGCTGAGGTAATTCCATTAAAGCCACTGCAGATAAAGCCAGAGGCATTCCAGGAACCAGAGGTGCTTTCAGCCACATTCCTCCACACAGCATCAGCATCTGCCAGACTGACTCTACATCTCCCGTCATTGGATTTTTGCAGTTCATCAGCAAAAGGTTTTAGTTTGCCAAGGTTCCTCTCATACCTTTATCTGTTTTTTCAAGGAAGATCATGGTGTGCGCATTCAACATGAATAATTTCTTGCTAAATGGGCCACGTATCACTGCATTAAACATTCTGGGAAAATTTCACACCACAAATATTTAGTGTGTAATGTCGTTGTAATGTGAAACTCAAGTTAACGGTTAACGCCAGTCAACAAGAGTTTCACATTACCCCGTCTTTTTTCATCTTCTAAGAATAAAACAGACAGTTTTAGCTCACACAGACTTTTGGTTTTAGCTCTGGTCCTTGCTCATATGCAAACTAAAAATTGTTCTCATGTGTTTGCTCCTGTGCTCTAGCTGACACAGATAAGCTCTCGATTTGACTGTCAGCATTCTCACTTTCAGAGTTCAGTGTAAGGTTTGGCTTAAGACATTCATATATTATAGATAATAGAACAATGATGTACAAGTTAAGACATGATGCTGCATGTTATCTATACTGAGTCAACCTGCTTTAGCCAGACTAAACAACTCCCACAAAGTCGAGCTGTATGAATTATCAACAGTAGATGTGAGTGCCTATGTTATCTCACCAGGCAAAATTGTTACTGTTCATTGATTTACATCCCCTGTGAGCATAATATAAATGTGGTTGGACTGTCCAGTCTTATTAAAATGTCAGTGTTAGACTTCTTAAAGATGATAAATACAAACATAAAAACCATTGCAACAAAAAAAAAAGATTATATGTACCAAATATGGTAGTTGTTTGTATATTGCACTGCTGTTGGAACAAAATCTACATTGTTGTTGTTTTTCTGTTGTTGGCCTAATTTAAAAAAGGCATATTGTCCTTAACATTGTGTGCCCTTAATATTGTGAATGAACCAAAAGAAAGGGCCCAAAATGATTTGGAAAAAGTCTGGTTCCATTGATTTACATTAAAAGTCAAGAAAGTCTTTATCCTTCTCCTGTAAAATTATCATTATGAAGATATATAGATCTCGCAGGTCACAGCATCTCTTGTCGCACTACTGGGGGTGGTAATAGAACTACTGGGGGTGGTAATAGCACTACTGGGGGTGGTAATAGCACCACTCATTTAGCTGTTCTGCACTACATCTGCCATAAATTGCGCCACACTGGAGCTCCGATACTCAGCCTTGACCAACCATGATGCCTGCTCGGAGCATCACCAGACATAAATGGCAGTAAGTAACTTCAGGTCATTACAGTATTTCAGTGCTTAATTTGTGCTGGATCTTGCTGGAACAAGATCCGGCACCTCTCATATTTCAGGTACCTGTGTTCCAGAACTTATTTATGTGGATCCACCACCTCTTTGACATCTTTTTTTGTAGGACACCAAAAGCTATTCGTTCAGTGGCATCTCTGAGATTTTATGGTTGCAGCTCCTCACTGCATTCATTAAAGCTAGGATTATATTATTGTATAGAATGCTACTATGTTAGATGGACACTTGAAGCACTGTTGTGTCTATGCGTTCCAGGATCTTTTGCCTCACTGCCACTTGCTGGATCACCCCACCTTTAGCGTTTCATAACCTGATGTTTTACAAATTAAGCACTGCAGTATTTAATCTACAACATCCTATAAGCAACTTGCAAGAACTTGGATATAAATTTTAAAGAAGGTGTTACGCATGTGTGGTTGTATATGTACATGTGTGTAAGAGAGACATTTAAAGAAAGAAGGCATTAGCTGGTTGAAGTATCATTCATGGCCAACAAAAGACAGATAGCACATAAACAGACTGAAGTCAGGATCTTCACTGCTCAATTCAAAAACCTATCCATCCAAAAACATTCCAAAACCCACAACCACATGGCCTAACAGCACTTATCCTCAGTACAGGGCAGAGGTCAGCCTGTCAGCGCTCACACAATCCTTTAGCCGTTTGCTTGTATTCCCAGCCTCCTTCCTTCAAACTACACACAGCTGTGGCAATATTTTTGGTCATTTCTTGCTCCTCCTCAGCCTACAGTGTTGTTACATTATGTAAGTGTTTTCTAAAGGCTATTACGCTGACAATGATTATAAGAACAGATTAAGAACTACTGCTTCACAGAAATATTCATACAAGCAATTTGGCTGTCATGATAGATCACACTTAGACAGATCAATTAGTAAGTCACATTGTCGTGAAAATGTTTTTGCCTTCCCAACCATAACAGTTCTGCAAAGCAAAATATTTGAAAAGTTACATAACAGAGCGATATCCTTTAAGATGACAGATTATGTGGCCTCTGGTTTTGGGTGTAACTGTTTATTTGATATGGCAGTGATCTCATTGACAAGATGCCATCTACCCCAGATTAACAGAAAGCAGGAACAGTAAATCTCTCTCACTTACAGAAAACATTCTGTATCGGCTAAATATCAAACACAAGCTCGTCTGCTGCTCCTTATCAATATGAGGCAGAAGGATTTAAAGGAGCAAGACAGAGAAGATTTATTATAATTAGGAAATCATTATGTTTTAGTGCTCCAGAGTTGTTGGATAGGTCCATAATCTCTGCAAAGAAATATTGTATACTCTTAAAAAGGATGCTCTATTAAGGGTTTTAGAAAAGAAAATGGTTCTGTTTAGAACCATGAGTTCTATGTAGACCCAGTCCATACTTACATGGTTATCTGCACGCTGAAACCGTTCTTCAAATCGATGGAGAATGTTTTGTATACTGTTCTTTATAGAGCCTATATAGAGCCTTTTAGCACTAGAAAACAGGCTTCTATTGATACAAGCTTAAGACTGTAACCATATAATAATTATTATTGTTACTATATAGAACCATTTTCAATAACAATTCTATATAGAACCATATACAACACATTCTCCAACAATCTGAAGAAATATTTCACCATTCAAAAAACCTTTTAAGCATGGAATGGTTTTATCTAGAACACTTGGTTTTAGAGAAAACCAATCCACTTACTAAAGAATTCTTAACCCTCCTTTTATGATAATAAACAATAAATGACATTCATAACAATACGGGTCAAACCGCACAGAATAAGTAGACTCCAAAACAAGAAAAGGGTCAAATATGTAAAACAGCTAAACAGTAGAACTTCAAATTTTGAACACGACAGCTGCCAATTGCTTTGTGTGAAAAATTATTGACCAAGGGACCAATAGAAATGCTCCAAAATATTGTGGAAAAAGTTCTGGTTCCATTGACTTTCATTAAAAGTAAAGTTTTTGGTCTCTCCTGTAAAGTTAAGCTTAGGAGATACTGTTTTTTCTTTGGACAGCAACGATTTTAACAACTATTTACTAAACATTTTCTTGAGAGAGGGTATTTCAGACAACTCAAAGTGGAAACGGGTCAAATTGACCCATAACATAATAGGAGGGTTAAAGAACCATCTTTGAATGCAGGAATGCAGTCGAGCCCACTAGAAATGAGTCAAAGTCTGAGACCAAGACCTGGACACATTGAGTCTGAGTCAAGACTTTGTAGAAGTTTGAGAGCAGGAATGGTGAGACTGAGACCAGAATACAATAGACAAGAAAAGAAAGGGATGAAAAAAATGTATTTATAGTTCACTGAACATTTATCATAATTTATTATACATGATATACATTAAAGAGCTCATACTGTGAAAAAATGAATTTCTCTGAATTATATGTAAACATTGTTAAAGTTTCAACATTTGCCAGCGCACTCCATATATGAAAACTATATGAACTAACACAGGAATCAGCTAATTAACATGTACCCACCTTTTCAGCCTACAACAGTTTAGCCTCGTCCACAAGTTTTAAGGAATATTTCAGCTTTGAGTGCTTTTCTGAACCAGAACTGATATTATTTATCTTAACTCTCAAAGATACTGTAACAAAAACACTGTTTCACTCTAAGAGACACAGAAAGGTTGAAAAATTATTGTGTAACATAAATGTAACACCACACTACAATGACAAAACAAAATCAAACATAGTAAAAAAAAAGAATAATATAATATAATATAATATAATATAATATAATATAATATAATATAATATATTGATGTTCCCTCAGGGGATGTTTGAATTTTGGAATCATTGAACAAATAATACCCATTTTTACATATAATACTCTTGTTTTACCAAGCCATCAACTATCCATTAGATCCTCAACCTACAGATGTTTTTTAATATCACTGTTTGATTCTGTTTAAAAGTGTTGCTGATTTTTAACCAAAATAGAAAAAAAATCAAGTTTCCTCAGACAGAGGCAGTGCATTCGGCTGTATTTGAGAACAATTTCCAAGCCCACCTTACCTCGAGACAGTCAAGATGTTGTTGAGACCAAGACAAGATCAGGACCATTGATTTACGGCCTTGAGGCCAGACTCTGCATGGATAATAAAAATTCCTGTATGGGCCATGGAGCTTTTCCCAAGAAATCCCTTCCCCCTTACCTGATCTGTTTCAGTTACACTTTTAATAATAAAGAGTTCTTTGGAGCAACGCCACTGAGATCCAGGATTTTGCAGTCACTGGTAAAAATGTGCCTAGATGGCTTACCAGCTACATCAAAAAACTTTCAGTGTGTTTTACACAACCATTTTTGGTAAATAAGATTGTGTGAGTGCAAAGGACAGTTTTTAAAGTTTAAAGAACTTCTACATGATGTAAAGGTTCAATAGCAATTAAAAATGATTTCCTAGAATTGCACGTCCAAGCTGAGAGCCATTTATGACCCTTTACTCTCGTGTTTAATTCTGCAGAAGATCTGTTACTATACCTACCCCTTCCCAGAAATATGCTAACTGCGTGTGTTTATTTTTTCTTGCTGTAGAACATTAATTAGCATGTCATTTTGGAAATATTCTAAAAAACTCAAATATACCAGGAAACCTCCTTTTTTTTCTTTTCAGTAAGCACTAAATATCAGGTTGAAGCATGGGAACCAATGGGAGTGCTGGGTATGAAAGCAAAGCAGCCTGTGAACCCCCCCATGCTCAATGCTTTATGGTGCTCCACTTCAGGGAAACCATGTGACTTTCCACACAGCAATGGGGGAGCAACACTGAGGGAGAAGAAGATAAAAACGGGGGGGCTGGGGATTAATGAGGGTCCGCTGAGGACGTATTCTGCAGTAAGGCTTAGAATGCAGAGTGAAATTGGGAGAAGATAAAACCAGGCTTAGGAGAAGAGACAGGAGTGTTACCAGGAAAGAGCTAATTTTAGGGGGAATTAATGAGGAAAAGGACACCGTGAGAGAGGTAAAAGGAAATGGGGGGTAACCAGGACTGCAAAGCTTAGAGATCTGCTTACTGACTATAGCTGGAGAGAGAATTCAACGAATAAGACGTGAAAAACCTCTAATATAATATAAAAGATAAAATGTACATTTTGCATATTAAATCTTTTCCACATATGATTACTTTGTTGCATTTAGTGTGTGTGTGTGTGTGTGTGTGTGTGTGTGTGTGTGTGTGTGTATATTTGTTTGTAAATGAAAACATACATGGTGGAAGAAAGAATGCATTTGAACGAAAGGTGAAAAAAGTACAAAGGTCCTGTACTTGAAAGTGTGGTGTCAAAATCTTACTCAATTAATGTGAATGAACAATAAAGCCAAAAAGTATACTTAAATCAAAGTTAAAAAACATCAATATTTAAATCTACCTTGGTATATAAAAGTAAAAAGCAAACAAGTGTGTAACAATAAGGGGACTCTATTTATTGAAATTGAATATAATACTCTAAACAATGATTTCATTAATGTAAAATTTCCTGTAAGTACAAATAATTGTCTTAGTTGGATGATTATTAAGTAGGGTGGTTCCTCCTTATCCTTATTAAAACTACGAGGCTGAAGTCAGCTTCTTATTAGACAAATCTCTGTAGTTTGCCATCGCACCTTAAATGGTGCAGCAGTTTTTATAACACCTCAGTCACCGGATGTAACTGCAGCATAATATGAGGTGGAACAGGAATTGTGACAAGAAGCTGGGGAATGTCCTTATCAGAAAATGGTAACCACATTTCTGGAATACTTAGGATGTTCAGATAGCCTAAATTAGCTTGTCAGGGAATCAGAAACTAAATCGAGAAAGTTAAGAAAGTTGCAATAGCCAACCTCACCTCTAGAGATTTACATACTGCTCCTTTAATACAACAACGAAACCTTCTGTTCGTTTGTTGATGATGGGTTGTGGCGACTAACTGGCAGTACTTGTCCTCCAAATGGGCACAGCTGTGGGCAGTATCATATTACAGTCATATGAATTTGGTTTTAATAAAAGTAATACATTAAAAGCGCAACAACTTGATTTGTTTGCAAGAGCCATTGATAATTGCAACAAGTACTTTGAAGGTTGAATTGGAAATGCTGAAAGCATGATTTTGTTTTATTGGAAATGTAATTGAGTAAACTACAGGCCTTCCTAAATTACGCACATAAAGTGTATTTTACAACCTTGTTTATGCAATTTGATGAACAGGAAATCAGATAGCCAGAAACTTTATTAATCCTAATAAAATCTATAACAGATTTCAGTTAGAAGTGATGATGCTACTCTGTACACTATCATTCACTACAGGGACAAATTCTTGAATCTTCATGTTTACCCAGTTTTTTTTATAGATACTTCACCAGCTGCCCATCATATTCTGTGAATATTTCATGATGAATGGATGAATTTGTAAATCTCCAATCTCTATTTTGTCTGTTTATACTTCATGTAATAATGTTTAATGTAACCAGCTGCTAAAAACTTTCCTCAGGCTGTACAAACATGTACTGCTGTAACAGATTCAGTAAAGGTATGATCAAGACATTTTTGGCACTTGCTGCCAGTGTGTCACTCAAAAAAAAACAAGGAAACAAAAATAAACAGCATGAGATGATCATTTCAGTTCAAGGGATGTATTTTCCCTACCTTACAGAACCATTTAACTGTTGCAAATGAGACAGAAACCTGTTTCAGAACTGGATGGACAATTGAGATTCTGAGAAATGCATTCATAATATGCTTCTGTGATGATCTGTGAACGTAAATAGAACTGAACCTCAGATGCGGGGAATTCTGTCATCGATCTGCTCACATGCCGTGAGAACGTCAGCAGAGATAAAATCAGTGAGTTACTAAACTATTACTGCGTTTTTAATGTGCAAAGATTTCCTTGTTTACAAAGCTATTTTTAGAGAGAGAGAGATGGAGAAGGTATTAAATAAAACTTCTGTATAAACACATTACAAAATGTAAATATTTACATTATTATTTACAATATTACTATTAGCACGTTTTGAAGGTGCAAAGTTTTCCTTGTTTACAAAGCTATTTTTAGAGAAAGTTTAATGTTTGCAGAAGCTTGCTGCTTCATGATGATTAGAGATTAAGAACTCTCTCTCTCTCTTTCTCTCTCTCTCTCTCCATATATATATATATATATATATATATATATATATATATATATATATATATATATATATATATATAGAGAGAGAGAGAGAGAGAGAGAGAGAGAGAGATGGAGAAGATATTAAATAAAACTTCTGTATAAACACATTACAAAATGTATATATTTACATACTGTCGCAGGTTTCACATGGATTTACACGGGTCACACAGTGTCGACAAACGACCCCACTGATGCAAGTCATGCTCAAAACAAAGCCGGATTTTGCACTGCCATTGTCCTTGGAGTTTGACTTCCTGCTCGGAACCAATAAAGTAAAAAAACACACACACACACACACACACACACACACACACACTCTTGAGTGCGGACTGACTGCAGATGGCAAGTCTTACTTTTGCAAAGTCACCTCTGTGTGTGATCCAAACATGTTTACAAAGCATGAGATCTAAAAGAAGATAATAAAAGAGAGGCATGCTAATAAGCTGAACTGTGTGTAGGCTGTTTTATTTTCATCTTTTTAAAAGCTGTTTAAAGAAATGCTAAAGAAAGAAATTACCTTTCTCTGTGGTTAAGGTGCAAAGAGGAGGAGCTCTGAGACCTTAGTATAAACCATATTAAGAGTATAATAGTAGAAAAGTGTTACTTTACCTGCCATTAACAGTTATGTACTCATTTGGAAATCTAATGAAAACTATGACAACCTACTATATACAGGATGTGGGTTTCAAAGAGGAATCCCACAGATGTCACAAATATTTGTTAATTGTGAATATAATATATATGTGAAATGGCTCGTTGTAGAGAAATGTACCAACTTTATAGTGTGTAGTGTACTGTATAGTGGTGGTGAACCCGGGGTCACAATACAAATACAGTCATTTTATTTACTATTCAAACCCCAGTGAAATTCCCCAGTGAATTTGTATATGTTAACGAAGGTAAGATAGTCGTATATCTGATAAAAAAAAAAGTTTTCCTTAGATATTATTTTGCTTTACAACACCACTGTGTCTGATTCTCCAGCTGCATATGTCATAAACACTTTCCCATTTCAAAATAACACAGATCATCCCTGAAATGTGGCTAAGAAACATTTCCTTCTTTCAGCCAAATTATGAAGATGTACCCAAAGATTCTCAGCCCTGACTTCCCATGAGTCTCTGTGTGGGAGAAGTGTTCTTTTTTTATCTATGCTGCCCACATTTGTTGTGCGAAATTCACCATTGCACTATGTGTTAATAACTCTAAATGCTATAAATGACATTATGAATGAGAGTCCTGTTACGCTGCTATGTTTCAGCTAGCCGGACATATAAGATATTTTAGCAAAGACGACCAACAATGAGGGCTGCAAAGCCACAGCTCAACCCACAACAGAGCTAAATTCAAATTAAACAGGACTAGCATAAACTAAATGAACTTCAAATCTGACAGAGAAAGTCACTAACATTAACTAATGTTATGTCCAATCAACACCACTGTGAACAAAAGGCTGTAACTATTTCAACGCAGCGTTGAAAAACTCCTTTGGTGTCCACTGTCATTCAAAATATCGCACCCTATGCGAATAAGGTATGAGCGGAGGGGTGATACGTGCTCCAAATGAGGCGACTTTTTCACCTGAAGTTATTTATAAATACCACAACACATCTGACAGACAATATGTGTATAAGTATCGCTACAATCCTAGCTGCAACTGTAAGAGCAAGAAAGCCAGAGAGACAGAGGGAAGAGAGAGATAGAGAGAGAGAACGTGCACACAAACAGAACGTCTTAAACTTTCTTACTGGAATTTAAGCAAATAAAGAAAGTGTACATACAGACACACAAAAAACAATGAATTCTGAACACATATAGAAGAACATTTCACACACCATTTTATTTATATATATATATATATATATATATATATATATATATATATATATATATATATATATATATATATACACACACACACAATCATATACTTATCTGCAAAGAATGAAAAAATACCCTGCAAGCTGGCATGGTGCCTTGATAGTAAGACCTAATTTGCCACATTCTCTTTTGATTACTGGTATTACTACGAGTACTACGAGTATGTTGACTTAAGAGAGACTGATTGCACCTTGAATGAGAAAGTGGAAGAGCACCGTTGACTGTATGCAAACAGCAGGCGCTCACGTGTGATATATACACATTTGTATGGTCTATTTTCAGCCCCAGGGTTTATGGTTATTGGAAAGGCGTCACCCTCTTTCTGTGCTTTTCCGAGAAGGAGTCAATATTTCTCTGTCTCTCCCTCCGTTCACAGCTAATCCAATTTTGTGTCAGAAAAACGGCTCAACCGAGAGAGGCACAGCATATTTCTGAGGCCTATGGACAGCAAGTACATTTACAAGCACACACACACACACACAGAGTCAAAATATAATAATACCAACAAGTGCTGATCAACAGAATTTGAACCAAAGCTTATGAAATAAAACCAAACAAAAGCCTATATACACTGAAAAATCCTACTTTGCTTCCATAAGTCAGCATAAAACCAACTGAATTAAAGAGAATAAAAACCCAAAGTAAAATAAAGTATAGGTATAAAGTAGGTCTCAATATTACATTAATGAAGGACTTTTGATTTTCTGCATTCTAAACTCTATGTAGGAGAAAAGAGGAGTGTTCTTCTTTTACCTTAACACTACTGAAAGATTTCACTGATACAGAACTACGGTTTTCAGTTTTACACTTTTCTTATGCAAATATAATCAAAGTCAGATTATAATAAACTTTTAATAAGTCAGAAACAAAAGATTCAGAAGAGGTAAATGATATAATGAGAATTTATATTATTTATATATATATATATATATATATATTTATTTATATAAATTTATTTATTTATTTTACGTGCAAACCAACATTATGTGCAAATAGGGCTAAATGCAGAAGAATGAATCAAGAAAAAAATCTAGGAAATATCTGATTTACTATATATAAGTAAGATCTGCAACAACGATTCATAACATTTCTAACTTTTTGATGACCAATAAAAGAACATCCAGAAACATTCCAAATCACCATTTACAGTGTATTTCTATCCTGTATTTTTATCACATGAATGTGTAAGTGCTAACGATAAATGCATGAATCAAGTTTGCTGTGCATTACTGTGAAATGCAGACGCAGGGGTAAAACAAAAATCTGTGCAAGAGAAAAATCATAGCTTTTATGACTGGCCCACACGCACACGCGCTCACACACACACACACATAGTATTGTTTATTCTTATAAAATAAAAAGGGCCCTACGGCTTATGTAACCCTCCTGGAGAGTTCTGATAAAACAAACAGTAGGAGATCGAAGGCATCACTTTGAACTACAGTCACACTGGCCTTTACTATAACAACCCAGAATCATGTGGTCTCGTTGCTTTTACTGGAATACCTGTGGAATCCCATCTACTGCCAGGAAGCAGGTCTAGAGGAAAAAAAGAACAGAGAAAAAAATTAGAGAGAGAGAGGGAGAGAGTAAGAGAGAAGAAAAAAAAACAAATGGAGGATAGATTTAGAACAGGGCAGGTGAAATTAAAGCAGTATTTTGAACTAACGCCCTTGGTGGCATAGCCCTTTCCTAATGGAAAGCAGGATTGCTTTGTTCGTGGAACAAACGGATGGGTGTCTGACAGTGATATTTTGCATAAACAGTGACAGGAAATGAACTGCACCTAATGTATATGACAGAGCAAAGATCTATCAGTAATTAAATGAGCCGCCATGTAAAGCTGCTGTGAACTGCTTAAGCAATAAAACTGGGAACAGAAATGTTACTGTGTGTGTATTTCAGTGTCACTTTAAACTAGATTTCCACAAATACTAGAGATTCTACAGTGCTCAAATTGTTAAAAAAATTAATTCATTTCAAATGGCATGGTGGGAAAATGAACCTCAGGTATGAGTTTGTTTGTTTCCTTCTTTATATTACACGGCCTAGATAGCAATGTAATATATTATACAAATATATAAACAGCATTTTCATGGACTTTTGTATTATGTGTGAAAATCCCGAATATGGATCAAATTAAAACGTATTGGATGCAGTGATATTTTGGAAATGGGTACAGGATAGTGGAGGTGATTTTTGTTAATATGCCATGGGGATGACATCCCATCATTATCAATAACTGAATTTTGGGTATCATCATCCTTATTATGATTTAGCAGCACTGCCATCAAGATTTCAGTACGGTGGCATCTGGGGGTGAATGTTTGGGCCAGTTAAAGGGTTAATGAGATTTAAGTCAGTTGTGATCCTGCTGTGGTGCTAATGAGATGTATGCCAAATGTGTTGTTGTTGTTGTTGTGGTGGTGCTGATGGTTTAGGTCAGTGAGGTTTTGATGAGGTTTAGATCAGTGCCGTGGTGCTGATGAGGTTTTGGGTTGTTTATGATGTAGGTGTTGTGGTTTGTTGAAGTTTTGGTCAGTGTTGTTGTATTAATAAGATTTATGCCAATTGTGTTGCTGTTGTTGTAGTGCTAATGGTTAAGGTGCTACAGCGTTGGTAAGGTTTAGGCCATTGCTTTGATGTTAATGATGTTTAGGTCAGTCCTGCCTTGTTGATGAGCTTCAGGTCAGTGTTGTGGTGTTGATGAGCTTCAGGTCAGTGTTGTGGTGTTGATGAGTTTTAGGCCTCTGCTATGGTGCTGATAAGATTTAGGTCACTGCTGTGGTGGTGATGAGGTTTAGGTTAGTCCTGTCTAGTTCATGAGTCAGTATTATGATGTTGCTGAGGTTTGGTCAGTGCTGCCTTGTTGATGAGCTTCAGGTCAGTGTTGTGGTGTCGTTGAGGTTTTGGTCAGTTCCATGGTGTTGATGAGGTTTAGGCCTCTGCTATGGTGCTGATAAGATTTAGATCACTGCTGTGGTGGTGATGAGGTTTAGGTTAGTCCTGTCTAGTCAGTATTATGATGTTGCTGAGGTTTGGTTAGTCCTGCCTTGTTGATGAGCTTCAGGTCAGTGTTGTGGTGTCGTTGAGGTTTTGGTCAGTTCCATGGTGTTGATGAGGTTTAGGCCTCTGCTATGGTGCTGATAAGATTTAGATCACTGCTGTGGTGGTGATGAGGTTTAGATTAGTCCTGTCTAGGCAGTATTATGATGTTGGTGAGGTTTGGTCAATCCTGCCTTGTTGATGAGCTTCAGGTCAGTGTTGTGGTGTTGATGAGCTTCAGGTCAGTGTTGTGGTGTTGATGAGTTTTAGGCCTCTGCTATGGTGCTGATAAGATTTAGGTCAATGCTGTGGTGGTGATGAGGTTTAGGTTAGTCCTGTCTAGTTCATGAGTCAGTATTATGATGTTGCTGAGGTTTGGTCAGTGCTGCCTTGTTGATGAGCTTCAGGTCAGTGTTGTGGTGTCATTGAGGTTTTGGTCAGTGCTGTGGTGTTGATGAGGTTTAGGCCTCTGCTATGGTGCTGATAAGATTTAGATCACTGCTGTGGTGGTGATGAGGTTTAGGTTAGTCCTGTCTAGTCAGTATTATGATGTTGCTGAGGTTTGGTCAGTCCTGCCTTGTTGATGAGCTTCAGGTCAGTGTTGTGGTGTCGTTGAGGTTTTGGTCAGTTCCGTGGTGTTGATGAGGTTTAGGCCTCTGCTATGGTGCTGATAAGATTTAGGTCACTGCTGTGGTGGTGATGAGGTTTAGGTTAGTCCTGTCTAGTTCATGAGTCAGTATTATGATGTTGCTGAGGTTTGGTTAGTCCTGCCTTGTTGATGAGCTTCAGGTCAGTGTTGTGGTGTCATTGAGGTTTTGGTCAGTCCTGTGGTGTTGATGAGGTTTAGGCCTCTGCTATGGTGCTGATAAGATTTAGGTCACTGCTGTGGTGGTGATGAGGTTTAGGTTAGTCCTGTCTAGTTCATGAGTCAGTATTATGATGTTGCTGAGGTTTGGTCAGTGCTGCCTTGTTGATGAGCTTCAGGTCAGTGTTGTGGTGTCATTGAGGTTTTGGTCAGTGCTGTGGTGTTGATGAGGTTTAGGCCTCTGCTATGGTGCTGATAAGATTAGATCACGGCTGTGGTGGTGATGAGATTTAGGTTAGTCCTGTTTAGTTCATGAGTCAGTATTATGGTGTTACTGAGGTTTGGTCAGTGCTGCCTTGTTGATGAGCTTTAAGTCAGTGTTGTCGTTGAGTTTTTGGTCGGTTCCGTGGTGTTGATGAGGTTTAGGCCTCTGCTATGGTGCTGATAGGATTTAGATCACTGTTGTTGTGGTAATGAGGTTTAGGTTAGTCCTGTCTAGTCAGTATTACAGTGTTGCTGAGATTTGGTCAGTGCTGCCTTGTTGGTGAGTTTCAGGTCAGTGTTGTGGTGTCGTTGAGGTTTTAGTCAGTCCTGTGGCGTTGATGATGTTTAGGCCAGATTGAGTGCTGATAGTCTCTGTAATGTCGTTGACAAGATTTATATCGGTGTTGATGAGTTGTGAACGTATGTGCCCTGATGATATGATGCTGGAGGAGTATTACGGTTTTAAAAAAGCAGGCAGGTTGGTTTTGTGTTTGTATTGTTGCTGTAAACACTCCACCAAAATAGAGCTATAAGATTCTAGACTCAGCTGTGTCATGATCACTGAAGTATGCCCTAACTCATCCCTTCTATGTTTAGCTTCTATGTAGAGTCTCTTTGCGGGAAACGATGCAGCTTGCACCGCAGGACACTCTACTCCATTTTTGGTTATAACGCTGGTTAGATATAGCAGTTGGATAATGTCAGCAACCAAGTCTAATTTGCCGCAATTTAATCTGATGAAGGATCCAAAACAGCTCTTTAACCTGCATGGTTTTTATTAGATACATTTATTTGCAGTTATTATCTGCTAGGCTGTTGTACATGCAAATTGATTATGATTTCAAGGTCATCTCTGAACTACTATGGTGTGAAAGCTCTATATCCACAAAGTGTCTAGAAACTAATACTAACCCGTGCCAAGCTTAAGCAAGTAAAACATGAGGATATAGGATGAATAACAATCGTTTCACTCATTTGCAAGCAACAAAAAAACCCTACACCCTAAAGCAAATATCCCACATGTACAATAACATACAGGCTGTGTGCATAGTTTTGGTTAGAAAAATATGCAGTGCAATCAGTGAGTAGAATCTTGCTGCCGAGAAAAAGTGAAAAATGAAGGGAACTCTTTCAAACTGACTTCCAGTAACCTACCCCCACCCCCCGCCACACTGCATTGCAACGACAGCCGTCACAACAGAGCTCTTTTCTGCCGTTAGAAAAATGCAGCCAGAACACATTTGGTGAGCATTAATTAAAAATGTCTAAAACTTAAAAATACATTTTAAAGTGGCGATGACATTTCATGCTTTATTTAGTGCATCTACATATCTAGACTACACGTATTGCAGTCCTTTCATAGATGTATATAAAGATGCATTTATAGACTTCCATTTTAAATAAATATAATTTATTTAGAAAGAGTATCATTCAGTCGACTATCATGAAAAGACTTCTTAAGTTTTCTGGGTCATGTCCAGCAGAAGAGCCTGCTATGGCACTGAGCCAGCAGAACAAATGTGCTCATTAGAATACAATGTGAACTCAGAGTGCCAACAGACACACCCATCTCTCCACTCCCCTTCCCACCATCATGCCTCTTACTGGAAACCTGGGCAGCTGTTCTCTTCACTTTCACAGCCCAGCCCGACACCTCCCGTAGGCTTTTATTAGATTCAGCCTGACAAAGCTGGCCACTGTAAACACAGCCAGTAAAGGCCTGGAAACCTCCACTCCCGCCTGCATGACCTCACAGCATCAGGAGGGTAAGCCTGCCTGTCGGGGTGGAGGGGTTGTAAATGGGAGCACATTACTTAAAACTATTTAAATGTGACACCAGAGAGAAAAGCTGCATAACAGAGTTCTGCTGACACAGGACCTGTGATGTTACCATCTATTTGTAGTAATGTTGTTAAGGCTGTTAGGTTGCTAAATATGCCAGATGACAAATACAGAAGGCGGGTAATTGGTATAATGAATATCTATATATATAAACAGCATATTTAGAAATGGATTATAAATAATATATGGGCCAATTTTCCTGTATCCCTTTATTTGTTTAATAATATGCCACATATACGTTAGCTATTTATCAAAATATATAACATGCTTTTAAGAAACTTATGAATTGTAATAAATAAACCCACAATGATCACTGGTAGACAAATAGTACATAAGACATGATGTAAACATAAAAGAAGAACAAACTGTGCCACTTCTTGGATGAACTGAGACTGTATTTTGGAAACAGAGAAAACGTTGTAGAGCAGCGCTCTGACTGTAGTGGATTAACAGTCTGAACAAACTGTGAGGCTAAAAGACCCCAATACCGTTCACTCGACCACTGCACATTGTACACTTTATATTATTTATTCTGATATCGCTGCTAGGGACAATATCACTAAGTCACTTTAAATAGATATATCTACTTAGAACCTGCCTATGCAACATTTTTCACAGATGTCCCCCTGTATATCCTATGTATATATCTTGTGTATTGTATAGTGCTTTATATATTTCAGTTATAACTATATGTATATTTTTTAGCTTATTTTTACTTTAATATTGTCTATTTCTTGTATGTTTGCACCTTTTTACATTTAAAATGCTGCCCTGCTGTAGAGTTTTAAGCATTTCAATGCATGTTATGTCCTGACATGATGTGCAAATGACAAATAAACTTGAAACTTGAAACTTAGAGGGCTGACACACGGGTTCCGTAGTTAGACAGGATCTACAGACATGACAGGTGAATGTATTAAAATTAAATCAATGTTAAATCAATATTTTAACAAGGCTTCTAATTTATTAAGAATAAAAAATAAATAAATACCACAAATAATGCATATATGTCATGCAGGTTGTTTTACATTTCCAATCCAAGTCCCCTCACTGTGGACTGGCAGTAGTGTCTATGGTGCGGTAGGGGGTGCTAATGAGGTCAGTGTTGGCACAGGCAGAAGGTGAGCCGTATTATGATTTATATTACCTTCATTCTTTTTTAGAACTGGCTAGTTTATCATGCTGTTTTAGTAGACGAGTAGCCAATTTGAGGGGAACCTGGCCACTTTCTATTTTTCCTTTTATATCTGATACATAACTGTAGCTAAATGGAGCTAATGGTTAAATAACTTGTTTAAAAATTGTAGAAACATTTAGAAGCAGCTGCCCAGGAGCTCCCTTTAATTTTTGAAAGCAGGATCACGTACCTTACTGGTACTGTTGTACAGCAAATGGGTTTTGGTTGTTGACTGGAGCACTTTTCGCTCATTGGCATTTATATCCGTGGTGTTAATATGTTTTGTAAAGTTCTGTGAAAATGAATGAATGCTCCATTTCAAACTACTCATAGATGACTCACTCAGGAGCACCCTCTAGTGTCTGACAATCCCAGAAAATATTATTGAGTGGCAATTCTCCACAAATTCTTTAGTACCGGCACTGCTCTGTCAATATCAGGAAATGTCAGCCTAACAGCTGCCTTGATTCTCATACTAATAAAATCTCAATTAATGGGCATTTGCTATTGACATTGTTTTAAAAGCTACTCTAAATGATAAACCCTGTTAAGAAAGAACAGCACACGTGTGCTGAACGTCATAAGAGACATAATTGCTTTTACTGTGTGAACTGAGGATCAATAGCATTTTAGAAACAGCCCCAGACTCAGAGCTCTGTTATATGACCAGCATCTCCCTGCTTCACTGATCAGACAGCGTCCTCTACAGTTTGTTACAGCCATTCTTCTGTTTCTGAATATATCTGGCCTAAAACAAATGAATAAAGCTTTAAAGTATGCAGGGTGAGCACTAGTAAAGCAGTACACACACTGAAATGACAGAATAATTTTTTTTATATAAAAGGATAAAATGTAAACTTTCACATAAGTCCACTCTGAATGACCATGTTTATACTTCAATGGATGGAATTTCCCCTTTACACAAAAAAATTAATGACTTAACTGAGTAATAGTATA
This sequence comes from Megaleporinus macrocephalus, assembly GCA_021613375.1. Lineage (NCBI taxonomy): Eukaryota > Metazoa > Chordata > Actinopteri > Characiformes > Anostomidae > Megaleporinus > Megaleporinus macrocephalus. The sequence continues at coordinate 11,825,427 of CM038715.1, read as the reverse complement.
TTCTTCCTTCATATTTCAATTATCTGGATATATCCATCCAGTCCATCCAAATTATTGGTCTCTAACCTAGCAGACCCACTTAAACTCCCTCTCCCACTCTCTCTGAAGATGGAGACACTACTGGAGAAGATGATGAGAAGAACGAGTGCAGGATGTGTTGGGTGCGTTGAAGTCTAAAAGTATAGGTTTAGCAGCGCTATCTTATATTAATAATGGCCACCTTGTACTTGTAATGTTACTCTTGACTCTAAACCCCCAAAGCATGTGTCATAAAACAAATCCACTTTACTTTAAAACATTGCTTTAATGCTTGTTTAATTTTTTCAAAAACACACGTGTTCAATGATGTCAAAAGCTTCGTTTGGGACATAACCACGAGATTGCTTTAAAGGGGAATTGCACATATTGGTCAGAATGTGTAAAAAATTCAGACCTTGCAATTCATTCAGAGCAGTTTGATGTGAAACGGGTTATTGTAGAGAAACTGGTCTGTCTCTGATTTCTTTACAGCAGTGATGATGGGAACCAGGAGTCACGAAGTCTACAATACAAATACAGTCGTTGTAGATGATAGATAATTCACTGATCAAGATCTCCACATTTACCAGTGAAACACTCACATACACACACACACTAGTGAACAGACACACTAGGGGGCAGTCAGCACACATGTGAGCGATGGGCAGCCCAGTCGGTGGACGCTTCAGTCATGTCCTGTCGGTGCATGGGATCACAAATTTGTGATTGCCCACAATTTTGTTTTCTATTCACAGTGAACGTACACAAGCCCGGTACCTCCCTGCATGTACCCCTCCACCGTCAGTGGATTAAAATACACTGCGGAATATAAAAACTTTATCACAACAGAGTGATAAAAGTGTCAGAAAACAAAGTGTCAGACAACAGGCAGCATATCCATTACCATTTCATAACTATGAGGGAGCTTGAAGAGACATTAATGTTTTCAGATGTCTGGTTCCTATCACCACCACTGTAAACAATTCCAGCTGGTCAGGTTTTTCTAGAAATGAGGATTTCACATCAAACCACACCTACTGACCACACTTCCTGACATTTCAACCATTTAATTATGTAGATTTCTTTTAAATCAATGGAGTTCCTCTTTACAAAAGCTAAGAAATAAAAATATATATATATTTTTTTTGATTTATCAAATAGAAAGACAACTAAATAAGATTCTCTATGTAACTGTACTGCATCCATTGTTTTGATACTGTTTGAAGAAGTAAATAAATAAATAAATAAATAAATAAATAAATAAATAAATGACTGAATCTTAAAAAGGGGACTGTTTTGAAGTTTTAAATTTCATATGAAATCCAGACCTTAGCTATAAAGGAATATCGTCACTCTACTTTTTTATCAGTTAACTCCTAAACGTTGTGTTTATGTTAATTACTTTTATTGCTTTAGAAACTAATTATATGCTTTAAGGTCACTACAAAATTTGCGCTTTTATCCTAAAGCACCCTCCAGAACACAGACTTACAGTTGCTGTTTGTGCATTTAACCACCAGGTGTTACCACTGCGCACTGCTTTTAATTGCTTCTAGTAATGAACTCTCTTCTAATATCAGGGTAAAGAGGAAAGCTTTGTTTTGCTATCACTACTGCATGTAAAATCTGGTTGTACAAGAAATTAAAATAAAAGGTTATTTTAAAAAATGAAAGGAAATAATAGAGGGATATTTTGATGAATCATGCTTCATTATTCCAGCCTTGCTTCAGGTTCTGGTCAATGATTGCTGAATACAACCATCCAAAGTTCTTCCGAACTTTGTCCAGAAACAGCAAAAGTTAATGTTTTTTTTCCACAGATCCTCCTCCTCCATTCCCCTGTGATATTATATTGTATACAATTAATTAATTTGTTTATACAATATACAATATTGTTTCAGTATAATATCCTTATATTGCCATTACATAGCATTATACAAAAGGGAGCAGGTAGTTAACTAATACATCACAGATTAAAGCGAGTAAACAGTTAATGCAGGACTAGCATTAAGCAAGTGGGTTTACTTTCAAACAAAACAAAAAAAAGAGCTTTGCTTTAGGAGCGGTAATTTATTTATGAGATATTTCCATTTTAGCTGTTATTTCCATTTCATGCTGGTTTAAGGTGGTATATGTTGCTTTATACTGGTCTATAATGGTTGACCAGCATACCAGCGTCAAAGCATTACGTTCCTCTGTCAAGCAGCGATATGCTGGTTTTGCTGGTGACCAGCAAATGCTGGTCTATGCTGTTTTTTAAGCAGAGTTATTATATGTCCCCGTACTGCAGGACTTGAAAAGCTGTTCCAAGCACTGGATGATGTGGCCTCTAGCAGAGGATGCACAAATGTGTGCTACCCATGAAGCCTTTTTCCGTGACATGCACACTCGCCCAAAAAGATGGCAAAGATGGAGGATTTATTAGTTCATTAGTTTTTTAAATTTATTTTGGGTACTTTAAATCTTTTATGCTTGATTTGAAATAAAATTAAATGCACAAATCTAAGCTACCCTTGTTTATTAACTGTGACTGGTTTGCAGGAATATAATGGAGGTGCTTTTGAATAAGCCTTATGAAAGGCTTGGATTAATGATGTTTAGGTCGATCGGTTTGGGTTGATTTACCATTACATTAACCTTTACATTAACAGGGTTACATATTAAAACAAAGACACATGGAGGTTTACTGTTAAATAAAATGGCTGTTTGCATTGCTGGTATTGACCCCTGGTTCCTGTACCTGAGATATTATTTAAAATCTCAGCTGCTTTTTCTGCAGTGCAATTTTCCATCAAACCAGCCAGGATGACTTTAAATTGTGCAGACATTTTGAAAAGTCAGTGGAATTCCTCTTTAAACCAAAAACAGAACCTGTTCCTCACAGATATGCACATATACATTGAACTGAAAATACTTTAGTGTAAATTCATCAAATCTTTACTTAAATGTAACTAATTAGCCACATTTCTCTTTACCCTAACAGACTCTCTCAAGCTCCCTCTCAAGACAGAAAGGCCACTGAAGAAGGAAGACGAGACTAACAAGCCCAGAAGTGTCATGTAAGCAAGTATTAAATGTAATTATAAACAATAAACAAAATCTCTAACTAAGAACAGGAATTGTAGACCGCTGTAATTAACTTTTAACATATTTTCACTGGTAGAACTAGCCCTTTACTAGTCTAAATAGATTTCTTTACTGTAATAGAAGATATCAACATATCATTTTACCTGCAACAATAAATGTTGTCATATTCAACATGTCCTATTTTTGAAGGAGTCAACACATCTCTTTTATCTGGCACACCTTATCACGGGTGCCCAAGTGATAAATAAAGGTCACTCGCACATTGCGTATCATTAAAACAGCGTTCTACCATCGAGAAATCTTATATATATATATATATATATATATATATATATATATATATATATATATATATATATATATATAGTTACTAGTATAATTCTGTTTTGACAAGTAAAAATCTAAATGTCACTAAATGACTAATTCTATTCAGAATTATTATTCAGGATTATATGTGACGGAACTTCGTTTTTCACGAGTAAAAACTAAGAAACTAACGATTAATAATTCATAATTAAACCTGTATACACTGTATAGACGTGCGTAAATCACCGTATAAACGTGTGTAGATCACTAAATAGACGTGTGTAGATCACTGAATAGACGTGTGTAGATCACTGTATAGACGTGTGTAGATCACTGTATAAACGTGTGTAGCTCACTGAATAGACGTGTGTAAATCACTGTATAAACGTGTGTAGCTCACTGTATAGACGTGTGTAGATCACTGTATAAACGTGTGTAGCTCACTGTATAGACGTGTGTAGATCACTGTATAAACGTGTGTAGATCACTGAATAGACGTGTGTAGCTCACTGAATAGACGTGTGTAGATCACTGTATAGACGTGTGTAGATCACTGTATAAACGTGTGTAGCTCACTGAATAGACGTGTGTAAATCACTGTATAAACGTGTGTAGCTCACTGAATAGTGTGTAGCTCACTGTATAGACGTGTGTAGATCACTGTATAAACGGGTGTAGCTCACTGAATAGACGTGTGTAGCTCACTGAATAGACGTGTATAGATCATTGTATAGACGTGTGTAAATCACTGAATAGACGTGTGTAGATCACTGAATAGACGTGTGTAGATCACTGTATAGACGTGTGTAGATCACTGTATAGACGTGTGTAGATCACTGTATAGACGTGTGAAAATCACTGTATAAACGTGTGTAGATCACTATATAAGGGAGCAGTGAGGGAATTCGGAACACTTACCTACACCGGAAACGAATCATCTCGACCTTTCACTTAATAAACAATCCGGAACAATGGAACCTACTGGTCTCAGATTACATCGCTGTAATGATATTATGGCGTTCACACGAAGAAACGAGACTTGGAATAAAATATATTTTTTATTGAGCTACTGTAAGACCATAACTCACGCCAAAACAAAGAAAAAGTATATGTCTTTAGCCCTAATCTAACTGCCCGGGCTCACGCTGCCTACTCCCCCTTTCCAACTCCCCCCGCTCTACCCCCAATGCCCCAGGATGACCGGCCTTAAACACATGAGCCCCCCGTGACTGGCAGAAAGCAAGGTGACACGCAGGTACAATTTTCTTAATTATTTTCCCTGACATCATGAGAACCAGAAAACTGCAGGCAATGCATATTTTAACATAAACGAAATCCCTAATATTTATTCTATTCTAAAGTCTTTTATCATGATAAATGTACCTGTCAAACCTCTGATTCTTTACTTCCATGTTTCCATTTAATAAATAAAATTGCTGAGTGAAGTATCGCTATGCCTTATTTCATGAACTTTATTCATTTGAGCTTGTGGTCATGTTAACATTCTGTGATCGTTATTTTTTCATATTCTTGCTTCTGTTAGTCACGATTTAAGTTATACTGGTCATCCTGTTGGTATTAGAGAAGAAGGCGAGCTGTGGCTCCAAACTAACAGCTATACATTGTGGTCGCCAGCAAATAAATACTCTTATCGACTGGCCGCTGTTTTTGCGGTGCATTGTGGGTAACCATATAGGGGACTATATAGGGAACAGGCGACACACTAAATAGGATGCGATTTCGGACACAGCCCGGGTCAATGATTGTCGAAAACAACGATCCAAAGTTCTTTAAATTGTAACCTTAAGAGTAAAAGTTACTTTTCGAGCTGTAAGCATGACTTCTAACACTCTCTGCGTTTCAGTTCGTGCACTCCAACGGTGCATAAAACGCTGCACACTCTTGCCCAGGAAAGCTCATGTGCACCGTCTGCTCCGAGGTGGTCCTGCGAGGTTTTACTATGGCAGCGCTAAAACCGCTAACGCTGCAGATGAAAACGCGCTCAGTCGCGGCTCACTTCGCTTTCACACCGTGGATCTCCGCAGTGACACGGTGACCAAACCGGGGGCAGCGATGCGTCGAGCCATGGCAGAGGCCGAGGTGGGTGACGATGTGTTCGGAGAAGATCCCGCAGTTAATGGTGAGAAATGTAACTCACAAAACTCACAATAGTTAATTAGTATACTATAGTTATGGACTTGCCCTTTATAACTATATATATATATATATATATATATATATATATATATATATATATATATATATATATATATATATATATATATATACGGAACATTGGAACTATATATATAAACTTATGGAATTGCCCTCCATAACTAATATATATATATATTAGTTATGGAGGGCAATTCCATAAGTTTATATATATAGTTCCAATGTTCCGTTCCATTTACAGCTAAATTTAAAAGAAATAAACCAAAAAATGTGACAAAACGAAATCCTTTCTCTCAGGGAATGGTCTAGACGTGGTCTTAATTGTCCAGTGAACATGTGTGATTAAAAGCCCTCACACTGATTGGCCCGACACTACTGTCATCACCCTTATCACTGATTTACTCTCCATCACTGACTGTCCCTTTATTACAGACTTGCCCTCCATAACTGACTCACTCTCCTATCATCAATTTGTACAGATCTTTAGGATCATTTTGATAGTTTTGATAGACTCCTCAGCCCATATGTACATTCTGAAAATAATGGCACACGCAGTGAAAGTTCCACCCAGTTCATTTTTAGACACTACTGATGACGAAATAAACGTAATAAGTAAACACATGTTCCGTATGCTAAAACAATAAAAAATGATACTTTCGATGTTCAATTAGATAATTTGACCATAATCACAAAATACAGTGATCACGTGACAAAATGAATTAAATATGTCACATAACACATACAGTAGCCATCTAATATGTTTTATGATTGTATAGAGCTCTAAACTTAATCAGTAAGTGTCTTTACATTTACTTAATAGTCCAATAAATGCATATGCCAGAAATCTGTTTTATGTGTTTAGCTAATAGGAAATCTCTGGCAGTAATCAGGAATCAAGCAATAATCTGATTTCTGCTGTGCAACCAGCCAGTAAACTCACAGAAGAAGACATAATGTAAACATGACATAAAACTTTTTTTAACATCTCGTCACTTTGGCTTTCGTCAATTAGAATTATTAAGTGCTTATAGATGTACTCAGTATCTTGTAAACAGCATTCATGGGCTGGCTTCCCGGCAGGTATTAAGCCTATTTATTTCTTAGAAAACATAGAAAGTAGACTTTCTATGTTTTCAAGTGCAAGTGGTTTTCTCTTCACAAGCACATTCATGTGGTTTATTTGAAAACAGAACACTGAGGTTGTGAAATGTGTGTGTTGTAGTTTATTTTATTACCTAGCAAGTGAAGTGGTCATATATTGTCATACCACTCAGTATGTGCGTTTAAAAATCTGACCTCTTTATAGAAGAAGCTGTGAGATAACAGGGAGGTGTCGAGCCTATGAAAAGGGTGGGAGACAATGTCCACATGTGATGTGGCGGTGTTGCAGATCCTGACAGACTCCCAGTCGGGAAGTCCAGAATTCAGTTGCAGAGGGAGGTGTTAGGGCCCAAGGATCCAATGTCAAAAGAGGCTGTTCTTTAAGTGTTTTATTACCAACCATTAAAAGCACCTTATCATGCCTGGAGTGAGTGCTTGGCAATCATGAAACAGGCCACAAATAATTTCATCCATATGATAGTAGCTGTTTTGAAGCACTCTTGGCCTAGCTTAAAGATTTTTTAAGGTATTCAGCATTACTTGAGCACCTGTCCAGGTATGTTATGGGGGCCTACAGTCTTCTGTGTCAGCTCTGGTTTAGTGGTTAATGGTTAAAGCAGCTGAGGTGTGAGTGGATGTAGCCTTGTGTGCACCATGGATGGTCTTAGGATTGTGCAATATAAAAATATATATTATGTGATGACACAAAAATGTCTATTGTTTCATGTTATTCCCTATCATTGTTTTTCATTTGGATGATGTTTTGTGTTAAACCAACACAGACAAACATGGAGTAGAGTTAATGTGACACAGACTGGGGTAATTTTTAACAGAAAAGACTCCGACAGGCCAAGACGACACAAAAGAGCTCATACATAATGCTACTTCTGTTGCTTGGATATGGTTCGGGTAAGAAACGTTACTCAACAACATACTCAAACACCACTAATCTTTTTTTTTACCACCTATTCTCATTTTAAACAGTATGGATGAGACAGATGAGAGCCGCAAAAGTACAGTTAAGTGCCCGAAATGAACACCAGACGATGTTTTGTCTGATATATGGCGAAAGAATCAGGACCGTTAACAGACAGAAACAGTCAAGAAATGGGGATTCTGTGAGTTGGCGCTAACGCTTGACTCATAGTACACAATGATAATAAAAAATATCAGTGAAAATTTTCACAAAAAGGTCTAAATAGAATGGTCTAAATAAAAAGTATATAAATATGAGTGATTACGTTTTGTTTGTTGAGTTTATAATTTAAAATTGAATAAAAAAAATATGTATTTCCATGTGATCTTTTTATATTAATTATTTAAATAAAAATATATATAAAAAATGGAGAGATAGAATGGCCAGATATGAACTCCACACACAAACCACCACTGTGAGTCATACTGAACAGTGCTACAGTTAGCCTGGCTAGCTGAATGGCTGCACCTGAAATGCTGTCATTAAACCACTTTTTTGTGAAAACAAAAATGGAAGTTAACTGTAGTCGGTGATGGTCCAGTTTGTTTTTGAGAGAGTGGACACTGGAGAGAAGAACATATGAAAGCTGGGCAGCTAGGGTTAGCTTTTAGCCTAGTGAGGCTAACCCTACCATGCTTCGCGTTCGTAGCAAAAGTTTTCACAAATTCTCTACCAGCAACCTACATCAGGCAGTGCCTTCGACCTGAGGCCTGTTTAATGTAGCAGCATGAGTGAACTTTGTTGTCCAGTGTTAAACAGATGCTGATGCACATCTTTAGCTAAACTGTTTTAGAAAACTGACTACAAGAAACAGCAAGAATGCACCATAGCACCATAGAAGCCACAATGATGCCAATGAAGCTGAAATAATGTATTAACTTTACATTTTTTTTACTTTTATAGTTTATCATATATATATATATATATATATATATATATATATATATATATATATATATATATATATATATTTTTTTTTTTTTTTTTTTTTTTTATATATATAATAAAATTATTTATAGTATTACTAAACGTTTTTCTTCTTTATTAGTTTGACTTTTTATTTTTGTCCTCAGCCTAAATAAATAAAATAGCATTGACATCACGACTTGGCCAATTAGTGCTGCTTCGGAAATTTCAGTATACCCAGTTTGTTCAACTTTAAACAGAATTCATGTGGTGCTTCCTGGTGTGAACTAAGTTTTCTGATAAAACTGAGACATTTTGAAAGCAGCCAGAATTCATGTCTTCGAAACACCCCCACAACCAGATGATCATAAACCATTAACACCCCCACAGCCAAGTGACTGTAAATCATTAATACTTAGCCCTGTAACTTACAGTATATCTGTTAGAAACAAATCAAAAAAGATAAAAAAAAACATGAATACTCCTAGTGACAAATGATCACTATAACCATTTATACCTACATAAACAAATAAACATAAAGAAACCAGGCACACAGCGCTGGTCATATGTCGGTTAAATAAGTTTAATAAGCAAAAACCTGCACATGGTGATAATCAACTCGTTGTTTAAATTAAGTAATCGTTGAGTGCTGCAGACAGTGAATTATGGTTTCATCTGTTTTCAGCAACATAATCCAGAATCTGTGCAGTTGCTTGTACTTATACAGATCACTTGTGTTGTCATTTTATGCTATCCAAAGTACACTAATTTGTCTGATTATAGATTCTTAATGCATGAATTATTCTAAAATCAGGGATAATTAATGGGAACTTTGCTGCTCTAGAATGGTCCATTCTAAAGCATTTCTATATAGATTTTGTGAGTGTAAATGAATGTCTATGTCAGTAATGGGTGCACGTTATACTAGCTGAATACTTAGATATGCATATGTATATAATACACCTTCATATGCAATGCCTGTGGTGGCCAGGAGAGGGCTCTAAACAACTCTGCTGCAGCATAACAGTGATATACAGTAAATGAATAGAATTGCCTTCATAGGTGACAACATGAATTGCTTGAAGCCACATAAACTGAAATAAATATGCCTTCTAAACATTTTCTGTCAAAATACAGCTGTTCTAGTCCCCAATCTGAGAACTGTTCATTTTGTGTGGGTAATTAGATGCCTGTGAAGTTCTGCAATTAAAAGTTGTTTTTTTCTCCCTGTATTTTTGTAGAGCTGCAGAAAACGGCAGCTGATATTTTTGGCATGGAGGCAGCTTTGTTCACCCCCTCAGGGACCATGAGCAATCTGATTGCAGGTAAGATGGATGGTGAACAGTGCCGTTAAGCTAAAATTAGTTTCCATTCTTCACTTGTAACAGCACAGGAGGGAGAAATCGAAGAAAATGGACTGAGGTAATAATATTTTAGTCACTGTACCCCTACCCTCATATGGAACGAGAGACTCTCACATTGTTTGTAAGCTCTTGAGTATGTACCCTGTAGTGTGGCTACCTATAACATGCCCACTGAATATATTTCCTGGAAAACAAGTTCTTGAAGCAGTTTGTCGGCTTAGAATTTGCAGGCATCGATTTAAATGTTTAGTCTGTCAGTGTAATAACTTAATAACCAAGAAAATGACCTTCTAACACAAATATATAATGATGTAGAGAATGTTATGTACCTGTATATGTTAAATAAAAGTATTTTTACTTGAAATGACTCAAGTAGGTGTAAGTAAAGCTCCCCCAACCCCGTCCCCATCTCTACCACTACAAAAGTTGTAGGTCAAATACTGCTTAAGAGGGGAATGATTGGAGAACTACATTGAAGCCCTTAGTGCATCTGGCATCAGTCAGCACTAGAAGCTAGACTTCATCTTTTTGATGCACTTACAGTCTAAAATAGCCACCTTCAGGGATGTGATGTGTCCAACCATAAACTAGTTATCACCAACCTCTGAATACTATTTGGTGTGAGTCATTGCAGTTCCTTCTGCTGTCTTGTCAAATGTGTAAGTAGAAAACACAAATAGCTGATTAGACCATGGTAGCACCTTGAAATACTTTCTTCTATACTACACCTTAAAGTCACAGTCCATTCCTCACCTCATTTTCTCTTATCTCTGATTATGTCTTTAAGTTATGGTGCACTGCAGGGAGAGGGGGGACGAGCTGATAGTAGGCGATCTCTCTCATCTGCACATATATGAGCAGGGAGGAAGTGCGCAGGTATGATTTAGCCACACCCAGTCATTAAGGGTGTTAAATTCACTGTGCTGGTACTATTTTTTTCTGTCCAGAAATCTATATCATTTAAATTGATTTGCTTGAAAAGGCAAACTCAGTGTGACATTATTAGATGATGCATGTTCTTCAATCTTGGTCTGATCCTGGTATGTTGGAAGTCACATGCTCTGATGCTTTTCTCCAGCTTGCTGGAGTGCATTCCACAACAGTCACAACTCAGGCTAATGGAACGTTTGATCTGGACCAGCTGGACTCAAAGATCCGTCACAGTTACCCTGATCCACACTATCCTCGCACTCGTATGGTGTGTTTGGAAAACACGCACAACATCCTGGGTGGACGTGTCCTCCCTCTCGCCTTTCTGCAGGAGGTTAGAGATGTACTACCAACTCACATTGTATTCATCAGCATTATATAAATATTTTGTTAATGAAAAAAAGCTGTAGGTTGTGGGGGAGAGTGGGGCACAAACTAACACCAGGTAAAATGTATTGTGGACCTATGACTTGTATAGTTAAACAAGTCTGGGTAAAATATAGTTTGGCCATCTCCTCTCATTCTTATGGAACTGTCATTTGTGAATTTGTACAGCACTATTTTATCATTATGTGGTTATAAGTCACAGAATTTACACCTATATTCTATAAAAATCCTGTAAATAACAAGACTAATAATGTAGCCCCAACACAGCAGGGTTGGTTGTAACCCATCTCACTCTGGCTTTGAAATGTATATGAAATGCATCTGAGTGCCTATCTATTTATATGATATACCTCTAAACTACAATGTGTTGTTCCCCCTTTCTGTTAGCTGCGTTCTTTAGCAGATAAGTATGGACTTGCTGTGCATATGGATGGTGCCAGGTTGATGAATGCAGCAGTAGCGTTAGGTGTCCATCCCTCTGTCATACTGCAACACTGCCACACTGTCAGTGTCTGTCTGTCTAAGGTAAAAACCTACTCCTTGACCATATTCCTCATTAAGGGTACTAATAACATTGATTTGTATTGTCACAGACTGTTTATTTCAGTAGTGGTTTGTTATTTAGTTTAGCTAAGTCTAACGATTATTGGAACCAGCGCTCATTGGACAGAGTGTAGGAGCCACGCCACCAGTCTATTGCAGGGCAGATACCCAGACATACACATTAACACGCACACCTAGGGCAATTTAGTGCCTCCTGTTCACTTGACTGCATGTTTTTGGCCTGTGGGAGAAAACTGGAGGAAACCCACAGAGAATCTGGTCATCCAGAGAAATTGAACCCAGGCTCTTCTTGCTGTGAGGTGACAGCACTACCCAGCGTGCTGCCCCCATTCTGAAGTCTTTTATATAAATTGCATATGTTGTCGCTTTAGCTACTGATCATGCTACCTATTCACCCAACCAGCTCAGTATCAGAAAAACCAAGCAACTTCAATTGCCCAGTGTTTCAGCAAGCCTAATGACTAGCATGCTTGAGCGCAGCTTCTGATTAATTAGAGCTTTCTTAAGGGATTCATTTACACAATGGGAATTTACCTGCATAACATTAGTGGTAAAATGTTACATAACACGTTGGGGCATTTCTGCTGTCTTAAGTAATCAAGCTTCTTTGTTCTACACAATATTGAATCTCATCTCTGGCAGCAGGCCTGCAATCATGTCATCCCTTCCTCCCTTCCAGGATTTAAGACTCCCTGCTTCTGTCTCCAGAAGGAGTAAGCTTAGCATTGCTATTCAGTTCATTGCTCACATGCAGAGTTGCCTGGCTGAAGTAAACCCAATCACACTTGCCACTTAATGTAATCCAGAGTGTGGATGTCAATGAGGGTATTTGCATTTTAATTACAGGACTTGTTTGTATCTTCCAGGAAATGAGCCTTCTTCTTTGCATAATTTTACTCTTTTTCTGATACTGAAAGACATCAAATGACATACATAGATAGAGATTATTAACAGATGCTTATGAAACTGCTGTTCTTTCTTTTACTTAAGATGTGATAAAGATGTTAGGATGTGATCTTGCTTATGCCTGTGTCGCATGGTCTACATCCAGTTTGCAGTCCTAAACTTTCCTGTGATAGTATGTCCAGTGTAGAAAAGATGAATCAAACGCTCAGTAAGATGCATTCTCTAAAATCTTCTGCAGTGCTTAAATAGTCTTAGCTTTTATACAGCAGTTCTTACTGCATAAGAAATCACACTGAAACTATATTGTGTCCAGCAAGTTCAACTTTATAACAATACAATTTTATTTGCTTTGCTATCTGCTTTTGGCAGGGATTGGGGGCACCAGTGGGCACCATGCTTGGTGGGCCCAAGGACTTCATACAGAGGGCTGTGCGTGCTCGTAAAGCACTGGGTGGTGGATTGCGCCAGTCAGGCATTTTGGCAGCAGCTGGTAAGATTGCCCTAACAGACATGACGGGGAGATTGGAAGAGGACCACAGGAATGCCAGGAGCTTTGCTCAAGGTGATGTAGGCCTGTTAGAGTCATGACTAAAGCCATGGTAACTAGATTTATGCTAATAAAATGCCTACTTAGGATGGTTTAGTGTAGAATTTACTGGATGCAAAATTGTCAGATTGCACGATTACATCTTGTAAAACTATATCAATATATATTCTCAAAGCCTAATAGCTGTATTATTTTTGTTAAAAAAACCTTTAAAAACCTTTAAACTGAAATTATTAGTTGATTATTCATTTTAAGCAGATACTATAAATTATATACATTTCTTCAGCATTAATATTAATTGTTAATTTATACATGTCCAAGCTCATATTAATACATGAAAAAAATGTACCTAAAGCTATTTAGAAAATACAAACTATAAGAAGTAAAACTAATCTAAAACTTTGGACATGTTAAATTATTTGTGGTTCACTTCCTCTCTTATACAAAGTCTTTTTTTATGTACTTGCAGCTCTGACACAGTGCAACCCTCCTCTATACCAGGTGGACTTGGCTGCCATAGAAACAAACATTGTGCGGTTTAGTCTGCGAGACCCTGGACTGAGCCCTACTAAGTTCTGTGAGCTGATGGAAGCAGTAAGTGAGGGGGAGGTGGAGGCTCTGGGGCAGGGTGTGCGTGTCCTGATGTTCCCCCATGTCGGTGGCACTGTGAGAGCTGTGTGGCATCTGGATGTCAGTGAGGAGGACACTCAGCTTGCTATAAAGAAAGCACAGTTTGTGGCTCAGCAGTACAGCTCTAAGTCAGAAGAAGCCAAAAGGCAAAGAAACTAAGTTTGAAACAGATAGTAGTGCCAAAATATTTAAGTGATTATGGGTATTTTTATTGAACAGTCACATAATATGCTGCACTAAATTAAGTTAACTATGAGCATTTAAGCTCCCAATGTAATGACACAGAGATTTCACTAATTTTTTTAACACTGAATTTTTAAACATATTCAGAGTGTGTTTATCTAAAAATGAGCAATGTAGAGAAACTGCCACAGACTTCTTTACAGTGGTGGTGAGCTGAGAATGTATCACTCTGTTGAAGTACTGACATTATCCACAATATGATCACAATAGTCACAATAATTTAAAAGCGATGTTAGACACATGAGAGCTGTTCTGAAAGAGTTGTAGAACTAACAGTTCAGTGAGAGTAAGAGTTTTAAACTGAGCTGATAGCCTGCTTAAACAAGAATGTTTTCAGTCTGGATTTAAAGGTGTCCACAGTGTTGGGGCTCTTCTAATACTCTCGCTCAAGTAATTCCATTTAACAGCGGCATAGTAACTAAACACTGCTTCTCCATGTTTAGTCTTCACCTTAGGAAGGACTAACTGACTACTTCGTAACGATCTAAGAGTTCTGCTCAGCTCATATCGCTGTACTAGATCACACAGATAAGCTGGTCCTATGCCATTTAGACATTTATAGAGCAGTAACAGGACCTTGAAGTCTATTCTGTAACATACTGGTATCCAGTATAAGGATTTAAGAATGGGTGTAATGTGTTCCCTTCTCTTGCTCCAAGTGAGAACTCTCTTTTTGAAGCTGCATTTTGAATCTGCTGAAGCTGCGTCTACATTGTAACATACATAACAACAGAAACAACAGTCTATGGATCAGTATGATTTGAGGGCAGTAATACTCATTTATTCCATTATATAAACCAATAAAGGTATCAAAAATTAATAACCAGATTAATAACCAAAATAAATTCTTGGAAAATCTCTAAATCCCCAAACACATATGATTTAAGAGACCTGCAACACACTTTAGGAGGCGTTTCTGTATTCAGAGTAATTGACTTTGTCACTAGGGTTTATGTAATAGTGTCCCATAAGCGGGTAACATGCTCATTACAGAGATAGATCGTCATGACGACCAGGATGAGATTGCATTTGCTGTGCTGCATCTCAAGAGGAGCCTAGGGCCACACGCTAGTCACAGCATATAACTTAGACCCCTCTGATCGTGCAGCATTAGAAGTGTTTTACAGCAGCACAATTAGCACAATGTCTAGGAGAATTAAATTTTATGAATAAATTGTCTGTAGCAGTATTGAATTGTACATGTTTTATTTCTAATTTGTCTCCTGTGCATATGGACCTTGGCTTTAAAGTAACTTTGATGGTCTGATCAATAGTTGCCCATAGCAACAATGTTTCCCATGGCTTCTAATGGTTCACTATGTAGATTCATGTTAATAATTATCTTTTGCTCTAAAAATAGGTGCAATTACTTTATGCTTATTCAAAGGCAACCCGAATACAAGCATGCTGATTTATATCAGTGCAGACATTTTATATCATTTGTAATTAGATGATGCTCCTGGTTGAGTAAAACCAGCGTAAACATTAATAGTGTGTCCTGACATGTAATTAGCTCCTCAGTACACAGTCAGGCAGCAATGTCTAAACACAGCACATGCAAAATACAAGAAAAGTGTTTCTAAATGTTCAACTGCAAGATGACTAATCAATGAACAAAAACAGAAATAACATTATGTTTAAAATAGTAAACAGTATTGAATCTATCTGTACCCAATTTACTCTCATTGTATTTAAATTCTGAAGACAAAACATTTAACAAAGCGTATCTTTCCCATTTAAAAGCACTTGGGATGAGACTATGTAGGTAGAATGAATCATTTTGGAAAACATTGGCCTAATGTTTTTTTAGTACATACCATAACATGTAACTAAAAATCTGACTGTCTCTCTAGGTTTGTAAACATGACCTTGCTCATATTGTCATAGTAATACATGGCAAATCATACATCTACAGGTGGAGAAAAAAAATAATACAAGAAAGCAAGATGTACAATGATAATTTGTACAGAAGGTGTTTACTGGAAATATACATTATTTTGGATAGAAGTAAATAAATAGAAAAAATTAAATGAAATTAAAATGTGAATTTCAGCTCTAGCCTTTAACCTCCTTTCTTTTTAAATACAACTTCAAACAGTAAACGTTCAAAATACTTATATAACATTTTAATTAACTGTTTTAATGTTTACTTGTGAAATTGTCATTGTTCAAGTCTCTACAAACTCAAAAAACAACAAAAATAAATATTACACTGACTGTGGATAGAAGCTTGACCTTTCAGGTCCAATGACGATCCTTTCTTTCCACAATAAAGAATAATTTAGTTGTTGTAGAAAACATGTATTGGATACAACAAATGCTGTAGCATGGCTTTAAATACCATGCACAGCATCTAGAAACTACTTATTTGATAAGAGAAATACTGGTACAAAGTATGCCAACACAAGTACTCGTGATTTTCAACTTGGCAAACACTTACAAATAGTAATTACCTTAAAATACCAATGCTTTGGACTGGAGACATATGTGTCTTATATGGGGGCCACAGTCTCCTGGTACTGGGTTAATTGGGCCATCCTGGCAGCAAGCAGCAGGAGAAGACCAGTTATCACTTCCAGGATGAAAGAGAGCCAGGCCATGCCCATTGACCAACCGAACGACGTGTGAACCAGAGCCATCTGCTCTGGCCCCATCCTCCTCTCTGTCTGCTCCAGAGCCTGCTGTGAATAGCTGATGTACAGACTTACACCAGAGAGTGTGAGTAGACCTGACAACGAACACACACACACAATTCAGTTATATACGGCATGCATACAGTTGGGTTTCCATATTTATATCTTAACCCTTTGGCCACTTTATCTGCTTCAACAGTCATCCCGGTGCACTTTGTAGGTATATAATTCATCTGCTGATAAGCACAGAATTTGTTTTGTAAGCCACTACTATCATGTTAAAGTGTCTAAAATACAGAATAGTATATTCTTCATAGACCAAGGAATTATATGCAATATACAATTTTTTTTTTCTATGGTAGATTGGTGTTGTAGTTTCAGAGAGCAAATTAACATCAAACCACTATTGAAATGACTGTTTACATCGTAATAGTTTAATTATGCAGTAATTTTGAACTGAAGTGGTGATTTGATTTTAAGTACCTGATTTAGGTACTTAATTTATGCACAAATTTTCAAAAAGAAATCTTCAAAAAAAAAGTAGTATTTTATTATCAGCTTATCAGCTTAGCTTGTAATATAAATGTATGTATATGTATGTATATTCAGTCCCTAGTCCTTAAACAATTCAACAGCAATAACCTATTTTTAATAAAAGAGCATTAACAAAAAGACAGTGGTTCAAAGAGGCTTTAACATAAAGTGAAGCATTTAGAATACGAATAAATATTTCATATCAGCTAATAAAATAATTCTGTATTGCATGTGTTGCACTGTGCATTGTGTCTGGGTGCCAGTTTCCACATTGTGTATTCCTTAGTGAATGAGCTTATAAAATAAGTAATAGAAAGAAGGGTGAGCTTATAAGTAATAGAAAGAAGGGTGAAAATTTGAGCTGTTTTGTAAAGAACTTCAAATACACCTCAAAGGTTTTCTGAAGGACACTGATTCAGATGAACAGTATTGCTGGCCCTCTGCACGCTCAGCATCTGATTTAGATGACTATAACTCACCTTTTACAGCCCTACCGGACCACATGACTACAGACATAAATTTCACTCACTGTCTTTGAAGTCCACCTAATGATGTTCTCAAGTTGACTCAAACAATGCAAGCATTAGCCAACAAAGGTATAAATTGTATTCAATGCATGCCAATGTGCCAATCGTAATCGTAGCATACTTTATAATAGCACTCAGCAGATGAACTACTAGGTCCTACTGGTAACGCTGACTCACCAAGTTGGCTGGGTACTTTTCTCATCAATACAAAAGGCCTAAAAGCTCACTTTTAGTGCACCATCGAATCAACACATCAGCTGCACTGATGTAGGCAGAGCTCATATTGGTCCATCACTAAAGCACCCAAAGGTGCTCTTTATCTCAGACAGCAGGCATTATAACCAAATCACCATTACAGCACGCCACTATGGAGCAGCGGAACCCATGTCTAGTTACCCTCCGACAAAATGAGACGAGATTTTCACATGAGCCATAAACTTATGAGGCAATAAGGAGTGAAATTAATGCTCTAATTATCAAATGTGGTAATGATACAGGAGCAAACAGATTGAATATAGACTTTGTGCCAATACAGCTTAGCAGATCTTGTTTTTATACCCTATTTACAGCAAGATATGAAAAAGGCAAAGAAATGTTGAACTTTTATGAAGAATTAATCTGAAATGTCATATTTTTGACATTAGAAAACAGTAAGATCCTGCTTTTGAAATACTGAAGACTTTTGTGCCTCTCAGACCTTTGAATTAAAATGATTGCTGGGCATGAGCACAATATAATCCAAGTTCCTGTGGTGAAGCATTCTCTTCCTGTTTCACACTTTTACGCTCTCATGTGGTGATCAATAATGACCTAGCATTTTAAGAACAATAGAGAGACCGTCAGAATGAAGCATGTGGCGTGTGCACCTCTCACACGGTCAGTGGGAGATGGAGAGTTGAGCTTATTGTGAGTTTGTCTTTTGTAATCAATATCTCCTTGTGGTTTTCTATTTACAAAGGTGGGCCTCCTTACATATAAACAATAGAATTACCGATGTTAACACAGAGATTGTCTGAATCCAGCTTCTTATGCATTAAATTGGACTCAAATGCAATAAAGACTTAATTTAGCACTGGAGATTTTAGTCCTCATCTTGTTTTGGACTGTGTTTAAGAAGTGAAGCAGTATAGCAGACCTTAGGAAACACGGAGGCACACGCTGAGAATGTTGCAGATTTGACAGTGTTAAACACGTCCCATGTGCCCCTCATTACCGATGTGATAAGTATAAAGAATTGCTGGCTGCTTCTTATATATTAAGACAAAGAGACTTTTATGTGTTTCATAAGCTTTTGGGTGCCAACTGGGAGGAGTCCCTGAAATGCCGGTAGTCAACAGCAAAGTGTATTTCTACTGTATGCTCAAGTGATACTGATACTGACCAGTATCTAGACCTAAAGGAGGCTGTGGGGAATCTGACTGGTCATTAAAAACATTTTCAAATGTTTACACGAATGTATTACTATATTATTATTATTATTATTATTATTATTTTGATTATTCTAATCAGTAATTTAGTGGTATTTGTCAGTGTTGGATACATGACATAATCTTTTACAAGCGATAAAAATTAAACCAGTAACTGTACTGAATACCATTAGATTTCCTAAAGGTTGATTTCTGATTACATGTAAACTACTTTTAAACCTTTTTCTACCTGGTACCTTCTTAAAAGTATAATTCTTTACATCCAATATATATATATATATCTGCTCTAACTAAAAGTTAAAATCCATTCCAAAAACGTAAAATCGTTTGAAAAGATTTTTGTGGGCAGGGTTTTCTGAAAGCATCTTGGTACAAGGATTATATTACATTATATTGAAAAAAATATATATAAAAATCTGAGTATTAAAGACTTTTAAAGAGATTATTGACATGCAACTCAGACATTATACAGTTTGTTTGCGCAGTTGTCTGTTTTCAGCACAACTGATTGATTATCTAAAACCACATTCCAAATGGTAACCCATGTACAAAATAGAGGGATGCTGAGGGATCCAGGACCCCTATGTAACCATTTGGAAATGTTATTGTGTAGCTGCTTTACACGCAATCAATAAATTTCTGTTTTTTGATATTCTGTGGAGCTCATTACCAAATTTTCAGAAAAAGAATTCTTGAACCAAATATTCTGTGGCCACTGTGTATCCAGCATCATTGCCACTATGGTAAATGAGTTAGCAACCAGCCAACACCCCCCCCCCCCCCCCACCCCAACCACACAAAAAAGTAACCACCAAAAACAACTGTAATCTGATTACGCATCATTTAAACTTGTGATCTTAACCTGATTACAATTACCTGATTTTTGTAATCAGTGTACTACCCACAACTGCATTCAATCAACAGTTGTCAGTTGAGGGATTTAGTAACTACAGGACATTATACATTACGTGTGACTGTTACAGAAATGTTCAAAAGCTTTACTCACTTCCTCCTCCCCCCCCAAACATCCGTTCTCTTAATTCTCTGTAGTACTGCTAACATTTTCAATGCGCAAAAAAGTAATCAAGTAGATAGCAAATTAATTTTTCCCTTATGTATTGAAAGATAATGCGATGTAATAACATAATTCCCAAAACACACAACAACAAACCCATTATTCATACATTTTAAGACCGACAATTTCCTCTCTGCTTTTCTGCACACTCACAAGCAAAAGTGCTATGCTCATAAAAACATACTGGAAATGTTTAATTACAAAACATGGGATTCTATTATTAGATGAGCAAAATCAAGTGACAGATTTAAGAGCTCAGAGTGCCATAATAACAGCACTGTAAGTACAGTGTTATAATAGTTATAATAGTGTAATAATGTTATAACAATGTAACAACTGTAATAAAATACACTTAACACTAACATTTATGTGAGATGTAAAACAATGGACGTGCAGATATAGGTGGCTGAAACTTACTGCAGAGCAGAAAATAGGAGGCAACACCCATTAGGAGAGCCCTACTCCTGGCCAGAGAGCTGACCAGACCACATATTCCTCCGAACACCAACAGCACCAGACTCAGAGGCAGCAGAAAGGCAATCACATTATGCATGTCTGCATGGAGGAAGGTAAATGACAACAGATTAGTTTCAGGGTGATGTTTACGTCGACTGCAAACATGCAGTTACAGTAAAAGAGGGCTAACTGTGCTATGATCAGCAGAGCAGCCGGAGGAAAAGCAAGACTGTGAAATTGGTGCTCCACTATAAAAGCCATGTGATTTGAAAAAAGCTGGAACTGTAATGCTTTCTTACACAGAGTGGAGTATCACAGTACACTTACTTTGCATGTGCTTTGCTGATTCAAGTTCTGAAAGGCTAGGTGGAGCTTCTGAGAAGGGCAGTTCATCTACAGTCCAACACATCAACACAGCAAAGAATTACCATACACATACAGCAGACTGTTTAAAGTATAGTTCAACTCCCATAGCATTACAATACTCTGAGAATAGTCATCAAACAGGGAGCTTAGGACCCAACATCAACGCACTTTCTTCACAAAGAAAACAAAAGTATTGTCATACCATCAGTCACCCCCAAAAATCCAGAATGCACGTGCTCCGGCTCCGTGAGATTCGTGCGCGAGTCGTCTATTATGTACCAGTACTCGGTTCCTATTGCGAGCGCCAGGAAGCAAAAGCTGAGGATACCGTTTACTCCGGCGGTGATGACCACAGATCCAAATCCGACCTTCATGTCGAGCCGCGAATCTACTGCGTACAGCAAAACAGAACTACCGGACAGTTAACTTGCCATTCACATCCAGTAACGCGCGACGGCAATGAAGTGCACTCAAGTCACTCCTCATGCGCTTATAGTGGTGACAGTGACTGAAGTAAGCGTCCCACAGTGGCAGTAAATACGTTCACGACTATTAGCACCACGTACGATCCTCCAGCACAAGAGCAAACGCGCACCCTGCGGTCCATCAATCCGGTGCGCCATTACGCACAGCATCCTGTGACAAAAAAAATCTAAGAAACACACTACTCGTCGAATATGGCGTGATTGAGGCATCGGAAATCATTCATTTCAAGAGATCTGCTGAGCGACATCTGAAGTGTTTTAAAGGAAAAGTCTAAAGTTTGTGCGCAACAAGAAAGATTATATAACCAGGTTGAAATAAACGAAGGTCCCAAGTGAACACGTCAGTCGAGGATTCAGCTCTTTTACTACTACTGTTGGATATACACTTATTAGCTTGTCTTTATTAACTCCATTTACCAGGCACACTGCATTTACAGGTTACAGTCAATCTGTTTCTCCTGCTGTCAGGACCCCCACGGGACCACCGTAGAGCTGGTACTTATTTGGGTGGTGAATCATTCTCATCACTGTAGTGCCACTGACGTGGTGGTTGTGCGTTAGGGTGCACCGGTACAAGTGGATCAGACACAGCAGTGCTGCTAGAGTTTCAAACACTGTGTCCACGCACTGTCCACTCTAATAGATAACCTTACCTCACTGCTCTATGTTTTAGATGTAAAGTCAGACAATAACCTGTCTCTTGCTTTAGTCATCCACCAGTCCTTAGTCAGTGGTCACAGCACATTGCTGGCTGTATAGTTTAGGTTGGTGGACTACTCTCAGTCTAGCAGTGACACTGAGGTGTTTAAAAACTCCAGCAGCACTGCTGTGTCTGATCCACTCACACCACCGCCAAGTCAGCGTCAATGCAGTGCTATAAATGATCCACAGCCATTTACGAACAGTGGCTGCAGGACTCCTATACAAAAGGCCAATGAGTATAGATGCAAGGCAGATGTCTCTTAGGAAGAACCCACTGTATAGGTCTTTGCTTGCAGCTTAGAGTTCACAGAAATTCATATATACTTTAGGAATAACATCCCTATTTACTGTTCTATTAATATTGTCACCATATCACATGATCTTAGAATATACACTTTATTTCAATTAAGATATTTCTCAAAACAGAAAGGAAACAGAGGCCTGGTACCAACAGTTGCAGATTATGGAAAGAAAGAAAAGAAAAAAAAAAAGTTACAATCCAGCATTTAGCACATTCAGTGGTGCTATACAGAACAGTTTATCAAGTTTATCAGTTTATCAAGCCTCGTCCTGAAGATTTTTGTGCATTTCCTGCTTTAACACAAACTCTCTAATTTAATAACAGGCAGTTCACGAACAGGAAAAACAATAAAGCGTGCAGGGCAGTGGACCTCCAGGACCAGGGTTAAGAAACACTAATATAACTTGTGCAAAAGTCTTTGTTCACCTGAGAAAATTAATCTAGGAAACAAAAACTTTTAATGATAAAAAAACTAACTTCAGAACAAATAAATAAAACAGTAACAGAAAAAAAAAGTTTTTTTGGTTTTAAAAGCGTATGACATTTTGCAGCAAAAAACAAAAACATGAGCTTGGTTCCATTTCTCCTTTATGCTGGCCAGCCACTGCATTTGTCCAGTTCCATCACCAGGAACCCTGATCTAATTTAATAAGGAATGATTAGCCCAACGAGGTTTTGGATCAAACAAGTCTACCTCAATGAGATCTCTGTACATGGTTCAGCTAATTACAATTCTCTGAGCCTAATAGCAACTGCATAGACAATACACACATAGATAGATACATACACCCACACACACACACACGATCAGTGCACTCTTAGAGAATATACATGTTTAAAACAGCAAGAGTAGCCCATGGTGTAGTGTCTGAGTTCATCTTCATTCTTCACCCATTGCTGTTTGAATGATCTGGCCTCTTTTCAACTTGACAGCGTCTTCAAATTTATCGATGGCTTGTTGGCATCTCTTTTTCTAAATTACAGGGGAAAAAGTTACTTAATTTCAATTAAAAATTTGCTTCCAATTCATGGATAATGTTAAAATGTTGAAAACTTCCTAATGACAATAAAACTTATCAATATGGTTTAAAGAAGATAATTAAGCTTACAATTATAAACCACCATATATTTTTATGCTGCTGAATGTATTTGAAACCACTTGTATATTTTAGATTTTCCAGAAGGCATCTCAATGAAGAACTATAGATCACTCATTTCCCTTTTTACAAGAGATCAACATGCTGTGAATCGTGAATCGTTCCGGTAGGCAAAGGCATCTTTCTTTGCTCAGAGAGAAAGCTGCAGTATAGAACATTTTTTATAAGACACAGCTGTCTGTAGTTCCTTGCTAGTTACAGAACAAATTGTTACTTTTCACTGGTCATAAATCAACCTAAAACAAATGTGTGGAATATAAAGCTTCTTATAGTAAAGCAGTTGTCACTTAAAAGGCACTACACAGGTTTGAAAAGGTGAACTAAGTGATAATTTCTCTCAGCTGCGGCACATGGGCTTTTTTCATTTTCCTTTATAAGTGTAAGACCTGAAGCACATTATGTAGACTACATCTCAAAGTCAAAGTAGTTAAAAACATTAATTTTAGAGCTTTCCCATGTTTTACTGCAGTTGAAGCATTTACATTACATAAACATGGTTAGTCTTCAGCTAAAGGGGGGATGGAGGGATAGCCGGTAACCTGGAACCCACCATTGTGAACTACAAACAAAACAAAAACAAAAACTTTTTTAAAGTGGCACTTTTTTAAAATACATCATTGTTCTTCCTCACTATAAATTAAGCCCGCCACTCACTGAGCAGATGATATTTATCCCTACCCCCCCCCCCCCCCGCCCCCCCTTTTCATTTTAAAATAATCCAGCCATTGTACTGAACGACCTGTTAGCAAATACACCAGATGAGAAAAATAAAATAAAATAAATAAAAGCCTTGCTTCATGCCCATGTAATGTAGTTGGTTGGTTTGGTAAATACCTTTCCCAATTCAATCTAAAAGGTTGGAAGAACTTGCCTGTGGTGTTTAGCTGTGTGCTCATACTTACTATTACAAATTTCTGTCTCTCTTTCTCAAGTTTGAGAAACTCCTCCACAGTCAGATTCTCCACTGATTTTTTCATGGAGATAAAGTTGCAGGTGGGAGAATGTGCTTTGTGCTCCTTTCTGTATTAAAGAAAAGCATATCAGTTAGTCAGTCAAACACAAGTTAAATGGTTACATGCAGGGCATCATTAATTACAAGTTTTTAGACAGTATCTTAAAAGCAATAAGACACTATATGGCCATTATGAAGACTCACTCTGGGTTATCTTCAGGCTCCCAGCCCTCCAGCTCTTTCAGACAGAAGAAACACTGCGCTATGTCAGGGCTGTTTCCAGAGGGTGTATGAATGAATCCAGCTTTAGCCATCTACAACAGAAATCTCCTTTAAATCTTTAGGAAAAACATTCACAATGAACCGTGACACTGGCAACAAAATCTGCATGCTGTCGCTTTCTAAAGAAAAACATGCATCTCCAAAATGGCAACTTTAGGATAAAGAAGGTTTTTGTCATCTCCTGTAATGTAAGTCAATGGAACCAGAACCCCCCACCCCTTCCCAAATGACTTTAAAGCATTTCGATAATGTAAACGGCAGCTGCTGCATTCAGGAAATGAATACAAATAAAAATCAAATTAAAACGAACATGGACTTAAACTAGTTACCACTAACCCTTTACCTTCATGAACACAATTACGCTCGCTGTTCTTCATCTGTACTATAATTACTTTATTTATATCATATTATGATTATATAAGCACACCTGAGCATCTGAACGGAAGTATATGGCAGTACAGTCAATATCAGTACTGTATGAGTAGATACCCAATCCCCCCCTTCCCCACTGTCTCCTAAGGCTTGCTCACCTTACTCTGTTTTTTTTTTTAAGTTTCTACTTATGTTTTTATGCCCTACTTAACTTTTCCTATCACTACATTCCTGTTAAGCTGCTTCTTTATGACGACTCCAGTTGCAAAAAGCGATATAAAGATACATTTGACTTAACTTGACATATATTTTTGTTGTACAGCGAGGACAAATGAGGCCCGCACTCCGAGCTAAGCTAGTTAGCTACAGCAAGTTGTTTTGGTCGTTATACTACTTACGTTTTCAGGAGTACAGCCGCATCCCTCTTCAAACGGCCAGCCAACGAAGGTCAACAGTCTGTTTTCATAGAAATACATCTTTGTGTGCCCGTCGTCAGTAAGAGCCATGTTGATAGAGCCAGCAGAAAACAACAGACGTAAGCCTCACTGCGCAGATCACACTGCTGCCTGTTAAACTTTAAATTTCCGAGCGGGCGTTCTGATTGGTTAAGAGGGTTGACACGCATGCGCCCATCCCTGAGAAATAGCGCCATCTCGTGGAGCTGCTGCAGTATGACTAAGGGAGTCACGTATTTAATGTAGTGTGTTTCTGTTCCTTTACTTTTTTGTCTGTGCGGTTTTATTACGTAAAAATCTTAAATGGCACATTTGGCTTACTAATAAACCAGTTATTAAAGATTAAGACCAGCCCATTACAGTCCTATATTGTCAAATGAGTCATAGACAATAAAACAAACAAATTCAAAATATGTAAATAAATAATACAAAAAAAAGAAATACAACTGACTGAGCACCTACTGGTTTTTTGCAAAAAATTCAGCAAATGCTGCACATGCTGCTCCTGATGTGGTCTCTGATTGCCCACATTATGGAGGTGCAAGAATAAATTGATTTCAGACTCTCCTAACAAACTGAGAAATAGTTAAATAATATTTGGCTGAGAATATTTTATTGGAAAAAGCAATCCAAGACAGCAGGTCTTACAAAATGACACTTTCAGAATCAATTTTCAAGCTACATTATGTCACCTGGTTGTCCATCGTTGTCTTGAATGCTAGTGAAATTCACTCTTTATTCTCAGACAGATGATTTTTTATTGCTTTTAAAACATATTCAGCAGGAAAACAGAAAGACAAATTGCTTAGAACTGGAACTACAAGAGACACAGTTTGTTGCTGAATGGTTAGAGCGAAAACAGTTTCTATGGTGAATGAGTTTCTTCAGTGGCAATTTTCGCATGAGGCTTCATTTTCAGTAGAAATAATGATAACCCCCTAATGAAACCTTACCCCCATAATACACTTCATAATTTCTCTTACTCAAGACATTACACATGCAGCACTCTGTAACCTCAGCACATAAACTAACACTTTTCATCTGGGTCCATTACTATTGGAAGGAGTAAAAAGGGAAAAGGCAGATGAAACAATACAAGGAGGACAGGCGGAACACAGTTAACAGCGTTGGTTAAGGCCCACTGTCAGAATATCGTAGTGGCTCTGGATTTTGTATGTTTGTGTCATGTAATAGAGGGTTAAAAGGAAAAGGGAGGTTTGACCAGTGATTGTTAGGTAGTGTTAAACATCAACAACACAAAAGGGTACATTATGAACATGATACATGTTAGATCTAGGAAGTATTGTGGAATGTAATGAGACAAATGAAGTAAAGTTAAGTGTATGCAGTCTTTCCTATTGGTCTACTATTGGAACAGACATAAAGTCCACAATTTGTAAAAGTAGCCTTTAGTCTATAGGTACCTCACAACATTGACATAAAAACCTAATGTGGACTGAAAAGGGAAAAATCTATTTTATACCCACATATTTTCTGCTTCATTTCCAAACATCCATGCCATCAAACATACCAAGTCCCCTGCTGCTCCAACAGTAAGTCCAGAAGTTTCAGGTGGCAGGAGAATGAAAGTTTCCCAAAATGTCCACTAGGTGTCAATATTCCCAGAGAGATGAGCTATCTGCGATACCTCCATCGCATTTCAGCGTGCCCCCTTGGTCTCCACGCAGATACTTGCCATTTCTGCCCTTTATTCCAATTCGTCCATGTTCTAAGAACTCAAAGCAGAAGTCTTCAGGTGTATCGCCATCAGAACACACCAAGCCATTGGTGGACACATACCAGTACTTTCCCTCTGCACCTGCAGGACAAGCATATGTATCAAACTTGGACATTTGACATTAATTGGCAAATCCACAGATTCTTTCCACTTGCTGGTTAAGCCTGTACTAACATTTAATGGCAAATCATTGAGAAACCAGTTCTATTGTCAAAAATAAACAAAATAGAAAATCACCTTTAATATGATATGCCCCGTCAGTGAACTCTAACGTGAAGATGTCATAAACTGAGCGGTTGGCATCCAGAGTGTTAGAGTTTTTGTGGTGGCACACATAGCCATTCTCTCCTCGTAGGATTAGGATGGGCCTATTGATCAGTTTCAGGATCAGTTGTTCATCCTCTCCTGTAAAATTCAAAGTGTAGATCATATATTATATTCTTCTGATGTACAGACCAAACAGACCTTCTACAGGCTCATTCCTATACACACCATCACTTACCTATTGAGTCACTGACGGCAGCCAGCTGTCCGTTCTTCTTGGTGCAAACATATTTTCCATTGTTTGCTCGTAGTGCCACCCGTCGTTCAAGCCATATAATATCAAACATGGTGTTGGCACCTCTGCAAACACAGAGTACACGGAAGCACTTATTATTATGTGCTATCAGGAGACAAAATAATAGAACAACTATAAACTCCAACTGGTCCACATAACTATCCTCCAGTAATATGACAAGAATAGTATTTGCTGTAAAATAGGAGTTACTGGCACTCATGGTGATGACAGGAGTCTTTAACAATTGCATCATACTTACACTTCTGTGGCTGTGGACTGGATGCCTCCGTGAGCTACAAGCGTCCAGTAATTGCCTTCATTTGTCCTGAACTTGCACTTTTTGCTGTCTCTGTCAATCTCCATTTGAAATGTCTCCATGTCTGTTTCATCATCCTGATTTGCTGAGATGCTCACTCCTGTGGGGAGGCGAACACAAAACATGTGGCCATCGGTTTACATATGGGTTATCTTTCTTTTACACAGACACATCCTGACACTGTAGTTGTTCAGGAAAACATAGCTTAGAAAAATGGACCCCTGTGACATGTAAATGCCACTTTTAAGACAACAGTTATGGCACCTGAATGAATCAAATACAAACCACTTTTCGATTTTTTTCCCTTTTGGCCTATTCTGAGGAAGTGGAGCTGATTAACTCACTGCAATGGCGCTTCAGCATTAACCTAAGTCAGTATCTTCTGAGCTTTATAATGAACAGAAATACAGTATGAATAGTCATAGTCATAATAGTAACAGAAGCCTAAATTAATACATTGATGTCGATATAAAACATACAGTGCAGACTTACAAGCTACTTCATCTGAGTAAACCAGTTTGCTAGATCACTTAGACTAGGCGGTGCCCAGTCCTGGTCCTGGAGATCTACTAACTTGAAGAGTTCAGAACCAACACACCTTGCTATAATATTTTAGCTGCCCCTGAAGGCCTTCATTACCTG
The DNA here is from genome assembly GCA_021613375.1 of Megaleporinus macrocephalus. Classification (NCBI taxonomy): domain Eukaryota; kingdom Metazoa; phylum Chordata; class Actinopteri; order Characiformes; family Anostomidae; genus Megaleporinus; species Megaleporinus macrocephalus. The sequence continues at coordinate 11,796,308 of CM038715.1, read as the reverse complement.
GATTAGGTGTTCTAGGTTGGGTTTGGAGCTAAACTCTGTAGGGTGGTAGATCTCTAGGAATGGGATCAAGCACCACGACTGCATTGCCACAGTCCAAAGAAAAACATGTGTTTCCATTTTTGTCCATTAAAATTTTTCTTCATCATTTGAATATAGCAGCTGACCTTTACATTGTGTAAAAAATGCCATGATGAATGGGTGAATAGAAATGTTCCAAAATAGTTTGGAATAAAATATCAATTATATTAATTTATATTAAAAAATTAAAAACATTTTTGCCCTCTCCTGTGAAGTTTCCATTTTAGAGACAAATATTTTTGGATAGCGAAGATACTTAATTATCAGTTATATCACTGTAGTAATTTGGGATAACAAAAATGTAAAAACAGTTGCATGAAGAAAATAAAGTTCCCTAAAAGGTTCTTGCCATGGGTCTACGTTTCTATGAAAAGCTTCCAATTAGTAAGAAACTAAAAAAGTCTAATTAAAATGGTTCTTTATATGAGCGGTTCCTAACCCCTGGTCATTAAAATTTAATTTAAAAACATCCACTTTAACACAGGACCTGAGCTTGTTTATTAGTTGGATCAGGTGTGTTGGGAACAGGGTAAGCACTAAAATGTGCAAGGCTGAGGGTCCTCCAGGGCCAAGGTTGGGAAGCACTGCGTTAAACCACCATGCACTAAAAGCTTCTTCAGGGAAGTGTTTTTTAAGGCATCATCCACTCTTTGAGTTTTGTTACACTGCGTTATACTAAAAATGTGAAATATCAGTTATAAAACAAATTTCCTCACACCAGTATTGTCACTGTTTTTTTAGTATGACTGAACTTTTTCCATCACTCTGAAAAAGCTTTCATATATGGCATTTGTGACCATTGCAGTGTCGAGGCCTTGCTGCATCCTGCTCTGTTTCTAAGCCAATTAGCCCTAGAGTTCTGCCATGGCAGTGTATAAGGCTATAACTCTCAGCACTGACAAAAAGAAAAGAGACGTCTTTAGAAGATTCACAAGTAAAAACATGTAACAAATCATGAAAGCATGTTCATATGGAAACCATACATGCATGCTTATTTACACAGCTGTCCATCCCACTCATCCCACTCAGTTTCATACAGAGCAAGAGAATGTTAATAGTATTCCACTGTCTATGACTGAAATGTTTCTTATGCTGCTTTAGTAGTGAGTAAGAGAGGTAAGAGAGCTTATATATTGTGTTTCAGACTCTAACAACAGTGAATGAGACAAAACACATTTAGACTTAATTCCTGTTAGTTCAGGTGTGGACAATAAGCATATTCCTTAGGTAGTATGGTTAATGCTGGGTTAAAGTATTAGTGTTAGGGAGGGTTTCTGAGCTAGCTGAGTATTTTGCTTAATGATAGGTGAGAGTAGTGGGGGGAGGGGTGAACTATGTTAAATATTATTCTCCCTGCCAGCTGGTACATGGTGATATAATCAAAATCACACTTTAATATTTGCAGGACAACAATAAATTTGTCTTTTTAATGACAGGATGAATCAAATTTTAAAAGGAAAACTTTTTTTCCTGAGATTGAATTCTGCATCACTAATAGAAACAACTTGGGTTTCTTTACAATGGTAGTGATGGGAACCAGGGGTAACAATGTTTACAATATAGCCATTTTATTTCTTTACTAAATAGAATGACTAAGAAACCTACATGTGTCATCAGAGTTTTACATACAATGCTTATAATTCTAAAATGGTGCTAAATCTTAAAAATGGTGTTTTCTTTGGTAACTATTTAGTCTTACTATGCCCAGTCTGTAGCATTACACCAAGAACATAGTTTAGGTTTTAGGCCAAAACCTTTTTTTTTTTTTTTTTTTTTTTTACATCATCTTAAATGATTTAGTTTACATCTTAACAATGTCTTTTTAAAGCTAAAATATCAATGGAATTTAGGCTAAATAGGTCAAACTATTATTATTATTATTATTATTATTATTATTATTATTATTATTATTATTATTATTATTGTGATTTGTGTTAATACCACTTTATATGTTTATGTTATATTGTATATCACTATTATGCAGGTATTTTCATGAAAATAGATACATTGTCCCACCACAACATTGTATCACACATATATAATTTAGAGAAAACCTTTGGCTTCTCAAACAGACCTCAAATCTAAAATCCAAGGCCTTGTTTAAATAATGCTTTTGTCCTTTAATTCCGTTGTAAAACCAATGGCATCAATTAAAATGCCCTAGACAGATTGCAGTTGCTTAGGCCCAAAGTGGATACGACCAAAAATATCCCTTGATTATTTTCTTAATCCTTTAACAGCCCAGATCCTGAACCTCACCCCCTACCTCCTCCACTCTGTCACCCTTCCTCCTCTCCTGCCCCTCCCATCCTCCCTCTCTGAGAGCTCCTAATGCTCTGTCTGTGGAGAAATGCAAAGCCGCACTGTGGGGCACAATAAGCAGCTTTGAGTGGCGTATGTACAATCCTTCAGCTCCGCCACCACAGTCCCTGAGCAGAGAAGAAAAGAAAAGGCCGAAGTGATGCCTGTGTTTTCGATGGGACACAGCAGGGTGCCAGAGACATGCTGAGAGAGAAACCAGGACTATCTGCACAACCTGCAAGCGTCCATTGAATGGTTTTTCACAATACACAATTTTACGCTTGTGCTTCATGTATGTGTGCATATGTGTGCAACTGTCACTAGCAATGTATCTTAGCAGTTATTAGCATATCTTGTTACAATCAAGAACAGGCTATATTTTACAGTTTTTAACAACACAAGAAACATTTGAACCCTTTAGATACCATTGTAGTACATAAACACAAAGCTGGTTTGCAATTATATCGGAATATAAAGTTTATATCAGAGTATAAAAAGCTTTTTCTTTTACTTTTTGATCAGGTAATATTTCACTGCAGCCCTTCATCTCTGTGTCCCGTTACACTTCATTTTCCAATTTCATGTCTGCTTCTGCTTTACTTTTACACATCAGATAGAAACAGAGAGCCCAGCTGTGACTGGACTCTCCCCTTATCTAGTCGTTTGATCAGCTCTCCTCCACAACGTGATGACCACTGAGCTCAATCCTGCACGCTTCAGCATGACCTCAGGCCCATCACAGAATACTCCCTCTCAATTTACTAACCCATTTCTGGAGAATGTAACAGTACCCAGAGATACAGGGACAGGCAGAGGGCCCTCTGCAAACTGGGGCAAGCAGATCAGTGTATGTTGGCTTTGTCAGACACCTACACCATTAAACTAAGCAATGCAAATGAGGACCACACACATGGTGCTTTATTTACTTAAACCTTCTGACCATAGCTAGACTGAACCGATGTTTGTCCACTTGCAACCACTCTGGCCATCACTAGAGCAGCCATTGATGAAGTATCAAGACATTTGCTCAGAGATTAATTATAAATGGTAACATAACGCCAGAAGCTACTATCTCCTATGGTTTACTGTCATTAACCAATTGTCAATTATCAAACTAGCTTTCATTTTGCTACGTTCTTCTTACATTTCCTTTTGTTTACCAAAAAAAGAAGACACAAACTGCATAGATGTGCACACAGACTGCATGTTTTATCCTTTGGGGCCTTCTCTTTTTCACTTTCCAGGCAGATCAGCATACCCCAGCAACCCTGGAAGGTGCTGAAGGACATGGTAACAGATCTGCCCACTAGAGTCTATGCCATCTTTCCTACTTTAGGGGATAAGCTCTTGTTTTGGACTGGTTCCCCATCACCTTAACCACCGCAACACCCACTTCCTTTATACCTGCTGCAGCCTAATCTTACTCCCAACATGTCCCAGCCAACCCAATACACGCTAACAAGTCCCCAATCCAAGCGAAGTCATCCGAATGATCAGAGAAACGCTTTTGAAAAATTGCCATCCAATGTCACTTCTCATTATTGATTACAAGATCATCTGAGCTTGTATTGCATCCTGGAGTGAGACACCCAGGGCTTAATGAAGCCCAGACCTGCAGAGCTGATTGGAGGACTTGTCGGAAGTCATCTTGGCCTCCCTTCATCATGCAGCTACTCTCTGGGAGAAATGAACTGCTGCATCCATTAGCAGAATTACTTTAGCTTAATTGCTTTTTGTATGGGATGAATATGCAGTAGATGGTGAGAGATGCTTCGTTCTCATTAGCTACAACTACTCCATCTGCTGTGCACCATTCTCTCTCTATTTCTCTCCCACTACCAAAACATCTAAATTTTGGTGATGCATCACTGCCTCATTTTTCATGAAATTCATTGCCAGTATTTCAAAAGCAGAAAGACTTTATTACATTTTTGGGAACTTGTTACTCAGAATTCATTATCATAAAAGAGTGATATATTTAAGTGCCTTTAATTAAGAAGGGACTGCATTATTGATGCATTCGTTTATCAGGTGTATATTTTTACTCGTGTACCAATTCTGTAAACATTAAGGACTGTAACACTACTCTTAGGAATAGAGTTTCTTTAAGTTTATGTGCAAAGCACTGCGACCATTAAGTCTTATTCTTGGCCCACACAATTGATTCTTGGCATATCCCCCTGACCCATATACCCTGCAAGCTCATATAACATTTTTAGAAAGAAAAATACGGCAAAACCAAGCAATCAATACTTTGTGGTTGGCCAGTTGAGTATTGAAGCAGGGAGCACAAAATAGCAGTACAAGTTCTTTGTAATTTGACTAGCATAGCAGCAATTTGTACAACTTGAGGGTGACTAAAGTCATAATACTGACACTAACATGGGGCTAAGTAAATGTTTTTGATTTATGATCATACAAGTGTGTCAACAGAACTGGTGCACGATCCAGCTTCACCAACCCAGCAGTGCATTATGTCTCTACTCATTGCATTAGCACTTGATTTTTCTCTCCAAAGCGAACATGGTATACTTTCACACTTTCCACTATCTTTCTTCCCCTATTGGGTTTTTGTCTGCCGGCCCAAAAGACTGGCCCTCCCTGAGGATTCTCTGATTTGCGTCCCTATTGTGGGCCATCTCATTGCATGGTCCCCAGATAAAGAAAAGCAGCGGAAGGCTTGTGTTTCTGAAAGTAGACTCCGCCATCATTGAAATGACCCTGTCCACTCAATTATTTATCACACCTTACCACTGTTGTGTGTGGGTGTGTGTGCATGTGTGTCTGAGTCTGGATCTGTGTGTGTGCATGTGCATGCTTGTGCATGTATCAGTGTGTGTCCATGAGCATCCCCTTCCTGCTTCTTATCTCAGGACTAAAAGGGAGGCAGGGGCATTGCAGTGTGAGAATGTGTAAGTATGTGCATAAAGTGGATTGGAGAAAACGGGATCTGTTACGGACCCGGCTTCTCTTCCCTTCTGTGCATATTCAAAGCCAATCAGTTTCTTCAGTAATTTATCTACTGCAGGTGGCTCAAAGTGCTTACCAGGAACACTCTGCTGGAGACGGTGGAAACCATTGCAGCATGCAAGGTTTACATTACACTATCGCTGCAACAAGCAACTCAACTTAGATGCCTGGTCAAGATGGGAAAAAAATGCAGTGTGTTTGATATCAGTTTACTTAGCCAGCGAATATAAAACAGCAGCATCTGGCCGAATAATAAAGCACTGCGCAGCTGAAGAGACAGTTGCAGTATATTATATTGCTAAGGTCAAGCTCATGAGCATAGCCTTTTGTTCACTGGCTTTCTAATATTATTACATGAAAATGCAGCATATGCTGTGTATTGCTCTGTATTACTTACGGCTTAGCTGGAAATTAAATGCATGTAAATAGTTGTGATTAACAATTTATATTTTTTTTGTTAAAAATGCTCATTGTTTCCTAAAACCCCCAAATAAAAGTGCTTTCTGCTTTATTTAACTAATATATAAAATACTTGTTGTAGCCACATGATGTAAGTAAACTGTGAAATAATTGTGGTCAGCTCAAAGTTAGCAATCAGCTCAAATAAATGCATCATTTGACTACAAATTGACTACAACTATTTTGGGTATACCAGTTTAAACAGTTGCAAATAGGATCTCTTCAGTTCTAAAGGTCAAAAAATGATTTCCACTTTTTATCTGGTTGGGAGATATTTCAGGAAAAGCATTGGAACTGTATGCTAATTTTAGATTTGTAGTCACTGCAATGGTTCTTCTTTCAATCTTGCTTTAGATACTAAGCTTCTCAGACAAAAGGTCAGATTCTTTACAACTTTTCAACATACACATAAAACCAGGGCTATTTGGGGAAAATATGTAATAGCTATTATTACAACTATTTTCTAGAAGTTTTTAGACCTGGCTTTAGTTTTTACTGGCTTGAGAATTGACCTGTAGTGCACCAGACTGACAAAAAGTTTTGGTTGTGATGTCACAACACACAAAGGTTTGATAGCCTCTAAACTAACTTCTTTTAGTCTAAATTATCTATGGTCAGTTCAGAAGCTCTGTGTAATACAGTTCAATTTATCTACTTAAACTTAACTTTTTAAATAAAAATCTCTTGCAATTTAAAAATTGCACTCTCTTTATTGGTCATACATAAAACATCCATGTAACTGAGGCATGCAAAAAATTATTGTATTATTATTGTTGTTGTTATTATTATTTTTATTATTGTAGTATTTTTATATGTGGAATATATTTTTTATGTATGTCAGCTTTTATTTAGTCTGTTTTAACTTATTAAAAAACTTGTGAAAAAGACTTGAATTATTGTGACATAATATTGCACCTACTGCTTGTGTTCATACATTATCTCCACAAAAAGAATAGAATGACACACTCTGGAGCAGCTGCACATGAATTTAAGGTCACCATGCCTAAATCCAAGAATTAGCTAGAGGGGTATAAACTCCCCCAGGATAGGGCTGTGAACTGTGTTATCTGGAGTGATGGGTCTTAAGTACCATTTACTTGTGCTCGTAGTTGGACGCCAGACCCTGACAGTAAGCAAACTGTATTTACAGCGTTCTAATCATGAGAATTACATGCTCTGATTTCCTATGAGACTTATCTTAAACTTCTTTTTCAGAAAGAGACCAGGGATTCCCATACACCATAGAGTTGGTTTGTACTAAGTGTTAATAATAGCTGAACTTGGTTGTGCTGTCAAAATAGTATAAAGCACAAACATGGTTACTAAAATATTACACATATAGGACTACATACAGAAATAGCCATTCCAGCTAAATGTAAAAGATTTACAGGTTCTGTCTCGGTGATTAGTAAATAGATAGTCTAAAGATTCTGCATCAGAGACAAATTTGCATCTGGTGTTGGTCAAGTTTGCTAAAGGTAAAGTTAACAAAAGCTATCACACTTCTGCAAACATAAAACCAGACAGAGAAGGTTAAACAGTTCTGTTACGTCTCCTTGAACAGAAATTACCTCAGGACTACAAATAGCAGATATAGCAGGCCAACCTTCTCTGCAGCACAGCAGTTCTCTAGTCTCAGTTACTCAACATGTATCAGTTGAGGGTGATAAGAGCAGTAGTGATGAGATCTATTACACAACACTACTATGAGAGAACAGAGTGAGGGATATTGAGAGACCTATGACATGATCTCACAGCATCTTGGAGATCTAGGCTTATTTGTGAAATCACAGACAGATAACCTAGCAGACCTATTAAGGATATTCTGTCTGACCATCTGGTCTGTACTTAACTAAAATTAATTAAAACTCCTGGAAGCAAATGGCTGACTTGAGCTGAATCACCTGTTCTGGTACTACCTCTAAACTACCTCTAATCTTAGATTTATGTATGGGAGACTTGTTAGCAGTCAGCATTACTTACCTTGTCGGATTGAGACAAATCTGTTATTGGCGGCCTGAAAAACAACCTGTGGATGGCTTTCCTCCAGGTCAAACAACTCATCCTTGCCTGGCTTGGAGCAGCGTCCTGAACGTAGGGTGCCTGTTGGCCCCATTGGGCTCAAGTACTTTCCCTCACAGTCCTTGAAGGCTAATTTGCCGGATTTCAGTTCCAGGGTATATCCAGTTCCACGACCGTTTTCAAATGACAGTTTCCCATCATTGCTTAAGAAACGGCTGTCACTGGTCTTTAGGCAGTATTTGCCATCCACGTAAACCAGAGTTAGGAGAGCATCAACACCCCATGGAATGTTGCTGTCCACAGCTATTTCGCCCTCAGGTGCAGACAGGTGGGCATAACGCTTGCGAGCTACGCTTAGCAAGTTTGCTTGTGGGTGAAGGGCCAGGTGCATAGCCCATAGCTCTGCCTCACCAATGGTCTGAGCAAAGCAGGACAGGTAGTCCTCTGACCCTCCAAAGAATCGCAGGTGTGGCTCAGACTGCAGGGCCCAGCGCCCATCTGACTGAGCTACAATTAAGAACTTGCAGTCGTTCTCTCGTGTCTCAGCCTCACAGCTCACCTTGCCATCTTTGTCAGACGCCAAGTAGCGGCCCAGGTGGCTGCGCAGATACACTACCTGACCATCCTTCTCACCTTGCTCAAGTGTCCAAATCTGCTTCTTCTTGAGACTTGGAGCTGAAGCGTTCACTTTGAACCCAAAAGCTTCTGCTGTCAGGTAGCGGTTCTCATAGTTAATCAGCCCAAACTGGAGCTTTAGGGCTCTATTGCCATTTGTGGGCATTGTCGAGTTCCACTCAGGTGAATGTAGAGGATGACTGCAAGAGCAGGGATGAAAAAACTCTCAGAAGTGTTATCTGGCCTTGCTGATTAATTTCCTTCCAAAAAAGGTGACTCTCAGAGGATGAAGTCTACTGAAGTCTCCTAATTTATCTGTTGTCCGTTTTTAAACTTCTGATGAGTATCTTTCCTCTCCTTATTCGTTTGGTCCTTGTTTTTAGTGTTTTCCCCCAGGTCCTTCGCCTCTCCTCCAAGTCGAAAAAAAAAGACTTGTGCTTGTCTTGCTCCCCAGAGAGCTCGCTGAGGCTCTGGGTTTTTTTCTTCTGTTTCCTAATCAGCTCAGATTAAAATCAGCAGGACTCAACACCTCAATCCAGTGAGCTGCTGACGTCACCTTGATCCCACCGGTTCCTTCTTCTCTCTGCCTCTCTCACTCCCTTCCCTCCTCTTCTCCTCTCAGTTGCTCCTATTATTTCTCAGTTCACCTCACCAACCTTATCCTAGGTCTCTGTCTGCTTTTCCAGTGGCCACCTGTGGGATTACCAAAAAACTGATCTGCTAAAGTGATGGTGTCCAAGGCCAAACAGCATAGTGCGATTTCTCTTTTCCTTCCTGTCTGTTTGATTAATTTCTCTTCTTCTTTTTCCTCTCCTCAGTCCTTTTCCTTCATTCATATCTTAGTTTTGCAATTGATTGGTCTTCAGTTTGATTGGTCAGTTCTTTAACCAAAGACTGGAAACAGGTGCCCTCCAAGATCTCAGCAGGCAAGCCCTTAGAAAGACTTCAACATTCTCTGTTCCTGTTAGAATGGCCAGACAGTTTAAGACATTACTACAGTAAATATTATCTAACACTCCACCACAGCCTTACAATAAAACTTTGCACCACGTGTCACCTTGTTCCTTTCTTCCTCTTTTCTGGTATTTGTATTTCTTTTCGTCTTATTCCAACAACCCTTTTGAGGCCCTGTAATCCACCCTTTCTGTGGTCCCTGTGTCTTTACCCGCTGCTCCAGTCTTCAGCTCTTTTCTGATGGTGATGGGACACAAAGCTGGGTAACCAGAGCCCTCCCCCAGCGACAGTGGCCTGACTAGGGGATCAGTTTTCCAGCACACACTTGGTATAGAGTTACATAGCGTCTCTGATTCCAAGCTCCATGGTTCATCTTTGTAGGGGGCTATACACTTACGTGTGTAAAAGCAAATCCAAAGATAATAGACATATGGGAAAATTATAGGAAAAATCTTTTTTTGCCCTTTAGATAATTGAAAACGTGCTTCTATTTATAAAATGTATTTATCTAAAAATGGACATGATAGTGTCCAAATTGCATTTTGTAGCATGTATGTGGGTTTGATGCAATATGTTCTGCCAATCCATTTCAAATCCCAAACATATTTGTTAGAAAAACAGTCTCTCAGAGGCCCCCTAATGTTCCTTTCAATTATCCCACTATATTATTAGCCCAATCTAATCCACTAACAGCCCCCAACTCCCTCCTCTCTCCCCTAGTGTCTTGAAAACACAACCCTCTGTCTGTAAATGACTGACCAAAAGTGTATGAATAAGCACAAATAACACACATATAAACAAACATATGACAAAATATCAATTATTATGAATCAAACTAGATGAATAAATGAATGAATAAATAAATAACAATGCAGACACATTTTTAGAACCAGGTACTTTTTGACAGTCAATGCCTGAACATCCAACACTGCTATTTAAGCTATCATTTTAATGTTGTGTTGCCTCCATGGCTAGTCCTCTACTCTTTGCAACTGGTAGAGAGAGTAATCCAGGAACAGCCTGACTGACACCTTTGGCTTTGTTGTTTGACAGAAAGAGGCTACTGTGACCTGTGAGTCAGATTAATTCTACAGTCTGTACACCCAGCCAGGTACAACCTCAGGAGACTGAAAGAGCTCCTATGATGTAAGTTCTTTTTTTAAATTAAACACATTAACATTGTAAAAGAGACTCCATTTCTCCATTTCTGAACTTCTTGCTGAGACTCATGGTTCGTGTTATAGATCTGCGTGAGGGATTTGAAAAATAATGGTTCATGCTGGGCTGCAATCTAAACCAAAACTGGTGCACACTGGTGATTTTAAAGAATATACTAGCCAAATTTTTATATTCATATCAAGCCTGTAGCCTTAAAACACAAAGTAGACAGTCTGGCAAGTATGAATGTGAAGTACAAGCTGAATCCACTAGAGGACAGTAGAGTTACAGGAGTACAAGTGAATTTCTTTGGAAATCATCCTCTATTTGTTAGCAGTTTGTCACTTTGTCACTGAATTAAATATTCATCTTGGTTGGTTTTAAATGCTACTTCAGACAGCCGGCTTGGAAAATGGAGCAAGAAGTCAATATAAGAAGCAGAGAGTGTTTATATGTAGAGTGTTTAGAACATCCAAAGCATCAGCATGTGAATCCAACCTCATAAACTTGAGAAATTATGTTCTTCTGTCATATAATATTCCAGAGATGTTTTACGCATGTTTTAATGATATTCCATGATATTATGCTACAAGGGCACCCTGCAGAGCTGAACCACGGCCTGATTTACATTAGGAGGGAAGCTCTGCTGCACTGATAGAAACCACTCAAACTAAATGACAGTGAAGTTACCTCTCTCTAGGCTTTTTACAGGTTGCAGCCTGCACATACTTATTGTCAAATACAGACACAGAAAGTACAGAAATTTGCTATTGCCTTGAGATGCTGTTCTACAATAAGTAACATTACCCCATGGAGTGGCACTCCTACCAATCTCTAAGTCTTACCATTTTTTTTCAGTACAGCTAAATTATAACCACCAATGTTATATTTGTTGATGGTCGGCACCAAGTGCACTGCCATGGCCCATTACCTAAGCCTGACCCAGTGTGGTGCAGGGTGGTCATACGTTGTGGCGTGTATGCGTGTGTGTGGTGAGGCTGCAACAGCAGTGGCTCTTGATAGGCGAGCAGATGTTTTTGGGAGGCCAGCCCTGCCAGGTTCGCTCTGAAATGGTGCTTTAGAGCCCATTACCCTGCTCCTCTGATGACACTCAAATAGCTATCATTACCACGCAGCCCGGGGAGGGAGCGAGACTGTCAGATAGAGAGAGAGAGAGAGAGAGAGAGGGAGAGAGAGAGAGAGAAGGAGAGAGAGAGAGAGAGAGAGAAGGAGAGAGAGAGAGAGAGGTGGAGGAGCGGATAGAATAAAGACAGACAAAAAAGCTAGAGTTTAAAAATGAACATTTCAGAGTTAACAGCCTCCAGCCTTTTCTACCCTATTAACTGCAGTGCTGCTCTTCCTCTGCACTGTTGGGAGCAACCCACTATCCCCAGTACTACCAACTCATGTAGACCTCTCTCGCTCTATCTCTCTTCCTCTCTCTCTCCATCATTCTGTCTCTTCATCATCTCCTTCATTTTTCTGTCTCTTGCATCCTCCTCCACCTATGATCTTTTCTCTCCACCCTCCACCAATCTCTCTCCTTCTCTTCCCCTCCTCCCACTTGCCCTTTTCTCACCCCATCCTCAATTTTTCTCACCCTCCTCCCCTCGACCCCTTCTCCATTGATCTCTGTCTTTAGAAACCAAAGACTCATTTCCATTGCTCTATCTGCTCTCTATCTTTCTTCGCCTCTGTACCAAAGCTCCTCTTCCCTTCCATCAATTCTGCACTCTCATCCTCTGCTGTTATCCATTTGTATACCAACCCCCCCACCACCACCCTACACCCATCCCCTAACAGCCTACCCCCTCTCTCTTTATATATGAAGGTAGCATGTTTCAATTAAGATGTGGCAGTGCTGAAAAGGGCAGATGGCTTTCACCCCCAGCGTCCGGTCAACCTAGTCACCCTTGACCAGTGCACCAGTTCAAATCCAGCGTCCACAACAGCCTCGTCACTGCCTTGTGGGCCAATGCAAATGAGCTTGTGCTGTTGGGTGTAAACAGATTTACTGGCCTTCTTCATTCTTTCCTTCTTTCTCTCTCTGAGTACACTGACCACAGACGGTATTCTTGTGGTAACACTTCAGAGAAGGGTATGCTAGCTCCCATGAGATAATACACAACAACAGCATGACCAGGCTTGGCTGCTAGTTAATGGCTGAAAATCAGCCACTCATGGCTCAAATAAACAAACTGATCACTCTTATAAACTCTGTTCACTCACCCATTCATGAAGGCTAAAAACTGCTCATGTGGAAGCAGTGAGAAAAGATGAAAACAGGAAAGACCCAGAGGTAGCAGCAGGCTAGTGTTTCTGGCTGCTGCTGTAACTGGCTCTATAAGGGGCTGGAAACTGCAGACGTAGCCATGCGGCTCTGAGTGACCTCCTCGTCCACAATGGCAGCGGTAAATTGTTCCTCTACTACATAATTCATAGAGGGTAAACGGCGGGAGCACTCGCCATCACTTATGAGTCTTCATCGGACCTGTAGGTGGCAGTATTGCTTTTCGTTTTGGTCTGATAGAGTAGCCTACATCAAGGGTCTTAGAAATGGAAAAAAAGGGAAAGATTAATGCTCGGTTTGTCAGTCTTGGTGCCTCTGTGACTATGAAGATGATAGGATAATACTCTTAACTATTTTTAACCAGCATTTTATTATTATTTATTGCCCCAGCAAACGGGACCTTCCACAGAACTGCAGTAGAAGGAGCAAGATTAGAAATGTGTGCGCTGCCTAAATCAATGTAGCAATTAGCCATCTTTCTTTTAAACGTTTTTACGATTGATGGGCATTTCCCTTCTACTCTGCCGAATTAGTGCCGTAATTCTGATGCAATTTGGCTTTTTGTATTATAGTCCTACTAGCCGGCTTACAAAACACAACAACTGTTTTTCAAACAACACAAAGTCTTAATTAATAAAGCTGACTAAAGGACTACTGTATGGGACTTTGAGTGTGTTTAATCTTTACATAGCCACTGGCAACTTGTTGTTGACGGAGTAAATAAAGCTAAACCGACAGCTAAATAGAATAAAAGTTTACAAAGGGGGGTTGATAATGCCAGTAAGGGCTTGTATTTTACATTTCCAGCAACTTTATTTTCATGCTTCTCCTACGAAATTACTGTAATACAAACCTGAAGAGCACGTTTCAGAAAACGAGTGAGGAAGGAGTTAAAAATGTCGAGCCCGTCGCGATGAATAGAGAACTGTATGAAACTGCCAACCAATCAGTGCCAAGATTAACACTTCGCTGCTCCGTGATTGGTCAGACTGGATTCGATACGCGTCCGTTCATGTATACATGTTTCTTGTCCCACGTGGGGTATGGAGACACTGCTGAACCGCGATAGGCTGCACAAATATCAATATTCCCCGCCCCCCGCCAGAGGATTGGCTGAACTCCGCGGCACATTCCCCGCCCCCTGCCTTGTTCTCTGTCAGCGGAAATAGCCGTGCGCCTCCGGCTCGTCGCCTCGCATCTACGAGACGGCGCGGGAAGGCAACACGGTTCTGACATTTTGTGGCGCACCTCTTAACAACCTTAATATGATTTCCTTTAAAAACATGATTATTTGATATGATATTTAACTCTGTATTTTCTCCGCCTCTGCCTCCGTCTTGCAGCAGCATGATGCGTGTATGGTATTTCATTTTTTTCCATTCTGCTGCAAGAAATCACCTCTCTCTCTCTTTCTCTCTCTCTCTCTCTCTCACTCTTTCATTCGCTCTCTCTCTCTCTCTAACTCTCTCCCTCCTTCTTTCTCAGTTTTATTGTATCATCGCGCTCCGATATTTGACATTACTGCAAATTTGAACGGACACTCGAACGCGCGCGCGCTTGCTGATCTGGCGCGCTCCATCGTCGTTGCGCATTGGTAATTACGTGCGTCTTGATAAGATGCAACAAACTGAGCGAATCAGACAGCATCAGACAGTCGGACAGCCTGTACAGCGCGCAGCGCGCGTGTCTGGACTGCACTAGCATCTAACATACAAGTTGGGCTGTTATTGTAAATATTGATCCGCTCCTGTCCATCTGTCCATTCATCCTGTGAATTTGACCACCTCTCTTATGCTCTGCAGACAGACAGCAGTCCGTGTAAGTGCTATATGCTGAAGCTTAAGGTCAGCCAGACAAGGTGAGTGTCCAGGCCTCTGACTCTGTCCGTTCTCTGACGGATGTGTTCCATTTGGGTCCCACCTCAAAATTCATATTTTGGCCTCGACCTGTAGGCAATGCAATTCGGACTTTGAAGTGGAAACAGCTTTTCAAATACAAAATCATGTAAAAAAAAAAAAAAAAAGTTGCTGCAAGCATCAAGCACTGCGTTCTGCTGTGTCTGATCCAGCTGTTACTACGTTACTTTCACCATATCTGGATCCGGGACTGACTAGACTCCTGACAAGCTGGTCGGAAGCACATATTTAGTCTCCTGGTGTAGCGATCATGTGCATTCTTAGCAGCCGCTGTTTATTCCGTTTGTTATTTATGCCTGGCCAGTAGAAATGCACCTTGGCATTCTAGGACGTGGTTAATGAGTTAATGAGTTAATAGGGTGATTTTTTTTCTTTTTTCATTCTCTCTCCGTCTCTCTCACTCACTCCATCACTGTCTCTCTCTTCTCTCTGTGCCTCTGTCTCATTTGTTTGTACTTGGTTGAGTGATGATATCACATACGCATATTTGTAATTTACTCACGGACATGTCCATTCACAAGTGTGCACATGCTTTGTCTGCATCACACACGCGCACAAACACAGAGAAATTGCACAGGCATTATCCATGTCCTGACTCAGACACACTCATCTATACTCTCTCTCTATCTCTCTCTCTCTCTGTCTCACTCCCTTTCTCTCTCTCTCTCTTTCTTTCGTTCTCTCTATTTCTCTCCTTCTCCCCCCCCCTCTCTCCCCTCCCTCCCAGATGCTGCCCCGCTGTGATGCCTGAAGCTAAGCAAGCCAGCAAGATTAATAACGAGCCGTGCTCCCCGAAAGGCAGGGCAAAAAAATACACTGTTTGCAGAGGAGAGAGAGAGTGGGTGTGATTGGGACAGAGCGAGAATGTGTGTGTGTGTGTGTGAGGAGGGAGAGAGAGAGAGAGAGAAAGAAAGAGAGAGAGACTCTTTTTGTTGGCAGGTTAGTGCCATTCACTACCTCTAACGCTCACACAGACCCTCCCCTGGGGCCCGCCGACATGGATTAATGTGTTTAGTACAATTATTTCATTTATTACTGTCTGGAGCTTTTTTCAGATAAGAACATTTTTCAGGTTGCTAACCATTATTACCTCCAGGACTTGCCAAGCACGGGGGCTCGCGGTCAGAAGTGCTTCGCTCTCTTTTGTTAATGCTTCTCGCCAGCATCTGTTTCACAGCTCCGCTGAAAGATTGAGAAGGGGAGAGAGAGCTCCCATCTTTCTCTTCTTTTCCTTTTTTTCTCTCTCCTTAAACCCTTGCACGTTTACTGTAAGCAGAATATATGCTATTTAATTCCTCTGTCTGAGCAGTCTTCCCATTTAGTGCCGTTCTTTTTTTTCCCAAATAAAGCCACTGCTTGTGTGATCTGTGGCGCTTCTCTATATTTTCCCTATCCCCCCCTTGTGTATTCATCCTAATTTAATAATTTTGTTTTGTTTTGGCTCTTTAATATGGATCACGAGAACTTGGAACAGGTGTACTGCTGCCGCTAATCCTCAGCAGGTAGTCCTATAATGCTCATACAATGGCTGCCAGTCTGAATGATGATACCTGCTTCGGAGGGTGTCACAGCGCTTAATCTATCAACCTACCCACCATGCACCCCCCAAATCTCCTCCCCCTGTGTGTTTCCTCGCTTTGAGAATTTCAGATCTGGTTTTTATGTCTGTCCTGCAGGCCTAAATGACATTGGTCACATGCACACTTCACAATTGGGACAGAGACTTAAACTACCAACAAACAATAAATGTAGGAGTTCACCATCAAAATGTTCACAATATTAAAATCACAATAAAAAAATCTGTTACTATTACCAGTATTCCTAAGGCTGATCCACCCTTCATTGACCTTTCATTTCTTCTTCCACACATACTTGCTTCTCCTGCTGATCTCCCCTCCATTATTACAATTCACTTCTTCCACTTTGCCGGTTTCCACATTTCCCAGGTGCCCTAGTTTACCACTGCACTCTTAAAATATAAAGTTTCCTAAATTGTTCCTGGCTTGTACGTACAGTTCTAGGAAAATCCCATAATTGCTGTGGAACCTTTACATTATGTAGAGGTCTTTAAACTTAAAAAAGTTCTTCACACATCTAATTTACAGAAGTGGTTCTTTTGTGGTGGGTTATGTATTGAAAGGTTCTTATGGGACGCCAAAGTGGTTCCTCACCCCAAAGACCCTTTTGTAGCACATTTTAAGATTGTGGAGAACAGAAGCCATTTGTAAAACAGGCAGCAGAGTAGGAGCATTCTCTGAGTCTTCACATCTAGTTAGGATGTTGAATGAGAGTAAGAAGAGAAGGCAAGGAGGACTGTTGAAAAACATTCTATGCAACTAGTGACTAGAGTACCCCAAAACTGTACATTTTTGGTTCTTTACTTTCCTCCCTGAGGTCCAATTAAGATATTTGTGTAGAATTATATATAAAAACCCAAGCCCCATCCTCCCTCCCCCTTATCTCTTGGAATTACACAGGCTTTTTTGTTATAATGATCATATGTATGCATATATGCTAAACCTGTAATGCTGTAATAGCAGTTCAGGCTGCAAAATTTCTTATGAATTCAGTGTAAATGGGCTGAAAAGGTAGACAAATTAATTGTTTTTTTATGTGACATAAACAAGAAACAATTATTTGAAGGCAGAATGTTTTTGAACATTTTGTTTCTAAATAAATTATTGACATGAGGCAATTGGTGTCTAGATACTACATTAATATTTATGTTTTCATTTCAAAAGATTTATTTAAAAAAAGTTAAGAAAAATGTTTTCCATGATTTCAGAGGATCCATAAAAAAACACTTTTGGTTCCCTAAGCAACTGTGTTTTAAAATAGATTTGTGAGCATGAAGAACCATTTAAAGGATGTATACCAATTTAAGGCTTCTTCATAGAACCTTTAAACTGAGTAAAAAAATCTTTGAGCAATGCCATTGACAAATCACTTTTGGTTCCCAAACAACCCATGTTTTAAAATAATTTTTTGAGTGTGAGAATCTTTAAAGGGTAAATTTTCACACAATGTAAATTTAGGTTCTTCTTAGAACCTTTACACTGTGCAATTCTATTTGAGCAATGCAATAGAAGAACCATGTTGGGCTGCCAGACACATCATGTTTCAAAAGAGATTTGTGAGTATGAGGAGCCTTTTAAATGTTTTTAAATGTAAAGGATTTATACCAATTTTTGGTTTCCTCATACAACTTTTACACTTTGTGATGGTAAAAGGTTCTATGAGCAAAGCCTTAAAAGAACCAGTTTTGGAACCATTTTTCAAAAGCAATTTGTGAGCGTGAAGAACCTTTTAAAAGTTTAGAAGAATCTTCACACAATGTAAAGATCTATACCAGTTTAAGGGTTCTTTCTAGCGCCATAGAAGACAAACCATGTTTCAAAAGAGATATGTGAGCAGAAAGAACCTTTTAAAGGATGTATACCAATTTAAGGCTTCTTCATAGAACATTTAAACTGAGTAAAGATTTATTTGAGCAATGCCATTGACAAATCACTTTTGGTTCCCAAACGAACCATGTTTCAAGAGAGATTTTTGAGTGTGAGAATCTTTAAAGGGTTGGAGAATCTTCACATAATTTAAAGGATCCATAACAATTTAAGAGTTCTTCTTAGGACCTTTACACTGTGCAATTCTATTTGAGCAATGCTATAGAAAACCATGTTGGGCTTCCAGACACATCATGTTTCAAAAGAGATTTGTGAGTATGAGGAGCCTTTTAAATGTTTTTAAATGTAAAGGATTTCTACCAATTTTAGGGTTCCTCATACAACCTTCACACTTTGTGATGGTAAAAGGTTCTATACCAGTTCAAGGCTTCTTTCTAGAACTCTTACTTTGTGTAATAGTAAAGGTTTCTTTGAGCAGCGCCATAGAAGAAACATTTTTGGTTCCCAGACAAACCATGTTTCAAAAGAGATTTGTGAGCGAGAAGAACCTTTTAAAAGTTTGAAGAACTTTTAACCAGTTTAGGTGTTCTTATTAGACCCTTTATACTACATAAAGGTAAAATGTAATGAGCATTGTCATAGATGAACCACTTTTGTTTGTCTGAAAACCATGTTTCATTTGTGAGTGTGAAGAACCTTCACATAATGTAGACGTGAAAGCTTCTCTAACTTTGAAATGGTTTTGTATGCTCACACATCTTATTTACATATACAGTTCTCTACAGAACTATTATTTGAAATGTTTTTTAGGGAGAAGTGCTACTTCTATGGCATAAAGTAAATAAAATAACCACTTTTTGATCACTTTATGAAAGTTATTTTCTTGTGATGTCACTAACCAGCTGTGCAGAAATATAAAGAGGTGAATGATGATATCAGCAAGGTCACCACCCTACCAGTTCAGGGACTCAGTCCCTGGTAGCCATGGCAGTGTGTTGCCATGACACCTGCTTTGATGGCATGTCCGATGACACCTTTGTGTCCCGAGGGTGGACGTCTGAATCTTGACCAAGGTCAGCTTCTGTGGCCTCATATCTCACCAATGTGTTTGTGTGGGACACTTAAGGAGGTGCATAGTCATTAAGGTTATGTGTGCATGTGTGCCATAGAAGGGGTTGCAGTGTCATTAGAAGGGTTTTCTGGGAGGGGCTCTAGGCTTTGAGTGATGATGAGACCCTACTTTGTCTCATAGCCTTATGCTCTCGACTGTGGCTGTCTCCCCCCAGCGTTGATTGAACAGGGGTCACTGATAATGAAAGACGCACATTGTCATCATTTATCTCTCTGGGTTGGTCTGAAGGGACCCCATAACGATTTATCATGATCACCTCCTCCCCCTCTTAGTGTGTCTTCCTCTCACTTTCTTCTTTTCATTAACCCTAAAAACAAAGCTCTACATCTACTTTTACCTTTGACTTTTAAAAGCCCACCTCACCCCATACACCCCCCCCCAAACCACAGAAGGAATGTAACGTACAACGCTGTGGTAATGTAGACCAGGGTTGACTTCGATATTACCACACCAATCCTATTGCTATAATTAGAGGACTTGTTTTCCAGCACAAACAATAAAAACCGCTTACCCAGATGGCAGGAAGTCATGGCTTTTGCTCTGAATGAGGAAAACGTTCATCAGAACATGAAAAACAGGTATTTCCCAACAATGGAAACAATAACACAAGCCTGGATCTTTCACCATCCCCTCTGTGTGATTGATATCCCTTTACGACACATATTGCAAGAGTCGACTTGCTCAGAATTTGGCTCTGCTTCCAACAGCATGACTGCAAGCTGATATGTGGAGAATCATTCTCCTGCAGTAGATACTGTATCAAAGTCAAGGCTCCTCAGAAAGGCACACAGAGTGAGAGCAGGCTGAGAAATCTCATCTGCGTTTGCTTCTTTTTTTTTAACATTCGCAAATCCTTATAACAGGATTGTGAGCAGCTTAAGCACAGTTTCACATCATGGTAAAGCAGTAGATTACATGCCATTTGAAGAGAGCACGCTCCTTTGTCACTAACCCGCATGCTTACTCCCACATGTACCACTGGCTTGTTGCACTACACCAGCTAGAGATAATGACAAGAAAACAAGCGTGCCTTCGACAAGACAACGTACTGAAATCACAAGCTTCCCCTCTTCTCATTCCTGCGTCTGTTTTCCTCCGTTGGCTCTCTCTAGAGACCTATCCTCAGTCATTATGCAGTAGATATACTGCATTCTGCTGCTCTTAGAGGTCTAAGTGCCACCTGGCACCATCCGTAAAGCCCACTCTCTTCTCATATGCCAAGCATATACAGGGGAGGGTTCTGGAGGAGGGGTCTGCTGCAAATTTATCATATAATGCAGAGATGCAGTGACAGAGTTAACTGACCATACATGCTCAGAAAAACGGTACCACTCAAGGTACAAACGGTTTCACTGAAGGGGGAGTGCCCTTATCTTTCGTACCTTTACTTAGAAAACATGAGTGTACCATAAGCTATACTGACTGCATAAACTGTCTCAATACTTTTTTTATACTTAAAAAAGTTGTGAAGTTATATATTATAACTATATATTATAGTTTTATATTATATATTATAGTTGAAATGGAAAAGTACTTAAGGTATTTAAGTACACATGGACCATGTTGTACCTTTGATAATATTTCATTGTTTAGTCTGTTGTCTGGGGGCTAAAGTTTAACTGAACAGTTACCTGTTTTCTGACAGCATACAAACTCATACATACACAGGCCAACCGTTTAGTTGTTGTGCCATAACCTGTGCCAAATTCTTGGGAATCTCTTGGGTCCTCTCCCCCATTCACAGTGTTGTAAAATGTTCTTCCTTATTTCCATTGGCTCATGATGCCAACTAATTATTTTATTAATTGGTAAGAAAAGGTAAGCAGTGGGACTTACTTGCCATGTCTTGTTGTCAGACTTTAGAAAATATTTTAAAAAATGTTTATATTGGTACAGATAGAAGTTAAATCACTTCTGCACAGTAATATTTGAGAAAAAAAACAGGTGTAAACAGGGGTATACCTCACAAAATATACTGTGGAAACTGTGAACATATACAAATATACAATATATACACTACCTGGCCAAAAAAAGAGCTGCATTTTTAAACAACCATGTCAGAAGACGTATGTGGTTGTGGAAAAGATGTTACTGTGCTTCAGAAGAGTCAAATTATTGGCCTGCATTAAGTAAAGAAAACAACTAGGACACTGGAATGACTGGAATTCAGTTAAAATGTGTCTAAAATATAAATAAAACCCAGAAATATAGTGGAGAATCATCAAGTTCACTGAAGAAATGTGGTTAGAAAACATAAAAATTGGACAGTCAGCTGTGTTTTAATAGTAAAAAATTTATGTATTTACAAAATGTATATATATATTAGTTAAACCAGCAATGATAATAGTGGGCTATGTGGGAAAATCAATCCAGGCTGAAAAAGAAATGTTGGCACTTTTCAAACCAATCTCAAGGAAACCTTAAGTGGGTATCACTGATGTTCATCTTCAGTTGAGGCTGAAGTTGCAAGCAGCAAGCTGCTAGTATAGGTCACATAGGCCACTAGCAAATGGCAAGTAACTAGCTTAGCTAACTTACTCAATAGCCTGAGGCTTATTTTTCTGCCTGTGTCTATACCATATTGCTTCCATGTGAACATTGTGGTTTTTCGCTGTAAAGCAGCGGATTAGATCAGAGCTTATAAAAACTTTCAAGGAAAAACAGCTCACTTCATTAATTCAACCCCAAATCCAATGGTTTTAAAGTGCCTGTAGAACTACATCAGAGACTAATTTAAAATACTGAATAATGCATACGATTGCACTAAAGTGTCATATTCAATAATGTGGTTATATTCAACAGCAACCAAACATCATGCCTGCAATATTTTTTAAAGCCAAACCTTTGTTATTGTGAAGAACTAAGATTTATTAAAGACTAAACTATTAGAGACTAAACAGGATAGTAACACCTTGGCATTGCATGCGTATGGCTGGATTTTAAATCCATGCCTAAATGGTAATATTAGTACTTTTAGGTGCTTTTCAAAAACTCTCGACTCTAAGTTTGGTTTTATCTGTTACATGGTTACACATTATTTCTTGTCTGTGCCTTGCTCTTTTCAAATGTTCTGACCAGGTTTGTGACTAAGAACAAAAAGCCAATTTTAGCCTTGCAAGCAACTCATGATGGCAAGAGTGAATAGAGAGGATGAAAAATTCTAGAACATCTCAACAGTCACACACAGGTATGCCACAATGTTTGAGTTTGTGGATATTTGCTGGAGAACACTAGGTTGGAATGCTTTAGGCTTAACAGTAAAAAAAAAAAAAACAAGACATGATATATGGCTTGTCATAGTTGAGGTATGTTTTGTAGAATTGTAGTACGAGAGGTATATCTATGGTTGGCTGAGACCTCTCTTTTATAACAGCCTAGTACCCATTGAGTAAGTAGCAGGAACCAAAAAGAGAACAGATCATAGCGCTTCTTTGTAGTGTTTCATCTTGCCGGTATTGGATTTAATGACAGGAAGAGCATTGTGATCTCCACTCTACACATAGCATTTCTTACAAACAGGCACATGAAGTGATGCAATGAGGCCTGACTGGATTCAAACACTTGTCACAGTTTAAGGTGTCATGCTTATGACACTGTGTACGTATGGATGATGCAACTCTATAGAACATGCTCAACCTGTTCTTTATGGTTTTGGCCTTTGTTCCATTATAGTGACTTCCACTGAAGACAAACATCAGTACAGTCCATGTTATAGCCATGATAGCAGGAGAAGCTTTGTATAAGAGAAGCTTAATATTTATTTTGCATTCCTCTGCTTACATGTATTCATTTGCCCTAATCAATGCCTGTGTGCATTTATCAGTATAGACTAAACTCTCTCTTAACTGTCTCTCTCTCTTACACACACTCACACACACACACACACACACACACACACACACTTCATGCTATAAAAGATTTATTACATGGTGTAATGGGGTACCTGGCGAACAGCATGAGCTGGTGATTAAATACAGGTCTGTAAATGTCACTGGTTTTTAATGCCATGGCAGCAGAGACACTATTTTTATTTTTGTTTGGTCTTAATTGTCACTGCCGGTTGGCTCGTTAGGCCCTTCGCTGCTTTATTACATCAGCGCATCCTCCCTGCCATTGTATGACAGAATGTTTCACATTTAAGAAGCTTGTTCTGAGGCCTGAAAGAGAGAGAGAGAGAGAGAGAGAGAGCGAGAGAGAGAAAGGTGTAGAAGGGGTAAATATGTTGTATAAGGAAAGGTATATGCAGGGGAGGAAGAGGAAAAAACGACAGAAAACAGAAAGACAGCTGCCAAAAAAGGTGATAGGTCGTAAGACAAACATTAGCTGGTGGAGGTAAGAGAAACAGGCTGTGGTAGTGTAGTAGGATGGAGTGCTCCTGGCCCTGTGCGCCACGCCGAGGTTTGTTTATTCTTAACCATGGTGCTGTGAGAGTGCTGGCTTTGTGCCTGGGATCAAATAGAGATGCTAAAGTTGCTGTGTGTGGCAGTGTGGATGGAGAGCCAGGCTGTGCTCTCTGGGTTTCTCTCCCTGCTCCTTTCAGCCACCTCTGACAGGATGGAAATATGTGGCTGCAAGAGCCCTGTTTCTTAATGGAAGTGTGCCTCTTTCATGGATGAGAGAGATAGAGAGAGAGTGAGAGAGAGAGGGAGAGAGCAGAAGCTGTTCCATAAATTCATTGCCAGCAGCAGGTACTGCTTGTTGGAGAGAGTTGGCACTGTTGTGAACTAATGGTAGACTCAGTATCTCCAGGCTGTCTATGTATATACTGTACTGTCTGTAGATTCTTGCTTTACTCTCTAGCTGTACTATATGTGACAGTGTTATAGTTGTTTTTCCAACCCCCTCCCAATCCCAATCCCAAATCAAGAACTTCTGAATTAGGAAATAACAATTATGTTTCTTTTATGTCACTCTTTTTTGTGCTTTATTTGTGCTTTATTATTATTTTTCTATACAGTAGTTCATTACTTCCTTACTTATTGTGTTCCTAATTTATATTTTAAAATGCATTTTTATGTTTTATATTTTGTTTTTTAAACATATGTTCAGTTATACACATATACCTGTCTTATCTGTTCTATGTTGTGTTACTAAGCACATAATAGCGAATTCCAAACGGCCCTGCAGCTAGTGTGGCAATATAGTATTGAGTTGAATTGAATTGAACTCAATTGAATTTATGACTTTCCATATTAGAATGCATGTTGTGTCTACACCAGAGGGGAACCCTCAGGCCTTTCAGAAAAATGCCTAATAATTTCTGGCAAATTAAAGTGAATGTCTGTATTTTTTATTAAAATGTGCAGTAAGTGATGTTAATCCAATACCCTTTTTGTCAAATTCAGCTAATATCTCTGTACGGTCCACCGTCTCCTCACAGCTGTCTGTTCTGTGAGACAGAAAAATCTTGCGTTCGTACACAGCCCTGGCTCTGTAAATGGGAAACAAACAAAGTGGCTTGGGCCAATCAGTAACAGAAGAGGAAGTCTCACAGGGGAGAAAAGGGGCTATGTGCTGAACTCCATGCGCTTTCAAGATAGAGAGATAGATGAGAAACATCCAAAGAGGAGAAAATCTGAGGAACAAAGAAAGAATCAGGCCTAAACCAGGCAAGGTCAAGAGGCATTAACCATTTAAGGTGGAACAGGAAAGCTTGACCAAGAAGCAGTCAAATAAGAAGATGACTTCAGCTCCATCACAAGTTAAAACAAGTGATTAAGTTGCTCTGTTTCTGTTTGTTTTTCTTAAATTAAAGTATAGTAGCTGAAGGGTAACTGGATAATGATATATACCATTATCCAGTTACCCTTATATATCCATATATATATATGGTCCTATGGTCAAGGCCCTTTATAGACCAGTTATTATCTGGGTGCTGGAGTGTGTGTTGTGCTGGCTTCAATGGATCGGATGCAGTAGTGCTGCTGGAGGTTTATTCCCTTTACACTATATGACCATTTATTGACAAATGATCAGAAATTTTCTTTGAAATAAAATCTCCTTACATTAACGCACATTAAAATGACAGTTGTACAACTCTTATTATGTTACCATTTCAGAGATACAAGAGTTTGTTACGACAGCAATGACATGCAGTCTTAAACTGCAGTACACAGCAGTAAAGCTGTAGTAATGTGCATACTCAAATGGGGGAAATGACAAGGCTTTTGTCTCTGTCACTGTTCCGATGCAGCTTTTATGCATGCTGATTTGCAACTGGCGTTCACTGCTCTTTATGACACTTCCCCATTTCCCCCTCCCTCTCATGCCAATTAGCTCTGTGACCATAAAGGAAGCTGTTTGGCGTATTTGGCTACGTGCAGATTGAAATAGCTGCAGGGTGGAGTTTGGCTCTCACATGAATGATTATCTGATCATTTCTTATAGAGCGGTAATGAAACAGTTATTAACAGGCAGTCCTGTTAATAGCAACAACAATCCTGTAAAAAAAATGTAAAAAACAACAAAAACACCCACACCTGAGAGCCTATCCATGATAAATCACAGCAGCGCAGCGTAATTTGGAAAAAAGAAAGGAGGAAGGTGTTAAGAGGGAAAATCAGATGCTACACAGAACAGATGGATCCTTCGTTCAAGCACTTGAGCCCCTGATTAAGTGATTCTTTTGTGAGACACATCCTTTTTGTTAAATCTTTGTGAAATCTCGAATACGCTAAACGTTTAATTCAACCCCCCCAACCCCCACCCCCCAGTCTTTCTCTCTCTCTCTCTCTCTACCTTTTTAAAAAATTGCTAACACTATCTCTCGACCAGGCCTTGGACATTATTCCCCTTCCTCTCCTTCTCTTTCTGGAAGGACAGGCAGGCACTACTCAGCCTTGGAGATAACAGAGCACCAGACACAGTCCAATAGCTTTTAACTTAATTCTGTTTGCATATGAGATCAATTAGCTTTTCAACGGAGTCGTTCCTCTGATTATTTGGCCCTGTGTTAAATTATACCATGATGCTGCGGGCTGAGAACAACCACAGTCAGCTCGGCCTGGCTGAAGATGACTTAGCACTTCCTGTACTCAAGGTAATTGTGGTGGGTGGTGTCAGGCATTGGTGAGTGTGCGCTCCTGATATTTCAATGCAGTTGCCCTACCAGGGTGCATTTCCTGCACCTAAAATGGAGCACCAGTTTTATATGCTCACAAATCTTACAAAGGCCACATACAGTGTTTCATGAATAGTTCTTAACAGTCACACAATTCAGCCTGGTCTCTGGCTCTCCCTCATAGTGCTACAGAACACACCATGTTCCAGCTCGAGGAATTCAACACATCATGCAAATCAATCACTATGTGCCCAACACACCCCACACAATAAGGGCAGCTACAGACCTTTCACGGCCTCATGTGCATATCGTCTTTCTGCTCTAGGCCAAACTGCCTCTGCTGAAGCAAGATCATTGTGAAAGCATTCTTTCTTCTGCTTTCTCTATTTTTAATAGTCATGCCCCTCTGGTATCCAACTTCCAAAGAGATAAGCTAAGCTCGTACGTTTTATATGGACTTTCTTGCATATGTGAGGAGTTAATCAACTTTATTGCTTATTTTACTGGGAATCATGACTTATATGGAGATTTGCATGAGGTGGGTGTATATGTACATATTCAACAAACCGTGGCAAAGGTCAATAACTGAAAGTTTACTTGTGGCTGTGGTGGTTTTGGCAAGAACAAGAAAAGGAAGAGGCCTTGCAAGACGAGGGGTGAATAAATAAGCTGGTTGATTGGGGCTCTGCTGTCAGTACTTGGCTACCAACCTCACCATGGCCTTTCTTAAGCAACCTTTAGGGTAGTGAGGGCTTGATGGGGGAAGGGGGTCTGTTTTTTTCCCTCAGAACTTTAGAGGGTTAACAGCACTCTAGCTCGTCTGTCATTAGCCATTTTTCAAATGTAGCCGTAAATCAAAGCAGTGTTTACCCAAGAAGGCCTAATCATCAATTAAAAGGCCCATTATGTGAGTGTGCGCATAAGGCATTGTCTACCCCGCTGTTTTTTGGCTCTGTTGATGAGGCCCGCTGTAAGCTCTTTCCCCACTACACACCTTCCTCCTCTCTGCTCTCGGGGGTCTGTCGCCACTAGAGATATAAGCCCCATGCCCTCATACTCCAGTGAACAGTAAGGTGTTTATCTTGTGTCTGGCTGTAGATAACTTTCCTTTGTAGATGTGTGGTTTTTGTGCATACATAGTGGTTGGTGTTTGGACCACCTAGAAGGACAATGAAGATTTTGCTTTAAAGTCACTCGGCTAACGCTGGTCCTCTGTTTGGGATATAAAATACGAAGTTCCGCCTTCCCTCATTGTGAACCTCTTCTAAACCGTAAATGCACACAGCCTATCAGATCAGTCAGCCCACATCACACGCTCTCCCTATACAGGTGTAATGGTCCAGCACTTTCTTTACCACCATTTGAACAACCACAAAACTGTTTACATCAGTATGAGCATCTATGGCGGTCCAGACAGCAGCAACCTGGTACACAAAGCCTCAGTGTGAGAGTAACAAGCAACGGCGGCGGACAGTTGGTGTTGTAATTACATCACGAACGGGTCGTTAGAGGAAGGTCAACTCACTCTGACACCGCACCTGCTGATGATGGCTCGGAACGATTAGCGCTAGCACTAGTTTGGACACACCTTGATCAAACTCATTATGACTCGCAGTGCGCCATCGAAGAGACGAAGAAAGAAGTGAAGGGAATAACAAAAAAGCTCCTACTTCATTAACAGTGAAATCAAAATGCTGAAACAAATAATGGCTTGGGCAATCAGTTTAAGGCCGTCTTCAAAAGGAGCACTCTGTGTGAGTGGAGCCTTTCTCCCCACAAGTTCCCCCCATGACGTTTCTTAATTAACGAATGGCCACTTCAGAAGACACCCCATGCCATTAATGCCACATCACAGCCCTGACCACATCGTGGGCGCTCATTACCAACACTGAGTGACAAGATGCGGGCAGAGGCTTCTATGCAAAGATGTCCACCAGGGAACCCACATCTGTGTCTCCAGCAATGTTTCCTCATTTGTTTAAATTTGTGATTCAAATTTAAACTGAGAGATAACAGCCTTGAATTCCAGATGAGAGGCTGAAAATTAGTTCACGTTTTAAGAATTTGCACTTTTTACCAACAGGGTTCATATGATGTGTTACTCTCAGGTCATGAGGATCACTGTAGCAAACTGGACCACTGACACATTGGGTACCACTGTCTACTGATGATTTCAGAAGCTTAAGCAATATTGACCACAGAAGATGGAATGATTGCAGGAAAGTGCACTGTTGCGTTAGGTTCCTCAGCTCAATTAAAGGAGCAATGTGTAAAATGACACAACCTGACAAATTCATACTCCAAAAAAAAGGCAACACATCATCAGAAAGCTGTGGGGTCCACCTCAGCTGTGTACTTGCCAGTCTAGAAGAAATGTTGCAAGTTCAGCATCAAATTTTACTCCTTTACTTGCCAAGAGCATCTCCAAGCAGCACCAATGTTAACCCCTGCTGTGCCTCTATTTATCTCACTTCTTTTCTTTACTGTTGAATGTGTATCCTTGATGCAAGTGGCCAATACAGTGGTCACTTGCTAAAAGCTTTAGCCATCATTGTGCTAACTCTCCTTATCTATAAATAGTCTAACTGGGAGCAAAACATTTAAAATGATTGTCAAGAGGTCAGATCACAACATTCGAGCGATGCTACTTTATCTTCCTCTCATGTTGGAATTAGAGATTGACTGATATATCGGGCCGATATTTACCATATTTTAATACATCGGCATCGGCCGATATTAGCATTTCGCAGCACCGATTTAAAGTCAGGCACGTCCGCGGGCAGCCCTATGTTATTGGTGCAGTGGAACGTGCTGCTGCCGTATGTGAAGGACCCCAAGCCAAAACCTTTGTAACTGTTCAGCCAAACAAGTGAAAATGAATAATTTATAGTGAACAATGACGTTTTTAATGAGGCGGTTACGTGTTTCTAGTTCCGGCTGTAGATGTGAACCAGAGTAGATGTTTCATTCATTAGCTCCGGGGCTAAAGCTAACTGCTCTAGTGTAATACACACATTCATAGGTTACTGTTACACAGAGAGTCTCTCCAGAGCAGCCAGAGCTTTCCAGATATTACTCAGCTTCCAGCACTCGAACCAAGCTAAAAAAACAGAACAGAGCTGCTGTGTTAACAACCATTACAGCATATCAGCGTCTCTCTGTATATCGCATTGCACACACTGTTTTCCTCTTCATCCTCCTTAAAGAACCGCAATTTTACTACAACGCCCAACAAAAATAAAAACCCGACGGTGAAGTGAGGCACTCTTTGTAACTGCAGCAAACGTCTGCTCTGTAGAAGAATTTTTTAACACACTTCTTAATAATTTGTTAGTTATTGGTTAGTTATGTATGTTACATTCTTTCAGCAGTGATATGGTCATACTGTATTTTTTGGGCCGATAAAAATATTTTGTTTATCTTGTTAAGTCAGTGTTCAGTAAATGATGTTAAGTTCAGAAATGTTGTACATCTACTTGCTATTACAAGTGAGACATTTTAGAAGCAAATAAAAAAATAAAAATCGGCAGCACATATTGGCCATTGGCTGACCCTGACCTGTAAACATCGGCTATAGAAAAATCTCTAGTCTAGTCGATCTCTAGTTGGAATGATTCAACTTAACACTACATTAACTCATTATCACCTCTTAAGGTACAGCGTGGTATTATTAGACAGCAAAGGCTGGGGCTAGTTAGTTCACATACTAAATTCAGTAGATATCTCTTCAACATGATACATAGATGTCTTTGAAATACCATCAAAACAGGAAATGTTTTGTTAATAATTTTACTTTTAGTTTTATTGTTTTAGATATATTTAACATATTGCTCCTTTAAAAAGTGCTCCATCAAAACAGTAAGCAATTGGTGATTTTATATTTATTCAATTATGCCATGCACAGGCCTAGATGAGCCAGTCTTCTGAATAGGCAATCCTTAAGCAAATAATAAACTCGCAATTTAAATAATGATCTGCTTATTTATGCTTTATTCCACAGAGTGCACGTCGTTTGCTCATTTTTCATGCAAATTGTATCTGGAAATATGCTTAACTGCAGGAATGTCTAGTCTTAGTGTTCTTTGGAGGTCACAGATATATTACATTATTATAGCCCCCTTAACCTGGGTATGGCTCTTTGTCAGAGGGAGCGTCTCCACTGAGATGTGCAAGTGAGCTGCAGGAGATTGTGATAGTGGTTTTGAATGGTTATGTTTCTGAATGGCTATTATTTTTTCATTGTGTGAGGTCATCATTATGTTCATCTAATGTTCTGTCATTAACTACCCAAAATGTATCTGAATTCATGCTGTGAATTATTGCCATTACTTTGTGATTCACATTTAGCTGTGTACCAAAAACCAGCGGAAGATGAAGAATGGGGACAGATGAAAAGGTATGTGCTCAGCTGTACACTGATGTGCACTGCATTGCATTGGCTTTCTTAAACCACCCACTCCTTTTTAGCTCGACCGTATTATCATTTATTACTTAAAGCTGATGTACCGTAGGCATTTATGTAGTGCGTAAAGTCAGAGCGTGGTTTGGATTGATGAGACTCATTCAGGGCTGTACAGTGCAGTAAACAGTGCTGGCTAAAGGGGATGATGACAGAGCAGCAGCAAACTGGTTTAGTGTATCTGTCAGACACTCCTGCCTCGGGCCCCCTGACACACCTGTGTTATGGTTTAGCGTAAAGCCTGTTTTCTCAGATCGTGTGTGTGTATTCGTGTGTGATTTGCTTAGGGGGGTTGGTAGGCTGGTTGAGCAGGAACTGCTGAAGTAGCAGGTGGGAGCTTTCAGTGACAAAACAAACTCATGGTGTGCATTTCTCCTCTCAGTAGTCCACTCCATCTCTTCCACGCTTTCTGTCTCTCTCTGTCTTCCTGTTTTCTCTGTCTCTCACTCTCAAGCTCCACTCCCTTCTGTAGTCTTATTATCCATTTTCCACTCTGTCTCCTTCTTTGTTACTCTCTCATAGCCTTTCCATATCTATCGTCCTCTTCTCTGTCTTTCCCACTCTCTCTTTCACTCTCTATCCCTTTCTGCTGTCTCTTGCTCTCTAAACCTTCTTTTTTCATCACCTGTCTCTTTCTTTTTTGCACTTTCATATCTGTCTCCTTTTCTCATACTCTCTTTCTCTCTCTCTCTTTCTCTCTCTCTCTGTATCTCTTTATCTACCTTTTTTCTACTGTCTCTCATCCTGAAAACTCCACTCTCTGTTTTTCTAGTCTTTATCCTCTTCTTTTTGACTCCCTATATTCTCTGTGCTCCCCCATAGCCTCTTCATATCTGTTCCCCTTCTCCTTCCATCCCTCTGTCTCACACCTAATCTCTGGCTCTATCTCTCTGAGTCCCTCTCTTTTTGTTTGTCTCTGTATCTCTCGCCCACCCCCCCATCCCGAAAGCGCTTATTGTAGTGCCTGAGGAGGACACAGACAAAGAGTGTTTACGCTTCCACTGCACCGGCTCTCCGACTGTGCCTCCCCGAGGCCATCTCCTCCACTATCATCACCCCCCCCACCCCTCCACCTCTCTCCATTCTCTCCGTTTTTTTCCAACACTCCTCCCCGCCACTCTCTCTCTGGGGCACTGTTTCACTCCTTCCCCTCTTTCTCTCTTTCTCTTGTTCGTCTTTTCCCCCTTGCTGGATTTCCCCCCTCCCTCCTACGTCTCTGTTGTTCTTGCTATCTCGCCCCCTCCATATCTATCTCTCTTTCTTCTCATTCCTTCCCCCATGTCACGAACACCTCGTGAGCTCCCCGCTTTGTCACCTCGACACACACACGCAAACACACATGCATAGTGTACACACACAGAGGTGTGTTTTTATTCAGTGTCAGGACTTGGGGTCATACCTGTGTCCCATTATGTGTTATACAGTGTTATGCAAAACATTAAAAGTAATAGCATCTATCTGGCGGTACATTTTTATTTTTATTTTTACAACTAATAGAATACAAACAAATAAACAAACACTACATTGCAATTGTGCGTGTGTCAGTGTATTAGCTTAACTATTTGTAAGCTCTCCTTAAGGACGAGTATTTAAAGATTCTGTCAATATCTTAATCAGTCAATAAATTCAATCTGGTGAGCTGCTGTCTGGAGACAAACCTTTGTTTTTCCAAAATATTTTTTTTTATTGTAACATGTTTTTTTAAGCAATACATGTTACTGTTTTATTTATGTTTATTGTATTGATTCAATGTTTATGCTGGCAAAAAAATACCATAAACAGTTTTGGCACTCCTGATTTTCTTATACATGATTTTGTAATACATACTGATTTTCAAAATACATACACACATGCACACACACACACGCACGCACACACACACACACACACACACACACACACACACACACACACACACACACACACACACACACACACACATAACATAAAGCACTCATGGTGTGTATTTACTAAATATAACATATTGGGGGAAATTGGAAAAATGTTACTTGTGAAAAAGTTGAAAACATTTTTTTTTCATTATACCAAACTCAGCAACTAAATGTAAATTATGCACTAAAGTCTGAAAAAGTCCTCCCTGGAGAAGATCAACAAAACATGTATGTCATTTGACTGGGGGTCATTATATTGTGTGTCCAAAAGCATAGACGACTGCTTAAAAAAATTTAATCCTCAGATGTTCTTTTACATGTTGTTAATGTTTGATGAATTAATAAAAAGAAATGGAATAAAATATTACTAACATCCATTGTGGGTTAAGAATATGTTGTTATCTCTGAAGTAATGTTTTGGAGTTTAATTTCAACATCAAATGATAAAAAAAAACAGAAAAAAACATGTTTCTCCAAAATAGCACCTTCACTGGGAAATGCAAAAATGCCCTTATCTTTTAATGCGCATTGATATAAGATAATTCATGTCATTAAAAAGTTTCTCCATTTTTCTATTATTATTTATCTACATCATTTTACTTCCTCTACATTGTATAAAAGTGCTTAAATAATAGTAATACCATAAAAAAATTATTTAGTATATTTAGTATATTTTAGTAGTTTTGAAGAAAATTATTGTTTAGGACAATGAGCTAACAAACTAAGTATTTCTTGCTGTTCTTCAGTTTTTCTACAAAATCAGGAGATCGTTTGCTAAAAAAAAAAAATTTAAACACACATGTGCACACATACACACACACACACACACATGCACACACAATACCCAGCAGGCAGGGCAAGCCATATAAGTTCCATTAATGACATTGCTTCAATCTATCTTTATATACTGCAGCACTATGCCTCTCAGTCATCCAAGCACAACCATTGCTAGATGGCCAGCTGTCCAACCCCCAGTGGATGGCATACCGAATCAATCAATGCTACACAGTGAAAAAGCTTAATGAAATATTTTAATGGACTTTGGATTTGAATGCTTTGTAAATAAACAAATGTATTTATTGGTTTGCTTAAATTAACTTTCACATTTACACATGTACAAATAAAACTAAGTCTTGTTATATAAGAAACTGATAACATTATGAAGACACTGCTTTACACCTAGGCTTTGTTGTAACTCCATGTGTGCTGATATTACAGACTCCACTGAGCCTTCATAGAGGGTCAGCTAACTGATGACTGTAAGAGTGTCTTCAGCATACGTTCTAACTGTGAGCCTGTCTGAATTTGCGTGTGCCCGTCCGAATGCCTGTCTCTGAGCAGAAGTGATATTTTAAAGCAGTGCTGCATAAACGCTGAGTTAGTGAAGGAACTATTTGATTTAGATGTGTTTAAGGGCTTGGCAGAGCGGCGTGCTGTGCTGGGCTTGGCCGCTTCAGCGATGGCGCGAGGGATCAGCAGCTGGCGGGGGGTCTCATTTACACCCCCTTGGGAGCACTTGATTGACAGCTTAACATACTTCCATTATAAAAGCGCTGTGACATGTTCCACATGCTTTCGAAAGGCAGAGAGGTTGGCGAGGCAAAAGGGGAACTGTACCTCAGGGATAACGAAATGAGCGTAGGAGAGAGACAGGGGCATAGAGAATGCCCTTTAGGTGGGACCCCCAACTGCAGCCCTAAGGCCACGTTGGAAAAGCATGGAAATGACAGTCAGTCAGTCTCTAGAAAAAGGTCTCATAGGGTTTTGTAAGATCTTTTATTGCTCATGAGGAAGTTTTCTGCGCAGTCATACACTCGATTTATATCTATTTATTCCATCATGGTCGAATATTTTGCAAAAGACTTTAAGTTGTTGGGTCAGCAATCCTACTTTTGGACTTTTGCAATTTTTAGCTTTAAACTGAGCCACTACATTAGTGGTGTTTCGAAAGTTAGTAGAAAACAGCAGCTCTCTGGTATAGACTTTGGTTTTGCAACTCTTTGGGGAGCGATGGGCTGTTGTTTAGTGCAACATCAAAAATATCCCTAGTGCCCAAATCTCTCCCCTGTCTATTTCAGCAACATGCTTTTAATGTGCAGAATGGGAAGTTACAGTCAATTCAGCACAGAAATAGATGACTTTGTCTAAAGAGGTTGCATTGTAATCAGTTGCTTAATTCTGTTGTGCAAACCTGTCAGTGAACTTCATTGTGAGTTTGAGTTCTGAACAGAAGCAGAAGGATGACTGGATCCAACAGCAGAGCCCAACCTGCATGAGGGAAGTGACTCATGGACAGTTAATGTTAAATATTTGCGTGCAAGATATGATACACCAGCTTGCCATTGATGACAGCCTCTCCCTCTCTTATAATAATTCAGTCGCGCTGACAAATGAGAGCCTTATGCGGATTGTGATGATTACAGAGAATGAAAGATTTTTGGGACGATAGAGGTTTAACTGTATTGACAGTAGATTTACTGTATTCACTTTATATCATGCGGTTAGTCCAGGCCTGGTCATGATTCAACATTATGTTATTAAATCATACCCTCTATTTACATATGCATCATTCTCATGAAACTGCTTGAAAACATGTCCATGCATATTGAGTGTCATATATCTTATAAAACTCAGTGGCTTAAACTGAAAAAATGTTGCTAAATCATTCAGGTTTATTTTGAACTATTCAAAAAGGCATCATTGTGTATACCAAAAGAAAAAAAAAAACAATACATTTGAATACATTTTAATCTCTTATCATGTCCCAGTATTTGTTATGTTTGCAAGAATATGTGCCTATTCAGCCTAAAGCAGGCTAGTGTTTCAGCTTGTGCTGCTTTTCGAACAAGGCCCAATATAAGCAGCCAGTCAGAACAGAGAATTCTGAGGGATACAGAGGAGTGACACAATGTTCACCTAAGAAAATCTATGGTGAACAAATGGTGACAATGAAATGTGTAGGATATAGGCATTTTGAATGTCATAAAAATGGCACATCAGGAAACACTGGTACTCAGGATATGTTGTGAAGTTGGTACTAACTGTGGGCTAATCTGTGAGTAATAGTATGATGATGGTGGGCACCTTACAGAAAGTTGGCCAGATCCGTCTGATCCCATGGAAATGAAATCCCCACCACTGTCATCAGACACTCTCTGATTGTGCTTCCTCCAGGAGGTCCAGGTTGGCCAGACCCCTGCGAGGGCTTCCTCTGTCATCAGTGTTTGCTGGTGGGTTACCATGGAAACTGCTCACAGTGATGGCCACTGCTGTGTGGGACTTTAATGAAAGATGTGGTGGGGGTGGGGAAGTGGTGCAATGGTTTTTTCCCATGCATTAGAATGCCACCATCATAACAACAGCATACACAGACTTACTCCCCAGCAGTGGCGGCGTGAATGTGTGCATGGACAGATTTTATCATTTAAAGCAGATCTTTTGTGGAGTACACCATCAAACGGAATGATTGATGGGACCAGGAGTGATTCATTGGGATGAAAGGCTGGAAAGCCATAACTCACTAAACATGCACACACATGTAAATTGACGCACCATGATCGGAGATAGATCCACATATCTGACTGACAACAAATGACAGTGGAAGAAAAACACATAAAACACATACATTTTTCTATTTGGTTTGCCAATTAGAGCAAATAAATAAATAAATAAGATAAAAAAAATCTGTTTAAAAAAGTGTCATTATTACAGGCAATGATTTTATAGATGTCACTGTTTTCATTTAGCCATTTTCATAACTCTTCTAGCGAAAGCCCTGTATTGTAATTATCATTCAGTGGCTAGTTTAAATCAGCAGTGTTGATAATGGAATTAAAGAAATCCCTGCGATGGTAAGGGGCGACCAGGTCAAATCGGGAACTAAACCTGTGGCATTAATTCTAGTGTTATATTGTGTGCTACAAGCAAAACGCAGTTATTATCCAGAGTTACACATTACTGTATATGAAAATAATTCTGAACACAATAAATACATACACAGACACACATTCTCTCTCCCTCCTCTATTATTAAATAATCCTCTGGCCACAATTATTTTGCTTGGTGGTTAGCATTTACAAACTACACTACAAAAAATGCATTGGATGTGTTTTCATTCCCAGGCTTGAAGCAAATACTTATAAATGAAAGACAACATCAAGAGAACATACTCCAAACAACTGGGGGGCAAATATCACCAGAAAATGCACAGACCATCCTCTTCCCCTTCTCAATTGTTACCAGTCTAGAAAAACATTGTGAGTTCATCCCTTTATTTGCCAATGATTAGCTTTAGATTCTGTTGATTTTCATTAATTTGGGAAATATTTGGAAATAGAACAAAATCATATATTGCCCCTTTAAAAGGTTCATTATATTCACTTTCTCAGGGTAAGGTTTAATAACTTTTTCAAATTGATAATTAAAAAAGTAATGGAGGGATGGTCATTGTAAAGAATAAAATAATAACTATTATTCCATCATGACCGAATATATTGCAAAAGACTTAAGTTGTTGGATCATCAGTCCTACTGTTGGACTTTTGCAATTTTAAGCTTTAACCTGAACCACTACATTAATGGTGTTTGGAAAGTTGGTAGAAAACAGTAGCTCTCTGGTATAGACTTTGGTTTTGCAACTTTCTAGGGAGCGATGGGCTGTCCCCTGTCTATTTCAGCAATGTGATTGTAATTAGTTCATTTCGGAAATATTTGGGAATAGAAAACAAATCACATATTGCACCTTTAAATGCATTATATTCACTTTATTAGGGTAAAATTTAATTACATTTTCAAATTGAAAATTAAGTCATGGAGGAACAGTCAGTGTAAAAAATAAAAAAATAAAAAAATAATTGAATACAGTACAATTATGCTTCCTGAGTAAAAGTACCCAATAGTATCATCTCCGTGTCAGTAATTGTACTCTATAAGTTTGGTTTTATTATTGTTGTTTTTTCTGAGAGTGTGCTGATAGCTAGGACATCTAATCTGGCATTGCTGCATCTTTAGATTTGTACATTAATAGCTGGCTGTAATGAATAAAAAATGCAAATTGTTAACTGCAATTATTTGTATGGCAATTAATTGTCAGCTAAAATGTAATGATCGTGTTAAGCCTATATCTCACACACAGACATGCACAGCGACATTCCTGTGTTCTCTCTCCCTCTTTCTCTCTCTCTCTCACTCTCTCTGCCCCTCACACTTACACACACACCCACACATACACGCACAGATGCACAAACACACACTGTCATCTGTCATCGTAGTTTTGATTGATTACCTGCCCAGGGTGTGTGTCTGCCAGCAGCAGCGAAAGAGAATGGAGCCGAATGGCTGGGGGCTCCTGTCTCTTTCCTGACTCAGCAAGTCAAGACACACACACGCACAGAGTCTGTCCCCCATGGGTTGGGAGCATAGTGGATAGGATAGTTGAAGGGTGTCTAGCCGCTACTGATGCTGCGATCGCTCTCCTCCCTAGCAGCTCTGCTGGCGAGACCTGGTGCTGTTTTAGCCGCTGTCTCCTGTTGTTGCATGCCGATGTTTCTTTGGGTGAAAGTATTTTACATGTATGCATGGTCAGGGATTAGTGCAGGACTGCACGTTGTATGTACTGCTTTAAACTTGTCTGCTGAGAGGTAGCAGATGAGTGCTGTGTGATGGGAGATGGAGGGGGGGGGTCTGTGACACATTCGGCTGATAAAAGCCTCTTTGATGTTATGCAGCTACACCTCCCTTAATTCACCTCTCTGTCCAATCTGCACTTTTAAGAGAGCGGAGCGCATTCACACACGCACACATACAGAGTCAGGCACGCGCACACATACACAGCCGGCTTCAACTGGCATTCTGCCTAGACAACATGTCCAGACTGGTCTCCCCATTGACTGGCCTTCAATTCTGGCCACACCTTTGCAGGTAGAGAGAGATGGATGTGATTAAAAGAACCTCTAGAATTTATAAGAGCGAGAAGAGAAGAGAAGAGAAGAGAAGAGAAGAGAAGAGAAGAGAAAAATAGCCTGCCTATTACCTGGTCTTGAATTCTTGCCACACTTCTGCTGATGGAGAAAAAGAGTTTAGAGGAGAGGAGGGGGAAAGAATGAAAAGAGAAAAGGAAAGGTGAAGAGATGTGAAGAAAAAGGGAGAGAGGAGAGGAATAAAATAGAGAATGACAAAGAGGGAGCGGAGGAAAAAAGCCACTTCTGTATTGACTGACCTTCATTCTGGCCACACCTTAGTTGATAGAGTAGAATTCAGAAAAGATGAGGGGAGTGGACAGGGGAAGAGAAGAAAGGAATAGGGACCCGTAGAAAAAAACAGAAGTGAGAAGATGAAAGGAAAGGAAAAGGAAAGGGGAGGAGAGGAGAGGAGACCTATAAAATGGAGAAGAACAGATGAGAGGAAAGAAGAGGAGAGGAGATACTGAGCAGAAGTGGAAAAAAAGAGAAAAAAACATTGGCCTTCAATTCTGGCCACACCTTTGCAGGCAGAGAGAGATGGATGTGATTAAAAGAACCTCTAGAATTTAAAAGAGAGGGAAGAGAAGAGAAGAGAAGAGAAGAGAAGAGAAGAGAAGAGAAGAGAAGAATAGCTTCTCTATTACCTGGTCTTGAATTCTGGCCACACTTCTGCTGATGGAGAAAAGAGTTTAGAGGAGAGGAGGGGGAAAGAATGAAAAGAGAAAAGGAAAGGCGAAGAGATGTGAAAAAAAAGGGAGAGAGAAGAGGAATAAAATAGAGAATGACAAAGAGGGAGCGGAGAAAAAAGCCACTTCTGTGTTGACTGACCTTCATTCTGGCCACACCTTAGTTGATAGAGTAGAATTCAGAAAAGATGAGGGGAGTGGACAGGGGAAGAGAAGAAAGGAATAGGGACCCGTAGAAAAAAACAGAAGTGAGAAGATGAAAGGAAAGGAAAAGGAAAGGGGAGGAGAGGAAACCTATAAAATGGAGAAGAACAGATGAGAGGAAAGAAGAGGAGAGGAGATACTGAGCAGAAGTGAAGAGAAGAGAAAAAAACACTAGCCTTCAATTTTAGCCACACAAGAGATGGAGAAGAATTAAGAAGAGGAGACAAAAGGAAAGGTAAGGAGCAGTGAAGGAGAGGAGAGCAATAGAATGGAGGGAATCAGAAATGAGAAGAGGAGAGATAATGGGAAAAGAAAGGAAAGGAACGAAAGATCACGGAGTATCACAGCACCTCTTTGTCTAAACTCTCCCTACACTTCCATATGGCTGTCCAAGCCAGATGTTCTGAATATCTATCTTCTGTTTCTAGAGATTTTTTGTCTTTCTCTCTTTTTTTTTAGGATTGGCACTAACCATCTGTTTTTTGGGGGAGTGGCTTATGAGTGGCTTCCTGAAGAACATAGAGTGGAAAAGGAGCAGTAGATAAAACAGCGTAAGCAGAGTTACACACATCCATGTGGATTAGTAGTGGCATAAACAGAGGCATACACACACACTGAACACATCCCAGATGCGGTAGACTTGTGAGTAGCATTGGTGTGTGGAGGCGGTGAGTAAACCAGCATATCACTGACTGGAAACTGCTCTCCATTACCATGCTCTATTGCAAAAGAACAATCACTCGTCAGCCTATGATGAGTGTTTACGGCCAGGAGCAGCGGCACACACAGATGTCCAAAACCTTTCATCTGTCTGTCTTTGCAATGCAAAGTTTTTACAGTAATCCAATATATTATGTATTGTTCTGAGCACTCTCCCTTTGCTCTTTTATTATGCATTCTCGTAGCCACACGCGAAAAACAGATTTAACCAGATATAATAGTATGGCATTAAAAACAGCACACTTCAAAGCTTTGTGACTACAGGCTTCCTACTCAATTTGTATTGTATACTACAAGTATGAGTCAGTTGTGTAGAAGGTTTTAGCTTTGGCGGTGAAGGGTAGGCAGGAACGTGGATACCTCGCTTTGATGAGGGAGATGCCTGGGAAAGCCGCTCTGGGCCAATTTGTCTGCGGTTGTGAGACACACTGAGGAAAGCGGGGCCCGCGCCCTCCCAGTGCGTCAGCCTGGCATGGAGAGGTTGGGGGTGGGGAGTGGTTAGGCAGAAGTTGCCAGGCTGTGCCAACATGTGCGAGTGGTTACACAAATCAACCACCATCAGATGACCTCAGCGCAGGCAACCTTGATGTCAGAGACACACGTATACAAACGGTGCCCACATACACAGATCATGGCAACAAACATGCCTAAACCAAAAGGCTGGGCTCTCTCTCTCTCTCTCTCTCTATCTCTCTCTCCTTCGTGTACCCAAATCGTCTTTCTCTCAACTCTGGTAAAAGGATGTTTTCAGCACAAAGAGGACCAAATTGCATGTTGAAACGTTAATTTGAACACGCATGCACATGTTCTGTGCAAATTAATTCAAATGTACTATTGCAATTAGCTTAAAGAGCTTTTCCCTCTTCATATCCATTTACACTAAGTAGAATAAAACTAGCCCATACAAGGAAATGCATTAGATAGCAACATCTACTAGACATGGTACCGTTGCTAAGAACAAAAAAACAAGACAAATATCAGTGAGGTGCCAGCACTGTAATGTCATAGGTACAGTTTCTCTATGAAGCCACCTACTTTTCTATAGTTTTCAGTATATATAGTATATTATTTGTGGTTGGGCTGGAAAATCATTGGGTGGGGGGGCATGGGTTCAGAGTTGTGTCAGTGGAGCTGCAAACCTGACCATTATCTGGGTGAGTTAGTGCTGAGTTAGTGTTGCATGAGCACAGTGTGTGAGACAGATCAAATATACATCTGTGATAAGTCCACCGGGGCTGCAGTCTCCTCCTATTAAAAACAGCTTCCGTCTGGACTCTCTCAGCTAAACCTGGTGGGAGGAAGCCGTCCGTCAGCACACACATGCTGCGTGCACATTAAAGAGGGACATAGCAAACATAATGGTAGAATGCCAGTCCTTGACTATCTCACTGTCTGCATGCCTTGTGTGCATTGCAGGGTGAAATATCACACTACTCGACAGAGCAAGTGGGCACTGTAAGGTGCAAGAAAGGCTGGCCTCCCAACTGGCATTGCTGGACTATTTTAACACAGCAGATGTAAAACACTGTACTTAATGTGCACAGCGACACAGAGAGTGGGCTGGGGAAAAGGGAAGAGGGGGAGTGAAGAAAGAACAGGGGTGAGGAGAAGAATGGCAGTCTAGGGAGCTGTAAGTGAGTTCCAAAAGACAGCAGGCAGAGTAATGCTAGTTAGATACATCTGTAGTATTCGATATTCCACAAGGGGTGGCGCAAGCAAACTGGATGTTGGATACAAACCCAATCCCACAAAAGTTGGGACAGAATGTGAAATGTAAATAAATACAGAATGCTGTGATTTGTAAATCCACTTTGACTTCAGACAATATTGCACTAAAACCGACTGGATTTCACCGCATGGGTGCACTTTGACAGACTGTTGTAAATAAACATCTTTCGTCGATGCAGCCACAAATGCAATTCAAGACTGTACTATCCACAGTGGAAGCGATATGTCAACAGTTTTACCAGAAATGCTGGATACCTATCTGGACTTGAGGTCTTTTGACAACCATTCAGATTGATTCAACCATTCAGACTGCTGAAATAATGGATGTTGGATGGTAATGGGTGGTTCTCTGGATCAAAGAAGTATAGGATCATCAATACTGTTACCAGTATAAAGTGTGAAAGCCAGGGTCTGTCATGGTATGGGGGTGTATTAGTGCCCATGGCATGGATAATTTGCACATCAGTGGAAACACAATTAGCACTGAAATATATAGTCACATTTTGGAGCAACATTAATGCTGCTTTTTAGGTGCTGGCCTTTTCATGCATGACCATGCTTATTTCAGCATCACCACCAAGAGGCATTCTGTATGTTATAACAGCGTTTTATTAGAGAGTTTGGGTGGTAGACTAGCCTGTCTGTTTTCTGTTGTGAAAATTATGACCAAGAAGGTCCCACACCGTTACAGATTTGTATAATAAACTGAAAAAAAAAAATCTGCTTTCAAAACTGGATCAGTTGGTGTCTTCATTTTGCAAATGTTTATCTAGTGCTGTTAAAAGCACAGTTAATGTAACACAGTGGTATACATGCTCCTGTTCCAGCTTTTTGCACCACAGTTAAAATGGGCATATATCTACAAGTGAAGCAAGTGAAGCACATTTTATAGACACTAACCAAATGACAATGTATTTAAAGTAAAACTGAGGTAGGCCTAAGTAGAACCACACCGCCACTAATTGAAGATAGGTCACATATTTTGTAGAACTTGAGGAATATGCATGGTGTTGAC
This sequence comes from Megaleporinus macrocephalus, assembly GCA_021613375.1. Taxonomy (NCBI): domain Eukaryota; kingdom Metazoa; phylum Chordata; class Actinopteri; order Characiformes; family Anostomidae; genus Megaleporinus; species Megaleporinus macrocephalus. The sequence goes on along the minus strand of CM038715.1, from coordinate 11,753,286 downwards.
CAAGTGGCTGATGAACAGTCATCCATGCATGCAGCCTTCTTCACTTGTTTACTTAAATTAAGTAATCAGCACTAGAAAAGATGTCTTCTGTGAAATCCACTTGAGACCTGCTTGAGACAGTGGCTCAAAGTATGTAGAACAGTAGTTTAACACCACGAATGTCTCCCTTTAGGGTGAGTAGAGGGAGTGAGGCCATTAAACATTTTTAACAAATACCAAAATGTGTGCTCTAAGGTGAAAACCAAAGATTTTGAGTTTGTAAAAATAACAAAAAATATAGAAACATTAACTGTGGATATGAAGTGACCTTGATACTGCAGAACTGCAGACTGCAGTTCTCTTCCCTTGTACTACCACCAAATGTTAAAGGCACAATCCAAACTCACAAAATATCAGTTCCAAAAGTAGACACAGTAACCAATAGTCTCTAAAATAGTCACAAAAAGCTTCCAGGACAAGGCAGGGAGTAGCAGCAGTGGAAACCATGCTCTGGCAGTCCAACTTAGAGCTACCAGTAAATCCTGGTAGGGGCAGATCTGAATTCTGTCTACAGTTTTCAGAATAAAGGGAAATTGAGTGAAGGCTTAAATTAGCTGATTTGATAATGACCAACATAAATACATACAAATGTCTAGATCACCTTTAGGAATGGTTGTCGCTCTCTTTAAGCTATCCCCTGCCTTGACTCAGACAGTGAGTCTGCCTTTCTGGTTGCTCAGGCCAAGCAGGAAGGCAAAGCAACTAAATGCTCAAGTCATCGTTCAGCTTGTGCCCCCATTGTGGCATAATCAAGTTTATTACCAAATTATAGTACTGGCAAAAAGTGTTTCAGTGTCAGGAAAACAACAACTTGGCAACTGGTTCATGTTATCTAGTTAAAACAAACTGGGCTGCTTTTTAATGGCTACAATGTAGTTGCTGAAGTTGTCTATGAAATAAGCAACTGTAACAGCCTATGCAAGTATCCAGGTGTAAAGGTGTAACCTTTCTGTAAGCAGGAAGAGGAAATCAGGTGTAGCTCAATCCATGAGCAAATATGCTGGTCTATGGATTCAAATTAGCAACCTAAGGCAGTGATCTCAGCCAGAGTAATCTGAGCATGTTAACAACTTTCACAGCCAGAATACGATCTTAAAACTATGACTGTGTACAAAAGCCATTCAAACTGTCAACCTCTGCACTGTGAGAAGGCAGGAGGATGTGTTCCCTGTGAGAAGGATATTAGTATTACTGACTGCGTCACAAGCCATCTCTTCATGACTTATGAAATTACAACGGTGAGAAGTTGCACAAGTAGTTACTGTACCTCTGGCAGCCAGCTGGAACAAAATAAAAACTGCAGCTATGATGCCAGGATTCATTTCAGCTTCCCTACTGTGAAATTTTAGAGTGTCCTATATCCTTCTCTATATCCCCTTCCCTTGCCCACCATCCCAGCTGGCTCAAATAGGGGGAAGCACACTAACATACCTAAAGATGTCTTCTCTCTAACTGTAATGGTAAACTAGTAGGGAAAAGGCCCTTAGCAGTGGGTCTTGGGTAGAGGGAGTGGGGGGTGGGCAGGGTGTTGCAGGCCAGGGGTTGAGGTGCAGGGCTATGCCGGGGGGGAGTGACTAGATGCTTTAGTGCTGTGATGAATCACCTGTGTGCAGATGGAAGAGGCTGGAGCAGAGGCTACAGCTTTCAGACAGGGACTATGATGGATGAAGTAAAGAGAAGTATTTCCTTCACACACACGCTCTACGTCACACACCTCCTATACTCACTGGACACTCTTACTACTGGCCACACACACACTAACACACACACAAAGTAAGGATGCAGTAAAGAATGTATGAACTATGTCCAGTGGCTTTTAAGTCCAAAACATGTTAACTAAGCAACAAAGTAAAAAACTTTGCTATTTTTAATTTGTTGTTGGGTTTTAAGTTTTGCTGTTGTCTTTTTTGGTCTTTCTGATTTGCTGTTACAATGTGATTGTCTGTTGTGTTTCTGATATGAAAAAAAAATTCCCAACACATTAAATTCTGTTTTACACTCACTGCTACATTCAGGGAAACATATACACACACACATGTACACACACACACACATACATACACACAGAGGCAAAGACACACACACGAAAGAGAATACACCATGTTCTTTCATCACCACATATCTCCCAAGTATAAATATTGAGATGGATGAGTTCAGGTAGGTCTTGTGGTCATACTTTACATTATCAGACAGATCTAATGCATGCACTCTGTCAGCACTCTCCTCCCACTATATTCTGTGCCAGCCTCATCAAATGGAGTTCCTCTGCAGCATGCATCCAGTTGTATAATAAAAAGTAGGAGAGAACTAAATAAGCTGCTACTGTACTACCATAGACAGAAGTCATACTTACTTATTTTTAACTTATTAACTTATTTTATTTTCAGTCACAATGGACATTAAATATAAGCTATTTATTCTTCAGAAGCTGTTTTTAAGGAGAATTGGTGGGAAATGTTCCACTTGCATAATTAAGAAGAAAGTCAAAATGAAAAGGAAAATGAAGTAAAAAAACAGGATTTTCCAAAACTGGACTTCAAAGACCTCCAGGACCTGATTGGTATCAGTGGAAAATCAAACTCAAAGTTTGGAGACATTAAATACTGTGTGTATATATATACACACACACACACACACACACACACACACACACACACACACACACACACACACACACACCCATATATATATATATATATATATATATATATATATATATATATATATATATATATATATATATATATATATATATATATATATACATTTCACTTTAAATTTAAGTTTAAATATGTTTAAGTGTAAGTTTAAATATGTGTTATGCTTAGCCTGATGCTGAAGAACGAAAAAGGAATAAAGAGCAGCCATATAAACGATAAACATAGACAAATATTTCATGCATAAAATGAAGCTCATTATAACACAGTCTACATTACAGTTCTATTTTTAAGATGGTGCATGCCCCATAAGTCCACAATGATACCTTTCTTCATGGCCTTTTTTTTGCTGTTCCCAGAGAGACCTCCCTTTGCCCTCCCTCTAGTCTGAGTCCTCCTATCGCTGTGTCGGTTCCCTGGGCTGGCGACCCCCTGCCTGGGGACATGAGTAAATTTGCATAGCTGGCTTGTCAGACAAGTCATAGAGTGTTGTTTGGCTGGGAGAGGCATGCACAGGAGCAGGAGCTCTATGCCACGACTGGGCTGTTGCTGCCCCACTGTGCCAGCTCTACCCCTGCTGCCTGGCTGATTTACAGTCCACTGCAGGGGTCCCAGCAGTCCAGCCACCGTCCTCACACATTTTAAAGCATGGTGGGAAGAAGCATGGTGGGAAAGACAGTGATGCACTGAGGGCTTGAGTTTTATAGCTGTATATATATATATATATATATATATATATATATATATATATATATATATATATATATATATATATAGGCATGGACAGTGGGAAGAAAGACAGATATGGGTAGATTGGTAGATTGCTGTAAGGGGAATATGGTTTAGAGGACTGACCGGGTCTTAGGTTCCTGGTGGATTTCAGGCAGGCAAAAATGATCTTAACATTTAATGAAAGTTTATGTAAATACCTTTTTAGTTATTCTATTAGTGATTTTATCATAAACTTTTATACACGCTGTAGAGGACTGCTGCTGTGGCCATGAAGTGTAGACAAAATCAAATCAACTAAAATTAGCACTTTTTGGACAGTGACGATATGCCACTAATGCAGAGATGCAGCTTAAAGAGGAAAATCTACAACTGTGACTTAAATACAAACAATGTTTCAGTTTCTATAATTAAATATAGAACATGTCAACATGTTTTTTGTTTGTATGTTGCTGATGCTATGTTTTGGTGTAGAACTTTTTTACAAAAGGTTGATTTAATAACAAAAACCTATAAAAAAACCAACAAACCGACTCACAAGCAAACGTTCATCGAATGATACACTGGTGGTCTTGCCAGAAGTCTCACTTTGCCCCAGAGACAGCAGGTGAGGAGATATTTATATTTAACACGCGCACACATACACACCAAACCGCAACCATCCCCCCAACCCCCCCAGATCTCATACTAACAAATTCCCCAGCAACATCTCCACAGGATTTACAAGGTGTGGATTCAAATATACTCCCATAAAAATGTCCACAGTATTCAAAAGCATATCTCAGCAGGACGGTTATGGAGAACAGCATCCTGTATATCGCTTTTGAGATCATGTCCTTTTCCATACTGCTCAGCTGGGCAAAGCCAGAGCAGGCGTGAGATCAGAACTTTTGCCCCTCTTGTTCCAGTCAGGTAAACCTCATGATAGACACAATCCACAAGAATCAAGACGATGAATATATATATATATATATATATATATATATATATATATATATATATATATATATATATATATATATATATATATTTATATATATATATATATATATATAAGATAAAAAAACAGCCCATGCTGTCTTATGAAAGAGCAATGTATACTGCAGCTTGCAATATAATACTGTAGAATGCAGGTCGTTAAGAGCATCAAGCTGAATGTGCTGAGGATGGATATGCTGTGTGCGCAGCAGGCCAGAAGAGCTCGGGTTGAGGATGGATGTATGGGGTGAGTTGGAGGCCTTCCATGCCCCCATCTCCTCCCTCTCTCTCACTCTCGCGCCTCTCCAGAGTTGGTCTGGATCACCGTGTCCAGCACGTATGTGCAGCTGACAGCCATTCATTCACACATGTGACTCACAGAAAGGGGGGGGCTTTTTGGATGACTCTTTCACCAGAGAGGGCGTGAGGGAAACATGAGGAAGGGAGAAGCAACAGGTCAGAATCCTTTCCTCCTGAAAAGGAAAGTGCAAATCTCAAGATCCTAAAATGATTATTTTTAACATGACAAATGTTAAATATCTCATGAGCCACCTAACTAAACTACACATCGACAATTTAGTGTATAGTGTGTTCACGCTTAGCCTTTATTACAACATCCTGTAGGGATAATTTTCACAGCTCCAAAGTTCAGTTTAAAAGACTAAAGTTACACTGAATTTTTTCTCATAATCCAAATAATCCTAGTTACAGATTTAGACCCACCACTCCTTCAAATCTTAGTCAGTACCTTAAAGTTTATGTTTCCTTGTATTTTTTGTTGTTGTCCTTTTTGTCAGAAAGCTTTGTGTTGTTCCGGTAAAAGCTTCTTAACAGCTTCACATCATTTCAGACCCATAGTTTGCTGCACTGAAAGGATGGAGAGAAACACCTGGGTATGTTTTTGAAGAAAACTTTAAGTACTGTTCATCTGAAGGTGGCAGTTTTGGTGGTCTACCAGGCCTTGCACAGAAGCCAAGAGACCCATTTTCTCTATGCATTTGATTCTTATTTGAATTTCCTGTTTGTCATGTATTTTTCTTTGATACCCACCTTCCTTATGTAAGTGGATTATCTAATGTCCAATCTAATATAGGAATATGCATGGCGGCTAAGGTATGGTTGGGTAGTTGCTTGTGTGATTGATTGTGAAACATCATGTTAGTGACAGTATTTATTAGGAGAAGACACATATTTGCACAGTACAGTTTGAATAGTATTATAGTATATAGAATAGTCAATAGCAGACGTGTGGACTTGAGTCACATGATTTGGACTCGAGTTCAACTCGAGTCACTAAACTGATGACTTGTGACTTGACTTGACAACATCACTAAAGACATGCGACTTGACTTAGACTTTACCTTTACTGACTTGGACTTGGAATCGGACTTGAGCTTTAAGACTAGAAAAGACTTGACGCCGTATTTTTACATAATAAATAATCAGAATCAGAATCAGAATCAGACTAAGTATGCTCACACGTACAAGGAATTTGTGTTTGGTTACAGAAGCTCCCAGTGCACGATAACTGACATTACAGAATTAACAAACACACCCAACCTAAACACACACACACACACACACACACACACACACACACAGTGACATACACGCACAGACACACCTGTAAACTTAACATATGCAGAGTTGTATGTTAAAACAGCTCTGCATATGTTAAGTTTACAGGTGTGTCTGTGCGTGTATGTCACGCACATTTGATTTGATTAAGGAAAACCTAATCAAATAACTGATCATTTTGTATTAAATGGTGCTATAACACTAGGCAGCTGAGCTGCTCTGCTCAGTTTATCTGTAACCTAGCAACAAGTAAATTTCTGAAGCCAATCACGGGAAGCTTTGGGGGGCAACGGTGTTGAATTTTTGCGGAGATTAGGAGCAACAAGCTCCCGAATATAATCCCTTTCAACTACGAAGATTATGCTGTAGTAAATAAAAAAGAACTGCGACATGCAGGACATGTGGAGTCAAGATCACAGATGGAGCTGCAACCACTTCAAACTTTGTTCGACTTTTGAGGCACAAAGAACAGTAAGTCTCTTATGTATATTTTACATATAGCAGTTAGCTAGTTAGCTAGCTTGACTTTACTGAAAAACTAAAGCATTTACAAACCACAGCATCTCAGACACAAAGTGACACAAAGTATAACAGAAAAGTGTCAAACACTGATAAGTACATGCAGAGCTACTGCAGAGTTCACACATGCTGATAGAACTGCAAAGACCCGGTCTATATATTAATGCTTATGGATTTAGAATGTCATGTCATTAAAGCACTATATATATTTTCATATAGTGCAGTGTTTCTCAGCCTTGGCCTTTGAGGCCCACTGCCTCACATTTTAGCGTTTTTTCTGCTTCAACACCTATTTTAACTCTGTAATGGACTGATAATGAGGTGATTAGCGATTAGAACTGCTTGAAATGATCTATTTTCAAATGCAAGTTATTTTTGTTATAATACAAGCTTTAAAACATTAATATTATATTATCGTCAGTTTAATATACTACTAATCAGCTGCATCAATTGTGTTAAATACTGAAATGATGTTACATCTAGTTACTTGACTAGGACTCGACGTTTAAGACCTGGGACGTAACTCGAAACTTCCTTGTAATGACTTGGAACTTGACATGAGACTCGCTTGTATTGACTTGGGACTTGACTCGGGACTTGATTGTCAAGATTTGAAACTTGCTTGTTACTTGCAAAATAGTGACTTTGTCCCATGTCCGGTCAATAGTCAGAAACCACCCCTGTCCCATTGGTATTTATTGTGTGTCTTTATATTTATTGCACTCTTTGGTTTGCACTATATATATATATAGTATTGTTTTGCACTTGTGTCTTGTGTTGCACCTAGTCCTGAATAATGTTGTTTCGTTTCACTGTATACTTTTTTATAGCTGAAATGACAATAAAGCCTCTTTAACTTGAACTTGATTTTGGGAAGCAGGTTAATATTAGATTGATCTCCTCCTGATACCGTTATGTAACCGACCACTGGAGGTACAAAGGGCATAGATTTACTCTTGAAATGGGTGGGGACCTATGAATCTACCCCGCCAAGCCACACACCCCGACACGCAAAAACAGGTCTCATGGACGTCTGTGAAATAGGTGTTATACATCTGTGTTAATACATAGAGCATTGCATGACCTGGTGATTTTGTCCCCAAAACCAAAGTAACAATCCCAGAAAATAATTACATCTTTTTTAATGTCTCGGTTAAACTATACGACACATCTTCGTTTCAGCCAGTTTCAAACCAGTAAACAGTGAGTTTACATCTAAAGACTTATCAACATTACTTCAGACATAGTGCAACTGACATCTCTTATACATTGGCATTAATAAAAATAGGGAACACTGCATGTTATTCATAGCTACAGACGATGTTAACCTACTGTATACTGTGCGCCAGAGCCGAGCGTCGCCATTAACGTTATTATGATGGACTCATTTCATTAATTAGACTGAACTAGACTTTAAGTGACTTACATGTTTCTTTGAAAAATAGCTTTTTTTGCTGCCACTTACTTTTAACACCCATGTGTCACCCACGCTGCACCTCAGTCTTGCACCTCAGTCGTGCACAATAAGTCTTGCATATGACTAAAAAGTGTTCCCTCCAGTTTTGGCACTGCGAACATTCAAATGTAGCTACAGAATCTCATGTGACAGCAGGGAAAGGTACAGCCAATCACACTGGCCCTATGACTCGAGTAGAGAACTTGATTTAACCCTTTCTGCACCTCTAGGTTAATGATACGTTGATAGATCGGGGTCTTTTTTTCAGAGAGGATCAAATTATTGGTGGGGACAATTCAATAATCGCTGGATATCGGTGGGACACGTCACTTCAGTCCATGCTAATTCTACAGGTACCCATGATAGACTGAAATTACAGATACTTGGGGGCTTCTTGACTTTTCACTCCAGTAGAGAGGTGACTGAGATAAGCAGTATATGGACTTATTATTAACTGTATAGAATGGGCTGCATTTGAAGCAATGACTTTACAATGTGCATACAAAGGGATGTAACTTCTTGTATAAGTGCAGCTGTATAGAATGAGTGGACAAATTAACACACACAACTCTGGACATTTTTACCCACCAAAACACAGTATATAGATTAGACACCTCTTTTATTTGATGCCACTGACACATTTACCAAATGTAGCATATGATTCAACTACTCTGCTTCATTTTATCAACATCACCTAGCTAACTCACTCACCCTGAAACAATGACCTATTTCATCATCCAATAAAAAATATATTGTTAAGTACACAATCATTGTGATTTCACTAGTCCATCTGTGGTTATGCCAGTCCATCTGATTTGTATTAAGCTCATGTTTCAGTTTAATGTGTCTGCAGTGTGGACTTGTAACATATCTTATGCAAACCCAATTCCAAAAACATTGGGACAGTGGGTAGCAAATACAAACAGGAGGTAGTGATTTATGAACCTACTCTGACTCTGACTATTTGAACAAAAGAAAACCGATTAGAACAATATTTGTAATGTTTTACCTCATCAGCTGAATTATTTTATAAATATAAATCATCTGAAATGGACTGATGCACAATGGAAACATGTATTGTGGTCTGATAAACCATCCTTTCAGACTGTATAGGAAAACAATAGACGTTCTTTGGAAAGAAGGGAAAAAAAGATGCCTCTTTTTCAGAGACGCTTATTTCATCATGATAACATCAAGAAACATTCTGTACATGCTACAACAGCATGTCTGCGTAATCAGAAAGTGTGTGTGCTAGACTGGCATATCTGCAGTCCGGACTTGTCTCCCACTGAAAACGTGTGACTTATTAAGCTTAAAATATGATAACAAGGGACCTGTACAGCTAAAGACTTGTATTACAAAAGAATCGCAATAAATCATGCTTTTGTCTTTAGTCCTAAAAATCATTATTGAGTGCTGTTAAAAGGGAAGGCGATGTAACAAAGAGGTAAACATGCACCCATCCCATCTTTTTTGGGACATGTTGCATACATCAAATTTGGAATGAGTCTATATTTACAAAAACAATGAAGTTCATAACAAAGCTCACAGAATACTGGGTTTGTGCCAATTTTACATTTGTGTTTTCAGCCATACAGGCTAAACAATTAGTGCTCTCTAATTTTCCACCTATTTTGGGATTGGGACAGAATAATACAACTATAGCCTAATTTTTCAATAAAAACTCCAAAGTAGATTTAAAAAAACAAAAACAAAACATTGTTTTATCATTTTTGTCTTTTTTTTTTGCATAATTTGAAAATGTCAGAAATATGTCACAATTTAAGGATGAAGAAAACAATAGACATGCTTCAAAATTATTAAATTTTATTAAATCAAATTGTAATCTTGTTACATTTACTTACACACAAAGAAATCTTTCTCCCGTAAATTTTCATTTAGTTTTTCTTTTAAACACGTGTAGTTTGGCAGAAAAATAGTTTGCTTGTGAAAATGATCCCAGCAAATGAAAAAAAAGAAGTAATCACCCCTTCGTCCGCACAAAGACCTTCAGCACCAGAGTTGTTTCCTCTCTTTCCTTCATGCCTGTTTGCTCTGCTGCTGTTAATACTTACTCTAAAACAACAGGGACTCTCCTGCATCCAGGAAACACTGTGGGCCTGTGTAATTCCAGCAGAAAGAGGATGTTGCATCTATTCGGTCTGGAAAAGATAACAGCTCCTTTCACCATTACACAATCAGCAAATGTCAGCAGTGATAAGCAACAGAACAGCACAGAAAGCTTAAATCGAAAAGTCCAGGAAAGGAAGGGTTGAACCAAGTGTCATTTATAAAGTAAGTGGCTTACATGCAAACACACACACATAAAAAATCTTTATTAGCTCAGAAAATCTTCATCTATAAAACATGTAATATCTTATATTTTTATATAAAGCAGCCCCTCTCTTCAATCAAAATGAAAAGACGAAGAGAAATTGATGTCTGACAGATGAAAGGTCCTTTTTTCGAGATTACACTAGTGAGTAAATTACTTTTTATATCATTTCAATCAAAGATACTTTGGGGCTATTCGAATGTTTATATGACTGTGTGAATTATGTATTAGTATGTTCAATTTCATAATCCTTGTACATTTTCAATTTTCAAATGTTCTGCTTATAGGGACCTTGTAGCATAATTGCAACCATAAATCTAATTTATTTTCTCAGCATGGAATCTTTTTTTCCTGTTTTATATTTATCTGTGTTATTTCTCTGGTTATCATTAGGGCCAGAACCATGTTGAGCAAGTGAACGAGAGGAAGGGGTAAAAAAAGGAGGGGGGTCAGGGGCAGGACCGTGGAACATTAATAACATATTTGTGCTATTGTTCGAATGGTTGCACTTGAACAGTGCTGAAATTAAGCAATGATGTTTGAAATGGGAGATATGGAATAGGCTATTACTGCCCACCTGAGGGCCTTTTCCCCTGAAAGGGGTCGCAGAGGGACCAGGGGGCTCATGAGATTCAGTTTTTACTATACTTAGAAAAGAATGGGGAAGCTGGGGGTCTCCTGTACCCCCTACATCTGTTCATTTTCCCTTTTGTGTTTCCAGGTAGTGTCTATGGTTTAGCAGAGATTGCAGGATTTCTTTTGAAGGGGGCTGTTTAGGTCAACTCACCAAATCTGTGTTGTCTATCATGCCAGCATTAACCTACATGTGCAGTGCTCATTACTTGAGAGACCCTTTGTTCATATCAGTACTGAATTTAACGTTTGCTTAACATTCGGCCTGCCAGCACCATTTCCCCTTTGGTGGAGCCATTTGAAAGGCTGTTCCATTACTGTGTCAGGTCAGGTTTGTTAGTTAAGCCATTGCACAAGCTTAGGATAAACAAAAAAAATCAGTGTGAAATCACTGATATGTGGCACTATTTTAATTTTCAAAACCAATTGAACTACCACACAAAGCTGCTTAGGAGCCATAGTAATGGAGTGTTTTCAGTATTTAAAAAAAACGTGTTTGTGTGTTTAATAAATTGATTCAATAAATAAATAAATAAACATCTATGTCCACTGTTTATTTTTGGATATTATTTGAATGCTGTAGCTGCACACTCTTAGAAAAAAGGTAGTATGCAGGTAATTCTTCAGGGTGCAAATAATGTAAATACTCTTAAATGTACAACCGTGGTTTTGAGTTGTTTGGCCAGAGGCACAGTACATATGTATACCTTTTTATAACTATTATTAGAATACAATAAACACTGAGACAAAAAAAGTTGTCAATACAACTGAAGCTACTGAGGTGTTTCCTTGGGTTTCAACTCTTTCCTGACTGTATTTACATTAAAACCTAAGAATATGTTTAGCCATTTTCTGTCAAGTTATCATTTTGCTTTTCTTTGGGATTGCAAACTCTGCCATACCAGTGTTAAACAGTTTGGAGAATTTGGAATACCCACTTAAAAATTCACTCTGGTTCGTCTGTCACTTCTTTTCTGAATATTCTAAGGAAGAGCTGCAGACATTAGAATGTTTGTGTTTGTTGGTGTTTATCTGGTTGGTGTACTATGGCCTTAAGGGCTACACAGCTAGAAACAAACGAGGAAAGAAGGGCAGAGCAGCACAATCCTCATTTAAACCTGAAGCTTAAAAAGAAACAGTCGTGTCTGTCTATTTTTTTTACTGTCACAAGGTGCTGTGTCATATCAGAAGTTTGAAAACATGCTTTTTTGTTTGTTTGATTTATTTATTATCAAAGCCATTTCAGAGACCAGTGACATCTTTCAACCTGAATAAAACCAGAGAAGGCCCAGCTCCCAAAAATCACCACATGACTATACACTCCCCACTCACTCAGTTGCTTCTCACACACTCACTCGCTCACTCACTCACAACGAAGTCAGTGTCTTTACAATAAAACGCCTCAAAACTGGAAAAGCAGTCTTATCAGCCAGAAATATCAAACTATTCACAGTAGCACAGCAGAGCAGACTATATTTTTGATATGGCAGTGTCTAGTGTTACAATTTTCTAAACTGAATCTGACAACTATAAAAATAAATCAATTTAACCAGTGTTCATGGTAGAAATGACAAAAAAAGTGATTGAAAAGAGACGACTGCAGATGCAGTACAAGAAAGCATCATGTCTATGAACGCAACTTTCGCAAATGTAAAACAAATTTTCAGGCACATTTGCTGAGCTGAGACAAATATTAACGTTAATGTTAAATGTTATCATACAAGGATTTTTTTTTCTAGAAGCTAAAGCAGTGTTGGCTCAGTTTTACAGACAACCTCTCTCACCTCGGGTTTTCTGTTTTTTGTCCAGTGACTTCAAAAATACAGAGTTCTGTACTATAAATATAACTTCAAATATTTTTGCTTTGAATTTTTTTTCTGTTATCTTGCTTTGAGTATTTTAAGCACACGCAATAGAATGTGTTCTGTTGCATTTTAGTTTACTTAAAGTAGTCATTTAATGCTGCCTGTTTCCCAGTGTGTGATAAAGACTGGGCTTCATTACAGCACATGTAATTTCCTGACTTAGAATAAGAAAATATTTGATTAAATCAAATGATCAAATTATTAAATCTCAGTGGTGAAGGTGTGTGGTCATGATCCAGCTATAGGCCTGTCCCAACAAATTGTGCAAAGAAATCTTAGTAGGTTCTTGTGTAAAATAATTCAATACATCTGTAGAGCTATCTCATGTCATTATTTTAGTTTTTGAACAAGATTTATGTTTCAGTCAGACTAAAAACACACTTTGCAGCACAATGTTTGGTTCGAGCCTATAGTTTAAAGGAAGTGTGATCCTTGTGAAAATTTAGCCCCTTTTTGTCTTTTTGTGAGGTACCACACGCTTCCAAATCATGTGGCAAAGTCAGTGTGGATATATTAAGAACAGTACTGAAATGCAGGGTCTGTGTCCTCTTTTGCCCCTCCTACACTTGACTCCCCCTCCCTCTCACACACACACACACACACACACACACACACATATACACAGGCACACATAGACCGACAGGTTTGGGAACTGTCAGCTGCTTATAAGCATATGATGGATGGGCTCTCAGGCCCCTTAAACCAATCCCTTCATCAGAGAGGTATGCACCCGTTTCTTACCTCACTACCAGCAGCACCTCCAGCAGCACCCCCATCCCCCTCTGCCACTCCCTCAGCCCCCAGAGAGCCCCTCACCACACAGGCCAGACAGGGTCATGGCGAGGGCACAGCGTTTATGAGGTGAAGTTATTTGCCTTCTCTCACAACAGCACGCTGTGGCAGTGACATGGCTGGGCCTCAGCTCCAATACGCAGAGAGAGAGAACAGAGCGAGAACAGTGGGGTCATGCAGGTTACTCGTCAGCAAGAGGCTAGCCGTATAGCGCACGCACACACACACACACACACACACACACAGAGAAACAAAAATACTCCCACCAGCCCCAATTTCCTCTTAGATTTTCCAAGTAATCCCTTCTTAATACACCTAATATAACACATCCTCTACACAAAACACACTTACATACTGTATATTAGTGCATCCTTTCTATTTTTGCTGAGGTTAATAAACATAAAATATAATGTGCCATAACATTTACACTGATCATATGTTCTGCTTTCCAGTAAGTTCAGATAAACAGTAATAGTTCATAAGTGTTTTCTCTCTATCAAACAGAGGTAGCCAGGTAACTTCACAGACATAGTACTTAAAAGGTTAACTAATTCTTAATATAATAAATATAATAGTAATGATTTAAATATTATTAATTACTCACTAATTACTTTACTCCTAAATTACACATCCAGGACCACAAGACTGACAAACAGTTTCTACTCACAGGCCATCAGGCTTGTGAACACCTCACGCACTACCTCTCCAACCTCTCCCATCTGAACTGTTTTTTAACTGGTCTGACTTTAACTGCACCTTACATTTACTGTACTGCTGCTGTCAGAATACTGTTTACACTCACTACTCACACAAAACACTATTGTTTACATTAGTTACTTACAACTTGCACTTTATGGCTGCTGCTCTTTATACTTGCACATAAAAGCACACATAACTTTTATAATTGTTTTAACTATAAAAAAAAGAAAAAAACTTTTTTGCTTCAACTTGTATTATTATACTTTATATATTTTGTATATATTTTTTATTATTTCTTTTTTGTTATCTTTATCTATTGGTAAATAAAGGAGCAGCAAAGTAAGAATTTCATTGTACAGTGTAACTGTCTGTTTCTGCTGTGCATATAAAACTTAATAAACTCAATAAAGACAATAAAACTCTTAAATCTTGAATCTGTGCAATTTAAAGGGACAAGGGGAAATCTGGCGGCACCTATCAGTTCTTATTTAGAAATAAATGGCCAGCCACAATAATCATTTTAAAAAGTAAGTTACAATCTCTACATTAACCCTGCACAACACAACCAATTATACTTGACCTAAATTATGTATTGAGTTCATGTTATTTTAAAAACCCAGAAAAGAGTCAATAAGGTATTATCAATAATTTACCTACACGCTGGATTAGATGAATAGTGTGCTCATTGAATTTGTTTGATGGAAGGTTGTTGGACTGTAAAAAAAAAAAAAAAAAAAAATTATTATTATATACGATTTTAATTAGGAAAAGTAATCAGGTTGCGCTAAAATTTGGAGTTTACTTTAAATCAGGACATTGGTTCTTGATCTCGTATTCACTTCAAAATTCAAAGGTAACCCTCACAGTCATGCAATAGCACTCACCTACTGCTACAAACATAATATAAGCTATTTAATACTGTTCACCTAGAGACACATGAGTAATGTGACTGCCTAAATTCAAATTAAGACAGTAATGTGATTTAAACTGTAGCACTGTACTATTGTAAACTTTATTTAGGTCAAAGGGAACACAATATTAACAATAGTTTTATAAAACTTAACTATATTGGTATATTAAACATCTTGCAAAGTGAGAAAGAGAAATATCTCCAATTTGACGAAGGATTGGTTAAAAACTGCTTATCAGACCCAGATTGACAGCTCTCTGTTCAACACTCCTAGCCTGCTCCGCAACGCACACAGAACTACAATCTTTATTCAGCTTTTATGTGGCAGTAACTGGATGGAAAAAGTCAGACATACAGACAAACAGACAAACAAAGGTGCAGGTGGACAGACAGACGAAAGAAAGAGGACAGTGGAAGCAACACAATAATGAATAGATGAACAGACAGACAGACATACAGACGGCTGGATAAAGGAATAACCTGGTGATAGGCAGCTACAGACAGGAGGTCCAGCTTGCAAGCTTTTGGTTATGCTGGGCTAATTTTTTTCTGACTGTTTTTTGGAGGGAGTTTAAGAGATATCAGCTGTAAGCATTACCCAAGATTAGGACCACCAAGTTCACACCAAGTGAAACACTTGTAAATTACTGTTCACTGGAAGATTATTCAAAGGGTACTGCATTGCTGCAATACATTGGTTTGCACCGCATTAACCACAAAACACTGACATACATACACATTGCCAGTGGACGAGATTATCTCTGTTACTCCAGATAAGCAAAACAGTTACTTGTTACTTGCAAATAAGGAGTTAGGGTGAACCCTTATTTAACTTTTATCCTTATTTAAAAAAAAAGAAATTATATATATATATATATATATATATATATATATATATATATATATATATATATATATATATATAATGATAAGAAGAACAGACATTATTTTTTTACACTGATAGAAAATGCATTCATTTAGCTAAATGAGGGACAGGACAATATAATGCTAAAATGATATGCAATTTGAAAAGAGAAAAAGGAATTGTTAAAAATGATGCTCAACTGGAGCCATTGTGATTTTAAAAAGCACACTTCTCTAAAATGAGAAATAATAATGGGTGTAAATCTCATGCAGGATGTATTTAACTAAATATTCTAATCCCTTCACATTGTTGGTGGCACTCAACTCTCTGTGGGGAGTGTATCAACTTTCCTTCACACACACAATCCCCTTGCTCCCCTGTGCTCATGCAGTGGGTGGGAGAACATGATATGATTACATTACATCCTTAATGGGTCTATTCCGTTCTAAAATTCAAACATTTATGCCACCTGCAGTGCCTGGAGGCAAACTCTCATACACTGCTTTTTCTAGCTTTTATATTTCACTTTCATTTTTTACTCCCCACGTCCATAACCCACCTTCCCCCTATTTTTCTCTGCCTCACAAGTACACACACACACACACACACACTGACCTATCTGTTATTATGACCTTAGGTGTATGAAGGACCTAAAAAATGGAGTCTCCCTTCAAAATATGGTATTTATCAATATATTGGATAATATGGGTTTCAGTGCCTACATACAGTACTGTGCAAAAGTCAGAGACCACACATCAGTTATTTAGTGTCCATTCCAAATGGCTGTTAATTACATGTTATTTTTTTTTAGATGTTTCTGAGGATATTAGACAAGTGAAAAACTGGAGAAACTGGGACTCCTAACAATTGAGCAAGACCTTTGAACAGGATAAAAGATAACTAGATAAAGATGGCTTTTATCTTTCAAATTGAAGAGAAAATCAAGCTCCAATCTTGCTTAAAATCTGAAAGATTCTCTTCCTTGGCAGCATACGACCAGATTTATAATAAAAGGAACTTTTAAATTTGAAAATAAAATAAGAATAAAAAATAGAATTGCACTTATAATACACTTACTCAAAGCTCTACAAATATGATGGATACTCTAAAACAATAGATACCCATGTACCCACACATACATAAAATAAGTAACACATATCTTAAATAAAAAAGGAAATAATCTAATAACATTTTTACAATATTCTCAAGTGGGAGCATTCTTAATAGCATCAGGCAGGGCATTCCATAAGAGAGGTGCTCAATTGTGACTAAAACTTATATACTGATGAATCCACAACAAGACATATGATTTAGGAATCATTTTTTAATGAAATGCAACACAAATGCAATAAACTTAAGATAAATAACGTGTCTAAACAATGCAAATATCTTAGAGTTCTATTCCCCACAATGTCAAAAAGTACATTAACCCAAAAAATGTATTTCCAGTGGGTCTCAAAGTCAGGATGTACAATGATTCCACTTTTTTTCTGAGGCTTGAGCAACTTTCTGGCACATGGCTGTTGCCAGCGTCACGATATTAGCATTGAATCCAGTGTTTATGAAAATAACATCTTTTTCTTTTTTATAGACCCAAAAAGTGACTTACATGGATTTTCACATCTGATTTTTTAAAGCTTTTGCTTCTGCAGTGTAACAGCGACAAAGTCGTTTAAAAAAAGTTAGTCATTCTTAAGAACTGAAAGGCATTTCTGTCCTTTTCCACAAATCTCCACTGAACAGGCTTTACAGGCTTGCATATCAAACAAACGACGAATGACAAAGACAATGGAGAAATGAAATAAAAAGCAAGTTTTTGGCAAAGCAGGAATAAAAAAAGTGATGAGAGGCAACACTGAGATTTGATCCATTTTAAACCACCCTCTCACGCAGGTTCTGATTGTCCTTCATGATCGCGTGACACGGGACTTCAGAAGCCTTCAAGTGCCTGAAGTGCCTGTTTGTGTGCTGCATCAGCCGACCTCACCACGGCACTGATGATACCGGTGCTAAAGCCCTGGCAGCGACATCACAAAATGCTAAAACATAAAGCTGCTTCAGCCATATTAAAGCAGAAGAAATGGTAACTGCACCATAATAAGTACGCACATTGTCAATTATCTGAAACACATCAGCCAATAAAATTGCAGGGCTCCCATGCCTTATAAACTATTTACAGAAACTTCATTCATTTATTGCAATCTGTAACATAACCCTAAGAGGTGCTTTGGTTTGTATTTGGGAGGCCAGATTTCTATCTATTAGAGCAAAAACCCTTTACCGCATACGTTATGGATCTGGCAATTCAGTGACCTGTTGACATTCTTTGTATATCGTAAGAGCTTTTGAATACCGTAAGAGCTTTTGTAGCCTTTGTTCTACTCATGGCCCGCAGAGGACAATGTAAGACGCGAATGAAATGGGAGACGAGGCTAAACAAAAAAGCCAAAGCAGAGTGGGAAATGATCTTAAGTAAGTGGACACAGGTAGCCTATTCCCCATTAGTTACCCAAAAGCTGTGTAGACTGTTCAGCCCCACCTTTGCAGTATAACTCCTCATGACCCAGTTTCCACAGAACAGGTCATGTACAGTGCAGGGATGGCGTCTCTTCGATCACACATCCTCTCAAAGCAAAACAAAGATCCCAATCAACTTAACAGTTCTCTTATTAAAAAAATAACACACTCAAGAGCAATAAAGAGGAATAGAGTCCTCTCTTCATTTATATTATATTTACAGTTTATACTTTTTATATTTATTTATATTTATATATATATATATATATATATATGTGTATTTATAGATTTTTATATATATTTATATATTTACACACATCAAATAAAACAATTGTACAACTATACACCTGAATAAAAGGATACAGTAAGCAAGAGGTACTGAAGTGTATGGCTTGATTGAAAAAAAAATCAGTTTTTTGTTGTAAAAGAAAAAAAAACATTTTAACTTAAAACTATTTTTAACATTTAATTATCTGGGCATTTTTAAAAAATCCCTGGAAAATCCCTGGATGCCCAGACAACGTCATTAAATTGGGTTGTACCCCCAGGACAGTGGCAATCTTGACTTGAAGTGCCATGAAGGGCAAGTTTCGAGTCTCCAGGGTGACACCCAGTTTCAGCTCTCTGTGACAGTATACAAACACGCACATGCACGCACACACACTCATACATACACCATGTCACAGTTTTGGTCCAGTTGAGACACAAAAGTCCTTGTGAATTAATGCTGATTATGATGACCAGTGTAAGATGAAGACAGCTCTGTTCAGGATTTCCAGAAGAGTGAATTTGCGTTTCACATCTGCCTCAAGACGTTCAGTATAAATATCCCGCTTAGCATAAGTCCAGTGCCTCATTTTCGCGGAGAACCAAAGCATCGCTCCTTGGCTGTTGAGTCTGAAGGGTGTCACCCCCACGGTTGTCACCCATTTAAGACCCATTACTTTATGAAGTTCTGACTACAAAAGCCAAGATGTGAGTGAGATGCTGCAGCAAAGACAAATGCCAGCAACTCTAGCTCCCAGTCCATGGAGTGCCAGTTTAGTGTCCAATTACGGGGCTTGATCTGAAACCATTCCGAGCACAGTAAAAATCGATTGTCAGCCCTTTCAGGATCCTCCTTCAAGGAGGCAAGATTTCTCAGTAGTACATCCATAAGACAGAATGCTAGCAGATGATTGATACTCCTTCAGCTGTGACCAGCTGTCCACTAGTGGGATCATATGTTCCAGCCAGGTAGTACAGGTCCTGGCTGTGGTTGCTGGGCTTCCTCATGTGGCTGAGGCGCTCATATTCAGCACGGCTTACTACCTGGCACTTATGGGAAATGGTCTGGACGTCATTTTCATCCTCGTGACAAGACTGGTACAGGGCATGCTAAGAAAGCAAAAAAAAGAACAAAGGTTAAACACGCACCTATAGGGAGCACATGTAATATGTATTATATCATCACTGTCCAATGAAAAATATGTACCTCCAATTTTGTCATTTTTTTTGTTTTCTACATCATTTAAACACGATAGCTGTCGGTTACACTGTGTGAAGAATTTAATGATTAACGGACGAATAGAAATGCTCCAAAATAGTCTGGAAAAAACTCTGGTTTTATTAACTTACATTGAAAGTAAAGACTGTTTTTGTTCTCTCCTGTGAAGTTGCAGTTTTGCAGATACTTGTTTTATATTGGACAGCAACGATATACAAGATTATAAAATTCCCATAAAGGAGAAGAAGCTGTTTGGACTGTACCTTGCCATCTCGGTGTCTTTTGCCGAGTTTAGTCTCTTCAGGGTGGTAGAACCATTTCACCTTTACAACCATATTGCTAGCCCAGGATTCCCACAGGCTCTCAATGCGGCCAATATAGGGGAGGTGAGGACGGCCAGAAGACAGAAACACTGCACAGTCACCCACTCTGATTGTATCTTTCCCTCGCACAATGGCCTTGTAGAAGAGTTTCCGTGCCTTTCCCTTCAGTCCTCGTCTCTGATGACAGACATATAGCAGTCCTTTATGATCAGCTTTTTTTTATGAATGTTTCAAGTGTTAAAAACTTTGGCAATTTACTGATTCTCAGAAATAAACAAAGCTTTATCAATAAGAGACTCACCTGGGTGGGGTTCCCAGACCACCGCCATAGCTGACGTGCTGGCAAAAATGATGATGAATTTGGTGCCCTGTCTGACATCTTCTGCTTTTTAGGAAAGTCCTTGGAGGATTTGGATTGTGCTGTAGACAAGGAGTTGCTAGGGATATCTTTTCTCCTTTGATGCTTGCTTGTACCATTGTTGACCACAGCCTTTGGACTGTTAACAGTCATGGTTTTAGCACTAAAAGCATGGCGTGGAGGGGCAGTTGGTGACTCTGGGTGCTGCTGCTGTTGGAGGACTGTATGACGGGAGGACAGGCAACCCTGCAGGAGAAGCCGAGATGCTTCCTCTTCATCTGAGCTGTAAGAGGAGTCATTGTCAGAGGAGCAGACACTAGAACTGGACAGCGACCCTGAACTTGATGAGCTAGAGGAACCTGAGGACGAAGAGGAGACAGAAAGACGAGACAGAAAGCGTCCAGTGTTTCGCATTGCTGCTCTTCTCGCATCTTCTTCCTCTTCATCTTCATCCATGTCTGAATAGGAGCTGAGGCAATCACTATGGCAGTTCAACCCATAATCTGTGTATTCGCCAAGACCTAGACCCTGAGATTGCTTCCGCATGCCAGATGAACCCTTAAGAAGCTGACTGCTACTCCGCTTGGTGTCTTTTACCAACAGCATTGATTGGGAATAGTCCATGTGAGAGGTCAGTTCTCCCATGCCTTTGTTCCCAGAGACCTTTTCTATTCTCCCTGCTCTAGATTCAAATTCTGCATTTCCAAGAAGCATGAGTGCTTTTCCATTCTTTGTCTTTGGGGAAGTAACTCCTTCATGGTCCAGTTTGACCAGGTACTCTCTCCTGTCTCCTGTCCTTTTTCCACGAGAATTAGAGCTACTCTTATGACCAAGAGATAACCCAGAAGTTGGTTGCTGATTACCAAAGGAGGTATAACCATTAGCGATGCTGCTGAAGGAATCAACTTCAAAGGACGTGCTGAAGATACCTTTAGCTGGCGTGGCCATAGTGGAGCCAGCCAAGGGGCCAAACATGTCAGTCTCCTTTTCTCGCAGAGTTCTCCTGGACAGTCCGTTGAACTGAAACAAATCCAAGGTAGGTTTCCTTTTGGACATGGCAACTGCTGGCCATGTGAGAAGAGAGGAGGCACTCCCAGTTACATTCTCAGACAGACACTTCTTTGTTGACAAATTGACTGATTTGGGTCTTCCTGTAAAAGCCGATAGGGAAAAGCAAAAATGGGATTAGCAATGAATACATTAAACTTCAGTCAATTAATCATATTATGACCTATTTGCATTTGTTCACATGTTCACAACAAAGTTTGTTCACAGAGACTCAGAAGAGGATGAAATCAATATGTCTGAGAACTTCAAATGATGGTAAATCTGATTCCTTTCTTTTGTTGTGCTTTTTCAGATAAGATCTGCTGAGTACATGTAGTT
Source organism: Megaleporinus macrocephalus (assembly GCA_021613375.1). Classification (NCBI taxonomy): domain Eukaryota; kingdom Metazoa; phylum Chordata; class Actinopteri; order Characiformes; family Anostomidae; genus Megaleporinus; species Megaleporinus macrocephalus. The sequence goes on along the minus strand of CM038715.1, from coordinate 11,731,161 downwards.
GGACTAGGACATTTTAGCCTTCAGTTAGTCCTACGGCACTTCTGTGAACTCTATAGCTGAGTCATAACATAACCCTCAGGCACCTCCATCCACATTTACTTAGTATAATACATAGCATTTGCTCCTTCAGTCAACACCTGCTTTCTCTTGGTAATGATCAAGTGATATGGGTTGGCAAACATTGTTATTGAGAAACAGTGTTAGTGTGAAACCTTAACAGAAACATTAATAACAGTGAACCATAACTGGGTAAAACTGGGTTAAACTGGGTGTTACTGGGTTTTAAGAAAAGTAAGTCACTTGGTTTTCACTCACCTGGCTTTGCCATGACTGCCTTTCCAGGTTCTGTGTTGCCATGCCACTCTGAAGACGCAACACTCTGCTGAGTGCTCTTCTCCTGAGTGGAGCTCTTTCGTCTTCGGCGAGTTGGAGGGGTCAGGAGGGCTGGTGATGGCTCTGCACCTGCAAATCAAAGATCAAAAAGCATTTATGGCATATTTTAATCTACAAGTCTGTGTCTGATGATATATATACACACATATATATATATATATATATATATATATATATATATATATATATATATATATATATATATATATATATATATAGAGAGAGAGAGAGAGAGAGAGAGAGAGAGAGAGAATCAGAGAATCAGAACATAGTGTAAACTTACAATATATTTGGTAACCAGGAGGAAGAAGGCGAATGTTAGGTAGAGAAATCCAACCTCGATCTCCATCATCAAATTCCACCATGACACAGCCTTCCTTCTGCTCCTCTCCAGGGCCACCTGTGTAAGACATCATCCATATTCAACTTTCAGTATGCCAAGAGCATCAGTTGGATTTGTAAGTAGAAGGACAGATATTATATTATAGTTTTAATTTGTTGAAATATTATTGCTGTGCATACAGTATTCTATTTTTATCTCTATATCTCTATATCAAAACAAACAGAAAAAATCTAAATCATAGACATGAATTTGGCATCACCGAATATAAACCATTTAATTATGTCCAATTATTCATCACTGTAAGGACAAAACCTACATATCTGTTACATTTTATGTTTTGTGTATAACATTTAAAAAGGCCTTTACAGAGCTTTACAATACAAATAGAGCATGCAATAGAAATGCTCCAAAATTGGCAGGATAAAAATATTGTTTCATTAACTTCTATTTAAAATTAGCAATGTTTTTTTCTGCTGTAAAGTTGCCATTTCGGAAGATTTATGAGAATTTGTCCTGACAGCATCACATTAAATGTTAATAGCACTAACTCCCAAATTCCAGGGGTTAAGTGAGTAAAGTGTACATGTGTTTCAGAGTCTTGGAGGTGCGTTTACCTCTCCGGACATAACCAGGATACAGACACCTGGAGCGTTCACTCCAATACGAACATACTCTTGTTCCGTCAGTAAGAGCCTCCACTGTCTCCAGCCGCACATCCAAAACCTAAAATTGCACACAAACTGTATTTCAGTCCAACTTGCAACGCTAGCAACACATCATATAAAGAACTTCATAGAATGTGAACCAAATATTAGAAAGAAGCGCTAAATTCAGCTGCTTGGTCGAAGGCTGATTAAATGTACAGATTTAAACAAAAAACACAGTTGACTCAGTGCCATGGCACCGAAATCCAACACACAAGCTCACACAGACTGCAGCTCACACACCCCTCTAAGCCCGCCCATGGGCAACCCTGCCTCCTGAGAGCTTGTTTTGTGATTTTGTTCCACCGGACACTTTTTTCAGTCTGAACTAGGTATCAAAAGACAGGAAATCGGCATCAATGAATGGGCGTCTGCATGGGAACAATGAAATAAAAGAGGGGGGAAAAAAGAGCCTAAATCGATGGCTTTATTGTGAAGCTGCCAGCTTCCCTCCTACTACACAGCCTGCCCTGGCACAGACAGTGCACTGAGCGCTCTTTCAGGCCAGGCTCAAACGAGGTTGCTGTGGTGAGGGCCCTTTGACGGAGCAGGCAGGTGGGAGATTTAGTTCTTGGCCCAGATCTGCAGGTATGGCAGTTGGAAGCAAACAGCTGATAAGAGACTGAAAGGCGGTAAGGGAATGAAGAGATATCTGTGAATGAGGCGGCTGATGTGTGCTTGCTAGCAGTTAGCTAGTGACTGATGCTCTAGTTTTAATGTCTTGGGAAATGTTTAGTTTCGTTAGTGTATTAATTTGTCAGTTGTTTGTCAGTAAAATCAGATTACAGTTCCCATACAGCCATGTCAAGAAGTATACCCTGTGAAAAGTTTAACAAATTTTCAGCGTATTGGGACAAACGATACCAGTATTTATGTCAAACTAAAACCAGGTGCACCAGATCAGGTGCTAATAATTGGAACACCATTGGAGAATATGAGCTAAACATCAGATATCTGATTCAGTCTGCTCTGTAGTATTGGAATTTGGTAGTTTTGAGGCCTTCAGAAGAGCTTCTGAATATTAAAAAACAATCCTTTCACTATCTAGATGAATATCTACAAATAAAGAAGATTTAAACCAAGTGCCAACATGTCTAGGCAAGGCTGCCACAGCAAATCTAACCCAAGATGCAAAAAGAAGCCTTTACGACTCCCAAAAATTCATCACAGAATCTCATGCCATTGTGGATGTTAACGTAAATGCATCAACTATTAGAACGAGGCTGCACATATTTGACCTATACGGAGCTGCGCCAGAGGGGAAGCATTTGCTGTCTAAAAAGAACACCACAACAAGACTAAAGTTTCTATGCAGACCCCAGGACCTCTGGAACAATGTGCTATAGGGCAGGTGAGTCTAAAATAGAGTGGTTAGGCCAAAGTACCAGAAGCCATGTTTAGGCAGCATTGATGGGAAGAATCTCCTGTCAACTGTAAAACATGGTGGTGGAAATGTAGTGGTATGGGGCTGCTTTGCTGCCTCAGGACCTGGCCAACTTGCAATCATAGAATCGACTATGAAGTCTCTTTCATACCAGAGAATGCTTCAAGAGAATGTGAGAGCATCTGAAAAAAAGTTGAAGCTGAAGAAGTGGATCTTCCAACAGGATAAAGATCCCAAACATACAAGTAAAACCACCAAGGAATGGCTCAAAAGAAAGAAATGAAGGGTTATGGAAAGACCGAGTTAAAGCCCAGATCTAAATCTCATTGAGATGCTGTTGTGGGATTTGAAACAGGCTGTACATACAAGAACCCCCTCAAACACTGCACAGTTAAAAGAAGTCTGTATGGAGGAAACATTTCTCGCTGTTGATGCCAGAAACTGGAAGACAGTTATAGGAAAAACCTACATATAGGTTCTGTCAAAAGAGACAATACCAGTTAGCAAAGTGTACTTACTTCAAAAGAAGAATATTTTAACTAATAACTGTAAAGTCAGATTTCTTCTGAGATTTGTTATATTATGTAACATTCATCTAAACACATTGTTTAGCCGATGATCAAATACTGATATGCTCACAGATGTCAAAAGAATTTTTTTTTATTTACAAACTATAGCCAGTATGCTGATGCACTGACATAGATACAAACATATGTAGACACAGGTGCATACAAACACACATATATATCCAAACCTAGACCTGATCAGGTTACTGGTGAGAACAATGCAAAGCATGCAGGTAGGAAGAGCTGCAGGGAAACCTAACTAAAAAAATCTAAGTTTTCAGCACAAAAATACTGCTTTCACTCTGTATTTACAGAAAAAGCATATTTATGCTTTGGTGTTGCACACATGCCATAGTTGTTCGAACAAAATCATGTATCTCTGTTTTTGTTTTGTTTCTTTTTACTGAATTTGAAGATGCCAGTTATCATTTACATCATTTTAAAATGAAATGTTCTAAAAATTTCGCTCGATTAGCTTTAGTTTAATGGTAAGAATTTTTTTCTCTTCTCTTTTCACCTGTAAAGATATCATGATATAACGTTTTGTCATGACAGTGACAATATACTTCAGACACCTGGCATACAGAAACAAAATGACAGTCTCAACCTAGACAGCCACTCTTTGTTTTGCTTTTTTGAATAATCATGTACTGTAGTGGTTTGTGGATTGTTTCATGAAGTGATATCTTTAGACATTTTGTGTTGAATTTGAAGATTGCTCTTCATAATCATAAACTTCTGTCTCTCTAATATGTCAGCGAGCGAGGCTGGGGGGCTGGGGAACTAGGCCTGCGATAGGCGGTCCCTCATGTCAAAAGCTCGCTCAGGCAGTGAGACGGTCTCTTTTTTTCCCCCGTCATGAAACAGAGACGGAGAGAGATGAATGAAAGAAGCAACGCATGTAATGTATTCAAATGAATGCACGCCAACAAAGCGCTGTTGGTTTACGGTGTATAATCAGCTCCACTCTCCCCGTCGGCTTAGATAAACTATGCGTGTAAGTGTAACCCACAGTTCAACCCCAAATATGTTCATAAATAAATAGATAAATAAATAATAAAACAATAAAACAAGCACCCCTGTAAATCCCCCTGAGGGAGTAGAGCAGAACTAACGGGGAACAGTCATGTGCAGTAAGCACCTGTAACAGTATATGCTGGGATACAGGGAACTGCTGGTCCGAATTAAAAGTAAGTCTCTAACCTGGAGCGACACGCTTACAGCAGTGCCAAAACATGAACTGGGCCCTTTTAGCAAAAAACACCAGGTCCTCCCATGCAAGGAGACACACAAACACACACATATCCCAACATACTGTCTCTCCACATTTATTACAACCAGATGCTGGAATGTTTCTCTGCTGACGAATTTGTGCTCAATGAGATAAAAAATTAGCAATAAAATGCACATATGTAAAATGCACTGCACGCCTTTAGTCAGATTTGAACCCTTCATACACCAATCCTGACAATTTACATAGCTAGCAGCCAAGAAACTGCTTCTCAGCACACATACACACACAGCAGACACTCTCACAGATGTTCGGAATCAGTCAAATATCACTGAGTACAAGTAAAAAAAGAAAACATAAATCAGACACCTCAATAACTAAATAAAATACATTTTTCAGTATTAATGTGTTCATATTTTTATAGCTTCCATTCCTTTTGGGAGACTTGCTTTCAGGGTTTAAAGCAAATCTACAGTGATCCGAGAAATCCCAAACACATTCAATGATATTGAGGTCTGGACCCTGGGGTGGACAGTGAATTGTACTGCGAACCCCACCGGCTTATTTATTCTATTTGCAAAACATCTTTTTTCTTGTATTTCTTTTTCATGGCAATGGCTTCTTGACAGCTACACTTTAAGCAAAAGTGAAGCTTAATTTTCTCCTTTTTTTACATGTTCAAAATACTGGTCAGTCTTTATATTTCTTCGTAATTGTTTGAATTCTCAAAAATTCTGTTTACTTACTTTTTCTTTTTGTAAATGGATTATCTTATATCTTAAATAAATAACTTCATGGCTATTTTGACTGGACAGACTAAATAAAGCATGCTACACAGTGCCACAGCGGCAATATTAAAGGGTTTAAAAGAGTCTCACCGCTTCCTGAAGCAACTGTTCCAGAGAGTAGATCCTTGGCCTGTTTCCTCTCTCACCTTCAATGACAATGCTGTAGCTGAGATAAAGAGAATCAGAGGAAGTTAACAGGGAGCAAGACTACTGTAAATTCAGCATGCTTTTAATAGCATGCTCATTCTGCTTTCCTTTTCCTTGTCAGCGTATTCTGCTGTAGACAACCATACATGAACCTGGGAGTCTTACATGTCAGGCAGGTCCAGTGTGTGCACGTAGGCAGCGTACAGCAGCTCGTCCTCCTTAGAGATCAGCACTTTCAGTCCGTCCCGCAAGGCCTCTTTGGTCAGGACACAGTTGGGCAGAGCTGGACAAAGAATGGAGGCATAAACACATACGAGTCATATCGATTGTTGTATCAATGTGCTAAGTGGAAATAATCTTTGAGGGACCCTGAAGGTCTGGATAATTGCAACAAGTCAATTTTACCTACTAGTTTCTGATTACTTTTTTGTTGGACCATGGTAATATTATCAATAGCATTTGGTTGGTGTTCTGTTTAGAAAGTAGACTAAATGATTTGCCATAAAAAGGAACCACTGTCATCCCACAAATGACTTACTGCAGCGCTTCTTAACCTTGGTTCTGGAGTTCCTCTATTCTGACACACAACTCTGGAAATGCTTATTTATTAGCTAGTTATTTGGATCAGCAGGGAAGATAATAAAATATGCAGGACAGGGGTACTTCACAACTCTTTAGGAAGGTTTGTAACACCTGAAGTAATCCTTCGATTCACTAATCCAGTGGTATTTAATTAGAATTCAGTTCAGTCCAGTTAGAGGAGATTTGCTCAGGCCAAGGTCCGGACCATCATCATTTCTAACTTGTGTTATGGTTCAGTGCCTTATCCTGTTTACTGAAGTATTCTAGTATTAGCATCTTATACCATCAGCTACTGAAAGCCAACTTTTTACAAATACCGTTCAGTATATTTAAGTAAATTTATGGTTTAAATTCTGAACTGAATAAATTATTTATAAAGCTTCAAATATTTTTTTCCTCACTTCAAGTAAAAACAAGGGCTACATTTAAAAAAACAATGCTTTTGAAAAAAAGTGCATCTTTAAGTGTTTATTTATAGAGAAAGTAAATAAAATGTGCGTCTTCTTGTTAACTCAGCTTCACAGATTGACATGTTGGTTTTACAGAGCAGTGTTCTCTAAAACTAGTCTGGGTCCGGATCTGGACCGCGGTCTGCCTATTAGTGATCCCTTCTCTAATCTATTGCTGCTCTATAATAATAAATATAAATATATACATATACTATATAAATATATATATATATATATATATATATATATATAAATATATACATATACTATATAAATATATTAAGCTGATTTATTACAATGAAAATGCCTTTACATTGTTTCATTCAGTACATGAGGAAAACATGGATGTATTTGAGCAACAGTACCCTGATTTTTGCAGCCACTATGAGGGCAAGCGTGACATTAGCTGTACAGGGTGGGCTTATGTGCCTGCTCACCTGGCACTGTGTTCCTATTTTGATGCATTTCATCTTCTTCCTCATCCTCATCTCCTTCTGAGAAGCTGCTGTCATCATCCATGTGGAATCCTTCATCTGTAGTGAAACTCTCCAGCAGCTGGCTCATGGCTCGCCCTTTGGCCTATTAATGCAGCCACAAACCAGACTGTGAGCCCCTGAGCATAACTTTGCACTTACACACATATATGCATGAACACACATTTAAGAGAATTATATACTATCACTCAAACCTAATTTATGCACAACACTATTATTGGCCCATTCTAGGTACCCTTAACAGGTTTATTCTTGTATGCAATTTTCACAGCATTGCTCAAAAGCAACACCATAGTGACAGAGGTTTCGCCATTGCAGAAGATGTCTAGTTTCCATTTTACTACTGTGTCTCTAGGGCAAGGCATAGGTGATGAATGGTGTATGTGCAGGCTTATGGCTTTGTACTTTATCCGTTTTCTTATGGGGAGCAGGAATTTCCCTCTACACGCCCTCCGATTGGGCAGTCAAAGTCCTCTTGCAACACCTTGATGATGACCTCATGGAGGCCGAGGGTGACAGCCTCAACGCCTCTGGGGTAAAACTATTGACTGTTTTATTTAGACAATGCATGATTCAGCCTGTGAATTAGCAGGCGGATCCCATCTTATCTTTATTGTGGGCAGATTTATGAGGGGCCATGACAGTTCGAAACACGCGAGGTTGCATAATCCCTCTCAGCACGATGAGTTTTTTATGGCTACCATGAGGGCAAAATCGGTGAGATATAGGCCACGTTGATAATAGGACAACACTGATCGCTGTGGGGTGCTACAGCTGCATCTCTGTGAGCTGCTGCCCTGTTCAATTCTAACCTTTTATAGTACAACACTTCATATGCATTGAAATCTACAGAGAGCATCTCTCACCTGTTGGTTTTTCATTTTTCGGTTCCAGATGATGTCATCACTTTGAGATGGCACAGTTTCTAGCCAGCAGTTTCTCCTCTGAAACCATCATATGAAATGGATAAACAGTAGATAAGCTTAGGAAAGCAAGGAAAGTAACTGATTTAAATAACCTAACAGCAAAAACTATGTCCTACTGACCTTTCCCAAGATGATGGCACCCTTCCTAGTCGTCCTCTCCAGTTGATTGGGGATGGATTTGAGCATGCTATTAGAATGAATGCTGTTCTCTTGTGAACCTTCTCTCCACTTGAGCCCACTTGGTCTTTTCTCCACCTGTAAATGATTTCTCTCTGCACTGACCAGTGTTGGCCTACAGGGGGCCTTCCTCCTGTTCTTTACCTCCCCCTTGACAAGTCCCATGTTCACTGATCCTAAAGCAAGGGAGGGAGAGGAACAGAGAGTAGTTATGATCTGGCCTTTGAATTCAATTTAGACTCAATCTAAAAGTATGCAGTATTTACCAAGCCCTTGTCTCTTCTTCTTGCTCTTGACTTTCTGACCAGCTTCTAGCTCGACTGAGGAGGAGAAGGAGGGACCGCCAGCTTCGGACAGCTGCTCTTTAGAAGATAGATTTTTGATGTCCTCTGGCACATCTTCACTGTCATAGACGCCATCATCTTCCTCTTCTGCGGGATGAAGAATCGATTTAATGGATTGACATCCCGACTGGGCTTCAATACTCAGAGGGCATTGGAGGCAATTACTGTAAAAGCACTGTGATGACTCTTCTCACTGTATGATTTGTTCAATACTTAGCAAAGTTCACATTACGTGAGCCAAATGTGGCTACAGTTGTCAACGTTCGCAGGAACTGTGACTGTCACTGTGGCCAAGTCACTGACAGGTTTGACCACTTGGCTTTCAATGACCACCCACAACTAGCTGCCCCATCTCTGGCAACTGCAACCACATGCACGCACACACACCCATGCTCCAGAGTCACAGATCTCTATTGGCAGTAGCCCACTGTGGACAACGTGTCTCACATAGAGCAGAGATGGCACAGTAGCAACAGTGTCGAGTGTCAACACGGTGCCGACACACTTGTCACTTACAGGGCACTCATCAACACTCTCGCATGCCTGCAAATGTGAAAAGATAACTTTCAGGGTAATTAACACAGTGCCAACAGCAAGGCTCGGCTCAACCACAGGCTTAGCTCACATTAACATTCATTACAGCTATGGCTTCGCCCCCGCTTTGTTCCTTTATGGACCATTATTTCTTATAAGTGCTGATCAAATCATAGAGCGGAGCAGGTTAGAGGGTTTGATATGTCCCCTTTTTTTTCCTCACAGGGTGTGACATTCTAAAACCAGTGCAATGGCAGCTCACGTTGCAGCTCAGGTTTTGGGGAGACATGCCTGAAGAGAAGTCGTTAATATTTTTAACGGCGTGACAGATGAGCAGGGATGTCAGGGGAAGGGGGGGTTGGTAGTCGACATGGTGGGATACATCTCATTCCCTCCGTGGATAGGCCATAACTCACCCGGCTCGGACACCTCGCTGTCCAAAGTAGAGATGTCCTTTGCTGTCGTCTCCTGCATGCTGCTGGTCAAGGCTGCATCGGACAATGTCTGTGGCACTTGAGGCTGCAGGTGGGATGAAGCTGGGCCCATGCTGATCTTTGCCTTTCGTCCTCTTCGCATCATTATCCGCTGACCCTCTAAACTCTGACTGACTCCTGTTTCAGCACTCCCTATTAAAACAGGACCACAAAACGGTAATTAAAAGACTAACCAATGGATTTCTTCCCCAAGATCTTTCGGTATTGCTTCAACGGGAGATTTTGATTGACTGCTGCAACAATTGTTTTGAAGGACAAATCATATCCATGGAAAATTTATGCAGCGAGGCCCATTTTGTTCACTTGAAATAATTAAAAGGATGGCAATATGATAATTGCTTTCCAAACCCTTTATTACTTTGTCATGCTCATGTAACATTCCAGCATTTGTTTATGATTTTGGTTTCATTTGTCTCATCAACACAGACACTAGCTTAGGTGGCAGTGTTCCATATGTATACCTGTGTCACTGTGGCCTCCGGTCTTGGTGGTATGGGTGTTCTCTGCCAAAGAGCCAGAAGCAGACTTCTCTCTGTGACAAAGCATGCTCTCCACTCTGGAACCACGCTTGGCTTTGGCTTTCTGCTTAAGCTGGGCCATCTTGGAGCTCAGCAGTCTTGGCCTGCCTCTCTGTCTACAGGGAGCCTTCAATTGAGGAAAAAAAAAGATGAAGAAAGAGAAAAGAAGGAGAGAGGACAATAAGGAGAGTGAGGGAGGGAAAAGAATTTGACGTTTTAAAGCTAAAAGTGAAACACTCCCTTTGGGAATCTATTATAAGACTCTTCTCCTTACTATACTATTACTGTGCAGATTTGTATGCATATGCTTTTCTTCTCCACTGCACATTTAAAACTATTGACCAAGCTGTAAATACTTAGGAGGACAGCTGACGCTACCTTGCACAGTTATAGAGGGAAACTCACCTGTGTGGTGCTGATGTGGTGGTAAGTGCTATTGGCCATCTTCTTCCTCTTTCTGTGTTTGTCTCCGCCTCCAGCCAGTTCCTCATCCGCAGCCAGCAGGCCCGGCCCTGCTCCCGCCGACCTGTCCATCACAACAGAGAGAATTCATGAGCGGAGTGGGGAGCAAGGGATGAAAAGGAGAGATCAGAGGGGAGCGGAGGGCTTGCCTTCCCTCTTCGTGGCTTTCTAATAACCCTCTTTTCAGCCTTTGATGAATGGAGAGGCAGGGGCCCCTTTCCCTGCCGCATGCTTGAAAAATTGGGATCTGACGGCAAACCGAGAAATATCTGAGTGAAGTGCTGGTTAAGCAACCTCCCACTCATAATTTTGTTTGTTCTTTTTTCCCTCTTGTTTCTCCCTCTGCCTATTTTCTTACTCCTTTTTTTTTTCATTCGGCACCAATGGTTTTAGGGCAGTGGATTCCGGCATTACATTAATACAACCCTCTCTCTCTTATTACCATATCAATGCATCTCTTCCCATACAAAGAAGCACAATTCAGTGGCCTTCGGGAGGGCTACTGAGCGTGAGCGAGGGAGTGAGTGAGTGTGTGTGTGTGTATGTGTGTGTGTGTGTGTGTGTATGTCTGCCAGCCATCTAGCAGACCTATTAAATTGAAATTGGGTTGAGCTTACACACACTCCATGCGGCCCATGGTCGGGCTCTCGTTTTGCTGTGTGCGAGTGTCAGCGTTTTTGCCCCCTGAGCTGCAGACAGCCACTTCAAAGCCGCCACAGGCTCGCCTTAGTCACTGCTCAGAGGGGCGGGCCCGCTGTCAGACGGCCTGTCAGTCACGCTGGAAAGATTGGCAGGCTGGTGTCAGAGGCTATAGTGGTGTGTGGTTGGTGAATGCCATGCCCCCATGTCCAAGCCACTGCTGGCACAGTGACAAAACAGACAAACTACAGCAGAGCTCCATGCAAGAGGTCTTTCAGTATTCTATACACTGAACATGTGCTCTAATTAAGATTTTGGATTTCATAGCTATTGGAATTCTAAGTAAATATAAGTTACCAATCTAAATGTCCCTTTTATCAGTTATCATAGCTAAGCAAAAAATGTTATGGTCACAGGTTAGGCCATAGACATTTGCTTAGCTCTGCAACCATTGGTTGCATTATGTATATCTTCACCATGAGGAAAATATTAAGAAGATACCAAAATGATCAGGCTAAATAACTGGCTAACCATGTTCAGTCCTAAACCAGCTCTATGCATAACCTAATAGGGAACATGAAAACAGAAAAAGACGTATACAAGATGTATAGAGAGATATCCCTGCTGTTCAAATACACAGATACAGCCACACTTGCACAAACACAAGCCCAAAAGAGGACAGCGTTGGCTGTGTTGCGCTTCGCTCTTCCGCTCAGCTGTCTTAGTGCTGGCTGGCTGCCCTTTACTCTGGCCAGTGCTGTCAGAAGGCATCAGTGTCCTGTGTACCCAGAACCCCGCCCCCCCTTGCCCCTCAGCCCCGCTACAAAAGCCCCCAAAAAGGAGGGGTGGTGGGATGGGGAGGAGGGCTTGTCTGTACAGACAGCCAGGAGATACATGGTCAGGACAGATGGGTGGTGGGGTCAGAGATGAGGGGAGGTACAGCACAGTCCAAAAAACTTAGTGGGGACGCTTACTTTAGCACACACGAAACTTTTTTTCTGTAAACTGTAGCCAAAGCCTGTGCCCACAGTAGCGGATAATTTCACTGAGAAAAATAAGCAAAAATGAGACAAGACACTATTTATGCCCTTTGTAGAGGAACATTTCAGGACAAAAATAAAACAAATAAGGACAATTATCATTAGCAATTTTTTCCACTGCTGATATGAATATAAAACACCTGCATGTAATGTACACCCACACTCACACCAACCTGCATCGGCAGTTGCCTACCTGACAGACACCAAACACAGCTCTTCTCTTACACCATGCCAAAGTAAGAAAGCTTAAAAAAAGTTATAGAAAGAAAGAGTGGAGAAGGGAGATGTGAGAGAAGGAGATTCCAGCATACAACTAGAATGGAAACCAGAGAACAGTAAGTGAAATATAAGGAGATGGTATGGAGAGATAATGAGACAGAGAGAGAAAGGGGGAGAGTGTGTGTATGTGAGAGACAGAGAGAGAGACAGAGAAAGAGAGAGAGAGAGAGAGCAAGAACAGTCCTAAGGGAGTCTGTTGGCTGACCTGAGCTGCAGGGCTGGATCGATAGACACTAACCTCTATCGACCTGCCACCGCACTCAGCATAGATGCAACTATCTAGCCCTGATATCCAACCCAAGTACCCCACCACTCCCCAACTATACTCCCAGGAACCCCATAAAACAACTCCAGCAGTTGCACTCCCCGAACAAAAATATTTTCTCTAAATGTAATAGAACAAACATACATACATTTAGTTTCAATTGCGTATATATATATATATATATATATATATATTGAGAGAGAGGGAGAAGCACATATATATATATATATATATATATATATATATATATATATATATATATATATATATATATATATATATATATATATATATATATATATATATATATATATGTAGACGTTCAGTACATCACTTTTTAAAGTGCACAATGCCCTTTTCTCACTTTCTGTCATGTATCTCTTTCCTATGTTCTTTCTCATGCCTTATCTTTCTACATCTCTCTCTGTCTCAGTACAGGCATGATGCTCTCCAGCCTGGCTTTCTTTTCATCCCCACCTACTGCACCACAGCTTCCATATTGACTCACACGGTGGCCATTAGGGGCCAGAAAGAGGCTTTTCCTTATCTAAGGAAAAAAGAATGGAGCTTTGCTCTGTGCAGAGGAGGTATTCTCTCTTTGACACAAAGTGCATCTGTATTCCGCGTCCATTGCATTTGAATACAGTACAGAGTGTCTAAACCTCCCCAATGCCACGAGAGAGCAGGTCGCCGTGGAAACTCAAGCGTAACCTGACACTGGCTCTGGAGCTGGCTTCGCTGGCTGATTGTTTGGGCTCTGCGAGGGCCTTGGCGGGGCTGCCTATTAAAGCTGTGAGCGGAGCTGACAGAAACGGCCCTGCCCCCGCCCCGCCTGTCGCCACCCGACGACGACCTCCTGACCTCTTGACCCTCGACGACCCCTCCCCAGCCCCTGTGTCAACCCCGAGTCACATTCCTGCTGTTAGCAGTCAAGCGTGTGTGTATGTGCGTGTGTGTGTGTGTGTGTGTGTGTGTGTGTGGAGGGTAGAGTGTGGGGGGGTGTCTCAGACACACTGCCGGAGAATTCACAGCCCCCTAATTACAAAGGCCCTTCTCCTAAGAGAGGTCAGGATTACACAGTAATGCCATTCAGAGCAGTGGATTGATTGGAAAGAGAGAGAGAGAAAGAGAGAGAGAGGGAGAGGGAGAGAGAAAGAAAGAGAGAGAGAGAGGGAGAGGGAGAGGGAGAGGGAGAGAGAGAGAGAGAGAATACTAGAAGTGGCTGTGCATTGCAGGTTGATGAAGTTCCAGCTTTTAGGTCTGAATTCACACACATCTCTGTTGGGAAAAAAATGGCCAAAAGTATGTGGACACCTGGCCATCACACCTATGTATGAGCTTATCGAACATTCCATTCCAAAACCATGGGCATTCAAATGGATGGGCGGCTTACCACAAGATTTTAGAGTATGTCTACGGGATGGTGTACTCAAAACTCAAAAACTCAAAACTGTTGCCACATGCATATGAAATAAAATATTTTGTTTGCATCAAAACTACCCTTCACTGGAATGGATTCATCATTTCAAAAAACAAGTTTCCACTGCTCCAGAGTGGCAGAGTGCATGCACCTGCTTGGCCAAGGAAACCCATTTCTTGAAACTTCTGATAATGCATTTCTCGCAGCGCAACATCTGCACCCGGTAGTCTTGCTTTGTGAGTTTGTGTGGTTGACCACTGAGTTGAGATGACAGCACTCACTGTTGACTGGGGCAGATCTAGCAGGACTGAAAAAATGTCACAAACTGACTTGTGGCAAAGGTGGAATCCTATGACAGTGCCATGTGCAAATCACATGACAGCCCTGCTCCTAAGACTTGAGCTTGGTGGCAACTGCAAGGCGACCTGTTAGCACTGTTACCCTCTCCTAATGACCTATGACCTCTTACAGCCTCTGTCTGCAATACTCTGCCTTGGGATGCAACACTCCATAAGAGAAAGAGAAAGAAAGAATAAGACAAAGAGAAAGAGAGAGATGGTAAAATAGGGGTCAAATAAGAATGCTTTCTGTAACTCTAATGCACATAAGGCCCACATTTACTCTGAGATTGTTTAACAATGGCTGAATTTGTTCGACATGAAAAATATGAACCACAAACAGCAAGCCAGCAAGCCTGTGCTTCCTTCTTCCCTTGAGGTACTCCAAAGCAGGACTTTACGACTCTGATAAATTCCAGTGGCAGGAAGTTGTCATTTGTTTTATTTGGCGGAGGGCATTATTAATGGCGTGGATAAATGCAGAGTGGGTAAAGTATGTGTAATTAAGCTCCAGCTCCCGCTTCTCATTAACGCTCCACTAATCAGCCTGGCCCATAATAAAATAGGAGTTTTCTTAATCAGGTAGGGTAAACTGGTTTGACCGAGTTTATCAAAACGTCTAAGGCCTGGCGTAAACAGAGTCGCATCTCAGGAGAGAAAGCACATTTATCATGGTGATAACTTCCTGCTCCGACTTTGTGCAGGCATTCGGACACTTCATTTTATCAAATTAATATTGTTGGCGCGACAGGGGGTTAGGAGGAGTCGCAACACTTGTAGATAATCAATGGAAGTTATAAATATGATTAATGAAGGGCTCTTTGCACTGATTAAGCACTTAGTCTGCTTCGTTTAAACTGATACCAGCCTTTGAGCCTCATTTACTTACACACAATGAGTGGCAGGGACCACGCCGACAAGCACTATTTACAGCATCAACTGGATGCAGCCATCCACACATAAATATATATATACATTTTTGTTGATTTTGAGTTTTCCACATCACTTGAACACACCAATGGTCATTTACATTGACAATTTCATGATGAATGGACCAATAGAAGTGCTCCAAAATACCTTAAAAAATTTTGGTTCCATTGACTTACATTTAAAGTAAAGTAAGTTTTTGGTCTCTCCTGTAAAGTTGCCATTTTGGAAATAAATGTTTTTCATTGGAGAGCGCTGATATATATGTATATATATTTATACACACACACACACACACACACACAAAGCAGCCTTAATTCAGTCTCTTTGCACTGCTACAGTCAGACAAGCCCCTCAACCAGAATATAAGACATGAACAACCTCAGGCTGCTGCTCTGCATATGATAAAAGAGATGCTTGAAATCAGTTTAATCCATAAAACTCTAAAGCTTTAAACCTAGGTCTTGGACTACACAGCATTCTCAATGGAGATTCTTCTTCGAAAGAAAATGAAGTCCAGAATAATCCGTAGTCCCTAACTAGGAAATTCATTCTAAGAGTCTGTATCTTGGCCTACACTTTGCATCATCACTCTCATAATGATATAATTTACATTTTATAGTTACCAAAAAATTCATAGTAGTTTAGTCTTAAAAAGGACAAGCATATGGCTCGAGGAGTTAACACTATCACATCTAATGCAATGTCAGCAATACATTCAAAAACTGAAATCTTAAAATCTGCCCCAAGGACGTACTGGAAATAACATATAGTCAGATGTGCCTATTTTCTATCACTATAAAAAAAGTATAATGTTGTGTGTGTAGTTACAAGCACTATGATAAGTTGTAAGCAGTTGTATGTGCACATTTAGAAAGGAATTTAGACTGCCAATTGCTTACTACTGATTTGTTTAATCAGAGTAACAAGCTATTTCAGCTTTATGTAGATTAGTAAATGCAACAACAGCACTCACTTGACCCTCTTGAGGGTATCTGTAGGGGCAGGGGGTCCTGGGGTAGGCTTGCGTTTACGTGGCCTACCCGGGCCTCGGCGGGCTGGGCTTCTCGAGGTATCCTCTTTCCTGTGAGAAGACACACACACACATGCCCAAAGCTTGTCAATCACTCTAATTCACACTAATGATGTTGTATAGAGGGAAACACTAAGCTGGCCTAATTGCTAGTGTGGCCAGGGGAAGGGGCTTAAGCTGGCATGGGGGTTTTAACCCGCTGGTCAATGGCTTAAGTAAAGAGGACGCTGCACACGCTGGGTGGTCTTAGCTGTTGAGTTTGAGTGGAAAGAGGAAGAGAGAAAGGCCTGGAAAGTGCCTAGAAGAGTGTATGTGTGTGTGTGCTGCAGTTTGGAAGGAGGTTGTGTGTTTTGTGTGCATGACACTGTATGTGTGATTGCGTGAGGGTGGTCTGTAGCTCACTCACTGGTGGTCATGTTTTCTCTGTAGCTTGGCCAGCTCTTTCTGTTTCTCCTTATAGCGCCGCTGCAGCTCGGCCAGACGCACTCTCATCGCTAACTCCTCTCTGTCCAGGGTCTCCAGGATGCTCTTTACTGGACATACCTGCAAACCCCGCCCACACACAGCACAGAGTAAGCCAATCCTGAAAGCAATGGTGAGTTCAGCAAAAAAAATAGCTGTCCAAAGAAAACACGTTTCTTTTTATCCTTTTTATTTCACTTCCTTCTTCTGTGAAATTACTATCTGATCTGAAGGACTGAAGTTTATAGCCTACTGGATCAATTGTATGCAAATACTATAGCATTCATATTCAAATTAATGTTAATTTATTTAAAAGTATTAGAATTATTAACAAATTAAAGTTATCCGGTATAATTACACTCACACATGATTAATTAGATATGTAATTACATAAATAATTGTACTTATATATGATTTACATTCTGTATCAACATGTTTAAGACTGTACTAGTATTTTTTTTATATTTATTGGATGTCAACATATGATATCCAATAAATTCCTTTCCCCAAGACTCTTCCATAATTTTTAATAATACATAATAAATGAAAATTCAAACACAAATATGATTTTGAATATGCATTGCAATAGAATGTCTCTGCTGATTTTTATGGTTAAATTCGAAGCATCCTTCAGCTCCTCTCTGTCATAATGTAAATATTAGTTTCATAGCGTTTAATAATTCAAAGCAAATACTGATTAATAAGTCTAAAGGTTAAGAACTGAATAATTGGTGCAGAGATTAGGGGGTTAAGCTGACCATAAATAGGGTTTAACAGGCTTTATCAACAGTCTGTTTCTGTGAAAACACGGCAGTATGAAAGAAAATAGAGGATAAATAAACGAGTAAATAAACATTAAAAATATATATACTTCCAGAAGCTTAGAAGATGGACCTACAGGTTCGTGGCGTGGTGTCCATTTGCACTTCTTGCGCAGGTTAAGTGTTCGACGAAGGGGCAGGGCTAAGCCGGTGGTGGGTGGAGTCAGCTCCAGCGCTCGGGCAGCTGCCAGGGTCGCCAAACTCTCCAGGTCAAAGGTAAGTCTCTCTTCTCCTGCAGGGATGGTCAGTACGTTACAGTACAGCACAGTGCAGTACATTCTTTAAAGTAAGCATGCACACTAAGCATGCAAAACCAGTGCGTGTCAGTGTGTGTGCTTGGCCATGTGTGCGTGTTCAGGAGAAAAGGTTAGTTAGTGTGCAGAGCAAGCAGCGTGCAGGCTAGAACAAGACGGTGGCCTCCAGCTGCAGGAAAATATTTGCACTCGTCTCCCTTTCTTTTGTACCCTCCTGCTGTCCGACAGTGGCAAAACAACTCTCCTTCCTTTTGAAATGCAAAATAATAATGCTCTCTCTCTTCATGTGCACGTCCGTCTGTCTGTCTGTCTGTCTCAGACAAACAGACACTTCGACAACTGACCTGATGAGGCGGCTTTATGTCACATACAAATAAAGTTAATGAGAGAAACAAAGTGAGTACATGAGTGTTATATGAGAGAGAGAGAGAGAGAGAGAGAGAGAGAGAGAGAGAGAGAGAGAGAGAGAGAGAGAGATTGTGTATGCAAGACAGGGAGTAAAATAGAGAGCAAACAGCCTCTGAGCACGTAGTTGTTTCCTGCCGGCACCTTGTGCTTTCAGACGCTGAATGAGCGATGATGATAGCTATTAACCAGAGAGCTTATCTCTGTACACGAGGCCTAGGTGCCAGGAGCCATGTTACACAAAGAGAGAGTGAGCGAGAGAGAGCAAGAGAGAGAGAGAGAAGAAGAAGAAGGGGGGAATTCTCTACATTTATCTCTGTCATTAGGGCAGGCCACACGCTCACAGCCTCCACTCAGCAAATGAGCCTTGAATATTCATGACAGCCCAAGCTGGCCTGGGGACACAGAGGAGACTGTGGATGCATTCTGTATGTGTGTAAAAGAAAGAAAAAGAGAGAGAGATGGAGGCAGGGAGATAGCTTGTCGTGTTACAGCGACACAGTACAAAACAGAATTGCAGTGCGTTCCGCAAGCCACTCCGTGAGAAAGAGAGGAAGGGAGGGAGAGAGAGAGAGAGAGAGAGAGAGAGAGAGGAAGGGGGGAGCAGAGAGCAGGAGGAAAGGGAAAGAGGGGGAGAGAGCAGGAGGGAGGGGAGGCCAGAGGGTGGTGGGAGGGAGGCAATAAGAGGTAAAGTGTTTATTGAGCCATCTATTTATTCTCAAACATGCCCTCATTACTGACATGGAAAGAATCCAATTTCCTCTACAGAGGGGAAAAACCAGGGAAATACACACACACACGCTGAACAGGCAGGCTGGTGTGTGCTAGTGCAGGAGAGAAGCACATGGGAAAAGAAGTAGCGAATGGCAAAAACAAGAAGAGAAAGAAGTGAACAAAACTGGCAGGACTGGTACAAACCATTCAGGTTTGAGAGTGAATGAACAAATATTAACAGTTTAGACATCAGAGAATGTCAGAGAATGCTTTAGAGAGTGTGGACTGAAAATAAGTAAGTAAGCAGTCAAAAGGGAAAGAAAGAAAGAAAGAAAGAAAGAAAGAAAGAAAGAAAGAAAGAAAGAAAGAGCAATAAAATACTTAAGATTTACGAAAGAAAAGACAAAAACAAAGAACAATAACGAAAGAAAAAATGAAGAAAGAGTAGGAATGAAAGAAAGAAAGAAAGAAAGAAAGAAAGAAAGAAAGAAAGGAAGGAAGGAAGGAAGGAAAAAATAAAGAAAGAGCAATAAAATACCTAAGTTTTACGAAGGAAAAGACAAAAACAAAGAACAATAACGAAAGAAAAAATGAAGAGTAAGAAAGAAAGAAAGAGCAATAAAATACTTAAGATTTAAGAAAGAAAAGACAAAAACAAAGAACAATAATGAAAGAAAAAATTAAGAAAGAGTAGGAATGAAAGAAAGAAAGGAAGGAAGGAAGGAAGGAAGAAAAGAAAAGGAAAAAAAGCATTAAAAGAAAGAAAGCTGAATGTTAAAGTTCTCAGTCCCGTGGGGGGTCTTTGGTTTCCCGAGGGTCTCAGGTATCCCATCTTTCTGACATCACTATGCCAGTTATAGCTCTGTGGTGGTCAGGCTGAAATCAATCTACAGCCTGCTTTAATGAGACCGGCGGGACCCTCCATGCCAGCCATGGCTCATGCAACCTCGCAAAGCAAAGGGATACAGGAAGAGTGGAGGACTTGTGGAGGAAAAAACTGAGAGTCCAGAGAAGAGGATAGTCCCTCTGGACACATGGTCCTACTGCAACAGCTCAGTCTGCTTGATACCTGTAAACTGGTATAATAGGAACTGACCACTGTCTGTTTGGACATCATGTGGAAATTTCAGTGGGGATGCTGACAGCCTTTGGAATTCCTCTTAAGTTCACTATGAAACTTCCACAACAGTGTTTTGAAATCCTTTTGTTTCGGAAAGCCTTCTAAAATGATCGATGATGCCCAAAGAACTTTTTCACAGCTGCTAATCTTACCACATATGTGCAGTAGTGGCCAAATACAAAATTGATGAAATAAAGTTTATTTATGGTTTGAAAGGTGAAAGTGGTGTTCAGCCAATGGAAATGTCATGGTTTAGAGACTGACTGTATAAGTTGATGTAATAACATCTATAAAGTTTGCAAACTGTTTCGAGGACACCATATTATACATTAATATATGCATTATACAGTGGAGGAAATAAATATTTGATCCCTTGCGGATTTTGTAAGTTTGCCCACTGACAAAGATATGAACAGTCTATAATTTTAAGGGTAGGTTTATTTCACTAGTGAGAGATAGAATATCAAAAAGAAAATCCAGAAAGTTACATTGTATAAAATACATACATTTAATTGCATTTTGCGGAGAGAAATAAGTATTTGATCTCCTACCAAACATACGAGTTCTGGCTTCTACAGACCAGTTAGATGCTCCTAATCAACTCGTTACCTGCATTAAAGACATCTGTCTTAAATTGTCACCTGTATAAAAGACACCAGTCCACAGACTCAATTAATCAGTCAGACTCTAACCTTTCCAACATGGGCAAGACCAAAGAGCTTTCTAAGGATGTCAGGGACCAGATCATAGACCTGTACAAGGCTGGAATGGGCGACAAAACCATAAGCACGACGCTGGGTAAGAAGGAGACAACGGTTGGTGTCATTGTAAGAAAATGAAAGAAATACAAAATGACTGTCAATCAACCTCAATTTGGGGCTCCACGCAAAATCTCACCTCGTGGGGTATCCTTGATCATGAGGAAGGTGAGAAAACAGCCTAAAACTACACGGGAGGAACTTGTTAATAATTTTAAGGCAGCTGGGACCACAGTCACCAAGAAAACCATTGGTAACACATTACACCGTAATGGATTAAAATCCTGCAGTGCCTGCAAGGTCCTCCTGCTCAAGAAGGCACATGTGCAGGCCCTTCTGAAGTTTGCAAATGAACACCTGGATGATTCTGAGAGTGACTGGGAGAAAGTGATGTGGTCAGATGAGACAAATTTTGAGCTCTTTGGCATTAACTCAACTTGCCGTGTTTGGAAGAAGAGAAATGCTGACTACGACCCAAAGAACACGGTCCCCACTGTCAAGCATGGAGGTGGAAACGTTATGTTTTGGGGGTGTTTCTCTGCTAAGGGCACTGGACTACTTCACCGCATCAATGGGAGAATGGATGGAGCCATGTAACGTAAAATCCTGAGGGACAACCTCCTTCTCTCTACCAGGACATTAAAAATGGGTTGTGGATGGGTCTTCCAGCACGACAATGACCCAAAACATACAGCCAAGGTAACAAAGGAGTGGCTCAAAAAGAAGCACATCAAGGTCATGGAGTGGCCTAGCCAATCTCTAGATCCTAATCCTATAGAAAACTTGTGGAGGGAGCTGAAGCCTCAAAATCTTAACGATTTAGAGGTGATCTGCAAAGAGGAGTGGACCAAGATTCCTCTTGACGTGTGCAAACCTTATCATCAACGACAAACAACGTCCAACTGTTGTCCTTGCCAACAAGGGTTTTGCCACCAAGTATTAAGTCTTGGATCAAATACGTATTTCTCTCTGCAAAATGCAATCAAATTTCTATATTTTATACAATGTAATTTTCTGGATTTTCTTCTTGATATTCTATCTCTCACTGTTAAAATAAACTTGTTCATATCTTTGTCAGTGGGCAAACTTACAAAATCAGCAAGGGATCAAATATTTATTTCCTCCACTGTACATCTAATAGTATTAAACAGCACTATACAGTCACACAGTAGAGTTAGTAAGGGCTACTGACAGAAAGAATAATAGACAGGAACTTACAGTAGCATGAACTCAAAATATTATAGCACTTAGGAGTAAATCTTATTTGCCATTAATTCTTCGGTCAGTGTGTGGCCAGGACCTGACAGCACACTACAGGCCACCATGTGTAATTTTGCCTCCAGTTTTATAATAATTCGGTGGCAGCCTTTATTAATGACATCTGCCCTACCGCAACAGGCTTCATCACTCTGCTTTTATTAATCTCCGTGCTTAGGCTTACTTAGAGGAAAAAAAAAAACACTCGGCTCAGTACATGACTTTTTTATTAGTGGGTCAGAAAATACAAGTGCTCAGACACACGTGCATCTACCAAAAATGCTTCTGAGCGTAAATGCGCAGAAAACCTTTCATTTATTTATTTATTTCTGCTGTGCTGAAGTCTTTTGGGATTCCTTAGCTGCAAGAGGATGTTAGTGTAAATAAAAACATCCTTTGGCAGGGAGGCGCAAAATGCTCCATGGAAAAGCAGCACGGCTTTAAAGCAGCTCTCACAACAATGGAGGCTAATTAGCTAACAAAAGCAGTGCAGTCCTGAGAGGGAAAAGATCAGCTGTTTTTACCATTTCATCAACTTTTCACAGAGGGATGTGAGGAGCTGTGGGAAAGCCAGGGCCTTTTCCATCTAAAATGAGGCTTATAAAAGTGATCAAACAGGTTGAGGGGCATAGGCAGGGGAGCACTCCCTCAGGATGACTCAGTGGACACGGTCCAATCCAAAAGACCCGGGGGAGCCAGCTATCATTATAGCTGCCTTTTAAGATGGGCTCAAGCCCTTTTAAAAACAGCACCCCCCCCATTCACTCTGTCTTAGTTTCTCCCATAGGATGCACTGGACCCCGAAAGGCTGTGGAGCATTTGATCTTTGGGCAGGAAAAAGCAAGGAAGCATTCTAAGTGCGAGTGAGAGCTAGATTGTGAATGTGGATGTGTATATGCTTGACAGTGTGCATGGATTTGTGTGCACGGCTGTGTGTTGGAAAGAAAGCTGGATGGTCATTTGGGAGTCGGTCATTGTGGATGTGTGTATGCATGTGTGTGTCAGTCTGTCTTCTGGTTGGAGGTATGGAAGGAGGGGGGCTTTGTTATCTTTCCCTTCCACAAAGGACAGAAAGCTGGCTGGGGCTGAAAAGCCCTTTTTTCGCACCTCTTTCTGTGAGGAGAAGCAAAACAAAATGAAAGACACAGCCGCAGCTCTCCCCTGCTGCCTATATCACAGCTCGACAAGATTGTGCATGCAAAGCACTGATGAGAAATTAAATCATGTGTATGATTGAGTGTGTGAGGCAGTGTTTGCTATTCTGATAAGAAGAAATAGTCTCAGCGCTATACCTGGTTTCTAAAATCAATTCTGGACAGGACTAACTGAAAAAAAATAACCAATACGTCTTGGGGCATTACAAAAACGCATCTTGTCTCAGGTATATGTGTTTGTGAATGCATGGTGGGCTGTGAATATATGCCATTTATATATGCATGGTACTCCAGTGAAGAGGAAATGCATGCTTGGTTGAGTACCTTCACTTTCCTTGCTGGTGCTCCTCTCTTGCTGCCGCCTCTCCAGGTCAGCGAGTTCACTTAGAAGCTCCATGCCATGATGGAGGGGCACTACTGGGGTAGGAACCGTCACCGAGGAAGCCATCTGAGCATCTCGCGTGGCACAGAGGGCTGCTGCGATCAAAAGCTCCAGACTCCAGATGCATGTGCCTGGATACTGGTTACCCAGAGAAGAAAGCTCAGGGCAGGGAGAAGGAGGTGATGAAAACTGGGTGACTTCCTGGAGCTCTGCTGAATCAGCAGGTGAAACACAGCTTTCCTCAGCAGTCCTATCTTTGTCATTCTCATTAAACTCTATAGTCTGATGATCCTGGGAAGTGGTTGTAGATTCCTGGGGAGGCGCTACAATCCCTTCCACCTGCATTTTGGCATCCTCAGCTGGAGCAAGGGCCTCTATAACACTGACATGGTTCTGGGAGAGTATGCTAGCTTCGTCTGCCTGCGGTTCCTTCACCAATGGTTCAGGAACTGGACAGGGGGAACCAGATTGGTGTTGGCGTGATCCTGGAGATGGAGAGACAGGGGTACAGGTAGCCCTCTTTTGTCTTTCGCCAACTGTATCCTCTACCTTCGTCATCATTGTTCCCCTCTGGACCTTCTCCCCATGGGCCTCCCCCTGAGCCGTCATAGTGGGAGGTTCCTCTACCTGGTGTGCAGACTCCGGTCCCATTGTGGAGAGTCGGAGGGGTTGAGGTGCAGGTTCAGCAGGCTCTGCTTGCTCTGCCTCCAGGTCAGCATGTTCAGCCAACTGGACCTCTTGAGGAGAGGGACCAGCCTTGTAACCAATAGCGATGGCAGGATAAGTATAGCCTGGTGGGAGATCTAAATAAATAAAATAGATTAAATAACAATTAGCTAATCCATTTGTCATGATGTGCTCAGACAGTCCAAAGTGCAGTAAGCATTTTCAAAGTCATTGCAAAAAAATAAATAAATAAATAAATAAATTAATAATAATAATAATTTTTAACATTTTATTACTGGTCAGCTCTCTCTGTAGCCCAGTAACCCTCACAACAGCGTTTCATACATAAATTGTAAATATATAGTACATATGATAAACACGTTTCTAACATTCCAGCCACAAATTCCAAATTTTGACCATAAGAGTTAATGACTGGTTGGCCCGAGAGGCCAGTTTCTTTCCCTGCATATGAACCTTTTCTATTAAAACCTAAAACCCTGCATCACTCGAGGAACAACTCCGCCACCAACTTGTAGCATACCAGCAATGCATTATCTTTCATTTGTTACTGACATCCCTGTGTGACCTTGCCAGTTAAAGGGGCATGGCTCCTGCTACTGAAGTGTGTAGCAGTGTGATGTATATGAAGTATACTCCATCTCTAGTGACAGTATGTACCATTCAGACACTGCGTCGCATTTATCTATTACCACTCACACACATAATGGAGCCCGCACCATAAAGACTATGGGGCAGGCGTGAGCGAAATTTCCATGAATACTGAATTATGTTCAAGGGGTTATGGATGCAGTGTGTGCGCGTGCACTGTTTGGGTGCGCGAGATTGCACGCAGGAGTGTTTGCATATAATTTAGTCTCTGAGTGAGCATGTGTATTCATCTCATTTGGGGTGAGAGTGAAAATGATTGTATGAGTAGCGGTGCATGTATGTCTGTGTGTGTGTGGATGTGTATGCGCCGCACGTGTGCGTGTGTGATCCGCAGGCATAGCAGGGTATATTGATGACAGCATGGTGTCTGGATGTGATTGCAGAGCTAGCCCTGTCACCCCACTGCCGGGTTATTGATGGTATCCATCCGCTCTCCCTGACAAAGCAGCCAGATGAATTCGTATCCTTCCGCCGGCTAGGGCTCAAGGACCCCTGAAGGATAAGAGACCCCTGTCTCCAATCCCTCCCCTGTCTGTCTGCCTCTCATAATAACGCGCCCCCCTCTCCACCCCGAGCTTTTGCTTTTCCTCACACGCACGTGCGCACACAAAAATATGTGAAATCACACTAAGGTGTGCGCCCTGCCGGATAAACAAACAGATGATATATTCACATCAGCACAAAGGAGCAAAACATATTTACATGGAGTCTGCTTTTTTTCATGAAAGGAAGCTGATTGTTGGTCATCAGTAATCAAAGGGCAGTATGCTTCTTCAAAGGCTTGTGTCTCTTATCTGAAGCTCAGTACATTTCTTTCCAGTCTGACTCTAAGCCTCAAAGGCAGGCCAAAGTCTCCCCTCCATAACCTCTGTCTCCCCCCCACTATCTTTCTCTCGCACTCTCTCTCTCTCACTTTCTCTCTCTCTCTGGGGGAGCTGTGGGACCAGGCACAGTCGCCAGGCCCTAACCTTGAGAATGATAATGCAATGCTCTCTCTCTTCCATATTTTCTCTGCAGGCTGTTTTATCCATCAGAAATATGAATGGTGTGAAATACTCCTCCTTTTGCATCCCCCAATACAGAACAGCCTTTATTGGACAGGAACCACTGTACTGTGATGTTGCAGGTAAGTACAAAGAATTGCTAAATCTAGGCCCAACCCACAGATCCATTCATTTGTGGCAACTGTAGCAAGCTTTACAAAACCTACTGAGAAATTGTGGTGCATAAATGAGCTTTTTTTCAAAATATCTACTGTTCATATTGGACCATTACAATGTTCAGTGTTGCTGAGATGAGTTTCCAGTTCAGTTACTAAGCTGCACTGTATTGCTGTACCTAAGCATAAATACAACCACATGTTTATATGGCTTCTGTGTAAAAATCTGCTTTCTGCTTTTTCCCTGACAGTGAAAAATGATTAACCTGCATGTAATGACTGTTTGTTTCTGACTAAACTAAACTTGAAGAGATTCTCTTATCAACTCTTCAGGCAAAAACAGATCAGTAATACACGGACAATGAAAAAAGGCCTCTGAGACTACTTTACTCACCAGGCTCAAGAGACTGAGGGTAGTCCTGCGGCGGCTGGCCCTCTCCTCTTTTGTCCTGGGACTCTGCTGCTTTGGGGAGGTGATGCGGAGTGGAGTGAGGGCTGAGGGCAGGGGAGCGAGGGGCCGCTACAGCCGGACTAGGCTCCGGGCAGGGGGTGCATGGGGTGCTCTTGGGATGGGGCCGCGGGGCGGGTGAATGGCAGCAGGGCGAGAGGCGAGAAGCACAGCCCCCTGGAGAGGAGGAGGAGCGTGTAGGTTTAGTAGAAGAGGTGAAGGAGAAGGGCTTCGCTGGTTTTGGGGTTCGAGGCTCAGGAGAACTTGCGTCCAGATCAATGGGAGCGTCCTCAGGTTTCATCTGTGAAGATGGAATATCGAGGCAGGAAAAGAGAAAAGTCTTTTAATTGTTTTGTTCAAATTCTACACTGGGGTTTCTCAGCCCGTCTTCCACACAGATTTTGCATTTATACCTGCTCCCATGTTTTCAGGATTCTTTATCTGTCTGCCACGCTTTAGTAATCTTAAACCCTTAAAATACCAGGTCAATTACACCCTAAGACTTATTATTCAGTCATTACATGGAAATCAATGCAAAAATTTAGGTTACAGAAGTCTGTTATAAAAGTTTGGCCATGTAGGGGGTTAAACAATGTTTAATCTGGCATGTTGGAGTCACTTGTGTTGTGGAAGAAAGATCAACCAAGGCCAGCATGAAAAATGCATTAGCCTGCGTAAAGGTTATAAAGGGTTAAACCCTTTGGGATGCTGCTTAAAGGCACAGAATATATGGACTAAATAAGGGGGGAGTTAAACCTGGTCTGATCTGAAAATCAAAAATTAAATAAAACTTGTTTAGCAATGACTTGTGTATGACTATCATTAACCTTGCTATCAAATTCCCAAGCTTACTTTATTCAAGGTAGTTATTATGAAGAATGTTAGATTGTATTTGGTCTTTTGGTAGGGTCGGGGTCCAGTTTGGACAACATTTTGTCTGTCTTGGGTCAAGTTCAAATTGAAAACTTGCTGTGGTTCAGGTCGTATCAGGTCAGATCTGGTCAAAATGTTCTCAAGCCATATTCAGGTTCAGACGTAGCTTCCAAGGCAGGAAAAACTCTAGCACATCATCCTGAGGAGATCTAGCGTTTAATAAATCTTCACAGTATAAAAAAATGTAAGAAATGTCCATGATAAACTTGTACTGTATAAATTTAACAGCTGTCTTTGTTCATCATGACATAAGGCACTGCTTAACAAAGGCTAAAAATGCATTCCCCATGCAAGAAAATAAGGAGATACAGCAGGGACTTCATATCCGCATTCTACTGACCCACAGTTCATTGGCACTCTGCAGTGTTTCTCATTTATTTTCTATGCAATGGGAATAACAAAAAACTCACATTACATGTGTATCGCTACATTTTTGAGAATATTCCAGATTCTACAATAACAATAAATTCCCCAGGTTTATTGACTTGCCATTGATGTGAGTTCCTTTGGCTTTAAATAACATATCTTTGTGATGACAGAAGCTAGGCTTTTCACAATACTGAGCACTGTACTGTGTTCAGGGACGCTGGGTGGCCTTCCAGAGACTAGGGGCCATGTGTGCCCAAGTAAAGTAAGACCTAAAAAGGAAAATCATGTATTGTATATATGTTACCTGAGAATGTGTGTTCCTGTGCGCTAGCTCCACTGCCTGAGCTGCTCTGTGATGTTGATGGTGCTGATGCTGTTGGAGCACATAGAGCTCCTGTTGCCGTAGAAACTGGCGGGAGTAGACAGAGGGATGCTGCAAGTGTGAGGCAGGCCCTCGAGGCCCATACACAGGGGGCCAGAGTCCCTGCTGCTCCATCACATCTACAGAGAGAGGAAGAGAGGAGAGGATGGGTTAGTATGGGAGAAAAGATGGAGCTTTTTTTGCCTTAAGATAGAGTGACACTTGTCATAGCGCAGAACCGTATTGATTTAAGGGGCAGGAGGTATACCTATTTTTCTATTCTTCACCATCCATATTGTCTCCTTTTCTTTCTTCCCACCGACATCGTCTATGCACAACATGAGCATATAAATGTTCATATTCAGCACACTCTTCATTTCTTGTCTAAGGGGTCACAAAGCTGCACCTCCTTGACCTGGAGGCAGATCATGCATGTAAACTGTCCTATTTCACATTACCAGTCACTAATCCTCACCCTAAGTCGTGGCTTACCTCCACGGATTAACTCAATGCGACGGTCAACAGTAAGCTCACCAGCCACACTTGCCTGGTCCCTACTACCACACAGAGTAATGCCAGTCAAAGCAATTCAGCCCTGCTCCCTCAAACTGTCACATGAATGTGGCTCTTTGCATGAGTCCCTCCTGACAGGCTGCTAGAGGGGAAGAGGAGGGCTGAGTCCCAAATGGCATCCTCATTCACTTGAGCTTGGACGGTCTCAAGATATGAAAGTCTTTAGGGCGAGATAAAGGGTAGTGCACTTCAAAGAGAGTGCAGATGTCTGATGACACACTGAACAATGTTAGGACTCAAGCCACCATAGGGCTTGAAATATTAATCAGAACCCAACAGGACACGAGTAAATGCTCGGTTTGGTCGGCTTTGGACATTGTTTATCAAATATTGGTCAGGCTTAAAAATTCACATTCAAGTTTCTCATAATGCATTTTAGCTTTTTTTCTATTTCAGTATTCCCCTTCTATTTTTATCATTTATGTTACTCTGTAGCAGTCACCACATTATTTAACATCAAGGTAATATAGCAAATAAGAAATAATAAAAGAACATAAAGAATTTTGTCAGGTTCAAGTCAGGTCTTGCCATGTTGGGATGGGTTTGAACACTGTGTTCTCAGACTTTTTGGGCTCCAACCAAGATTTCGAGCCACGTTTACAGCTTAAGGCTACACATGCAGCTACAACTTGTCGCTCCGACCGCAAAATAAAGACACCATATGAGCTTGTTTTTGGAGGAAGGATTATTTGAGGGGGGAAAAAAATTATCATATCATATTCTGTGCTCTAAGACGGATGCCTTTGAGAGTGGGAGAGAGAGAGAGAGAAAAGGAGAGGAAAAGGCATTGGGAGGGATGCACAACAGCTGTGGACTTTGTTTCAGCCTTGAGATTCAGCCCACAGAAAATTTCAAAACAATATGCTTCTTTTACAGCTTTTCACATGCTACTCATTCTGGGCCTCCTCCTCCACCCGCTCCACCCGTTCCCTCCTTCCCCGGTGTGTACAGGGATGGGGTAATGTTTCCCTGGGGAAGAGTCCGGTGGGTGCACTTCCCCTCTCGGTTGCGGCTCCTGCAGAGCGCGGAAGGGAAAGTGCTGCGCTGAAGAGCAGAAAGCTAATTAAATTTCACAGGCTGAGCTGGGAGGAGGGAGTTTACACACAGCGCAGATCGCTACAGCTCTCCACACAGGCGCGTACTGCACATAACAGCCGTGGTCAAATCAAAGCACTGGTAATGTCTGTACGAGCAGGTGGAGGCCTCAATCAATCAAAACTAACATAAACTACTAATGTGTCTTGTCTGTACAACAAGCAGCAGTGATTGTCTTGAGAACCATGGCTTCATTAACTTTATTACTACAAACTTAAACATCACCAGATACAGAGATACACTGAAATACTGCTATACTCTATTTTAACAGTGCTAGTTAACTAAAGGGCAAATCACAGTACAGCAAAGTAGGAAACAAAGAAGACAAACACCCGCAAAACACAAAAGCAATCCACATTAGCACACCCTAACACCACTTCCTCTCGCTCTCCCTCACTCCCACACATTCATACAATAGAGACTAGCCTGAAGGACAACAGCTTTTTGCCACACCTTTATGTACACATACTATATATGCATTCTGACATGTAAAGCCTTACACATTTCCTCTCAGCAATATGCAAACAATTATACATTCATTTACACAGTACTTCTACGGCACCCACTAAAACCCACACCCACATACAATTAAAGCTAGCTGTCTCTCTTTATCTCCTTCCTTCTGTATCTCACAGACAATCTATGCACGGGCTCCTCAGCCTCAGCTAGCATTTAGTCAAACACACCAGCTACCTGCTTGAAATGATAATTTGTTTAAACGGTTTTTGGAATTCCACTCCGTGCATTCAGAGTAAGCATTAGAATTAGAATTGTGAAACCATCCCCATTAAGCTGATAATAAGATGTGCTGCAACTGCCAGCATGGCTTAGTGAAGCATTTTACAATGATTACAGAACGATAAGGGAAAAGAGCGGGGGAAAGAGACACCTCGTCACACCAGCAAGGCAAATGATCTTGGAGAAGATGAAAGTAAATTACAGTGTTGTAGGAAACCTCAGTGAAACGGCTGTATATCAACAATAAAATCGCCCTCGCTTTTTAATTCAAATATCTGCAAACACACATCTGTAATGGAAATAGCCAAGATTGTGCCAGTGTACCTAGATGATGGGCAGCAGGGTGGGCAGCTGGATCAGTGGGCAGGACCACCAGGGCAGCAGAGGGGTCTTGGGGCAGAGACAGAACAGGCTGCAGGGGGCTGGGCATTGCAGCAGAAAAGCCAGGAGTAAGGTTCTGGTGCAGAGCGGCATGACTAAGACCTGATTATGATCCAGACAAAAAAGACAATGGAAAGAATGAACAGTTAGAGTTTTGTAATTAATGTAAAATGCAATCTAACTTTATAAAACCAGCAAATGACATTTGACTAAAACAATGAAAATCAACCACCGTGTTTACCATATGAGTGGCCCATCCAGAGAGAGGGACTTCCTGTCCGAGACATCCAGTGATGATGAGCTGGGTGAGCATGTGCAGAGGGATCAGTTCCTAATGGGCTGCTGCCTGGCACGATGAGGTGAGAGGTCAGATCTCCATGGCAACTGCTAGAGGGGTGGATCCTGGCAAACTCAACTCGGTCCTTGTTTTCCCTAAATAGAGCAAGTATTCAAATCCATGAGGAACCCAAAGCACTGTAGGCAGTTTTGCATTGCAACTTTATGTTAATGGTAATAATCTTTTTTTTTGTTACTAAGCAAATACCTGAGGAGGATTTCCCTTTCTCTGTCCAGTGGAGGCAGGGCCAGATGCTCCTCACGCACCCTCTTCCTTTCCTCCTCCACCTCCTGCTCCAGTGGATACATGGTGCGTCCAACCTCTGCTACAGGGGAAGAGTTCAGCAAGGCAAACTTTGTAAACCTTTTAAAACGTCACTGATGAACAAGAGAGAGTACTCTATTAAACCCGATTCAGAGTACAAGTTTGTTAAACTGTCTATGACAAAGCAATATGTGGAACATTCACCAGATTTAGCACTTATGTAAAGAGGTATAACAAAAGTTTAATAAATCACTCACAGAAACTGTGGTCGACCTGCAAAAAGTAAAGCGATTTGGCAACCAATCTCTCGACTGGCACTGAAATGACTAAAACACCCAATCTGGCATGTTACACTTCTGAAATGTCAGAACCAATTTACACGTAGCTGATTACGTGATTTAGCAACCAAAAATGACTAATTGGAGATCGTTCTTGTAATCACACATTCAGCTATTCACATGTGTAGTTTCCAAAAGTTCACAAGTAGCGCTGCTAAACTGGAAATTGATGCTTGTCTTGTTAGCGCAAATGGACACACACACACATGTATAGTGCACATAGCCACACACTCAAAGCCTCCTGCTGGTGGCTTACCCTTCATGCTGGGCAGCACTCTGCCGTGGCGGCTGTGGGTGGCATGTCCGTCTGGCGGGCGGCACAGTGGCTCTCTCTGCCTGGCGACTGCCATAGCGATGCCCACAGGGGGCTGCCGCACCTCCCCCTCCCTCTGCACTTCCCCTGAATCCCGGCCCACCCGCTCGGAGCGCTCAATCTCCCCAGAGGATGAGGAGGCTCTCCTTGAAGGCAGCGTTTGCTTGCCCTCCTGTTGGGCACAGCTTGTACTCCCTCCATTCCTCTCATTTCTCATGTCTCCATTTGCCATCCCCTGCTTCAGGCTGCCCAGGCCACCAAACGGGCTCTTTTGGGACAGCAGGAGTGGCTGTTGGCTGCTGTACTTCATCAAGTTCTTCATGGCACTGTTCTCTGGACCCTGAGGACCTAGAGAGGGTTCCTGGTAGGCAGGGAAGGGAGGGTGAGGCCCGTGGTCTCCTGATATGCCCTGGGCATTAGAATTGCAAGCTTTGCGTCGTTCATTGTCAGGATGAGCCTGCTGTCCTCGTACTTCCCACGATGACAGAGTCCCTGCCTGATGTGTACTGTGCCCTTGCGTCACCATCGCTGCCTCCGTCTTCCTCTTGTCTTGAGAACTGCTGCTTGAACCAAGTTCTGGATCCTGTCCATTGGTTCCAGGTCGGTTGCTATGTTGCTGATGGTGTATCCTGGCAACCCTCTGGCTGTCCTGCTGCAGCACACACCCACTTTCACCACTGGTCTTGCTTTCTGACGGAACCCTGTGAGGAGGACCTGAGTGGGAATAGTCCCGGAAAGGTGGAGTGCTGGCATAAGGGCTGCTTTTAGCCTGGCAGCTGTCTTTGGCCCCCTGGGGCAAAGACGGCCGATAAGCATCAGTCTCGGTGGCCTCTAGGCTGCAAGAGCGAGTTGGTAGATTTGAAAGTGGCTGGTGATTATGACTGTGCTGTGCCTGCTGCGGTATATGAGGAGGATGGGAACCTAAGGACCAGTCTGGGCCCTTGTCTGCTTTTCCATAGATGTGCTGCTGCTGTTGATGTGAAGGTTTTCTTTGGCAGGTACTAGGTGGTGGGAGGGGAGGTGCCGGAGGAGCTATTCTACCACCATTACTTGTCTTTTCTGCACCTTTAGCCTTGCCTACTCCTTCACTTGCTCCTTCTCCAATCATTCCTCCTCTTGCACCACGACAGTGGGAGTTACCCAATTGAAAGGGCCCACTGCCCTTGTCCCCCAAAGGCCCCACAGAGGGCACAAAGGTGGGCCCTGTTACTTTTGGGTCCCTGCCTGCTCCTGGGGCTAGGCCTTTATCCTGACTAGAGGACATGGTGAGTGGTGCAGGAGGAGGGGCACAATATAAGTCATGATGAGGATGATGTGTATGGTGGTGGTGGGGGTGAGTAGGGTGTAACCATGATCCTCCAACCGCTGAGCCCAAGCCAAGAGGAGGAGGTATAGAGTAGGGCACTGGATGGGTATGACCCAGCATGGCACTGTGGCGCAGGCAATCTGATGAAGGCTCACTAATTCGCATTTCACCACTCACTCCTTCTTTGCAACAGAGGTTCCCACCACTTCGTTGCCGACTATTCCCTAAGATTGTGGTTCCTGGCCCCACGCAGCTGGGCAGTGAACCCCTAGCTACTGTCCCTGGCTCAGAACCGTTATGAGTCTTGGTGGTCAAAAGGCAGGCACTAAGGTGCTTGGGGTCATCTTTGTGTCTAAGGTCCTCCTCTGACCCTAAGGAGTGATGATGAGAGTGGAGGTGCTGGTGTTGATGTTGGTGAGGGGCCGGCGAAGGTGGGCCATGGTGCTGACGCTCCTTCACCTCATGTTTACTTCGCTCTTTCTCTTTTCCAGGCGCCATGCCTCTCTCTGCTACATCTGGCTCTTTTGAGCTTTTCTGGCCAGCCCCTCCTGCTCCAGGGTCCCGCTCCCGGCTACAGGAGCCCAGGGGGTGACTGGGGGTGGTCCGAGTCAGTGGCGGGAGGCTGTGATTGGTGGGAAGGAGGTGGGGTTGCGACGACAGGCTTCTGATATAGAAATCTAAAGAAAGAAAGAGGAAAAAGTGAGCAAAACAGAAAGACAGACTGGAGAAGAGCAAGACGGAACTCACATCATCTTCATACATGAACTGAAGAATTTGTAACAATGTTAACTGTAGTAAAAACCTCACATACCTTTCGAAGTGTCATAGAAGCGGTGCTGTCCATAGAGAACACTGCTGTTTCCATGGTGATCTAGGGGACTCATGGGTAGAAAGGTGGGGGCCAGACTCCCAGAAAAGCGGGAATACCCTGGGGCTAGAGAGAGCGAAAGAGAGAGAGAGAGAGAGAGAGAGAGAGAGAAAGAGAATTGTCAGGAGAACCAAACATAAGAGTGACAGACTTGGCCTTTTGCTGTGCAGCGGCCGCAGCAGAATGAAGGTCCATGAAGCCCTAGAGCAGGGCAGAACCTTTCCAGGAGCCCTGATAGGAACATGCAGATTCTGGTTTCCACTTGGCATTCATAAACCAAACATGATGTTCAGAATACAACTCTTAACTCATTTATTGGGTCAGTAAAAAAATAAACCGAAAAAAACACCCTAGTTGTTTAAGAAGCTGTTCTGTGGACTTCTCATGGGTTCATAGGAAGGTAAATGGCCGTTTTGCTCGACTCTGCCCCTCCAAGGACATTGAACTGCATCCTGGGATAGTGGAGGCCCCAGCAGGGGAGTGTTCATGTGGAAACTAAACACATGGTTGAGCTGCAGACACCGAGTAGCAGAGGTCAATGGCCAAGCAGCCATAAGCCACACACTAGAACTGGCTAACACACAATAGCTACTCAACCAGAATGTGTCTAATGCTCTGATGGGCAGGTTTGCATGTCTGAGGCTCTTCATGTCGTTATTCCTCTATTTAAGATATAAGTTTTAAATGTTAGACTTAGTTTCTTAAATGTTATCATGACACAAATTCTAGGAGGCCAAAGCATTAAAAGGCACACCTTGAACTTCAGAGCAAGACGCTGATAGGCAGATATCTGATATGCTTGATTAATTCTCACCTTACTTACATTGGCCTAGCTAAAACCCTGGCACTATAACCACGTTATATGTGTGCGTGTGTGTGTGTGTGTGTGTTACAGCCTACAGCACATCATTGTTCACTTTTAAACAGGACGCAGTTAAACATTTAGGAGTCCGAGCCAAAGTAAACAGCAGTCTATAAAGCTCATCCTCTACATTCCACATAGACATTGTCCAAAACATCAGCACCTCAGTCCCATACAAACACATGTGCACACACGCAAACACATTCACACGGACAATACAAAAGTATAGAGCAGCATGAACGCATAATCAGAAAAAGGAAGAGCCAAGCTTCATGTGTGTTAAATAGCTTTGGATCATACCGAAGCACAATCAGCGAACAAACGTGCTTGACAATGCAAAGATGCAAGTGATAGAGAGGCGGAGGGGTGGGAAATATGATGGAGTGGATGTGTGGGAGCACAAGAGTGAAGAGAAAATGAGAGGGTGTAAAACATGCTGTTGAACAAGAGGCCGATCATGTACGAGAGAGAGCAGGAGAGAGATTGTGTGTCTGAGAGGCAAAAGTGAGCGAGGGCAAGAGAGAGACAGAGAGAGCGAGCAAGAGAGAGATTCCCCTTTCTCTGCCTCTGCTGCTAATTGACAGCAGCGGAGCGTCTTGCTGACAGTGACATCACAGGGGAGTCCAGATGGTTAATATGAGGCCTTCTGGCTGCACCTGTTTTCTACAGCCACTGAATTTCAATTTCCACTGTACACCAGCCAGAGCAGGAGGACAACAACACAGAGAGCTTACAGTCATTTGTAAACAAGTGCGTGCCTGCATAGGTGTGCTTGCATGCGTGAGAGTGTCTGTGTGTGTGATATCAATGGAGAAGAGAAGGGAAGAGAGAATAAGAGAAGAGTACTAAAGAGAAGAAAAGGGAAGGGAAGAAAGCAGAGGAGATGGGAAGAATGAATAAGAGAAGAGAACAGGTAGGTAGAGAAGAGAGGAGAAGAGATAAGACAAGAAGAAATTATATGAGATGAGAAGATAGGAGAACACAAGACAAGCCAAGAAGAGGGGACAGAAAGGTCTCCTTTCCTCCTCTTTCCTTTCCTCTCCTTTACTTTTCTCTCCTCTCCTCTTCTCTCCTCTCCTCATCACCATTTCTCCTTTTCTCCTTTCCACCAATTAATTTAAATGCCAACAATTAGAGGCGAGCTCCATGACAGTCCAAAAGCAATCAGACTCTAATGATGTGCAATAAAACCCAGTGAGCCTCTGCCAGACCGCCACAGCCTATTACAGAGCAGAGGGGAGTGAAAGCCCATTCCATACGGAGCCCTGAGAGACCACACACACACACATTCACACACGAGCATGCACACTAATGCATGAATGCATGCAAGGATGACAGGAAGGAGCCACTAAAAGAGTTAGTAGTGAGAAAAAGCTACTGGTCTACAGTCAGTATATACAATCTGTTAGGATAAGTAAATGATGGTGAAAGAGCTTAAATAAGCTGATCCTACATCATCCCACTGACTACGGAGAATGAAGAGTGGGCTTCAGCAACAAGGAATGCGCGTGTGCCGTGAGCGAGTCAGGAAGAGAGAGAAATGACAGAAACGTCCCCAGCCACAAAGCCATCATCACAGCCAGGAGACACGCAAACACATCTGTGTGTGTTTTGTGCTGAGCATTTCAACTTTACTGTGGGAAAAATATTAATGACCAACTTTCCCTTGGATTTTTCTTTCGCTCTGATCTTTCTCTCTCTCCCTTGCTCACTCTTCCTCTCTCTCTCTCTCTCTCTCCAAACCCTCCCTCCCTCCCTCTCTCTCTCTCTCTCCATCCACTTGGCACATCATCCTGTCTGTTAAACTGGCTTCCACTCGTTCTGCCTCCTGACTGAGCTCTCGTGGGAGTGCTGAGCACTTCAGCATTACACTCCGCTTTATATCCACCTGTCATGCTCCACGCACACACACACACACACACACACACACACACACACGCACTCGCTAACAAACTCACTCTTCCCCCATTGCTCAAGTGATGTGCAAGAATATGAATCAGTATGTGTGAGTGGATAACGAGTTAAAGCTTACCACTACAACCACTCGCTTACAGGTCAAAGACACGCTCGCAGTGTAATTTAACACCAGCTCCACACCTACCAGTACACAGCGCTGTTCACTACAGACTACAGAATTATTCCTTTCACTACAGTGTGGCTTTACATACAGAACACAATGCACTGCAACATATACTACAACAAGCAGAACAATCAGCTAGAGTGCAGCTCCATGTTACTTACAATACATCATTCATCTTCTATGGAGGAGTACACTGAACAAGCACGCACACACACACTCACAGAGGGGTGTAAAACATGCACACACACACACACACATACACACAGAGAGAAATGGTGCTGGGTGAGGGGTTGAGTACGAAGGAAAGAGGCAATTTGCCCGTCCCCATCTCATCTTCTAATTGAGAAGAAGTGACAGAACTGAGCAGTTGGATGAGATGCAGGAAGATGCAGTAGCATGCAGTAAGAGATAAAAGTATTAGAAAAGGACAGCAGGATGGATGGCAGAAAGGCATGAGACAGAGGACAGAGAGGATGGCCAAAAGGATAAAAAGAGGGTGATGATGGAGAGGTAAAGGGCAGCGAGGGCAAAACAAAGAGGAGATGATCAGGGAAAGAGAAGATAATGGACAGATAAAGGATAAAAGAGGATAAAGAGCAAAAAGAGGATAAAGAATGTGAGTTGAGAGCCTGAAATAGGAAGTAGGAGAGGTTGAGGTAAAAGACATATAAAGGACAAACAACATGAGAAGGAGAAACACTGTATAAAAGACAGCTCAAAAGCAAGCAACAAAGAGAGGAGAAGGTGAGAGAGACAGATAGAAGAGTGAGAGTCACAGATATACAGGGGGTGACGGAGAGGAGAATAAAAATTTGAGATAAAATTATAGAGAGAGAGAAAGAAAAACGAGTGAGTGAAAGAGGGGCAGAGAGAGAGACAGAGGCAGAGAAAGAGTGAAATATTTAGGGGAGAGAGAGAATCAAAGAAAGAATAAAGGATTTAGGGGAGAGAGATATAGAAACAGTGAGAGAAAAAGAGAAAGAGAGAAAGGAGAGCAAGAGCAGAGGGTAGCAGATCAGTGTTGGCAGAGTGCCAGGTGCTGGAGCTAGGCCAACTGGCTGTGTGCCGACTGGGGCTTCCAGGCTTCAATCCCTAAAAACAATCATTTGGACAGTGTGTGTGTGTGTGTGTGTGTGTGTGTGTGTGTGTGTGTGTGTGTGTGTGTGTGTGTGTATAGGAATATGAACATGCATCTGAGTGTCTACGCATGTGCTCGGGTGAGTGATTAGTTCACTATTATATTCACATCTATTATAGAATACTCAATCTCTCTCTCTCTTTCTCTCTCTCTGTCCGAAAACACACGCCGACACACTACACACTGTGCCAAGTGTTGCTTCCTCCACCAGCTGGGACATCAAAGGTGATCCCCTCTCTGCTGCTCCGAGCCAGTTCTCTCTCTCTCTCTCTCTCGCTCTGTCTTTCACTCTCTCTCTCTCTCCCTCTCTCTCTCTCTCCACACACTGTGTTTGGCTCTCTCTCTCTCTCTTCACATCCTCTTTTTGGCTCTCTCACTCTCTTTCTGCCAGCATCTCGTGCACAAACATCCCCATTCTGAGCTTTTGTCTTCTACTCTGTCATTCAAGTCCACACTGAGTTTGTCTTTTTCAGAATTTAGTCCAGACTCACAGCCAATTTACATTAAAGGCACGATAAACACACAATGGAAACATTTAAACAATTCCCTCT
Source organism: Megaleporinus macrocephalus (assembly GCA_021613375.1). Classification (NCBI taxonomy): domain Eukaryota; kingdom Metazoa; phylum Chordata; class Actinopteri; order Characiformes; family Anostomidae; genus Megaleporinus; species Megaleporinus macrocephalus. Next base: position 11,691,908 of record CM038715.1, on the reverse strand, counting down.
CAGACAATATTTGTTTTTCCCTGTGTGTGTGTGTGTGTGTGTGTGTGTGTGTGTGTGTGTGTGTGTGTGTGTGTGTGTGTGTGTGTGTGTGAGTGAAAGAAAAAGAGAGAGAGGGAAAGAGAGAAAGATGCCCTTCCATCAGAGAGTTTACCCACATGGGGAAACAGGTGTCCTGTTCACATTTAAAGGTCTCATATGATTAATTTTACTTGTATTTTTTTTTCTCACCTCATTGTACCCAGCCCCTTTAAGACTGATGTATACAAAGTTCCTCAGTTCTGCCTTGTATTATGCCTCAATTAAAAAAACATTCGTCCAGACTGAAATACTGTGTATAACATCAACAGAGCTAAACTGCTGTATAGGCTAAACAGTTGGATATATGTAAATGTGTTTTTTGTTGTGAGATTACAAAATTAATTTATTCATAAATGAGTCATTACTGCAGCTCTGCATATGATTATATATGACTGATTATATATGACTGAAGACCTATCTCTTTGTAAAGCACTTATAAACACTAATCTACTAAACTATTGGTATAAACTGTAATTGCACTTTATCTTCTAGGAGCACTGGCTAAGAATTGCACTTGTACTGTATGTAGTCTTGTATTTATTCTCTTCTCTGTAGGCGTTCCAGTCTTGCTAGGTATTGCATTGTCTTTTTTTCTAGGTATCAGCACTGGCCCTGTGTTTATGGCAGTGTTTGAGTATAAGAGTAGTTTGGACTTAAACCTGTTTGTACTAGATAGAGATTCATACTCTAACTGAACACTAAGCACTTTTGTAAGTCGCTCTGGATAAGAGCGTCTGCTAAATGCCGTAAATGTAATTGTAATTATATATGGATCATATGGCCGATGAAATAAATGTTTTAAAACCTGTTTACACACTAGATTAAAGTAACAGGAACTTTCAAATTATGGGAAAAACTGAAAAAAACACACAACAATAGAAAAACAGCAGCAGCAACATTCTTCCAATAAAAGTCTCTGACAAAAGACCAATAAATGCCTTACTGGACTGAAAAAAAGAAGAGGAGGAGGACAAGAAGCATGTGCACACTGTTTTGTTCTGTCTTGCACACACATAGCTTGGGATAAGCTTGTCTGCCGAAAAAAAAAAGGTGAAACACACACACACACACTTTAAGTACACACATGGCCACTGGATGTAGTTGTATCAGTTTGGTTAGGCTGGTATGCGGATGCTCAGAGTTGCTCCTGCTTTTATGCAGGAGATGATGCAGGAACACAGTGTGCTCACACACACATACACACCTGACCGGGAGAGATAAAGTGATCGGAGAGACCACCTGCCCCACCACAAACGGTTTGCAGCCAAAAGAGGAGCCGGGGGGCCAAGAGAAAGGGGAAACCGCCCATGCACAGACACACACGCAGCTCCGGAAGCCAGCTCCTCATAGTGGTGATGTGCGCAACCCCAACGTTTTTCACTTAAAAACCGCACACACACAGAAACAAATACACACTCAAAGGGGGTGTATCCCTGTTGGTTGTCTAGGTAGGAAGTAGGCCGTTGGAGGTGGCTTTAACCGTAAGGGTCTTGAGACCCTGGGGCCAGACTGGGGAAAACCCTTTAAAACCCCAAACATTTGTTAGCATTAACATTCATATGTCAAATTAAATTAGAGAAACTGATAACTTAGATCATTAGAACATTTGGCATCCAATAATATGAGTGCTAACCAAGTTATAGTCCAAATGTGACATCATTACCATAGAATTGTACTGTGTTACATAAACATTTCATGGTTTCATTCAAAGACTTCAAAGACAAGGTGGGCTGTAACCTTGACTGTGCTGTAATATTGCTTATCACTGTTAATACAGTCACCAGAATGAGCACAAAAAACATGAAAAGATATGTGGACACCTAAAATGCAGTCTCTAGAAAACCCAGTAGGAGATTAGCCGCATTGGTGGACAGGCTCAGTATAGCCTGCATTTCTCCAAGTTCTCCAGTGTGAAAGATTTGACAAAAAACAATAACAGTGGCTGCCGAAGCTAAAACTGAAGTTCTTATTCACTTTCTATCTGAATTTTCCATTCCACCTTAAATGCTGCTGCAGTTAATGCTGCATTTATGTGCCTAAAACGCAGAACAAATTTGTCCGTAAATGCATTAATTTACCTAAACAAATTACCCTTAATCAGGGAACACCTTAAACTTCGTCTTACAGAAGTTTAATGAGCAGCTAACGAGGTGCACAGCAGCTTTCAGACTGCTGAACGTGTCTCACTGACTGACCTAACACTGCCCTCCAAACCGGGCATTTCTTCACCTCCTACATTAATGAGTGCACTTCTAACAGTATATGCGCTACTTTTTGCATACTATTAAGGATGTGCAAATAATAATGTAGCAGAAAATCTCAGCCATTTAGATTTTAGCTTTGATTTCTAGCTATTAGTGATGATAAATGATAACTGAACCAGCCCACCGACACGGCTGAGTAACGTCAAAGGAATACTATGAATAGGAATCATGTCTCCACATACACATCCAGGCGTGATGTGAGTTAAGCTTATATTATGCAAACAAAAAAACTACAGTAAAAATGCCAGACAGAGGCACATGACCAAACACCATAAACACTGCAAAAGCACACACACACGCACGCACACACACACATATACACATAGCCAGACGAGCACACATCCATGTTTAAACACAATAATGCTCTGAAGCAGCTCCATCTGTCCCAGACTCCACAGGGGTTTGCGTGGATCGAATCAAATTCAAATCAGAATTAAAATCACTCTCTCTGCATTTGCCTTCCCTCCCTTGCCCCGTCGATCTCCTTCATGCCCTTTCTACCCCCCACTCTCCAAACCCACACACCCTGTGTCCTTACAGGTCAGGTGGGCCATTGCGCTGTCAGTAGAAACGCAGTGGTCTCTGGGGGTGAGCAGAGCTGGGTAATTGCGTGGCTCATTTTGATGACATGCTCTTTATGCAGATGATGTGGGGGAGGGGTGGGTGGGGGTAATATGCAGCAGACCAGGAGTGAAGAGACATGGAGTGTTACCGGGGGAAACAGAGCCATCCAATCAACTGCTCCAAGGGGCTAAATGCAATTAAAGCCTGATTCCAATAATGACCTCTATCAACATAATAGGGCCATCTACATCATTACAGACACATTCTATTATCATTATTATTACAATTATCATTATTAGCATTATTGTTGTTATTATTGTTATTGTGGTGTTATTATTGATTAGTTTTGTAGCTGCAGGAGAGCACTGTGCCAATCCAGATGTACAAAGGGAACATGACAGCATCTCTTGTTTTTTCTCTCTCTCTCTTTCTCTCTCTCTCTTTCTCTCTCTCTCTCCTTCTTTCTATCTGTCTATTTCTTATTTTCTTTTTTTGATCTCTTATTTGTTCTTTTTATCTGTCATTCACTCTACTGTTTCTCTTACTCTATTTCTAGCTCACCCTGTCTCTCTTTATTATTAAGTAGTAATACTTTTAATATATAATACTGTCTATCTACACATTATGGACAATAGTATGGGACACACCTCTTAATTACAGAATTCACATGTTTCATTCAGTCCAATGGCCACAGGTGTAAAAAATCAAGCACCTAGCCATGCAGTGTAAGATGGGTTGTTCTCTCTATCTATCTATCTATCTATCTATCTATGTTCACACTCTCCCCCTCTTCTTTTCACTTCTTCTCTCTGGCTCTCTCTCTAGCTATCTCACACCCTACTGTAACACAACCCATCTTCACAATCCTGTTTGGGTTCCTTTTCATTCTCTCTCTCTCTCTCTCTCTCTCTCTCTCTCTCTCTCTCTCCCTCTCTCTCTCTCTTTCTTTCGAGTACGCACACACACAGATTTGTTCAGTCATTGAGTTACAGTAGCTCTGGGTGCCAGCAGCAAAGCCCCACTGTGCAGCCTGCCAACAACAATTACTGTTCCACCCTGCCAGCTGCCAAAAGCTCCGGAGATACAGAGCACTTAACCCGCACTGTACCGCACACACATTCGTGTATATATATATATATATATATATATATATATATATATATATATATATATATATATATATATATATATATATATACATACACACACAAATGCACATGCACTATATGTATATAAATATATGTGTGTGTATGTGTGTGTACCCACATTCTATTACAGTATCAGCCTTTATAAACAATCCTGTGTACATACAACAATGTGACAATTTGAAGCAGAGTACACTACAAAGACCAGTATTTCTGTACATACAGTCTCTCTCTCTAGTGTTGTGCAAACATGCATGTATGTAAGACGATGCAACACTAGAGATGATAAGAACATTTAATCTAAATGATTGCTGTTATCAGTATTGTTGTGGTATTGTTAAAATGCACTGAAAATATTCAAAAAGTTCTGAACTAATTTTACAAAGTTTTATACTGAAAACCATGAACAAACTTTAAAATATATACTTATCACAATGTCTCCTCGACAAGCTGAATTAGGCTTTCAAAATATCTAATTATTATTCTAATAAGTCTTTGAATCTTTTTATATGCATTTCCTGATAAGGACATTTAGACTTTCAAACTATCCTGCTGTTAATACAAGTCAGCTTCCTATTCGCCAGCGTCTTGTTTGAGATTCCTCATTACACAGTAAATGGTGCAGCAGTTACATTCTGGTGTCTGAGGTATTAGGGTGACTACACGCTAGAAGCTCACGCTGTGCCAGAAACGCAGTCCCCCAGTGTATTTCTGTTAGGACGCTGCATTAGCTCTATTGGACTAGAAACGTGCTAGAAAGGTGCTCCTATATGACTTGTTTGCCTACGCGGCTGTTTTCTACTTGACTCTGTTATATGGCCATTGGCAAAATGTTCCCTCGATGGACCATATTTTTTTGTTTTGTCTACAAGATCTACTTGCATATGTGTCTACCTCTCTGTCCTTGTGTGTAAACACATTATTGTAACTGCTGCACCATAAAATTCATAAAATCAACCAAAAAATTCAAAGAAGCTTGAAATGAAGACTTTTTTATTGTACTTTTTAAATGTTGATAGGCTTTTTTTAGTGATTAATTTAATATAGAGCGTTACTTGTAAGTATGCAGTATGGTTGGACATTGCAACAAGGTAGAACTATTTGAAAACTTTTCCACAGTGATTTGTTCTGCAGATCATTTTCAATCAAGTTTCCCGTTACACTCAGATTGCACTACACTACAGTATCAGACAAATAGAATGAACTTCTGAATAAAAGTTAGAATAAGGCATTACACAGAATGCTGTATGGAAAATGTTTATGTAAAAGCTTGTTGTTGGTCGCCAGTTGATCTGGCTCCAGCACGTAAGTTTTTGACATTAACAGATTTACATCTTTAAATTTATCTTTTATGCAAGATACTGCATAGAATATAGCATTATCATCATAACAAAACTTTTGTGACTGAGATGTTGTATCAATACACACAGGCACAGACAAACATATACACAACCCACTGCATATATAACTATATATTGTTACGCTTGTCATCCAGAGAGCATCCTGAACACACTTCATCTGCAGATATATACTCATTGTGTATGGCTACTGAAGAGGTTAGGACAGAGGGGATCTCTGTAATACACATCTGAGATCAGGATTATGCAGAAAGACAGCTGTTATAGAGACTTAACCACAGCTCATCCCAAACACTGCCACGCTGGGCCTGGGCAAGAAGCTCTGTTTACACAAGACTGTGATCAGACTTACAAAGAAATGCGTGTCTGTGTGTGTGTGTGTGTGTGTGTGTGTGTGTGTGTGTGTGTGTACACATTACATTCTTGCAGTGCTGACACACCACTACACTCCTGCACACCATATAAACAGTACATGTGAACAAGGAAAAAGTGAGAGAGAGAGAAAGAGAGAGAGCGAGAAAGAGAGGGAGAGCTGGTTCAAGTGTTTCCCTTAGGGTTACTAGGGTGCATACATTGACATATCAAGAGATCGAGAGATTCAGAAATGAAGAGTGAGAGAGATAAAGATAAAGAAGGACAGACAAAGAGAAAAAGAGAGTGAGGGAGAGAGATACAAGAAAATTACAGTCAATGAGAGTGAAAGAAAAAGAGTGAAAACGAGAAAAAGAGGGAAAGAGAGAGGAACAGAGTCAGACAGACATATTGTGTGACAGAATGATAAGATGGGAAAAAAAGAAAAAGAAAGACAAATTAAAAAACAGAAAGCGGGAGAATGGGAGAGAATAAGAGAAACAGAATGAATAGGAAAATTACAGAGAATGAGGGAGAGAGAGTGTGTGTGTGTGTGAGAGAGAGAAAGAGAGCTGGTTCAGGTGTTTCCCTCAAGGGTATTAGGGTGCATGCAAGAGAGGGGATGATATTCATGCAGAGATAGATGTTGCTATCTTACCTTCATATTGGTGTGGTAGCCAGAGCTGTGAGGGGGCACTAGAGTGTGGCCCATTGCGGTATGGCGGGGAGGATGGGGAGGAGGGTGGTCCAGAGGGGTGAGAAGGGGGTGAACCCAGACTGCTGGCCAGAAAAGTACCCATAAAAGATGCTGATGAGTTTCCCATCAATCCAGTGCCTGCAGAACAGAGACGGTGAGAGAGATCAGAAACTGAGGAGAAGGAGCATCATGCTGGACTTGCACAAAACTGGCCAATAAAGACCGCACAGTTTATATTTACTGACTCATACAGCACATCAAGTGGGAGTTTCACTAAGCAGGACTGTTCTGTTTTAGTAGAGGAAGAGCTAAGAGAAATTCCTATTGGAATACTGGTTCAGCTTTGCGAAATGTTCCTCAGAGATTATTGCTTTTGAAATTCTGAAAAATCCAGAAGTGCATCGGTTATAAAGACAAGAGCCATCTAGGAAGCACAACCCTAATCAGAGCACCAGTAAACCCAGAGAGCTGCTCCTAAATTGCAATAAAAGGTTGTGGCTTTGAAATACACCATAAAATAAAAGTAGTGAAATAAACTGCTGCTGGAGCCTTTTCCTTTTTTCTAAATTACACTCGAGTTAGTAAGCCTATTCCTGTAACCCTATTTTTCACGAATCAAAATTCCATCCTCTGCGTCAGCCGCCTGATTATTAAACTCTCATGATGCCAAAAAGCCAGCAAAATAGAGAATGCGGAGAGGAAGAGTGGGAGATGAGAGATCCAGGAGGAAAGAAAAGAAAGTGCACCTGACAAAGAGATCGAAAGAGCAAGAAACTACTGAGAGAGGAAGTGAGAAATGGAAGCAGGGAGGAGAGGATGGGTGAGAGGAAGAAAAAGGAAAAGAAAGAGATAGAGTGAGAGAGCATAAAACAAAGAAAGAGAATGGCAGTGTTTGAGAGTCTCCGCACACACTCTGCTCAAAATGTGGTTCCCATGATTAAGCCCCTGTGATCGCTCTGCCGTGGCGGCTCAGCCACAAGTGAGGACACACACACACACGCACACACATATAAACACACACGTGCGCACACACACACACACACACACTAGCAGCAGAAAAGTGTAAGAAGTGTAAGAAGTGTGTAGCTTGCTCTCATTAAAATAAACTGACCAAGCAAGCACCAGCATAATGTACCTTGCATCCAATGCAAACCATGACTATCTCTGAATATTAAACATTATAAACAAAAACTGATCAAGAACATAAAGCTGTATATATAAGCATGTAAATTCAACATATGGTTTCTCAATAAACTGGATAATGTTCAGAAACAATTATGTGTTTTTCATAAATGTGTATTTATGCATTTGTGGTATAAAGTCAGTTACTGTGGATAATAATTCCAGAAGAATAGTAAACTTGTTGAGCTAAAATATAAATATAGAAGAAATCAATGGACAGAAGTGGGACTGTGTAAAAGTAACAACCCAGCAAAACAATGATAATCACAATATTGCTATATATTGCTATATATCGCATTTTTTTCTAATTGTACACAAATTTTCAGGGGACAAAACACACCAGGTTTGCTAATTCTAATATTAGTGGTGCACCATTAAGACACTTGTTTATGCTGGGGTGGAAAAGTCTAATGACTGAAGATTACAACACTGTTATCTAATGGTCGGGGGTTTAAACACAACCCAAGATGAACCACTGCTTGCCACAAACCTTTACATATAAATTATATATTCAAAATCGATTGTGTGTTTCTTCGATTGTGAGACTTCATAGAAAATCACAAAACAAATTTTGAAATTCAACTGTATCAATATCTTCTTACACCCCTAGTTACAAGTCAACAGGTTTTCTTTTCTGGTGCATTAAGATCACTGTCTGTGATGATACAGGTGATACAGGTGCTCCAGATAGAGATTAGATTAAAACATGCTGAAGAACTCCTTTAGAAAACAGAAGATGAACATTGTCCAATAAGATCGCTCCTTATTCTTCTACTGAACAGGTTTGACTTTGGGTTTAAGCTATCTGACTTCCTGAGAAATCCTACTTTGTAAAATATCCCCCTATTATACACGGCAGTAAACAAGGAGGGGGTGAAGAGCAAAGGAAAGAAGATGAGGTGATCTCTGCCAGGCTGAGCGAAGGACAAAGGTGAACTATAAGCACAGTTGACAGTGAAGTCAGACAATAGGACAAGAAGAAGAAAGAAGGCAGAGAGAAAGAGAAAGACAATGAAAGGATGAAAGGAGAGATGGAGTGGCTGGTCTCCTCCCCTGCAGCGTGAGGGTCCCGTGGGTGGCGGCCCCTCAGTGAGGGGGCAGATTAGCAGTCTAACGGCCAAACACAACACCTGCCCGCTTGCCCTTGGTAAAGGCGGAATTACTCATGCACATCTATTATTAACACTGTTTACTACTGAACACTTATAGTACACACTACTTACACACACGAGCTGCACGCGGACACACTGCACACATAGTTAAAAAATATACTCACAGAGCCAGCGCAGCACATTATGCATCAAAACAAAACATCTACGTGCCTGCACTCATACACTGTGTACACCATTAAATATAATATTAAATTTATCAGTATTTAATGTTTTAACTCTTTGCCTTTATAACAGCTCCCACCATCTTCAGGAGACTTGCATTGAGTTTCTCCAAGAAATCTTCAGGGATATTGTTTTTCACACCTCCAAAGTTTAGTCTTATATGTTGGTTAAATCCAAGTAATCCCAAACACATTCAGTGATGCTGAGGTCTGGACATGGGGTGGTCAGTCCATTGTTCTGAGAACACCAGCAGCTTCTTTTCATTTGCAAATTTTCTTCTTCTTCATTTGTGTCTTTTTCTTTGTCTTAGTAAGGGCTTCTGCACCTCTACACTTCCTTTCAAAGAATTAAGGATTCAAACCCATAGCATTAAGTTGTCTTGTCACAGTGGAAGGATGGACACCTGTGGATTTATTCAGAGAGCAAGAGTAGAGTAGAAAATTAAATAAATGAAGTATCTTTGACTTTTGCAATACTGTACAATAACCATTGGATTCATTTACGCATAAGCATAGCTTACGATCTGTTCAGGTACCTCTATACAGAACACACTCACATGTGCATTTATATTCTCAACACATACACCCATACATGCACGCACATACACACACACACACACACACACATATTCTGAACACAGTCATGTGCTGTACAAACAAGAAGGACGGGTGGATCAAATGGATAGTCTCAGGGGTAATGGAAGAAGGGGTGAAGAATGAAAAAAGCATAATAAGCTGGCAGAGAAATGGAGTGTGAACAAACCCACAAAAAATGACTTTGTTTTATACTTCTTTTCCCTTCTAACAATGCAACAAAACACAAATGCTAATGCTTAAATAAGTCAAATTAACATTTATGCAAATGTTCCAGATGCTGTGCAAATGTTTGTGCTTTATTAAGCTCAAAATCTAATCTAATTTAGCAATAAGGTGTTCATTATAAATGATTTACGCATGGTGTAGTGCAGTGTATGGAATAATTAAATCAGCCTCTTAAATGTAGAAAACTTAGTGAGAGGAGAGAGAGAGAGAGAGAGAGAGAGAGAGAGAGAGAGAGAGGGAGCGCAGTGTTTAACTGCAACTGAATTATGATTAATAATAATGTGAATTAATAAGATTAACAGTCTATACTTAAATTTACAGAATTGTCAGCATTGTTTATGTTTAAAGTTACTGAATTTTCAGTATCTTTCTACTTACATCTGGTCATATATTTACATGATTTACAGTTTATTTAAGTATTTTTATACTAAATTTGCAATGTTTATACTGAAGGTTGCATGATTTATAGTGCCTAATACATAAAGCACAAGGAATCGCAATATTGTTATCCTAAAAATGACCACAAACCATTTATTAATACCTAAAAGGACCTGATTTTCAGTCTATTTATACTAAGTTTATACTGTATTAAATAAGCTAATACTATCTTAATACTTTCTACTTAAACTTCAAGGATTTACAACATTTTTATCCTTACGTGGATGAACAGTATCTTTATAAATTCTTAGGGGAAATAAACTTCAGGGCTATGTGTTTCTACAAACTGGCTGGTCTACACCATAAAAAAATGATTTGGTGTAACCTGTAACATGGCTGCCTTAAAATTTAGATTTTATTAAACGTAAAGTAATAAAAAAGTTAACAGAATATAAAACAAAGCCCTTTTATCTTTTTAAACACAGTGTTTGGTTTTTAATAAAGTTCAATTCTTCAAGCAGCCAGGATACTTAGTCTTTTAAACAACAAATCTTTTTTACAGTGTCAGTGTGTGTCTGCCTTGCCTTCTGTCATCGGAAGCAGCTTCGCTCCTGAACTAAGGTGAGGTGAAGCTGAGGGTGTTTTTCATTTCCGAAACCGATAAAAGTTCATTAAAGCGGGGGTGAAGAGGAGGAGGAGGTTACGGGAGATGTTTGGAGGTGTGAAATTACCAAATGACTGCTCTCGCAAGATAAACAGTGTGCGAGGCCACCGCCAAAGCCTCCAGCTGGAAACGGCGGCAGCTGGGGGAAGGAAAAAGAAAAGGGGAAGAGAAAAGGAAAAGCAGTGTAATTGCAGTGTTTGAAGAGAGACTGGCCGTTGGAGACAGGGCCGGCGCAGACTCTCTGGGGATCAAAGCTGACGGGACACCTCGTCTCCTCACACACACACTCATACACTCCCTCCCACCGTGGCAGTGGTAAGCCGCAGCTCTGCGGGCAGAACGCGGCTCATAACACTGATTGGAGATCAGCCTTTAGTTCCAAAGGCAACCTAAAGGAACGTGACAAAATACCACACAACTGCTTTGGGATCAGAGCAAAGGGGCTTTTGTCCCTACACCCTCTCATCTCCGCTTCTCACAAGCCCAGCACCTCCACCACAGGCTCCACTACAGCCCACAGTGGCTCAAAATGACAGGCCTGCATCCTCCAACACTACCTAAGCCCAGCCTCAAGCCTACAGCACGGGTGGAGTCCCACTGTCCGAACAGGACTTTTTAAAACGCCCAAAATCACGCACCTTCTCGTTCCTAAAAATAAAGGTGCCCAAATGGTTCCTGGCTTGGACATACAGTTCTAGGAACAATGTTTAACTGATATAGAAGCTTTGCATTTAGTGGACACTCTTTAAACTGTAAAAAAAAGTGCTTCACGCTCATATAACTCTTTAAAGAACCAGCCATTGAAGTGGTTTTTAAAAAGTGCTTCTTCAACAGCATCACCTCAAATAAACCTTTCGAGCACCTTCTACAGCGGAAGCTAATACCAATTAACACTGCACAAACTGCATGCCTTCAAATAAAGTCATCTTAAATAGACTTGTTTAAAATATTGGACCAGCAGGACTTCCATAAATATCACATGCTGGAAAAATCTACTCACAGTGCACAGAACAGTGGAAAGGTCAATTGCTATGGAAAATAATCAGATGTCAATTTTTAATTTCCTATGGGGCCCTTAATTTTTTAAATATAGACCCTCTATTATCCTAATCTATCCACCGCTCACAGAGTTTAACTCATTTTGTGTTTTTGACATAACTTAAAAAATGAATGTTGTGCTTTACATTGAGTGTAAATTGCAGGATGAATAGACAAAAAGAAATGGCCCAAATGACTGATTTCAACTAAATATAAACTGAAGTAAATAAGTACACCCATATATACTGATTAGTCTGCATTGTTTAATGTTTATCTCCCACATACCATATGAGTATGTTACTGTGTAATGTTTAAACATCTACTGCCTGTATGCCTGTTTGTCTACCCCACATTGTCTGGGTTTCTCCTTATTTAAATTGACACATATACACTCACACACATGCGTACACTTACAAATACACAATTATATGCATTGCCACATACACACTCATTTGTACAGACCACAAAACCCCTCACACCAGTCATTAAATCATTATGTTATCATTATGTAAATTGTAACAATAAAGTTGCCCTCCAAAAAGATTTGATTTGAAAAGACTTATAATAAGTCTGATAATATAGAAAGATAGATAGATAGATAGATAGATAGATAGATAGATAGATAGATAGATAGATAGACAAAGTACAAAACATAGTACAAAAAACAATAAGGTATATAAAGAAGAATAAAGAACTCCATTAGTCAAAAAGAATATATACAATAATATATGAATATTCTTCTTTATATTATTCTTCTTTATAGATTATTCTTATATTCTTCTTTATTTTTTAAGTTATAGCATTATGTAAATGTTATCAATTATTGAACTGATATACGGTGTGTATATATATATATATATATATATATATATCATGGACATAATTTAGACATGCAGGCAGTTTGCAGAATGCTAAAGAAAGATTCTATTCTATATGTTAGCTATTAGCCTTGTAACAAAGCTAAACAAGCAGACTTTGCACACGAAACATGTGTAGATTGATCAACTGCATCTAGAGTAAGAAGGAAACATTACAACCTGCAAAAGGAATCTGTTGCAAGTGAGCTTGGCTGACTGTGAGCTATTCAAATCTGCAGCACATTCAGAAAGAATAAAGATACCTACACTGCGGTTGGAGATGAGGGTGCTGCACAGTCAGTTCTAGATTAAGTGAATCAAAACATAAAGGAGCAAGTTAGAAGTCAATGTTCTGAATTTGTCTGTCTGCAGTGAATGTGTAAAGCAGCAGCAGCAGCAGCAGCAGCAGCATCTGTGTGTGCCCCCCCATCCTCCCCATCCCTCTGTGTATGTGTGTGTGTGGCTCTGCAGTCTGGCAGCCAGCGAGCAGCTCCGCGCCTGCCAACCTTGCTGCTCCCCAGCTCAGCTCTTCAGTAGCACACACACCGAGCACTCCCCTCTCTCTCTACAGCCCTCCGCCAAGTCCCCTTTAATGAAACGTTTCCTCTTGTTTGCTTTGCTTTATTGACTTTTTTTCTCTCCCTCTCTCTCTTATTTTTCCGTCTCCAGCGTGCCGGTGGGCCGAGCGTCAGCTGTGATGCCTGAAATGATTGCCTGGGCCCATCCCACTGCGTTTCCCCGTGCCCTCCTCCGCCTCTAATAAACCCACCTGCAGAAATGAAACGCAGTTAATGCTGGGACGATGGGACGAAGGCTTGAAGAAGAGGGATAGAGCAAGAGAGGGATAGCAGGAGGTCTAGAGGTTGCTCCCCATAAATGGAGAGAACATCTGCCAGTGCAAGTGAGAGGTAAGGCCAAACAGGCACATCCAGCATGGGGTAAAGAGAGGGGCAGAACCAGGGAAAGGGTGTTACAGAGAAACAGGAAGTACACAGAGCAGCATCTGAGTTATACTTGTTGCAAGTAGGGGATGTAAGTGATATCTGGAGCTGCTTGACATGCTGTTATCTACTATCTGCCTTTTTTAGGAGGAGGTCCCTCAGTTGATCTATACATTACCGTTTATGAAATGTAAATGTTTATGATTGACAAAAACGACAACTACTGGATTTTTTTCCTCATCGGGGAGCATGCAAGTCAACATTTATGAAGGAAGTCTTAAGCTCTGTTTGTTTATTGTAGCAGCTATATACAATATTTTATTGTTGAGAAATCCATAGTTGTGCTGTCTGTTTTCTTTTAGTATCACTGCTTTTGTGTAGAGATTGACTTTTTGCTCACTGACAGCTTAACACTGTTTATTTGATTACATTAGTCGAACAACCTTTTTAAGGTACACATAACGTCAAGGTTCAATGGAAATTCTATAGAAATGCATTTCCAAACCATGACCCATTTAGGAACCATTAGCAGTTAATATTGTTGTCCAATTTCAATCTTAAAGCTAAAGAAACAAACTTTAAACACCACACATATAGTGAATGACTGATGTCTGAATCAACTATAGTGTTCAGGAGCCAATCTTATTCTTAGTTTTTGAGTAAGATCATACAGATTCAGTTGGGATGATAGTCATGATACCTACTAAATGACTGTTGCAATCACCTTAAAGCAATGAACTGTAGTCTAATATTTATTTTAGTTGAGATCTCAGCAGCTAAATAGACAACCATAAAAATGCTTACGTGATTATTAAGTTATAACAGCTGTAAGTTGGACACCTTCTTTTTGTATTTTGCTGCCAAACTTCCAACATCTCTGAAGAGCTGGGTCCAGTTAGTTATACTAAAACTCCAGAATTATATTTTTTTGCCTCAAATATATAAAAACGATGTCTGAAAACATGTTCTCATTTTAGTGCATGAGGCAATATTGAAGTGCTGTACATGACAGATCATGTCTCATTCGCTGGCCAAAGGACAGAGTAGCAGCCAATGCCCGATCAAGAATTTATGACAGACATCTGACAATTATGACCAGCAGTGGATTGATTTTTCCATTCCTGCACTCTTAAAAGTAAATGAAGCCCATAGATTACTTTATAGTGATGTTATAGAAGTACCACTTTAGGTTCCCCACAATAGCTTTCAGTGGATGGTCCTTTAAAGAATGATTATTGTAAATGTTATTGTTAAGTATGAAAATTTAAAGAACCTACCACAACTTATAGGTTCCAATTAAATGCCAATGCCGCCAATGTTTTAAAAGGTTGGCATAATTTATTGCTTAAGATGTAAACAAAGTCTTTTAGAGTCGTTTAATGTGAAATGTTCTGTTTCTTGTTTGCAGTGGTGGTAGAAGGAACCAGACACCTACAGCATTTAAATCAATTAATGTTTTCACAGACAGTTTATATCGTCACTGTCCAAAGAAAAACATATATCTTCATTTTTTCCCATTTCCATTTTTGTTTGTTGAACATATTTGAACATGACAGTTGTTCTTTATATTATGTGAACGTTCCATGATGGACAGACCAATATGAAATATAAAAAAAATAATTTACAATTAAACCTCTTTACATTAACTTACAATAAAACAAAGAACGTTTTTGACCTCGCCTGTAAAGTGTCTTTGGACAGCGATGATATGTAAAATAATCAGGAACACGCTGCCTCCTGCATGACAGTTCTGAAATCCAGTGCTGGTCTTAAAAATATACACTATATGGACAAAAGTATTGGAAAACCTATACATTACACCTACAGGAACTTTTATAGCATCCCATTCATACATAGGCATTGATATGAAGTTGGTCCCCCTTTGCAACTATAGCGCTATAGAGCTTCCACCCCTTTGGGGAAGGCTTTCTTCAAGATTTTGGAGTGTGTCTCTTTGCTTGTTCATCCAGAAGAGCATTTGTGAGGTCAGACACTAATGTCGGACTAAATGGTCACAACTGCTGTTCTAGTTTATCATAAAAGCCGTTGGATGGGGGTGGGGTCAGGGCACTGTGCAGGCCAGTCAAGTTCTTCCACACCAAACACCAAATCGATGGTGCCTTTATGGACCTTGCTTTGTGCAGTAGGACATTATCATGATGGAACATAACCACAGTTGGAAACATAGAATTGTCCAAAATTGTTTAAATCTTTTTATGTTGCTTGCAGTGCTTTAAATGATAAAATAGCACATAAATAAATACATTTACCACAATTTTACTATTTTCAATAGAGATGGGCCGATCAGCGTTTTTGAGGCCGATTCCGATCCCTGATCACCTTTCAGCATGATCGGCCGATACCGATAGAGGGCGAGGTATACGCCACGGCAGGCTACATGTAGTTATTAGCACAAGAAAGTCATGAAACATGGTGGAAACTGGTTTATTACCATTTTTAACGAGCTCATATGAAACAGCATCATATTTTTAACAAAATTAGCAGTAAATAAACAAAGTAAATCAAACAAATATCCCCAATATTGCAATTATTAAATTAGACCCTAAATTTAAAACGAAAAAAGCGAAATAAATAAATGCAGTAAAAACTGCAATCATTAAACCCAGACAACGATCGCATATTTTGATTAAAAATCGACCGATACCGATACATAGCTGATCGATCCTTCCATCTCTAATTTTCAACATATAAAATATGCAGTTCACTGCGGGTTTTGGATAATACAAACAATTGGCTGTATTTGCAATGCAGATAATAAGATCTATGGTTCGTATTACCTCCACTATAAAGAAATCTGTAGGTTGCCCTAAAACTGAGCATGAAAACACTGACTTTGGTTTTGTCCACAGCTCAACTATTAAATTATAGAAACACTGAAAAATCTGTGTAATTCACCTTTTAAGGTTTTTTCTAGAACTGCACATTCAGGTAAAGAACTAGTAAGGAACTAACATTTTTAAAAGCACAGTTGCAGGATGCTGTGTCCTGGGCCTGGTAGGGCCATGTGCTGCTGTCTCTCTGGAGAGTGTGATTATTTACACAGCGAGCACTGCAGAGCAGAGTGAGTCTCACACCGCCGCTGCTTAAGGAAATCGGGTCATGTGCATACTAATCGCTGCCATCCCTGGCTCAAAGCGACATTAATCCAATTAAGGAATTAAAAGAAGGAATCCTGGAGTGGGGAACCCCAGAGTGCTCGTGCCACACACACACACATACGCGCACACTCACAGACATGTGTGCGTAATGGCCTGGTGTAAATTCGGCAGTGTCATCAAAGGAGAATCCTGCGATGCTGCATTTTAGCAGAGGTAGACTTGCGTATGGTGGGTGAATGTGTGTGAGCATGCAGGGACAGTAAGAGAGTGAGCAGCTGTCAGTGGGCTGATCTGTTTCGTGTCCACTGCGGTGGGTTTAAGGCCAACCTAACTGAGGCTGAAATTAAGTGCCATCCATCAGCATGTGGAGCGGTTTTGGCCTGTAATGACTGCATGTGTGTATATTAACATAGCTCTCTCTCTCTTTCTCTCTCTCTCTCTCTCTCTTTCAGGAGGATGTTTATGTCTGCCAGTACTGAGTATGCAGCTCTAAAGTGAGACAATGCAACTGCTTCTATAGACCACAGCTTAGAAGCTAAAGACTGAGAATGATGGAAGGTTCCAGTCTAAAACATGTACACACAAGAATCTGAGAGCTGGAGCTTATCACACGTGAAAAATACAAAGAGATAACAAAGGAGTTGGGACGTTAGAGTTTTGAGAATGTATATGCCCAATATAAGCCAAAATGGATGGGTGTACAGATATACAGATATATAGCCAAGGACCACCCTTCATTTAATTAATTTATATCAATAAAGGCTTTGCAGATCACTAAAACCATCAAGCCATCACCTTCAGGTATACAAGCTTTACTCTTTGTGAGAAAATCAAGTGCTACACAACCACTGGTGTTTCTATCCATCCTTCCACTGTTTGAAGACAACTCAACACTGTGGGTCCGAAAGGATGTGTAGTCATTATGGAAAAAAAGAAATTTGCAGGTGAGCTTCACAGAACAGTGGATCAACCACACAAAAGCCAAACATCATTGAATGTGTTTGGGATTACTGGCATAGCAAGAAGCAGAAAATGCAACCAGCTTCTAAGACTGAACTCTGAAGTTATAGAAAAGGCAAGCGTTCTGGACAAAATGGAAGTAATAATGAAGTTGTAGCATGGATGCACTAAAAAAAACTATGTGCTATTTTTATGTTAGGGCTTCTGTGTAATTTACTGTATTTGTAAATATATGTGTTCTGTTTTAACTCCTGAAATAACTTTTATTTAGAGGCCATTTGACTAAGTTAAACAAAATGATGGTGTGATCACTAACTGTTGCACAGTACTATAGATAGATAGATAGATAGATAGATAGATAGATAGATAGATAGATAGATAGATAGATAGATAGATAGATAGATAGATAGATAGATAGATAGATAGATAGATAGATAGATAGATAGATAGATAGATAGGCAGGCAGGCAGATTGATATACAGTTTGTTTATACAGCTGGTTTTCATACTTTGGCATAGCAGCAGTGTTCTAGACCCCAAAACACGTGCTGCTCCAAAAGCAGAAAACCCCAATATTATTCCTCACCACAGCCATAATAAATAGCATTTGTGGGAAAAAGAGATCAGTTTAAAGAAACACAGCACTGACTTCTCTCACTTGCTGTTTGTTTTGTGTCTCCACTCAGTGACTCAGTGAAAAAGACACATTTTGGATCTCACCGCACAGCCACACTTTGTCTCCCTTTTTTTGCCAAATCACCTCCGTGTATGACTGTAAACCAACTTGGGAGGCTATTTAGGGTAATCCAAAGTAAAAGTGGCATTAGCCATTAATCATTTCATTCTGTCAACACAGCAAATAGCAGGGAGAAAAAGGATTAACTTGAAATTGAAATAGCATGTGTAGCTCTGCACACTCTCCAAGACATAATGCCAAAATAAATGTATTACACTGAATTTTGAACGGATTTGGAACACCACTACCTTCAAGTAAATTTGAGATTAATAATCCGACTGAGAACAGATCCCAAACTTCAGCTCCCAGCACGCGACTGAAGTTTCTTTTAGAGACTATGAAAACACTTGAAAGGATCTGCACTTTTTGAAAGTTCTGCACAAGTGAATCACTGCTATAATATGATAAATGGAGCAATAAACATGGCCCGAATAACTTGAAATAACAACCTGTTACAATAATGTACTTTAAAGTTAAGGATGCTGTTTGCTCAGGTTTTGTTATGACAGAGTTTCTAGAAAACTCTTCTGATGACTGCTGTGTAACTCCACAAATGAAAGGGATGCTTGACCTTTTTGTTATGCTTCCCACCGTTACTGGACATCTTGTGTATCTCTTTTGTGTGCATGTGAGTGTAGATCACAAAATCAACCATGACCGTGGACTCTAGAGAAAGTCAGGTCTGTGGAGACTTATAAAAGTGAACTGAATAACTCATCCTCAAATTCCCACAAGGGATAATATGATGGAAAGAATAAGAGAGAGAATCTGAGAGGAAGTTCCACAGAAAGGGGCAATTCAGAGCAATAAAAGACAAGAGACAGAGCAGAGAGCAGCAGGAGGAGGAGGAAAGACAAAAGAGAAAAGGAAAATGGCAAAGGACGATAGTTCAAGTCCAGTCAGTAGCTCTGTTGTGTTTTAATGGAGAGGCCCCTGGCACAACAGTGGTGGGAACAGCCTTACATGGTTTGTTGGACAGTAGAAGTGCTACACACGTGAAAAGAAGTGAGGAGCAAATACTTGATGATAGACGCTGCCTTAAATTAACCATGGCTGGGTGATACCACAGATTTTCTTGTCAATACAATACTTAGTGTTGGATTGTATCTAAGTAAGGGCAGTATCTTCATATCCCTCATAGTCTTTACTGGTCAGCAACAACATGAGTACAGCAAGTAACCAGCAAAGAACACTACACATTCTTGCTTCAGGCCTTTGCTAATTAAATAAAGCCACATTCATCAAAGTCTCTTTAGTAATTGTTTGAACGAAGGTAGAACAAATGTGTTCGCACACCTTTATAGAAATGTGATTTTTGAGTGAGAGACAGAGAGAGAGATGCAAAGAATGAGAGAGAGAGAAAGCAAGAGAAGACAATGAAAAGATGCAAGGAGAATCAGCAGACTAAACACTAGCAATGATGAGCGGACACACACACAGCTCCCCGCTGACACTGGCTATCTTAAGTTTCAAGGCTTAAATGCTTAAATCAACCCCCTACATGAGCAAGAAGCTGTTTAGGCCTCATCAAGACTCTCAAATCACTCTGTCCTAAGTGTGAACATGGCCAGTGAGAGTGGCCAGAGAAGGCCAGACCAGACAGACAGCCTGCTCAATACACACGCACTGTTTTACGAGATCACATGAACCCGACTGTCTGGACCATCGGCGGGTTCACTGACAGGGCAGTGGCATCTCACACATGCACACGCGCGCACAGAGCCATTCTCAGGAGACAAGAATGCCTTGAAAAGATGACACAGGCCAGAAAAGGGTCACTACGTAAAAAGACAGAAACGGAGGAGTATATGTCTGAGATGAATAGACAGAAGACACCCTCCTAGCCCTACTGCCCATAATAAAAAAATAATAATACTAATAATAACCAAACTGGTAGTAGTAAACATAGGTGAGTGGGCAACAGCAATCAGTCAATATATGTTTGGAGTCTAAATTTTGCATCCTTAGTTTAGAAGCAACAAGGATACGAATGCTAACGGACACTAGAACTCAATAGTCACCCAAATTGCTTAAATAATTTCTATAAAATACATCAGTAAAACTTATTTCAGCTTTCTCGACATCCAGCTCTTCATTAAGGTTGTGCAGACTTGTCGTTGTGGTGACTACAGCTAGGGTAGGTGGAAAAATGGGTACATTTAAGTTTTTGCTGAATTGTTCTTTTAGATAATCGTCCACCAAACACTACCTAGATAGATAGATAGATAGATAGATAGATAGATAGATAGATAGATAGATAGATAGATAGATAGATAGATAGATAGATAGATAGATAGATAGATAGATAGATAGATAGATAGATAGATAGATAGATAGATAGATAGATAGATAGATAGATAGATAGATAGATAGATAGATAGATAGATAGATAGATAGATAGATACTTTATTGATCCCAAAGGTAATCTAGCAGCCAGTGGCAGTTACAAACACAGTACAAAAAAACAATAAGGTAAATAAAAAATGTAAAATTGAAAAACCCATACTCCAAACAATAAAGGGCAACATATCACTCCCCAATTCTGGGAAGATGTCTCCACCAGTGGAACACAATGCTGGTGAATGTGGATTTATGCCTAGAGTAAGCAGTGGTCATTATTATAATGGTGTCTTGCTAAGAGCTTCAGCCCGTGTGGTGTTTACTGATCATTTCACTGGCTACCTGTCTTTAAATGATCCATCAGGACATTCAACATGGATTGACAAGAGATTAAAATACACCATGTGCCAAGTTCTAGTACTGCTCACGAAACCTTTTCATTTGGCACCTTTATTTTCAAGTGTTCTTTGGCAAAGCTCTGTCTTACTTATTATCCAACCATGTAATTATGTTAGGTCATAAGTCAACTCTCTTATATCTATCATATTAGACGTATATAGTTGGACACATTGTTCCCACATAATTAACACTGCCATTGAGGATGCTTCATAGCATATATATATATATATATATATATATATATATATATATATATATATATAGCACAAGAATCACATTTCAGAGGGTGTGTGTGTGTGTGTGTGTGTGTGTGTGAAGGGAGACACTCCACACTAAACCATGTCTGCATTCTCACATCAGCGTCTCTCCTGCCCGAGCGGCTGGCTCTGTTAGTTCACCAAACAGCCCTGATGTTGTTTCTTTTTTTTTTGACATTCCACCTTATTAAATCTCCTCTCCTCCCTTGCCCACCTCCCGCAGCTTCTCTCTCCTGTTAAAAATGCTGCGCTAGTGGCTAGTGTGCCATGCTCCAGTGCTCTCGCTAAACTCACAACCGCTCTCACACACGCGCTCGCAGACATATGGATGCTGTCAGCCCAGTGCTGCTAGGCTAATTACATGCAACAAGCAAAGCTGCCATTTGTTCCAAACAGGGAATGATTCAATTGTCTCCTACTAGCATTTGTTTCCATGTTAATCGGCTCGTTGTCACGAGAGCACTTTGGCTTAGGGGCGTCAACATCTTTCCATGGTTGCCGAACTCCTTTTCCTTCTCCTCACTGTCGCAAAACCAGTGTAGGTGATCGGAAGTGGAATGGTGGCATTCTGCAGTGGTCTAACTAATGACCTTCATTAGGACATTCTCCAAAAACCAGGCATCAGCAAGCAGGCTAGTGGGAGTAGCAGGAAAGCACATGGAGTCAAATCTTCCTGCCTTCTCCCTCATGCTTTCCTTTCTTCCTCTCTCTCTCCCCTTAGGGCTGAAGCCAGAGAAGAAAGGCCAAGGCATAACAAGTCTCAATGGGCCCAGGAAGCACCCAAATATACATTGGATAGTGTGATTGAATGAGTGTTTGTTTGACTTGACCAGAAAAGACCTACTGCTAGTGCTAACAACAGTGTCAAGACAAGTCCCAGTACAGGAATGCTGATGGAAAGACCTGAACAAGCTTCTCCTTGCCTCTCTCTCTCTCTCTCTCTTTCTCTCTGTCCTCCCAACATTCTCCCGCTCTGCTTGTTTTGATTCCCATTCCATTTTCCGTTGGCACTGGACAGAGAAAATCATATTCCTGCTCCCAGTGGGCTCATGCAGTTGCACTGATATGGAAAATTATTTCAGAGGCAGCCTGAACGTTATTTTTGTTTTCGTTTTTTCTCTCTCTCTTTTTCTCTCTCACTCTCTCTCCCTCCCTCTCACCCTTCCTCTTTTTTTCACTCCCTCTCTCCAACTCTTTCACTCTCAGTGGGGAGGATTTATTCGAGGCCTTGAGAGAGCACTCCGTGTGGGAGATTTGGCCCGTCTGTCTGTTCCACGCGTAGCAAACGGTGAGAAACCCATTTAGCATGTACAATAGCTCTAACACACACCTGAATGACACACGCTGTATGCTTTCAATGCGGCCCAGTCTACCGCCGTTCTCCATTCACTGTGCTCATAATGTACTGTTAGACTCACAGTGCTTCTCTTTGACAGATTATGTTTTATATCACTCAGACTGAATAAGCAGAGCTGGAGAGTTTGACCCATTGTAAAGGGGACGCATACCGTGGTTTAGAGCAGCCCCACCGGGGAAAGGCCAGGCTCTGGCACTGGCCACTGGGCTCAGCTTGGTGAAGAAAGCTGCACTATTTCATGGCTGGAAATTCACAGAGCTTCCAGTGTGACTGGAAAACACGAGCAGCGAGAGCCACGTTCCTGTAATAGATGACTAATACACTAGTGCTCCTAATGTGAGTCTGCGTGTGTGTGTGTTGGCTAAATGTAGTTTTTGCTTTACCACATTATGCGTGTTAGCCTTGACCTTCCTACTTTTTTCCATGCTCTTCCATCCTGTCCTCCAACATGTGCTCATGCATAGAAGCACAACGTGTGCATTTGGAAAATGTACTGTACAAAATTCCAACATGTTTGGAATCTGTGCTTGTTAATAACATAAAAACCATATTATACTAATATACTACTACTGTGCAATCTAATCAGGTTTTAAACCTATACGAGGATAATAAGAATCAGTAAATAAACATTAAGACACATACAAAATGATGACATAGCTGCAAAAGCTGGATGACACCAGCAATTAAGTCATATATACTGTAATAAACATTTTATGTTAATTACATTAACATATTGACACACTGACATGACATGATATTCACATGACATATTTCTAAAACCTAACATTTCTAGGCAAATTAATTTTAAAAAATATGCTCACTGTTACCATCATTGTCATTTTGTATTGGCATCTGAAAATGGAGAATGAAGCATATTCAGTGCCAGCTTGCCCCATAATGCACTGCAACAAACAGTGGCAGCAGCTGCACAGATTCACACAGAAAGAGGTCACTCTGCCCTTTTGCGCTTACACTGACACTAATTCTCTACCTCTGTCCTCCAACTCACTCTCTCTCTCTCTCTCGGACGTACACACTCTCACGTCTGGCACACGAGACTACATTCTCCCCAAAGAGCAACATGTTTCAAGAACAAGGACACACAATGTCTGGGTGAAGAGAGAGGCAGAGAGAGATAGATGGAGAGAGGGTGGTAAAGGGAGGAGAGATAAAGGCCTTGAATTGGCTAACTGTAGGCAGAGAACTGTGTTTATTGTGTATACATGCTGATCACTCTTTATTTTCCTGATTTCATAGTTTCTGCTTCACATCCACCCAACCACCAGCTTCTACCACTCACAGAACGTGAACATTCTAGCTTTATGTTTTGTGAGCACATGGTTGCTGTGGTAATAAAACCACCAAAATGATATTTTAAGAAGGAATTTTATATTTATATCAACATTATTTAAATTCTTGTTCTTGGTCAATACAATGGATCTTCTCCTGATTCCATTTATCACAGAATGCTTACACAATGTGAAGGGGAGGACATCTTCCAGTGGAGTTAAAAAACACATTATGAGTCATGAGGTTTTGATATGACAGTTATGTCTGTATATATATGTGCTTTTGTATTTCATAGCATTTCAGGCAAAGATATTACCTGTGTTGCACTCGAAGCCCACGTTGAGCCATAACATAAGCTGCTTTGCCTTGAAAACGATGGGCATCCCAGACAAACAGTATGTACAAGCAAACCACAGACAGAAATATGGCGATCTGCAGAATGGATGCACAGCATTTCAGTCAAAAGCTGTGGTCTGTGAGGCATGTCCCATAAGTCCTTGAGCAGATGTGTGTTTCCCAGGCCTCCCCTGCTTGACCCTGAGCCACGTCATCACTCCAGTGGCCCGTCTGCGGATCCGCAGCCCCAGAGGCACCAGCAGAGAGCCCACACAGCACTGAGAAATCCCTCCTACTCCTGACTCACTCACAGGCCTCCAGAACCTTCCACGGATCTGCTAAGAGTAGACGTGGCTTGGACCACAGCAATGTCAGGCTATGGTGAAAAAGTCCAGAAGCCTGGACTTGACAGGGTGAAGAAATATCTAGACGCCTACACGACTCATATAGGAGATGAACCAATGGATGATTTTGGTTTTTTTTTATTAATCTATCACTGTATAAAGAATCCTAAACTGTCCCACATATTCTTTGTGTGCTTTCTACATCCCATTTATTGCACTGCTTCTTCATGACTGATTGGTTTCATTGTACACCAGTTCAAATTGAGCTGATCAGGTAACTCTCTCAACAACGTAGCAACGTAGACTACAATGACCACTATGAAGTGCTGTAAAGAAATAATCAATATCTGTTAATATCTCAAACAGATCCATCCATCTATTAGTGGCTTTGGTCATTGCAAAAGTAGAAAGATGTTCACATATGCACAAATGTGGCCATTCATACACCTAACGTTGACCCAACTTCAAAGCATGTCTCAATCAGCTCGAACCAGACAGCAAACATGCGTCTGTCTTGTGTTGGTATCAAGGCCCCGACACTCGCAGGCACTCAGATGCTCCCCCCCACCCCTGCGTGTGTGTGTGTGTGTGTGAGGAGAAGCAGAACAGATCGGAGCTGAGAGGCAGCCATGACTCGGCCCAGGCCTGTTTCAGCTCAGCGCTTAGACCCTGCATGGAATCTCCCCAGGAGAGAAAGCACGCAGATTGAAAGCAGAGCAGTGGAGATAAGGCTGCAGAGCGGACTGGCCCTGCCTAGGTCTCCCCGCCCGCACTCCAAGGCCTTCAGCTGGAGTGTATTGAATGTTTTATTCAGGGGGAGGCAAGGGAACAGCTTGGAGGGGGAGAAGAAAATAAAGGAGGGCTGAGAGGAGGGTAATAAAGATGACCTAGAGGCAGGATGATGAGTTAAAGATGACAAGGTTCAGGAGGGATGATTGGTATGTGCGTTGGTTTTTTATATGTTTTCAGGTCAAAAAATGTCCTAACTTTAAAGAAAACCCAAGAAAAACAGGGCTAAACAAGTTGGTCCAGACATTAAGTGCTTTTATCAGGAGTGAAATGTTTTATTTATAAAAATGGAAAGAGCAAAGCCATTTCACTTTAGTGGGGTGAAGGTTAGGGTTAGGTTCAGGGTTAGTCCTGGAAAATTCATACAGTACTATAAAAAGTACATATAGTACTTTGTCAAAAGTCAAACACTCTTAATTTATTTATTTCTAGCATTAATATGTCCATGCTTTACCTTTGGCAAAGCTTTTGGGAGACTTGCTTACTCAAGAAATGTGCAGGAATATTTTTAAAGACTTCAAGATAAAAGCTTTAAGTTGTGTTTATCTGATGGGGACAGTTTTGGTGGTCTTCCAGGGTTTTGTTAGAAGTCCCCTTTTAACATTTCTAGCTTTAAATTGTTTTTAGAACTCCAGTCTCCTAAACTCACATTGTCTTTCCCCTCTCTTATGCACATGGGTTATTCCACATCTATTTTTCTTAAAAATATCTCTTTTAACACAGTAATGTAAACAGTACTGTCCTGACACTGTATAAAAACAAGCATACATGTTTACAGTGACACTCCCTCAGATTTTGTGGACTAATTCAGACAACTGCAGACACTGAAGTTAATCTTTGCTTTGGGATAATAGGGATCAGACTAACCTCCTTTCATCATTTTTGCCAACTTTGAGCTTACCCCCCTCCTTTATATCCACAAAGTGGACCATCCTGGTTTATGAGTCATTGACTGGACTCTACAAGGTGGAGGTGGGCAACGGGGGGCTGCTGGTAAAGCATTAACGGAGGCTCGTCTGACAGAGCCCGCTCTAACCTTGAGTTACGTCTCCCATCTCACAACTGCACTCATCCATGACGTGCAGTTCCGACGTCTGCGGGACATCTGGTGAAATAGTGCCGGCTAGCCTACACAGCTGGGGCGGGGAGGGGAGAGAAATTAAGGGGCGCTTCCTGCAATCTGTAGCAGCCCAGCAAAGGTCATCTTCACAGGGGAGCGCGCGCAGACGAACATGCCACCTGACCCCTTGACGTCAATGGCCATGCCACGTAGAACCAGTCCACACACCACTGATTGGGTCTAAAGTAAGTGGGTCTTGAGGTCAAAGGCAAAACAGGAGAGATAACAATGGAGAGGTAAAGACTGGACAACACTGACCCCCAAAAGTCTGGGTACATTTAGTTTTAGAAAAAAACTGCAAGGCAGCATGTCTTAAAGTAATATAACAACTTTGTAACCCGATACCTTAAAGAGCATTTTTAGTGTCCACATCATCATCGAGAATTCTTTTCCTGCATTTACCTGTATTTAGAAAACCTGTCGACTCAAAACACAACTATGAAAAAACAGAGGGCAATTGCTTCATCAACTGCCCAATGGCTTCTAATATAAGGTAATTGTTTTGGAAATTGCTCAACTGTCAAACGTTGGAGAATCCCTGCAAAGATGTAAACTAACCCATTTTAAGGGAAACAAAACTAAACCACTTTAGTTTTAAATTTCCACATAAATAAAATAAGATGTACACACACTCATTAAAAGAGATTTGATCTGAAAGGCTCCATTCCAGAGAAATTTAGAGAATTATTCACAGCAGTGGTGATAGGAACCAGGCATCTGGAGAGTCATACCTCAAAATGCTCCCTCACAGACAGAAAATGTTATGAATATGCTGAGACATTGTTTTCAATAGTTTTGAGACCATGCTTTATCTTAATCAAAATATATAATACATGTAGAATTATTATTATTCTTGTATTTATTTGCTTATTTCTTATTAACTTTCAGATTGATCTTATTACTACTGATTCAAAACACATACACATCATAGATTTACTTGAATAGTAAATAAAATAGCTATAGACAGTATGTGTTGTAGATATTATTACCCTTGGTTCCCATCACCAACACCAAGAAAAGCAGTAGGTGCTCCAAACGCATACATTTCAATGGCTGAATTTAGGGCTGACTTTTTAATTTGGAAAAAAATAATAATTATTATTATTGTTTTCTGTTTTTTTTAAGTAGGCAAGGTGTTTCTAATATATATTTGGGCAGTACATGTCAAGCAAAAAATATCTCTATACAATAGATCTGGTGTAGAATCACAGCACCCTGCTCAGGTTCTTCCTCCGCCGGGAGTTGCCTGAATGGATTGCAACTGATGAATGTGCTCCTGTTACACACATATACACACACTCACACACGCCTTCCAGGCAGTCCTTGAGAGTTTATACAGTAAGGGGAGCGGCGCACACTCACATACTCACACACACGCTAGCCTGAACTGATCTGGAATCAATATCGGTCTGTGTTCTATCGTCACGTATACCAATTAACAGCGACACTACAAATGCTCTCTCTCTCTCTCTCTCTCTCTCTCTTTTATACACACACTCGCACTCTTATACTCACTCCAACTCTCTCACACACACACCATATACTCATTATGTACTGAATTATTGTACCCTTCCAGGTTTGCCAGATAAATAAATCAGGTCAGATTAAGTAGTTGGTCTGGATAATGGTGAAAAGCTGGAGTCATATTTCAGTAAATACAAAAGCAGAGAACGAAATCTCCCTAAACCCCTTTACAATATAGAAAAAGCTCAGGAGAACATAATAAAAGTTGGCATGCTGTGTTTTTGAAAGGTTTGAAAGGTATTTAAAAGCTGTGTGTGTGTGTGCGCATGTGTGTGTGTTTAACACCAGTGCTGAGGGGCCGCCGTACTGTGTATGGGGGTGCTCAGATCAGCACCTTCCCCAAGCTCTACCTTTCAACAGCCTCCAAATACACCAGCTCCAACCACCCAGAGACTTGGCACCATACTGCACCGGAGACACCGAGCCAGAGAGAGACACACACACTGAGGGAGAGAGAGAGACAGACAGACAAAGAGACAGACAGAGAGATAGACAGAGAGAGACACAGACTGAGAGATGTGTAGAGAAAGACACAGGGAGAGAGTGGTTGAGATTTTTTTGGACAGTGTGTGTGTGTGAGTGTGTATGTAAAGGAGTCAGAACAGTCGCTCGTGTGAGATGTTTTGACATGAAGCAACAACACCAGTGACAAGGGCACTTAAACAAGGCGGGACTTAAATCTCTCTCTCCCTCTCTCTCTCTCTCTTACTCTCTCTCATATAGACCCACATATACACAAACTATTTTAATGAATGAAAAATTATTTTTCAGCATATTCCTAAAAAAAAATTTGTTTGGGATCTTTTTTTATATGTATCTATGCATATTAACTTCTCGCGGGCATCATTCATCATGCAGTTGTCTGAAGATCATCTTGAGTTTATGTTTAAGCCACTTTTTTTTACTAACGTTGTGCTTCTGAGTGGAGTAAAACAGACATTTCAACAATCCAGAATGGCAAGTATGTGAATGCTTCAACAGACATAATGGAATACATGGCCACTGACTGACCAGCAACTTTACCAGACCTTAATCCTAATTCTCAGTTCAGAACAGTAGGTGAAGTACTGAAACAGGCACACACAAACAGAAATGTGTACCCAGTTTTTGAGTGAGCGGGATTCAGAGACTGGCAAAAGCCTGAAGCTGCTGTTCACGTAAGTATTTGGAAAGATTGTAAAAAGTATTCTTTCAAAAAGGCAGCTACTTTGTTTAAAGGAGCAATGTGTAAAATGTCATAATCGGACAATTTCATACTCCACACAATATGGGCCAACATATATAATGAAAAAGCTGTGAGAGCACGACTACTATTAACTCTTGTTCTGCTTCTATTTATATCACATCTTTGTTTTGCTGAAGTGGTGGTGATAAATATGCCTTGCCAGATGCTTTAGCCATTGTTATGTTTATGCTTCTTTTCATTGGCTATTTGTCCACAAATGATCTTACCGGGAGCAGAGCACTTCAACATGATTGAAAAGCTAGCGCTACCGAGCTAGTGCTACTTATTCACCCTCTTATGTTGGACAGATGGTATACTCTACACTACAGTTACTTAGTATTGCCTCTTAAGGGACAAAGCAGGACGGGCTGGTTAGTTGGTTAGGTTGGTTAGCATGCTAACTTCAGTATATATATCTCTAGTATGACACATTAATGTCTTTCAGAGAACATCAAAACTGTAATTTAGTCACATTCTGTTGGTAATTTGAGTTAATTGTGGAATGTTTATACAAAGAATCTTACACATTGTTCCTTTAAGATCATTTTAGTTCATTTAAGAAATTTTTGGAGGCCCCTGCAGATTTAATCCAAAATGACTTTGCATATCTTATAATCTCATTAATGAAAACAAGCTCAGCAACAGTATTGTAAGAAAAACAACTTCAGATTTTGACACGCTCTAAAGGCCAAGAACGAAATTCTCCAAACAAAGTATACAATCAGTCGACCACCTGTTTTATCTAGTGTTAAAAGTGTTATTTGTTTTTCTCTGAAGCAAATATCGCTTCATTAAATGTTTTATGAATTCACTTTAAAGAACTTCA
Source organism: Megaleporinus macrocephalus (assembly GCA_021613375.1). NCBI lineage: Eukaryota > Metazoa > Chordata > Actinopteri > Characiformes > Anostomidae > Megaleporinus > Megaleporinus macrocephalus. Next base: position 11,661,615 of record CM038715.1, on the reverse strand, counting down.
TTAAAGTTGGCCAATGGGCCACCATAAAATACAGCACTATTTTACTACAAGTATATAAGTATACAAGTAAGCATCCAGTAAGTAGACTTACTTCAGTAAAAAGAATATTACACCATCCTTTAAACAGTCAGAATCACCATGAATGCTTTGCACCCTATCCCGCCTCACTCTCACTGTTGTGTCCATTGTGTTAAAAATACAATAACTCATGTTGCCTGACAACTCCAGCTTTTATTCATTGTCCTCCACGGGAGCACTGTTTGGCTGCGCTACGCCAAAAACACTATGTGTTTTAATGGATTGGGAAGTCAGATTTAAATGCATCTCAAGCGCAGTGTTCATGTGAATACTTTCCCCCATATTCGACTGGATGTGTGGAAGGAAAATAACACATGCACCCCTTACACAGACCTGTCAACATCAATATTATGTGGGAGCTCTGGTGTTGTAGGTAGAGCCTGGAGAAAAGAAGCACTGCTTATGTATGTGTGTGTGTGTGGGGTGGGTGGCGGAAGAGTGCTGGTGCTGAGGAGACTATCAGGCCCATGCAGGGTCTGTCTGTTCTGAGCCGGGTTGATTCTGGCCCAAGGCCTTACACACTGGTGCTGGTGTCATCTCTGATAGTGCATCTGCCTGTTTGAGCTCTGTGGGTGACTAAGCATGCCCAGCCTTAATCCTAAACACACACACACAAACACACACACGCACACACCAGTAAATCTATCTTTGTGGTTATTTTCATTGATGAGAGTAATGTGGTAGCTAAGTAATGTTATGTTATTGTTGTTATTATTACTACTACTACTACTACTATTACTACTATTACTACTACTACTACTACTACTACTACTACTCGATGCACCTAAGAAAGACTTAAAAAGCCTTAGGAGCGAGACTTGCTCAAGGCTTGTCAGTTTAAGAAAAAAGTTCTTCAATGTGTGATTGTAAGGATTTTAGTGATGTCACCCTCTACCATGCATAATCTCCTCAAAAGAATTAGGGAACCTGGAGAGCTCTGGGCTTTAAAGGAAAGGTTGAGTAAATACCCATGACCGTCCATCTCTCAGCCAGCACTGCATTAAAAACCAGAATGCTGCTGAAATAAACATCACCCTACTGGTTCCAGGATACTCTGACTCTGTTTGTCGCTGCATCCGCAAATGCAAATCAAGACTGTACTAATCACAGTAGAAGGCCAACAATATTCAAGAACACTGCTGGCTTCTCTGCTCTCGAGCTCTGCTAAAATGGACTAAAGCGCAGGAGATGCGTGTTGTGGTCAGACAAGTCAGCTTTTCTGATTGTTTATAATGAAGAATGTGTTCTGTGGGCCAAAAAACAAAAGAAGAACAAGTCCAGACAGATTGTTACCAGCATAAAGTTTCATAGCCAGGGTCTGTTTCTGTAGAAGGGTGTATTAGTGTGCATGGTGCATCTCTGAAGTCATCGTCAACGCTGAAAGATTTACACACCTTGAAAAAACTTGCCTTCTAGACAATGTCTTTTTCAGGGTCATCCAAGCTTATTTCAACATGCCAAGCCATTTTCTGCACGAGGTATAACAGCATGGCAGCATAGTCAGAGAGTGCAGGTGCTAGGATGGCCTGCATGCAGACCAGACCTCTCTCCAACTAAAAACATATGGTGCATTACGAAGTCCAAAACATCACAACGAAGGCCCTGAATTATTGGCCAGTTAAAAATTGGCAGAGGAATTGCAAGAATTCAAAACCTTTCAAAATTTTCTAAACTACACTGTAGCCTCCAAGCAATTATTAAGTGCTGTTAAAAGGAAAGGTGATGTGGTAAACTTGATCTGGTCCCAACCTTTGTGGAACATGCTGCAGGCATTACAGTTGCTGCAGGCATTTAAAAAAAAAAAAAAAAAAAAAAAACATCATGAATTTTGCTGTTTTTCGATTTAAGACAGGTCAAACAGAATTTACGCATTATAACCTTTGGTTTTTATTAGCATTTCACATACTGTCCTAACTTTTACAGACTGGTGATTTGTATATTGTTTGTTTATGAGCTGCATTGTGTTGCCATATCTCACCATTACATAAATATGTTTTCCTATCATCTTAAAAATGGTTTGAGGCTTTGTGTTTGAGACACAAAGCACTAAATACATGTCCAGCCATGCACACACAGACTCTTAATGATAGAGCGTGTTGTATAGGCAGACTCGGTATGTGAGGAAAAAAAAGGTCTGATTTTTCTCATTAGTGTGGGTCACAGTGACTCTCTCTCTGTCTCTATCTCTCTTTCGCTCTCTCTCTCTCTCTCTCTCACACACACAGGCTTTCTGTGTGTTCAGTGTTTACTCTGTGCTGACCGTGAGCTGCACTCTATTCGTTTTCTCTGATAAGAGTGCAGTTATGTCAACAGCGGACACCGCGCGGCCGCCAGCGAGCATGTTCGCCAGTATTTGCTCTACAATCTGTTTACAGTAAACACTTTGACCACATGTCTGAGCCCCTCTCACACACACTCTCACAAGCTAACGGTCTACCGGGGACAGGCTGAGTGTCGCCCCCTAATGATCTGAGCAGGCTTCTAAATTGTGTAGCACTGAGGGCTAGCCAATGCAAACTTTTTTTTTTTTTTTTGCCTGGCTTATGTATCAAGAATATTGCGAAGATCTGTGACTTCTAAAATTAGGCACATAAAATTGAAAACTACAGCACTATAGAAGCTTAGTAGCAGTTTAGATGTCAGAAGCAAAAGCGCAACGCAAAGTTGACTTGACCACAGTCAGGAAGAGTATCTAGACATAACATACCAAAGAAATGCAAGCAAAATGCCACAGAGAGACAAAACACTGACCACAGTCTGTATTGACTAAATGATGCTGTTTTAGTCGGAGGCATTATGCAGGACAGTTGATTTCATCACAGTTCAGGTGTCCAGAAAATATTCTGTACTGGTGGCACAACTATGAGCAGAGCAAGCATACTTGGACCCCTTATACAGCTTCTTACACAAATTTACACCCATAACTTGTAGGTAGCTGTAATAATAATAGATTTTCTGTGAAGAACCATTTAGGTCTGTAAGAAAAGGCCTTATGATTTATGTTAAATAAAATTGGGTCTGATTTAGTTATTATCATGGTTGTATTTAACTCTTATTGCAGTTAATGTTTTTGTCTTATAGTTTAAAGTTTCAGTTGGAAACAAACCTTGAGCCCACTGGAAAATGGATTTCTCAATGGTATTTATGTAGATACAGCCAAATGTGCTCTCGTATTGGTTCAAGGAGATCAACTGAAAGTCTAACATGTCAAAGAAACCACAGACATAATTAAGAAGTGAAGCACAGAATCAACAAATGATGTTTTACAAAAGGGGCCCTTCAGGAAGTCTCAGAGGGATTGCTGATGGTGATTAGAAAGGGGTAGCCTGACCAATGCAGTTTATGTTGAAATGCTGGAAACAGAAAACAGCAGCGGTTCTATGCCAGGGCTGATGCGTGGGCGTTTCACTATTAACCCTTTCTTCTGCTGTGTTCTCGATGTCATAGTGACACAAATCAAATCAGGTGTTTGTCAGTTTCTGTGTGGGATATGCCTCATGGTACCTGGCAACCAAGACCCGGCCTTACATGTGTAACTAATAACTGTGCCCACCCTCCTTTACTCAACACATTTACTCATCTCTTTCTCTCACACAGTGTTTGCTCTTGATATTTTCTGTGATGTAAATTTTAGGTGTTGATTCTGAACCTGTATTTGTTTGTTTCATCTGTGATGCATGTTCAGTAACCAAGGCAATCTTCCTTTTTCCCAGCCTAGTTTTGGCATGTATGCTGCTACAAGGGGAAATGTATGTTAATGTGTCTGTTACAAGCTTCAAATAAAACATGGAATGTCTTTTACAAGCTCCAAATGCCCATGTTTAATTTGGAACCCCCAAGAAATGTTTATGTGAACTTTTGTTAGCTTAGTTTAGTTGTAGTTGCTTACTGCTCGGTTTCAGTACAAGCATGAGCGGTAAACTGAGGGAAAGAAATGAAGACCTAAATAGAGCTCCAAGTGTGAAATCAGCAATGCCTGGATTTCTGATGATCAGCACAGAAACCCGTGATGAGCCGAAATCTCGCACAACACGAAGCAATCCTCCAAGAAATGTGCATCATCCGAGAAAAGTGAGTGTGCGATGGAAAGAGGAGGATAGAAAGTGGGCTGAAAAGCTCTGTTATTATGAATTATTTAGGGCTAGTAGAAAACAAGAATCACTGGTGGCATGTAAGCCTAGCAAAAAAGATTAATACACTTTGGGACATGAGAGTGTTTACAGAAACACAGGCAGCTAAAGAGGTCTTATTTTATCTAACAGCATTTAGATGGCTTCTGCCTTTACTGGTTGTGTACTTCTTTCATTGCTTTTTCCCAAATCCTGCTGTGTCATTATTTCACACTCAGACTCTGTCATAGAGAGAACGAAAGCAGGAGAAAGCTAGCGAGGAAGAGGTGTGTGTGTGTGTGTGTGTGTGTGTGTTCTTGTAGAGGCATATTTGTGAGGACCACATGTCCTCGCTAGTATAGGACAATCTGAATTTTTGGTAAAGTGAGGACATTTTGCTGGTCCTCACTTTAGCACGTTATTTTCTACAAAAATCAAAATAAAAAAAATCTATTCGACTATTTTCAGACAATCTATTAGTATTTTTTCAGAAAATTAGTTTTTGGGTACTGGGGTTAAGATTAGGGTTAGGTTTAGGTGTAGTATTATTTAGTTATAGTAAAACAAAGATCAATAAAAACCTATGGATGACCTCACTAATATAGACAAACATGTGTGTGCGTGTGTATGTGTGTCAGGGAACAGGGGAAGGGAGAGGAGAGAGAAAAAAAAGATAGATAGATAACGAGAGACAGAGAGAGAGAGAGCATCAGGGAGGCGTGCATTGCCCAGGAGAGCATGACACTCTGAAATACATGAATGCAGCAGCAAAGAAAAAGAGAAGGAATAGGTAGACAGGAAAACATGCATACATAATTGTAAAAAGAAGAGTTGAAAAGTTACATATTAAAGAGTGCTTTAAAGAGACAGACTCAATTTGCACACACACACAAATACACACATGCACACGCTTGAGGTGGGACGTCCCGGTGGGCTGCCGTTGGCCTGGCACAGGGACGGGGGCTCATAAAATCAATCACTCCTGGGAGCAGTATGGAGCTTCAAAGCAGACAGCTGTCATACTGGGGGCCTCCATAAACAAGTCCTGTGCTCAAATGAAACACTCACACACTCACAATACGCTCACGCAACAGACAAACATGCCATCATCACAGCTGGACTGAGGAAGAAAAATGCTGTAGTCGTTTGCAGCAAGACCAATGACATCACTGACTCCCTTAGAGATTCATGATTCAAAGATTTGATTTTCCACAGAGACTCGTTCACTAACAATCAATTCGTCTCTCTTCATGCTCTTGGCTCATGCAGACAGACCTTCCTAACCACAATCACGTGCCAGTCCAAGAAAAGGCAATAGTCACTTCATATCGGATTAAGACGATTCACCCAACAAACCCCAACAAACACCCACACTGCAGAACCGTGTGAATGGGGCATAACATTGTAGAACAGCGTGGACGGGGGTGAGAACATTGTAGAACTGTGTGGATGGGTGAGAACATTGTAGAGCAGTTAGGATGGAGAAGAACATTGTAGAACCGTGTCGATGGGTGAGAACACTGTAGAACAGTATAAACAGAGAGTACAGTGTAGAACAATGTGAATGAATGAGAAATAGTAGAATGGCGTTGATAAGGGAGAGCATTGTAAAACAGCATGAATAGAGGAGAACAGTGTTGTCGGTGTTTGTTGGGTTTGGGGGGGTGTTAGACAATAGTTCCTCACGTTTGTATCCTGACTTTAATGAAAATAAATACATTTAAAAAAATAATACACTGTAGACCTAGGCAAAACTCTCTCTTCCAAACTCCACCATACAATCTCTCCATCACAGGCAAAAGAAACTGCTGCCAGGGGTCATAAATCAAGGGTCTCTTCCTCCAGACTGGAGGCTCAAATAGGCTTTGCAGTAAATGCATGCTCCCCTTTCTTTTTTAGTCAAACAGAAATCATGCAATTCTTCTTTCATTAATCTATCCATCTGTCTGAGACATGTTTGATAGACAGCTGAGCCAGGGCGGTCTCTGGAGCCCACACCAGAGGTGTCCCAGAAGAGTGCAGAGTAAGGAAAGGAGGGGGCTGGGGGTAATGTGCATCTTTCCCATCATAATGCTTCACACATAGTAAAGTCTAAACACTTCTACCCAAATAAGTTAATATACCCTCCACGGAAAACAAACTTAAATGTGACATTTATTTTTTTGCTGTGTTTCAAATAATAGAAAAACATTTGCACAGGCCATATTTAATGTCCCCCACCTAAAAATTGCATGGTAAAATAAATCTGCCCACACGTCCTCTCTCACTATCCTCAGACAGGACACTGCTGATTGGCTGACAAACCCAATGTTTGTGTACTTCCTGTGATGGCAGAGCACCAGAGAGGAGCCAATCAGAGGCAGCCTCAGGGGGCCATGCATGGCTCTGATTAGATTCAGCAAAATGGCAGTTAACACACAGAGTTAATCACAAATACCACATCTCCCATCAGCACAACACACACATACGCACACAAATAACACATCTGCTTCAATCATTTCTGCCGTCAAGATCCACAGAGTGTTATTTTACTGAACGTTTTTAAATCCATTTTCTTTGGCAATTTACTCCCAGTGGTGGTCCCAGTTCCTACTGCTGTGGGTCTCCTCACAAGTTTGCGAGGGCAAAGAAATCTAGCCAGTGCAAATATATTTAAGTGTGTTCCCTGTAGAAAAACTTATTCTCACTTCATAAATCAACAAAATATGCCATTTGATGTACAAACTTTTGCATATGACTGAACAATTTAGCTTTTTTAATGCTTTTTAATTGTGTAATCATAGTAACACTGGAATTACATGTGTTTTTTCATTTCATCTTAAGGAGGCCACTTGTGTTTTCTAAGAAAGAGGTTTTCATAAGTATATGCAGGCTTTTGGTCATGAATGCAGCACCTCTATTTTTTTCTCTCCTGTAGTTAATTGCTGATTAAATCAAATGTGTGCTGCCCAGAGTGGCCAGACAGGCACATTCCTGCTCCTCATTCATTCCAGCCAGTCTAAGCATGTAGCATGAGTCAGCTTTAAGCAGCTTTAATAAGGTCATAGTAGAGCAGTGACAAACCCACAGACACACTTACTGTAAACTTCAGAACAACAGAGTTCAGTAGGTCAAACAGACAATATGTACAGCATTGAAAGATACAGAGCAATCCCTGCAGGTCTTTATGGTCTCATAAGAGACGGAGCACACGGGGAAACGAGGCAGTGTTACTGTCTGAACGAGCCGTGTTTCACGTGAGTGTGTGTGTGTGTGTGTGTTATGATAAAGCTCCGACTGAGCTGGAGGGGGAGCAGGGGTCAGCCACCTCATTAAGCCAAGAGGAGGGGGAGGAGGAGAGGGCAATTAACCACAATGAACAAGGGGGAAGCAAACACACTCTTTTCACACACCCACACACACTACCCACACACACTCATTCTAAACTAAAGCAGGGAGTGACAGGATGGGACCTGCTCATTAATGAGTAATCACAGAGACAAATGACTTTTTCCGCTGCCCAACTTTCATCCACACGCACACATGCAGTTTGACACAGCTTCGGCAAATAGACACGTACAGGCTTGCAGCTGTACTGTCAAACATGACCATCTTTGTCCTCTTCTTAATTCAATCTACGTCCTTATCAGTGTGTGTTTGTATATGTGTATCTGTGACAGGCCTGAACAACCTAACAATGTGATAGAAATCCAGTCCTCTGCACTGTTGTGTAACTCATTTGGTCCAAAGTGAGTATGTTCAGCAATGTTTTGCTTCGTACAGTCTTGTAATGTAACTGCAACACGGTAACTATTAAGGTGGCAAACAGCTTTAAGAGGCTTTGCATTGCAATGATTTTACTGTAGATGTACACTACTCCTCAAAAGTTTAGGATCACTTTAGAATTTAATTTCATGCAATTTTCATGCAATTTTCATGCAATTCACAAACAATATTGTCCATTTCACAATTAATGTAAGTGTATCAGGTGATTTTTAAAGAATATAAATGTTTGTTTAAAGCCTATTTTTGTATAGAGGCTTATTTTGTATATAGTCCTATTATCAGCAATTCTCAGTCCTCTGTCTAAATCTCCTGGTACGGCCACCAATCCAAGTTAAGGGTGTTATTGGACTAGTTGGTTGTTAGGACACTCTTGCTCAATTGTGATGCACAGCTGAAAAACATTCTACTAATAAGTGAGTATAACAGGGAGAACAACATTCTAGGTTAGTTTAGTATCTGAAGCATCAGCAGTTGATGGCTTGCTGACAGACTCAAAATGACCAGAAAGAAATAACTTTCTTTAGAGACCCGTCAGTTCATTGTTGTGTTAAGGAAGGAAGATACTCCATTGAAAACAAGAAAATTTCACTGTGATCCCAAACTTTTGAGCGATAGTGTACATGTAGAAAACACATCCCTACAAGACGTATGTATAGCACTGTAAGCTATCATTGCTAATGAACATGTTGTAAAATAAGACTCCTGAATTAGAAGTGTGTCAGGTTAGCCATGACATAAAAACAAAAGAAAATGAAGAGAAAGCTAAAAGACAAAGGTTTGTGGTTTATTTTGACAAGTTAACAGTACACGGTTGTTGGGTCACCAAACAAGAAGTATATTGAATCTGGACAGATGCTAGATTGTTTTCTGCAATTTTTTAATAATTCAGTTGCCATTTAGTCATCTTTACATAATTTATAACACTTGTGGTAGTCATTGTTATAAGTTCATAGCTATACTGTTTTTTTGTTTATGTTATGTATGACTGATGAATAAAAATTAGTAAACATGCCACGACATGACAATCAAATAGACAGCTAAATAAGTTGTTAATGTTGATCATTGAAAATGACAGCTTAAAGTCTCATAGCAATTTTTTAATTGTTTGCATGGTGAAGGTCTTGGAAATTGTCTATGCGCAGGGCCCCCAACATGCTAAAGCCAACCCTGCTAAGTCTTTTCAATTACTGAACTTGGGCACATAGGTGTATCATCAATTTGGATTGGCTACCCCACATTTATCAGCTGCAATGACTGAACTACAGACAGAATCTCAGTGTGACAAAAAGCAATGAGCATGGTAAAGGTAAAGGTAAGAAAAAAAGAGAGGTATGTGAAATTCCGTATAAAAGAAAAGAAGAATGTGGGAATGAGGCTATATGAGCAGGGAAGAGCTTTAGGGTAACTTCCTGTCCCCTAATTGCCTCCGTTAGCTACCACTCCTCACTATAGCAGACATGGGTGGGACATGAGGCATGGTGAGGGTTTCAGAACCCGCACACACACACACACCGATTCACACTCCCTCCCACTCTCTGTTGCTCTCCGAGCTGAAGCCACACAGCCGGTTTCCTGCAGAGGGGGAAATAGCAGTGGTGCAGAAGCAGAGGGGTCCGCTCTGGTCTGGCTCAAAGTCTTACCCACACTGGGACAGGCTTCTAAATTTGGCTTTGTGTAAGAGAGCGTGAAGCCTGCAGAAAAACCCCAAACCAGAGTCTGACAAAATAGAAGCAAAGAAAAGACTTCTCATGTTCACATAACGAAGAGAGAGAGACTGAGACAGAGAGAGGGAGACATGTCAGGGGGTTAGAGCAGATGTGTGATCCAAAACCACATCTGCTGCGCTCTCAGAAACACACTCACACACATACAAACACACACACACACACACAGAACGTTTAAAATAAGAAGCGTACACTTTATGGCTATTTCTGGAGGGACAGTTGTTATTGTTCTTTTAGGAGATGGAGGGAAGTCAGAGTTTTGGAGGGAAAACCGTGTGGAAATAAGTGGCTATAGATAGGTGGGGTTTGAGCTGTATGCTGTGTTTACCATGGTTACTAGGTCAGCATTACTTTGTGTAATGTTAGACAGAGGGTGAGATTTCCCACCACAGGTCACCACTTCCTCCACTAACCTGGACACACACACAATAATTTGTGACACAGTTGTGAAGAGGTCAGCCTTGTGAAGAGGATGTATATCACCCCCTCCACACATTTACACACACGCGCACACACACACATTTTTTCCACAGTGTAAGATTCTGCTTCTGTAGAAGCCCCAGAACGGATATTACAATGTGCAGTTCAGCATCGCTGTGGGTGAATCTGAGAATAGATATGACTCTGAACAACAGGCTACCACAGCTAAGCACGTGCACACACGCACACACACATTTGTTTTTATACATTGTCAGCACATGGGGTCATGTATATTACCCTTATGTATTATACCTTGTAGCACTGACACAAAAGAAGGAATAAAAAATATTGCAGGTACAGGCAAATATTTCACAGAAGTCTCAACAGTTAAATATAATACCTTTTTTTCAGAACAGGAATATGGTGGTCAGTCCATTGTTCTGAAAGCACCAGCACCTTCTTTCATTTGGACTCATACGATTAAGTTGTCTTCTCACCGTGGAAGCATTAACAGAAAGATTTTTCACATCTGCAAGGACAGAGTTTGATTTTCTCCGCTCTCTCAGAGATGAAAGCATTGTTTATCTCGTGGTGACGGTTTGGTCCCCTTATTTTTTTTTTGACATTCTCTTTTCTTATGCAAGGAGATAATCTTATATAATTTCCTCAGATGTATCTCCTAAAAATAAATAACTTGTACTTTATGACTGCTTTGACTGTAAATTCAAAACAATAGAAGCGTCTAACTTTTGAGTACCCTTGGTATATGTAACTGCCTATACACAGTATGTCTACCCTTAATCCAAACCCTAACCATCAGTAAACAAAAATAAACTTACACTATTCAGATTTGTAGCTTTTGTAAAAAGAAAGGACCATTTTTTAGGTTCACCCAGTTTTTCCATGGTTTTCAACACATTTTGTCCTGATAATATACAAAAACAAGCGCAAACACACATCTCTCAAGAGCACCAGCCCTTGTCCAATACTCAATTCCAAAGTGCACACAGGTCCTCGGCGAAGCTCAGAGAGACTCGATTTTCTCTCTGTTTCCCCCTCTTTTCCTCCTCTTGTTCCCTTGCTCATTCCCTCAGTCCTTCTCCTCCATCCATCTGCCTGCTAAATCAATGTGTCTAATAAAGTCATCAGCCTTGCTGAAATATTGGACAAACACACGCTCAATCAATGCATGCAAATGCCAGCCATCCATTCTAAACCCTTCTGAATATCGACGGGCCATAGCACGCCACTGTTCAGCGCATGTGTGCATTCCACAAATAAAACAAGGGAGAGCATCAGACAAAGGGATGAAAAGGGGAACCCCAAGGTACCGGTGCTGCTTCTTCCTGTCTCTCGGCATCAGAAGCAATGAAATAAACAAGAAGAACACGAGCGTCCTTCAAGCATGATCAAAGCATCAGGTTCAGAGGCACGAGTTCGGGACGGCTGGTCTGGAAGCAGATTCCTGCTCACTGATCTAATTCATTATAATTGCAGGTGAAAAGGCTAAGCTGCTCTCAGATCTGCGATAAGGTGAAATTTCAGACAAAAGGAGGGTTATGAATGACGCATGGCGAGCGGAAAGGTTCGGGGTGGTGGTTTACCATTCCGACCCTGAGCAAACACCTCGCACACCCAAACTAAACGAGGCAGGGAAAGGAGGCACTGTGTGTATGGGGGGTACGGCTAAATAATGAGGCCATTTCTCCTCGCCTTCAACCAAACCCCCTCCCCTGCGCATTGTGGAAGGCTAAGAAAGATTCATTAAAAGCAAACATGAGCTGGGTTTGAACCCTGGCAAGATACCGTGTGTGAAAGAGGAGAAGGAGAAACTGAATCAGCCACCTGCAGCCACTCCCTCTAACCCTGCGTTAGAGCTAATGACCTCTACTCTGTGCACACACACACCTCATGAATGCCCTCACATGCATTCAAACGAGCTACAACACAGTATTTAGACCCATACATATTATTTAAGCTTATTGAACTATAAATTGTTAAGTAACTGCAACAAAATGATGAAAGTTAATGCAAACTGTGGGTATTACGTCTACTCTTGTCTACTATGTATTACGCCCCCTGTGGAATTCTAGTGGTATGTTAGTTCTAAGCTAAACACAGACTTTCGAAGCTTGCAAAATAATAACTAATATACATATCAGACAAGTTAATATATACTTTAACCAGTAGCAGTTTCACAGACTCCTTTAGTTTAAAGTCCTGGCATACAGGAACACTAATTTTTGACTAAAATGTATTGGTCAGTATTCACTGCCACTAAAGCATCTAGGCATTGAGTGATGTTTTTAAAAAATGAAACATTTTTGGCTTCTGTAGGCTTGGAAAGCCCTGAGGTTGCCCCATTTATTACGGGTATATAGTTATGAGAGTAAAGAACTGAAAGCTCTCAGGGTTTAAGAGGTTATATTTGTTAGCTGTAAAATGCAAAGACCTGTCTGTTTTAACTTAAACAAGTTAATCCCCTTCTTGGTGACAACTTGAGCACAAGTGGATTGTCTGTGATGTAAAAGTAGGGGTACAATGTAAAGTACTTTGACCACCGGTGTAGCTCATTAAAACAATGCAATCCAAAACCTTGGTTCCGACCACCACTCAGAAATCAAGGACTGAAACACTGTATCAAGCTTTATCAAGAATTAGACAGAAAGGGGAGGGGCAGGGGGCATGGAGGATGAGAAATTGTTCACTTTTGTTGATTAGCAATCAAGGCTGGACTAAAAAGTTATGTCTTTGTGTGTACGCTTGCTTCTGTGCTTAAGTACACATATTTATGTGTTACTCTCAGTTAAGTGGAGGGCAAGGGCAGAACTGGTTGATGGGAGCTAAGCTGTGTCGAGAACAACATGAACTAAAAGAAAGGGAAAAAATATATATATATATGCTGTCAAAAGACCTTTTTTGACAATATTTTTTTCTATATCATTTAAACACAACAGCTGCTCTTTATATCCTGTGAAAGTTCCATGATAAATGGACCAACAGATAGATATGAGAGAGAGAGAGAGAGAGAGAGAGAGAGGGAAAAGAGTCTGAGCCAAGAGGAACACAGTGTGTATTAGCCAAAGAGTAATCATAGTCTGACCTTCCTGCTATTAAGAGCATTAAGGGCTGATTCGGCAGTCTTTAAAGTGGAAACATAACATTGTCATGTCTGCCAGTGTTTGCCCACGCACTATACGCACTTACAGCAGCAACAGCAACCAGAACAGAACATAACAGAACAGAAAAGAGAACATCAAAAGATCTGAACCACAATCAGCCAAGAAAAAAACAAGGGAGAGATGAGCAGAGAGGAGAAGAGAAGAGAAGAGAGAACATCAAAAGATTTAAATCACAATCGTCACAGAAGCAGAGAAGAGAAGAGAAAAGAAGAGAAGAAGAGAACTGAATCACAATCACACCAAGTCACAATCAAAGCTGCAGTAGGCAGCAGCGACTTCTGCTCCGCGCTACGCATCCCCTGCAACTTTCATTAAAGCTCCATTACAGTAAAGCACAGCTCCTAGCACTGGGGCTGTGGGATTACTAAAGCTTCCATTCATGCTTTACACTTGCCCCTTTTTCATCAGCCTGGACAGGCTCCACGTCCGTGCCGCTGTTTGTGTGCGCGTGTATGTGTGGGAAGGGGAGATGATGGCGTGGGCTGTGAGACTCTGACTGCCCCTGTGTTGTGTCCACAGCTGTGTGTCAGGCTGCTGACCCCCAAACAAAGCTCAGCACAGAGGAAGCCCTATCTGGCAGGCGTGATAGAGGACAGGCCAAGCCAAGGCAGCCACGCTGAAGCCCTGGAGATAAAGCCAGCAGGACAAAACAACACCAGCAAGGCCTTTGATAACAACCGCTCACTGGAGCCAGCATTGCACGACACGCACCAACAGAGACTAACACACGCAGCACACAGCATTCACACTGACTCTCTCTCTCTCTCACTGTCTCTCATAGACATGGAGCCAAAAGCTTCACATGTGTAACAAATGAATGACCATGCACGTTGCGACAATAAGAACAACAATTAGCTTTGTCTCTGTATCTATAGATAACATGAGTAGAACCAGCAACAAATATAATTGACCCACCTGATTTCTTTTTAGCAAAACCTATTTAACTAAAAGTTTAGTTTTAAATGCTTGCAACTGGCTATTTTAAACTAGGCAGGTTGAAAAATTTCCACAATGTTAATGTTACACACTATACAGCTGTTTCAGGATTTAATTCTAGTACATGTTACATGCATACAAAAGAAATCATTCTCTATATAATGACAAAAATTGAGTGTGCCACAACTCTAAAGGTGCCATAGAATTTAAAAGAATTGAAAGAATTGTATTTACATTGTCATAGTTAAATGAAGAGAGTTCATGGAAGTGTTGTCTTCTCCTTCAAATACAAATCCCACACTTAGAAGAAGGCAGTAATACGCCAGATTCCAAAATACTAGACTGTTGCAAAATATTAATAACATTATTTATAATATTAATATGTATGCCCCCAAAATGTACATACAACAGCTCATGTTCTAGTCATCAAAACAACAATGGAGCAACAGGAAATGGCATAACATGTGCCACTTTCATTCCCTTTTTAAGCAACCAAACTGTCAGTGGGCATGACTGATGTTCATCTTTAAACAAGGCTTAAGTTGGCTTCCTATTCTCCAACTACTTCACTGAATGCTTTTACAGCTTTTACAGCCGCTAGAATGTAACTGCAGCAGCACTTAAGGTGGAACAGAAAATCTGCTAAACAAGCTGGTGAACAGAAAGCCAACATATGCTCCTGTAACAGAATGACGAACAACTTTAATTCAAAGTGTTTAGTTTGTTCTGCACACGGACAGTTTTTCAAAGCTTGGACTCACTCAATGTTTAACACTAAAGACACTTAAGAGAGGAGCACTTCCCCCTTTAATAGCACAACAGTAACCTGTAAGTAGCAGCACTGCTGTGTGATTTTATCACTGCTTGCCAGTTAAAACAGATCATCTTCAAGATCATCAAACTGAAAGTAGCAACTTTAATTTACTTTGTGTTGATGTAGAGATTAAAATCCTGTAGCTAGTGTAAGTAACGTAAACTACTAGCAAGCTTTAGCTAAAATAACTCACTGAATAATATAAAGACCTAGTGTTCTACACAGAGGCTCATTTTATTTATTTTTTTTTAGTTTGGACATGTTGCTTCTGTGGCGGCATTGTGGTGTCTCACTGTAATCTTGCAGCAAATCAGAGCAGAGCTCATCAAATTATTGGAGAACAGCTTATTTCATTTTAAAACAGGGTGTAAATGGAAGCATAAAACTGCATCTGGGCATTTTTTACTCTAACCAAAGTCTTCTATGTAGCCTCAGAGAACAGTTTAATGCCAGTTTTCTATAAAGCTCATACAACCTAGTATCATCTGTTACAAAAGCATGCATTCGTGGGCAAAGCATGAACAAATAATACGTTTTTGTGCACTGGAGGGCATGCTTGTATCCACTTCCTTCTGTCTGGTGTTAACTACAAAACTAAATAATTCACTTCACAGTGAAACTCACCTCTTTGTTCATACGGCAATACTAACAATGCGGGAACTTAATCCAATAGCATATGGGAATACATGGAGGGAATCATATATATTTGTAACAGTATGAATAACGCAACATCTTAATGCAGTGCTAATGATAAGTAAGGTAACAACAGCAGAAACACAGAGCAAAGTAAATGAGTGGAGAGTGCGCTGGGTAATGAAGATGCAGGGAGCGGGTGCTGATGTCATTGGCATTAGTTGGCCCTATTAGGGAGCTCTGTGCTGGGTGTCACTATCCAGCATTGCTCCTCATTAATCAGAGGGCTTGTCTTTCTTTCCTCCCTCTATCTCTCTCTTACTCTTCCTCCCCCATACCCTCTGCCTCCCTGCTTACCCCCTCTCTCTCTCTCTCTCTCTCTCTGCTGTATTTAATGTGCAGTGACTGTTTACACCCCAGACGGCGCGTACAGCACTTTAATCTCAGCAGTGTGTACATGACATCAGCACTCTCGCCGGTGCATAAACCATGGCCTCGAGAATGAACACGTGCGCACACACACACACACACACACACACACACACATAGGCATTGCCTCTAAATACTGCAGGCACAGCACACCCACCTCTACTGTGCTGCCAACTATAACATTGTGCTCTTAAATATATCACGCTTCATTTTGCATAATAGTACAAACGTGCTGTATAATGCTCAGTTTTATATGCTTGTGCGCACTGTGTAATACTGTAAGCAAATCATTCGCTAAAGTCTGAATTTCTCACATGGATTTTATGAGCAAGGTAAGCTTACTTGGCATTAGAAGCAGGAGCTCAGCTTAGCATTGAGCGGCCCCACCACCCTCCAGTGCAACCCCTGCTTATGCCTGCACGTGAATAATCACCAGCACATTCAAAATTAGTATGATCATAAGTGAATATCATAATCGTAATCGAATGCACGTTTTGGTCTGGAATGGATTTGGCCTGAAAGGATCAGCGACATCTCTCTCTCTCTTGTGCACACACACATTCTCTCCCTTTCTCCTTTGCAGACAAATACTCTTTTCCTCTCTCTTTCACATAAGCACATACATATTCTTATACTTTCTCTCTCCCTCTAAAACACATAACCTCTATTTCTCACATAGATACATTCTCTATATCTCTCTGACTCTATAAAACACATTCTTTATCTTTCTCATACAAACATACTCTCTGCCATTAACACACATACTCTCTCTCTTTCATGCACACACACATTCTCTCATTAGCACATGTATACTCTTTCTCTCTTTCTCCCTCTCTCTCTCTCTCTGTGACTCGTGTTCTGGGTGGGTTGAGTATTGAAGGCTGCTCTAATCCTGCACTAACCAGCACTATGGCTCTTAGAGCGGAGCACAGAGCTCCACAGGGCAGAGAGAGATTACAGCAGAGAATGAGACCCACTCCACTGACCCACACACACACACACACACACTCAGTGCCACGGCAGTCTGCTGACAGGGTTATGAGAGTGTGTTTTCCTGTGTGTATATTTTCTTCAAATGAACTATTCATGTCTAATCATTTTTACAGGCTCTGTCTTTCTGGGATGCGGTATGTGATAACAACATGGTTTGAAAACACATAATACACACCGTAAATAACACACACAGGCCCTCTGTTGAGAGTCATGCATTCCTGTTCACTCTAAATCACATTCATTACGTTGCCATGCTGATGGTCATTGAACATGTTTGCTGCCTAATCAAGTTGACTGGAATCATTACTGAGCACCTCATGACTGAACCTAGGCCACATCAATAGTGCACTGCTTCAAAAGAGCCAATGTGAAAAAGGATGGACAGGTCAGGGCTGAGAGAGCCGAACAGCGGGACGTTGCTTTGGTCCAGATTTGTGTATCTTCAGTGCATTTGAAGATAAGAATAGCTGAAGTAGTGGAGGAGAAAGAGCCACTGTTGGAGATGCAAAACATTACAAGTCTGCCTTAATTTTTTTTTAGCTTTATTTAGAGATGTCTGAAGACACAGTCAACCAACCAACCAACAGGCACAATACATAAAGTATATCAAAATAAATATATAATAAACAACACAAACATTACCATAATAATAATAATAATGAGAACAACAACTCAGTCCCTCCACAAACTATTCTCACACACTATCCCTACTAAATGAGTTTCACTTTGATGTTCTCAGCTCCGTCCATCTGTCTATAAGAACGTTTTTGTATCTCCTTATTGTTTTGTTAAAGAAATGTGTAAGATGACACAACCTGTTGAATTTATACTTCGAACAAATAGGAGCAACATATCACCAGAAAGTTGTGGTGTCGACAAAGAAAGCAAATGTACAGTCCGTCCTTTTCAATGTTAGCATCTGTTGTTTACTTACCAGTCTAGAAGAAACAACAGAAAGCTCAGCTTTAAACTTAATTCCTTTACTCACCAAGAGCGCCCCCAGTGGTGGAAAGCAACATTAACGTTTCAAACCATGTTTATATCAGTTCTTTTGTTAGCAGTTAAACGTGGTTTATTGCAAGAGGTGGGTTTCCATAATGTCTACTCTTCTTTTCCTTGGCTACCTGACTTATTTTCCCTTTAAGGTAACAACAGAGACTCAAGCCCCTTTTAAACCAGCAGCAAATTCTTCCAATTTTACCAAACTTTAGCGATTATTTCCCCCTCCCTTGCATGAAGTTGTGGCCATGTGAGGGTCTTGTGAGTATTTTGAACCAAAACACAGATTTTTAGATGCTGTTGTTCCCCTGTGAGCGGATGGAAGCGGTTGATGCAAGATTTGTTTATATACCACTGCAGTGCCACTTCTTTATTGTCTCATGTTGGACTGAGTGGACTCGATGCTACAATGGCTCATCATCACCTCTTCAGGTACAAAGGAGTATTAATTGCTAACTTCAATAGATATCTGTACAACACAAAACATAGACGTGTTTGACACACAATCACAAGCTGTTTCTGTTGATAATAAATTAATTATCTGTTGATAATTCAACTAATTTGAATTAACATTTTTGATATGAGGTTTTCTATGATGTCTGACCCTGAAAGTGGTCAAATACTGCTGCGTTTTATTCTGGTCACTCTGGTTCCAACGCTCAGTTTGGTCATCGTGGTTGGGGGTGTCTCTCTGTGTGCGCCGCCCAAATCCTCCTACTGAGCGGAGAATCAGAGAGAGGTGGGGGGGCATGCTGCTGCCGGCGCCACAAAACAAACACATCCTTGCCAAAAAAGATATAAAAGGCAAAAAGCAAAAAAAAAAAAAATAATAAGACGGGAAGACGACAAGAGAGAAATGAAAGCGAGCGAGGAAAACCCAACGAGTAATCAAAGCGCGAGTGAAAGACAAAGAGGCGCGCGCCGGCGACAGTTTTGTTTTAATCAGAGAACATGAGAATATTCGGATGCGCGCGCAGGAGCAACAGTTGTCCCTCCCGAATTAAAGCGACAGAGAGAGAGAGAGAGGAAAGAGAGAGAGAGGAGAGAGAGAGAGAAAGGGAGATAGAGAGAGGGGGGGGGTTGGGGATGGGGGAAGAAAGAGTGTCCCCTGAGACTGATTAATATTGAATTCCTGATGCTAATCTTTGTTTTGCACTTTTTTTTTCTTTACTGGTGTCGAAGCTGACACGTCCTCGAGAAGCACGCCTTATGTATATTTAATGAAGGCTCCGCATTCATTTAGCTCTTTTCGTCTCGCTGTGTGGCGTCGCTTTCTCGTGAGCGCGCGCGCTGCTCCTTAGAACCCGCATAGACCTTCCTTTATATGTTTTAGCCTCATTAGTTTGTAAGTCATACACACGGTAAACGCTATTGCATATACATCTGTATTTCGGGGTCCTGCCTCTGCACAAACGTGGTGGGATTAAACAGGAGCGCGCACAATAGAGAGAGAGAGAGAGAGAGAGAGAGATTTGGTCTATGCGGTGCTACTTGGTGTTAGATGTCAAAGCACGAGCTTCATCAGCTGACATCACGTCTGCGCCTGATCGTGATGTCATCACAACACAACAACACAAACAAGGGCAAACATTAGCCTTTTAACCTTGACCAACACTAACAAACAGGCGCACACCAGCGCACACAGGAAATTTTGTGTTCCGTTGATTTTGTGGGCATTACGTAGGCAGCGTTCATACTACCAGGCGGAAGTGACACATCAGATTTTTTTTCTGATTTTTTTCAAGGCTGTGTGTACGCGTCCAATCCGAACTTTTAAAGTCAAATTTGAGTCGCATGTCATATGTGGTCCTATTTCAGATACATATCCGGTTCAGGGCATGCGACAGGAATGTAAACGGTCAGACCAAATGGAATGTGTCTTTCTGACTGTATGCGTGCGCTTAATGCCGTCGTCAATAACAGCACTAGCAACGCGGCAAAACAACAATGGAGAAGAAGAACAGCAATGACAACAGACACTGGAAGCCGCTGGGTTTTTATGCCTTCCCATCCTAAGCATGTACAGTCGCTGAGCTGTTTGCTGTCCTCCCAAGCAAAATGCAGCGCACACATGAGCTGCTAACACGTCAGTAACCAGAACTGCTACTGGCCTGATCCTAACTCTAACATTAATCAGAACTACTGCTGGCCTGATCCTAACTCTAACATTAACCAGAACTACTACTGGCCTGATCCTAACTCTAACATTAACCAGAACTGCTACTGGCCTGATCCTAACTCTAACATTAACCAAAACTACTACTGGCCTGATCCTAACTCTAACATTAACCAGAACTACTACTGGCCTGATCCTTACTCTAACATTAACCAGAACTCTTACTGGTCTGATCCTAACTCTAACATTAACCAGAACTACTGCTGGCCTGATCCTAACTCTAACATTAATCAGAACTACTGCTGGCCTGATCCTAACTCTAACATTAACCAGAACTACTACTGGCCTGATCCTAACTCTAACATTAACCAGAACTGCTACTGGCCTGATCCTAACTCTAACATTAACCAGAACTACTGCTGGCCTGATCCTAACTCTAACATTAACCAGAACTACTACTGGCCTGATCCTAACTCTAACATTAACCAGAACTACTACTGGCCTGATCCTAACTCTAACATTAACCAGAACTACTGCTGGCCTGATCCTAACTCTAACATTAATCAGAACTACTGCTGGCCTGATCCTAACTCTAACATTAACCAGAACTACTACTGGCCTGATCCTAACTCTAACATTAACCAGAACTGCTACTGGCCTGATCCTAACTCTAACATTAACCAGAACTACTGCTGGCCTGATCCTAACTCTAACATTAACCAGAACTACTACTGGCCTGATCCTTACTCTAACATTAACCAGAACTACTACTGGCCTGATCCTTACTCTAACATTAACCAGAACTACTACTAGCCTGATCCTTACTCTAACATTAACCAAAACTACTACTGGCCTGATCCTAACTCTAACATTAACCAGAACTACTACTGGCCTGATCCTTACTCTAACATTAACCAGAACTCTTACTGGCCTGATCCTAACTCTAACATTAACCAAAACTACTACTGGCCTGATCCTAACTCTAACATTAACCAGAACTACTACTGGCCTGATCCTTACTCTAACATTAACCAGAACTCTTACTGGTCTGATCCTTACTCTAACATTAACCAGAACTCTTACTGGCCTGATCCTAACTCTAACATTAACCAGAACTACTACTGGCCTGATCCTAACTCCCCCATTAACCAGAACTACTATTGGCCTGATCCTAACTCTAACATTAACCAGAACTACTACTGGCCTGATCCTAACTCTAACATTAACCAGAACTACTACTGGCCTGATCCTAACTCTAACATTAACCAGAACTACTACTGGCCTGATCCTAACTCTAACATTAACCAGAACTACTACTGGCCTGATCCTAACTCTAACATTATCCAGAACTACTACTGGCCTGATCCTTACTCTAACATTAACCAGAACTCTTACTGGCCTGATCCTAACTCTAACATTAACCAGAACTACTACTGGCCTGATCCTAACTCCCCCATTAACCAGAACTACTATTGGCCTGATCCTAACTCTAACATTAACCAGAACTACTACTGGCCTGATCCTAACTCTAACATTAACCAAAAGTACTACTGGCCTGATCCTAACTCTAACATTAACCAGAACTACTACTGGCCTGATCCTTACTCTAACATTAACCAGAACTCTTACTGGCCTGATCCTTACTCTAACATTAACCAGAACTCTTACTGGCCTGATCCTAACTCTAACATTAACCAGAACTACTACTGGCCTGATCCTAACTCCCCCATTAACCAGAACTACTATTGGCCTGATCCTAACTCTAACATTAACCAGAACTACTACTGGCCTGATCCTAACTCTAACATTAACCAGAACTACTACTGGCCTGATCCTAACTCTAACATTAACCAGAACTCTTACTGGCCTGATCCTAACTCTAACATTAACCAGAACTACTACTGGCTCTAACATTAACCAGAACTACTACTGGCCTGATCCTAACTCTAACATTAACCAGAACTACTACTGGCCTGATCCTAACTCTCCCATTAACTAGAACTACTACTGGCCTGATCCTAACTCTAACATTAATCAGAACTACTACTGGCCTGATCCTAACTCTAACATTAACCAGACCTCTTACTGGCCTGATCCTAACTCTAACATTATCCAGAACTACTACTGGCCTGATCCTAACTCCCCCATTAACCAGAACTACTATTGGCCTGATCCTAACTCTAACATTAACCAGAACTACTACTGGCCTGATCCTAACTCTAACATTAACCAGAACTACTACTGGCCTGATCCTAACTCTAACATTAACCAGAACTACTACTGGCCTGATCCTAACTCTAACATTAACCAGAACTACTACTGGCCTGATCCTAACTCTAACATTATCCAGAACTACTACTGGCCTGATCCTTACTCTAACATTAACCAGAACTCTTACTGGCCTGATCCTAACTCTAACATTAACCAGAACTACTACTGGCCTGATCCTAACTCCCCCATTAACCAGAACTACTATTGGCCTGATCCTAACTCTAACATTAACCAGAACTACTACTGGCCTGATCCTAACTCTAACATTAACCAAAACTACTACTGGCCTGATCCTAACTCTAACATTAACCAGAACTACTACTGGCCTGATCCTTACTCTAACATTAACCAGAACTCTTACTGGCCTGATCCTTACTCTAACATTAACCAGAACTCTTACTGGCCTGATCCTAACTCTAACATTAACCAGAACTACTACTGGCCTGATCCTAACTCCCCCATTAACCAGAACTACTATTGGCCTGATCCTAACTCTAACATTAACCAGAACTACTACTGGCCTGATCCTAACTCTAACATTAACCAGAACTACTACTGGCCTGATCCTAACTCTAACATTATCCAGAACTACTACTGGCCTGATCCTTACTCTAACATTAACCAGAACTCTTACTGGCCTGATCCTAACTCTAACATTAACCAGAACTACTATTGGCCTGATCCTAACTCTAACATTAACCAGAACTACTACTGGCCTGATCCTAACTCTAACATTATCCAGAACTACTACTGGCCTGATCCTTACTCTAACATTAACCAGAACTCTTACTGGCCTGATCCTAACTCCCCCATTAACCAGAACTACTATTGGCCTGATCCTAACTCTAACATTAACCAGAACTACTACTGGCCTGATCCTAACTCTAACATTAACCAGAACTACTACTGGCCTGATCCTAACTCTCCCATTAACTAGAACTACTACTGGCCTGATCCTAACTCTAACATTAATCAGAACTACTACTGGCCTGATCCTAACTCTAACATTAACCAGAACTACTACTGGCCTGATCCTAACTCTTAACATTAACCAGAACTACTACTGGCCTGATCCTAACTCTAACATCACCCAGAACAGCTACTAGCCTAAGCCCAACCCTAACTTTAACCAGAACTTCTACTAGCTTGATCTTAATCCTAACTTTAACCATAACTACTACTAGCTTGAACTTAACCATAGCCTTAACCAGAACTACTACTAGCCTAACCCTATCCCTAAGAACAACCAGTACTACTACTGGCCTGATCCTAACTCTAACATTAACCAGAGATGGTACTAGCCTAGGCCCAAGCCTAACTTTAACTAGAACTACTACTATCCTGACCCCAACCCCAACCTTAACTAGAACACCTACTAGCCTAACATTAACCTTTTGTATTATCAGTCTATGCCTTACATTAGCCTCACCTACAACTACTTCTAGCCTAAGCTTAACATTACCCTGATCTTAAAAAAACAGCTTGTGGTTAACATTAGGAAGAAAGGTCCCCACAGTGTGAGTGTACAAACAGACTTTGGTCCCGTCAATGTGACATAAATGTGGTGCACACACTCTCACGCTCACACGCGAACATGGTACAGTCAAAGGTCAAAGAGTCAAAGATGTTATCCTTCATTTATTTAATTACAAGTAAAGCTCTACTCTCACTTCAGATTTGAAAAAATCCACAGGTGTTTCTGTCCATCTTTCCACTGTGAGATAACAACTTTGTGCATTAAAAAAGAAGCTGCTGTTCTCAGAACAGTGCACTGACCACCGCAAGTCCAGCATCACTGAATGTGTTTGTAATTGCTCGGATCATGAGAAACAGAAAGTGCAAACAACTTCTACAACTGAACTTGTGGCTGCAGATTTTGTCAGACAAACAGAAAGCAATAGAATAAAAGCTATCATAAAGCCAAGACTGAATACTGAATATATATATATATATATATATATATATATATATATATATATTTAGTTGTCTCTGTTATGTTTTCTGCTTATTTCATGAGATGTTCTGGAATAACTTGTACTTAATGGACATTTTGACAGAAAATAACATAAATAAATGTGGTCTCTGACTTTTGCACAGTACCATATCTGCAAAAGCCTCTTGGGAATCACTGTATATTAACACTGTCTTGCACACACACACACACACACACACACACACACACACACACACACACACACACACACACACACACATATATATATATATATATGCCGCAGATTTTATGGAGTCGATGCTGACAAGGCTTTAAAGGGCACGAGGAATGACTACACACATGCGTACACACGTGTGAGGGAGAGAGCAATAGAAGAGGGAGAGAGAGAGGGAGAGAGAGAGAGCTCTCTTAAGCAGACATAAAAGGAAAACTCAGTATCACTCAATGCAATTCTCTCTCCCTCCACGCACATACAGAGAGAGGTGCGCAGACCCCATTACCACAGCCGAGCTCTCTCCTCATCCTGAGCTTTCTAATCAAGCATTCCCTCTTCTTCCCACTAGTACAAAAGCTCTTTTAGCGTTTTGTTTTGCAGCCTGTTTAAAATGTCATTTCTCTCTTGTTATCAGACATCAAAGCCAGCTCGGAGAGCTTTTATTTTCTTAGCCAAATCCCAAAATTGTTTCTGATTTAGAGAGCTGGCCACAGGCCTGGCAGCGTTTGGATTTAATAACAGCACAGAGAGTGAGAGAAAAAGAGAGAGAGAGAGAAAGAAAGAGAGAGAGAGAGTCCTCCTCATGGTTATGGTTAAAATGGGCTGTGGTAGCTAGGTTCATCAGCGAAGTGTCAAAATGAAAAGTAGCTCACAGGATGTAGTGAGCAGCATGTGCGCGCGCACACATGCCTGAGTGTGTGCGCACACACACACACACACATACACAAAAGAAAGAGATTGTCCTGCTTGAACAAGACTAATGAATGACTGGAAATCTCTTTGTCACACACACACACAGACACAGAGAAAAATTTGTATTGCTGAGATGTTGCTCTTTGATGGGTTAGGGGACTTAATATTAATTCTCCTAAAAAAACATGCTTAAGAGAAATAACAGTAGACAAAAAGGAGATGTGTGATTAGGGAGAGATAAGCATGAGCATGATTATTAGGCACATTCTGAGTATGACGTGTGACTTTGTTGAGATTTCAGTAATACTGCCTATGAATCCTGTATACATATTGCTTTTATAGGCATTTATAAGGCATTCTATGGCATACATAATACCATATACTGCTTGACATAATTGCTTATAAATAGTTAAGAATATTTATATGTAATATCTGTTCTTAAGAACATAGTACATTATCTCTATCACAGCAGACTCACTCCGACCTCCAGGTCAGCATTTGTTGGGTAAAGTCCCTTACAGGACAAGAAGAGGGTTCTTTATAGAGTGAGAGAACAAGCACTGATTTTTGGTGGACCTGATGCTGCTTCACAACATTACTTGCATATGGAATGTCAATTCGATCAAAAAATGCTAGGCTAGCTGGCCACAATCTGGGCACAAAGTAGTTTATTTATGTCTATATTTATACCATTCAACAATCGTATATGCATTTATAGTACATTATGAATACAGGATTATTATTATTATAAGACGTTATACCCAGATCTTTGCTCACACTGTGGACGGCATGTGTGGCATTACTGGGCTCTGTCGCTCGAGAGGAACACCTGAGCAGCAGGACATTGTCTTCAGCAAAACCTCCTTTCCGTCTTTCCAACCCGTTGATGTGTAAGAGAAACTACAGAGATTTTAAGGAGACCCCTTTTCTCATTTTTCTTTCCTGTGGGCACGCTCCCTTATTCTATCCAGGGGAAAAAAGCAAAGGCTAACTAACCTGAACGAATACGTAGCAGAATTGGAGCCATAATGTTTTTTTAGCGGCTGCCCAAACAGTGTGCCTTTCTCAAGGAAACGTATGTGAAATATGTTTTAAACAGGAGCTTTAAAAATGACACAGAAAAGACCAGAGAGTGAGAATATAAATTAAAAAGAAGGAAAAGAAAAATTGTGGGGTGGCGAATTGATGGAATCTAAACAGCAGTGCAGATGAATGAGTGCAGTGGTTTCATTTGAAAATGTGAGCTGATAGACAAACAGTGGAGGAGAGACATTTGTGTGTGTGTGTGTGTGTGTATGTGTGTGTGTGTGTGTGTGTGTGTGTGTGTGTGACAGCTGTATAAATGAGCTCTGAAACTCACAGCACCCCAGTGCTCCGCCTCATTGTTGTGCTGATCCAATGCATGGCAGATGAACCCAGGGTTTAAAGGGCCCATATCCTACATATTTCTTGGATTTTATGTGGGTTTATGTATCAAACACAGCTGTAATTCATATTTACATGACCGTTTTCTGACTCCTCTTCACCCCTTAGAATTAAACAGGCTTCTTTTGTCATACTGTATATGTAAATGAGCTCTCTTCTGATTGCCTGACTCGTACTGAGCTTCATTCTAAAAACTATCAAGGTTAAAACATTGCTTTTAACTTCAGACTGTAGCATTTATATAATAAGCATTTATATAATATGCATTTATATAATTAGTAGTGATTTTACATCAAAAACATACAGAATTTTTGACAGAATTTTAAAAAATTGGAAATTTGAAATTTAGAAAAAGGTGTAGTTACACTGACATGCATTAAAAATAAAGCTTTTTTGCATTTCCTGTAAAGTTATCATTATGGGGATAAGATATTTCTTTCTAACAGCTTCAGTTTGTTCATTTAGTCATTTTTAATCTCTCCCCACGCCAACCTGATTGTAATTACTGTAGTCATAATCCAATACCTCCTTCAGCTAATCAATGCTGCATCATGTTAAATCAAGAGCTGGTGATGGAGTTTAACTGGAGACTTCTGGAACCTTGTTGTTCTAAAAGCATGTTCACCAGCTATAAATTAGTAAAAACAAAATCTTATCTTTTCACTGTATTCATCTTTAGTTGTGTTAATTCTATTAAAACAATGTAATTCTACAAGCAAAAGTGTGGAAATGAATGGCCTTAAATTATAGGCTCAGGTTAATGCTTTTGCCCTATACTGTATGTAAAGCTGTTGGTTTTTGTGACACCACAAAAATAAATAATTAAAAATGGGTTAACAGCTTAACATTCATAAACGTACTGTGTTGACTGCAGAGTGAATATTCCTTCTGAAATGTTAACAGTGGTTTACATCAAACTCCTTTATTTAAAAAAAATGATTTTCTGTGATGTAAGCCTTTCAAGAGTGGAGTGTGTGTGTGTTTTCTATTATTTGTGTTTAAGAAAGCTAGTTTGTGTTTTAGTGTGTGAGTATGTGTGTGTTAGAGATAAACAGCACGTGCAAGAACAAGAGCGATTCTGATTCTGTGCATGTACATACACGTGTGTTTAGCACATTTATCATAGTCAAAGAGTCAAAGCTCTTGTGTCACTGGTATAAATACAAGGTGAGAAGGTGACAATTTTCAGATTTGGTGCGAAAACACAAGGTCGCGAGTTAGCACATGTGTTTGTGCACAAACATGGGGTGTTGGACACTTCATCAGAATCAACTTTCTTTTAGATTCTGAGCCTTCTCACATTCACTAGCCCACTTGGGCCCAGTGTTAGTCTAAACTACACCTTGGCTGTCATGCATTAAATGCAGAAGCCCATTATCATAGATCTAGTCAATAATTAATCAGTCAAAACCGGAGGTGTCAAGTAATGAAGCACAAATACTGCGTTACCTTACTTAAGTAGGAATTTTGGTTATTTACACTTTACTGGAGTAATTATTTTTCAGCTGACTACTCCTTACATTTACACTCCATTTTCTGTACTTTCTACTTCTTACATTTAAAAATAGCCTCGTTACTCCTATTTCATTTCAGCTTGTTTTCATTCATGTACATTTACATTCCAGTAAAGGTTATTGATAACATGTCTTTGAAGTTTGACTTTTTGCACCATTACAATACTTATAGACAACCAGTCATCATATCTTCCGCTCCATGAAACACATATTAATGCTCAGTAGTAACAGATATCTCTCTTTAATATATTTACATTGTACTAAACTACATTCATTTTTATAGTCATTATGGCTTTTAGTAGAATATTTTTTGGGGAGGTGGGCTAGAGCACTATAGGTCCCTGTGGTGTGACCTAAGCTTTTGTTGTTAATGACATTTTTTTCTTCTTACATTACTTTTATTTTTATATTTTAAGTAGTTTTGAAATCAGTACTTTTACACTTGTACTTTAGTAAAAAGCATTGATAAAAAAGAGTTGATACTTTAACTTGTACAGAAGTATTTTCAAACCCTAGTATCTATACTTCTACCTGAGTAATAAATATAAATACTTTTCACACCTTTGGTCAAAACCAAGTGAAACTGTTAACTCAGCAACCTGTTACTTACTGTGAGTTAATGTAGAGAGTTTTTTGTTTTATTTTAAACAATGAAATGTTCACATGCTGTAAAGATGTTCTCAAATGATGTAAAAGAAAAGAAATAAATGATGACAAATAAAGACACACACTATACAATGATATTATTTTATCACAATTACTATTCATTGTCAGGCTTATTTTATCTATCTATCTACAGTTGTATGCAAAAGTGTAATCAAATTTTCTGTTTTTTTTTTTTTTTTTTTAATTGTAAATAGGTTAAATAACTGTACTGTATGAATTATATTTACTTGCTCAATCTAACACACTGGCCAAAAATGTTTTACACATCCAACATTTTATTTATATAGTGATCAAGATGCCCTATATTACCTGAGAAGACAGTTACACTGACTGAGCAGTGGTACATAACCTTGTACACAAATTACATAATTTAAAACACCAGCTGCCATTTAAAATGTGTCTAATGTTTAATGACAAACAGACAAAAAGAAATGGTCCAAAATGACTTCAGATAGAGCCTGTGTTACATTAAAGTACATAAAGGTAAAGAAGTTTTTATTACTTTTCATTTAAACCTCGGAGATATGAGGTTTTGTTCTGGCAGTCTACATATACAGTTAGTATATCATCACTGTCGTCAGCGAATGAAATATTCATAGTGTATGTCTCCAGGCATTGCTGATGTGCAGAGGCATTATTTGAGCTCAGAGCCAGTGGTTGTACACAACACAGAGCAGCAGAGCTCTTAGTGTGCTGGGACACATGAAAGCCCCTCGCCAGCACTGATCATGTCTGTGTGTGTGTGTGTGTGTGTATGTTGTGTGTTGAGGAGGGGGACTGTGCCCGGTTTTGCCAGCGCAGCTCTGCTGAATCATCCTCCACGCGTGTGCACACACTCTAACATACACACACACACACAGACACACATGCAGAGTGCTCAGCTGGCAGGGGGAGTGAGTGGCGACTGAACGCGCCGGGCTCTGTGCTACCAAGCAGAGGTAATTGGGCCAGATTACCAACCAGGTGGAAACATTCAGTCTCTCTTTTTTCTTTTTTCCTCAACCCCCCTCCCTTTCTATTTGTCCCTCTGTCCCTCCCTTCATCATTTTTCTCACCGTTGCCTTTGTCACTTGGTGTGACAAGACATCAGACTGAGCCCACTTCTGCTTTGTCCCTTCAAAATAACTACATGAATTCTTCTTCCAAATCCTTTGAATCGGATGTAAACAGACACCCATAAAATAAACCATTCAATCAAATCATGTCACAAATTTCCAAACACAAGCATCAGCATATATGGTTACCCTGTTACCCGAACATGAAATGCAATTGCTATTAACGCTGACATGTTTTCGGTTTATAAGTCAAACGCTTTCAATTTCAGAAAACCTGACTTTAGTTCTGAAGGACAACTGAGTTTCTGCACCTCACTCTTCTAGACTGAATAAAGGAGACACAAACCATGCAACAAAGAGAAAGGGAACAAAACAGAGATTGGGGAGAGAAAGAGAGAGAGAGAGAGAAAGAGAGCTGTAAGCATGTAAGCAGACTCATGCCAGAGCAGTGCACTAATTTAAACTACAAGCCCCATCAAAGCCTGAGGGGCTACAGGCCGCTCCCCAGCACATGCAGCAGAGAAGAGCAGCAGAGGAGGAGCTTGAGGACGAGTGCGGGAACAGAGCGGACGATCAGGAGGATCACTCACACACGACTCAGAGCAGAAGAACTGAAAGAAAAAGCCAAGCCGAGCTTGACAGGGTAAAGCTCTGCTTTTACACACACATGAATGAAAGTGCACAAAGCCTGCACGGTCACACAATATCTACTCCTCAATAAAATAAAGACCATCAGTGGGGGGAGGGGGGCATTTGCACGTTAGTATATATGAGAGAGAGAGAGAGCGAGAGGGAGAGAGATGGTGCTTCTTAATTTAGAGTAAAGCTCAAGGTTCGCCGCTGCCTGTTGTGTGTGTCTGTGTCTCTGCCTCACCCACAAACACACACACACACATGGAGCACACACCGGTCCTCAAAGAGTATCCCAGAATGCTCCTCTCATTGATTTTCAGAAATATTCAGGGTCTTTTAAGCATTCCTCCCACCAACCATGTCTCTGCTCTCTAGGGAGGCGCAGCATGTGTGTGTGTGCGTATGTGTCAGAGAGAAAGAGAGTGCAAATGACAGTGAGAAGGGGGGGTAGAGCATGACAGCAACTTTCAGCCTGTTCAGCACCGGCATAGGCCAATTATGACACTGTATAAACCTTCTATAGCAAGAAGAAGTGCTTCAGCGTAGAAATGTATGGACTTGGTTTGAACTGACACCAGCAAGGAAATTTGGAAAACTGACCAAGAAAAAAATTCTGAATGAAGGAACCAATAGAAATGATTTAGAATTGATTGGATTAACGTATTTTTACATTAACTCATTAACTAATTTATGTTTTTTTGCCTTTTTCAGTTTAAATACCATTTTGAAGACATACATTTTATTTTCTTATGGAAAATCAGATCATGTACACATGGAGAACTTCAAAAACCTTCACTCTCGGTCCATATAGAGAAATTAAGTTGGAAAAATTGGTTTTTGTAATGTCACAAACGGCAACAAACGTATATATATTGTCACTGTTCAATAAAAAAAGAGTATTTTCATAATGGCAGCTTTACAGGAGAGGGCAAATACATTCTTTACTTTCAAAGTAGGCAAATGTAATAGGATTTTATTAGACAGTTTTATATATTGTAGAGAACGTCTGCTGAGTAGTGCAGAAAACTAAAGATTGCTTAATAAATTAACTTGTTTTGTTTTTTTCGGGGGGGCAAGAAAGAGAGATTTATTCAGCCTAGAGTAGTTTGGCCCCACCTATTTACACTGAAGTTATAGTGAACTTTACAGTCTAGACTGCTTTTTGAATAGGACATAATACAGGGCAGTCAATAAGAATAGAGAGATTAGTCTTAAAGGCATAGTAACATAAAAACCCTGTTTAATCCCACATAACTGAATCAGAGGAAATAAAACAAAGTATGAAAACAATTGATATGGCTCTTATAATAATGAGTAATAGTGATTTTAGATTGCAGTGTGAAGAAAATGTACTTTAGTGGTGGTTTCATCTGGGTAGGCCAGTTTCTATCTCTGGTAAAATTACACTACAAATAAAGCAAGTACACTTAAAAATTAAAGTTCCACACAAAACATGGAAACAGTCTGCAGCATTTATTATATTATTAAGAGCTGCAATTTACAATTATTATAAAAGATGCTCAGAGGTATCAAAGGGTGTCTGCGTATTTTGGAATGAGACACTCTTCCAAGTCTGGAGCCTCTACTAAAGAATAAAACACCACTCCCCACACCCTCCACCCCCTAACACACACACACACACATATGTATGCATGCATGTGTACACACACACACATGCAAACACACACACACACACAGTAATGATGCACCTGTACAGCATGAGCTGGCGTCCGCCTTCAGGCAGACGTTACAGACATCTGCTGAAGAGATGGAGCACAGGAAAGAGTGTAAGGGAGGGGGAAAAAAGAAACAAGAGGGGAAATAATAGAAAAAGCATCCCACTGTACATATTATCCCCACAAACTAAAACAGCGCACCATTTGATCTGCACATGCGCCCAGATAGGTATGGCAGTGCAACAAAGCCAGCCTGGTGGATTCAGGACGACGCTGATATCAAAGAAAGGGACAATGGACTAACAGGGCGCACTAAAACTTAGACGAAAGCAAACGAGAGAAACCAACGTTTGCTCAAGAGCGACCAGAAACGAGACATGCGTGTGTGTTTTAGCGGAGTTTGCTCTGTTCGCTTTATGAATTAGACTGAGGTATTTGCGTGGGACAAACAGAAAGGATTTGGAGGCCCCAGAGGGAGCCGATAGAGCCACATCAAGCAGAGCTCGCGGCCATCTGACACCTACTGGGGCATTCACGAGCGGCAGGGTTACAGGGCCTATAAGGCATTTCTGCTTTTAAAGGGCCCATATCACAGAAAACAGACAATTACTCACTCTACTTACAGCAAAAGAGGTGCTGTAGGATGTTACATTGTTAAACTACACTTTGGTAAAGTTTCTACATGTTCTATTCATTCTTCCAGCCCACGGCAGTCACAACATTTCTGTTTTAAAATCATTGTTGTTGCAATCTCTCAAAAATAACACTTTCACATATATTTCCACACATATAGCTACATTTATTTTCAGCCCACATGATGAAGTTACAAGACGCCTGGATGGTGTTTTAAACTAGCCACAGCACAATACAATACACAATACAAACTGGACAGCCAGTTACAATGGAGATCATTTACATGTATCAGTATTAAAGGCACAGTCACAAAAACAGCCTGATTAAGAGTGGTCAGAAAATGGCCTTGTAAATTTAAAGGGAACCCTGGCTGTTAAGATTTGTATGCCTTCAAACACTGCACACGTTCCACACTAACAATATGACTTCTTAACCAGAAGATTAATATTAATAAATATTAATGTATTGATAAAGCTTTATTTTATTATTAAATTATTAAAGATTACAGACAGGCAAAATTCCTCTACATGTAGGCCACCTCTCTCACACTATGACGAATTTATATACTGTACTCTGAACTCAGTCCTATGGAAAATTAGACAATCTAAAAAGTTGGAATGGCTGATAGATATATTAGAGTTAAATGAAATCGCTGTTTCCCAGAAAAAATATTAGGTTACTAGTACAAATATTAGGTTACAGTTATTTCTAGTAATAAATAAATTACGGTTTATACAGCTTAAATGGAGTTGCATATGTACACAGCTTTGGGTCAGATATGTGTTAACGGGCAGCGTAAGTGTAAGTGTGAACATTTCTGGTACGTAAATTCACCACAATATACCATATGGGCCCTTTAACCAACACAAAGCCGTATAGAGTGAGAGAAAAGTTCGGTAGATGAAGCCCTAGATAGCGCAGACTTATATAACTCCAAAACTAAAGCAGCAATGAACCATGATGGTACAAAAGACGGACATGAGGTGCTACTGCAGTAGAGCTGAGCTGTGGTCCCATTAGAGAGATCGACACACGGCCAGTACAGCACGATGGACACAAAGACAAAAATAACAATCAATCGACGCACACTGCCCTGCTCCACCAGAAGAGAGGGGCTCCTCTTTTTTAGGAAAACACAAGAGAACTCTGATTTCGTGTTTCTGCGTGCACACTTTACAACACATGAGTAAATGAAGGAGCGTCAAACATTTACGTTGTGTAAGAACTTAATTATGTCACACATTTCCATTCAGTGATATACAGCGCGGTCTGCGTGTACAGACTTTGGTAAGGCAATGTAACATCCTGCATATTTCAGGTAATAGTGATATATTTCCAGTTTATCAAACGAACAGGTTTATTCTTGAGCATAACATAGCCATAAACAACTGGACATTTATAAAGGAGCTCAATCCAGAGGCGTTCATTTAAGGACAAGGCTGGAAAAAATAAATATAAAGCACAGCAGTTGAGCAAGAATTGCCGAATAACATTGATAACGTACAGAATGAAGCCTTTAATTAAAATGTGAGTGAAATGTAAATGAAATTTAAGTGAATTTAAGCCTCTAACGTTTCCATTCAAGACGAGACTGAAACATTGCGCCGCGCACCACGTAAGACATTTAATCACCCCTCCAAAAGCTCGAGAAATAAAAAACAGAGCCATAACATGTGCTGTAACATACAGTGCCCCCCAAACAGAACGGGCTTTTCTCCTTTTAGGAAAAATAATGGCCTGTGTCTGCGCCGCTCTATGTATTTACATCTGATTAATAATATATGTGATTTAACACTCGCCTTTATATGCGCGCACGAGGCGGACTTGTATCCTATCAGTGCGCATAAAACAACGAGTCTGAAATGCCCTCGTGTCCCAAAAGCACTCGGAGTTCAGAGCCACAGCCACTTGTTAAATGTAATGCAGGCCATTCACACCCCGTCATACACACACACACATACACACGCGGGATTTTCTGCTGTTACAGAAGCCTCTATTACCAAATCTCATACACACACACACGACTGACCCTAATCCTGGACACTACGATGAACTATAGCCTACGGCGCGCGCGCGCACGCACAAACACACACACTTTTTGTCTCCCACACACACACTCGAAACTTGCGCTGTGAAGGCGCCGCGACTGCGATAAGTAAAGCGCAGCGAGAGAAACAAAGGAATCGCTCCAGCGTGCGTACAGTGCAGGAACATACGAGAGAAAGACTAAACAAAGAAGACAGCGTTTCCTTCAACATGGCAAAAGTACTGTAACTCCAAAAATGAAGATTTATGAAGAATACAACATTGTAACACTAACATACATATCATACATATGGCGTTACACAACTGCATATGTCCACCAAGCTTTCTTGCTTGTAGCTCAAACGCAAACTAAAGAAGTAGATATGCAACACTATATACATATATATATATATATATATATATATATATATATATATATATATATATATATATATATATATATATATATATATATGCTGCTATAAGCTGCTTTGGAGCAAATGTCACAAATCATTAAAGCGCAAGTAGTGGTACATGAAGTGGTCTGCAGCGCGTAGTGAGACCACTCTCAAGAAAAAAAATAATGACCACAGTGTCTGACTACATTTTGCGTTCCAATAAATAACGCGCGCGCATATGGAGAAGCAGAAGCAGCGGAGGGACAGCAGCAGGGTGGACAGACCTGAGTGTGGAGGCACAGGGAGGTGAGGGGGGTAGTATTTTCCAGGCTGGAAGTGGCCGGGGTGCTGCGGGGCGCTGTGTGCGCGGTGCAGCAGCGGACTGCGCTCAGCCAGCACATGCGGCGGAGGAGCGAAATCCCGGCCCTCCATCCCCACAACAGCGCCGGATAAATCCCAAATCCAAAGTGGGGGCAGGCAGAAGGCCGAGCTGCTGCTATAATCCCGTTAGGAGCTGCGTCTAGCTCTCGCATTCAGCACGGCTTTTGCTCTGACGGCCGGAAAAGCAGCGCGGGCCGCTCATAGTTCCTGCAACACAAAGCACATACACACACAGTCTTAGTCCCAACTGCGGAGGAAACTGGAACAAAATTCGCACGCGTGGTGGAGGATTCGCGAGAAGAAACCGGTCGCGTGCTGTGCTGTGAGGGAGTCCGGCACTGGGCGCAAAGAGTCGCGAGCGCGTGTGAAACGCAGACAAAAGAGAAAACTAATTTTCTCCTTTCTCACTCTTATTAGCACAGTTAAATAAGGCAGAGATATGCCCCCCTTCCCTCCCCCGTACATAAATACACACATGCACGAAGGAAAATCTGTCAAACCCTTCAGGTGATTTACACAAAGTTGGCGCGGATCAATTCCAATTTTACAATTTCACAGAAAACATTATAATGGTTTGTATTATTATTATTATTATTATTATTGTTGTTGTTGTTGTTGTTGTTGTTGTTAATAATAATGATAATGATAATAATAATAATAGTGTATGATAAATATAGTATATAATAGTATATGATTTGGTTATATATATATATATATATATATATATATATATATATATATATATATAGATAGATAGATAGATAGATAGATAGATAGATAGATAGATAGATAATTTACCTGCTGTAACCCTACCTGATAATTCTGACAACAGCACTGATAATAAGCCGAATCTTATTTGCAATTGATTTGGTGCTTTCAGTCATTTTCAGTTAAAAGACTGTGGTGCTGTGTGAATTGATCTCTCCTCATTCTGTCTTCTTAATCCGGGTCTATGGGCGAACACATTAGGCCTCGTCATCGTCACCTTTGGCCCTCAGATCCCCAAGTTTACTAAATCATGCCTATTAACTGAAAAAGACGTTTTGTCCATATGAATTAAACTGTAAATCCAGTCTCGAGACTATTTGATCCATTTTATACAGTAAAGCAGATTTTCAGCGTACAGTTAGGATTCTGTACCATAAACACTGACGACTCACTTCAGCAGAAGAACTGACTGTGGAGGTGAACCTGCTTTTATCACAGCATCTCAGCAAGCACAACGGCAAGGAGCTGCATCACACACTGAACCTTTTTAGCACGCCAAGCTAAACGGCCAAAGACTAAAGGAAAACGCGTGCAAGTCTTTAAAAACACGATCACACTGCGCGTGCAGCGGTTAGGGTTTGTCCTATAGGCGATCGGCAGGCTGGAGAAGTCGCCAGTGGTTTGTGCTGTAGCTCTGTCTGCTGCCGAGACTTCTCCCATTAAAGCAGCTGCAGAAAACCAACAGCTTGGAAAACATATAGTGCGGCTAATAGTGCAGCCCTGGAGGCTGATAAATCATCTTTTTTCACTTTTAGACGTGGTGAAGAACTAGGAGTAAACATGAAGAAAGAATATAAACAGCGATACACATGCCCATTGTTAGGCAGCGCGAAGGAGAATGCACTATCCGGGCTTCTTAATGACACTGAGACCCTCTTAAGCTTAAAGAAAATAGTTCCCCACTTTCCTAATCTAGCTTTAATGTGCTTTTGGGGCGATTTTCGAAGCCCGCGTGCTGAACTCGATCTCGAGCTGAGACGGTAAGAACGGTGCACGTTAACAGCTGTCTACACGTTCAGCGCTTATTCTGCTCGAAGAGCTGCTGAAACCAGCCAGCAAAACAATGTGAACGTACTCGGTGGGAGAGGCAGTGTGTCAGACTACACATCTGTGTGGCCGCTCTCGCTTCTTCAGATCGCTCATAATGTAGCCATGTCCAGCGAAAACGGCAGCAGAACAGTGGATGAACCACCACAGCTCAGTCTGCGTTTATATACAACGTTGGAAATACACTAGGAACTAAACACGGCGAGCACTGTAGTCCTTAAATCCAGTCATTTAGAAACTACAGCTGGTTAAATGGGGTGTAAAAATATCTAAACACTGTACACGGTCTAATTATGGTTCAGTGCTATATTTAGCTTGCTTACAATTATTAATAATTATTTGAGGGAACTCGACAAAGTTTATTCCTACAGTTCGACAAGTCTGTAGTTCTGCATTAAATGCATCGCGAAATAAACAAACAAACCTTACTAGTTGTTGTCTGCTATTATTATTATTATTATTATTATTATTATTATTATTATTATTATTATTATTATTATTGTCCCTGTTGTTGTTGTTGTGGATGTGCATCTGTTGGAAGCACGAAATTATCTACATAATATCTACATTTCTCCTCTTCGCTTATTACTGTCAGCACCACAGCCTCACAGACACATTACAAAAAATCTGATATTCTATAAGAAAAAAACAAATATGGTAAGAGTAGCTGTTTAAAGCACATGTTTATTATTAGACATATAGGATCGTATACAATATAAACGCATTACTTACTGGTAAGTTATTCCTTGCATAACAATAAAAGGTTAAAAACATTGTGTAAAAAATGCGCAAAGGAAAGCAGAGGCGGGTTCTTTAAAAAAATAAAATTATATTAATAATAAAAAAAAAAACAAGGAAACGGTTACATCCTAGTCTGCTGAGTGCGGTGTGTGCGGCTGAAGTTCGCTGATGCGCCGTACTGAAGCGAAGCCTTGTCCATCCAGGCTGAGGCTCTTTCCTGAGTCTGCTAATGCTACTGGAGAAGAGAGAGGGAGGGGTAGTTGGGTGTGGGGGGGGGGGGGTGAGGGGAGCATGGAGGGAGGAAGAGAGGGAGGGCAGTAGGCTCGCCCATTGGTCTAATACTCACACGGCAATAAGCTCGTACAGCGCGCCCCAGCATAAACACGGGCTGTGATTGGCCGCTGGCCGGAGCCAATGGCGTTTCAGCTACAGGCAGCTAAACAAAACGGCGGGCGCTACATTCAAGCTCTGCAGTAGAGCTCAGTCCACAGCAGGACCACATGGCTCTCTACTACTCCACACATCTCTCCGGTAAATCAGCTGCCGAGCTGCTAAGAAAACAGTGTTCCTAATGTAATAGGAACCGGAACTGGAGTTCTAGGTGACTCCAAGTTAATTCACCTATTTCATTTCAACAGCAGTTAAAGCCATGTAGCACTTTTCCTGATCAGGTCCTAAATAATACTAGAAGAAAGGCCTGCGCGGGCTCTCTAAACAAAACAAAAACACACATCCCCAACATTCTTTCAGGGAAAACAAGATCAGACCAGCGGCTGCGTTTGTAAAACATCGAACATGCTGTTTTGATATAAACTGCAATTTGCAATTAAACAAAAAGACTCAAACTAAGACAACTTTGGATTATCCACAATTAAAATATATCAATTATACAGAATGTACGGCAGCGCATCTGAGCTGAATATTCAAATCTTTATTGGTTTAAGGCACAAAAAGGGTTAAAACTCTGGGCCTCGAGCTGGAGAGTGTTTGATTGGTTGGCATGTTGCCAGAACGGTGTCAATCATAGAGTGTAAACAAGGCTCTGATTGGCTGCTGGCCAGTCCGCACTGGGCTGCCTGAAAAAAGCAATTACTGGCCTTGCGGTTTCAAGGCGGCCCAGAGCTGGATGATGAAAGGAGATAAGGAGGGGCGGTTTCAAGGCCTCCCCCAGGCCAACCCAGCTGGCCCCAGAGCTAAAGCAGAGTCAAGAGTGACTTAATCAAAGGGAATACGTTAAAAAGGGGGAAATTACATGTTGGATTAAATATAGAGACTAGATGCGCAGATTAATATAGTTTAATACAACAGCAAGAGCGTAAACCTACTGCGTGGAAATGAGCGAACTCGAGGAAGAATATCGGAGGGTTTTTTTTGGCTAAAAACAAACAAACGCCGGCGAGAGAGCTACGGACGGAGACGATCTCCAAATAAATGACCGCCCAGGACGGATACTTCTTCTTTTTATTTTTAGGGGGAGTGGGTGGGGGTGTTCTCGTCGCTAAGCATAATTAAGGTATTTTCAATCTGATAAATGGACATTTCTCCACTGTAAGTAGTCTGCTTGCTGTTTTCAGATGAGTTATTACAGAAAAGAAAACACATGTTTAATTTGTCAGTTTCGTGTGTAAGGAATTTAGCAGACCCCAAGTTCTAAATAACTCTAATTAGTATCTTATTGTTAATAATAATAATAATAATAATAATAATAATAATAATAATAATAAAGTCTGCACATCCTGCATTCATGACAAGTACAAGGTAAATTAAAATATTATAGGGTGCACACAAACCTTCAGACTGTGAATAAAAGTAATTCAGCCTACACGATATACTTACACAGCAATGCACATTCTACTAAAGTTTGACGAGGCAACATTCTGACTGAAAGAGATAAATCTTTATTATGTCTTTGAATCGCCTGATCTGTTTTCCATACAAACATTAGTGGACGGAAAGGTTTTATGTATTATTTTATTCCCTCTAATAAATAAATGAATAAATAAATAAATAAAAATAAATAAATAAATGTAAATGGCAAAGTTAGAATACGACCATGTAAAATGTGTGTAAAACGTTCTTAGTGGTCTGCTCGACTATTGTTGCCCCCGTGTGTGGCGACAGCAGTGCTTTATAGTCTTACAGACACACCCTCTAAAACCTGGACAATTATAACTTAAAACGTGTCTAAATGCTAAAAAGGTGGGCTTACGGTAAAACAAGCGAGAACCTGACCTTCGCATGGATTACAGAACATAAAACACCGGGGCAATATAATATAATATAATATAATATAATATAATATAATATAATATAATATAATATAATATAATATAATATATCAATACACACGCTATTATTTTTGTTGTTGTAGTTATTATTGCTAGTGTTATTATTATCATTACTCTTATTATTACCACTATTATTATTATTAGGCCTAAGAATAATTTATTTTGTAAGAAGGAAGATTCTTTATTGGCGCCTGTAAGCAGACTGAAAAGTACATAGTAGAAAGGGAGGTGTAGGCTTCGTGTTTTGGTGGTGTACGTAGAGCAAAACCCACGCGCGTTCGCTCAGACACACACTCTTTCTCTCACGCACGCACACACACACACACACACGCACAGTGTGCCAGCGCGAGCTGCCCCGCTGTGGGACGCGGGGATAATTAATGCGGAGTGACTGATTGCTCTTGAAACAGAGCAGTCCCACCAAGAGCATTGTCCAGGCTCAGTGAAGCGGCCCTGATTGACACTTTCCCTCCATCTCCCAGCCCCAGTCAAACTGCCGGAACGGGCCGTTTGTCACCAGCGCGGGCCAAAGGGTGCTGCAAGCCCCAGTTATTGTTATAGGCCGCGCTCGCGAACGCGCCCTGCACTCTCACGCAGGCCGAGATCCCTTCGGTCTGCCTTTGGCAGAGGACGCTGGGAGCGAGTCGAGTGCCCGCTCGGATGGGAAAGCACCAGCGCAGCTAACATGCACGTACATGCCCGTGTAAGTTAGAGGCCGCATACAGCGCTCAGGCTGAGTAGTCGCTATAAAGAGCGGAGCGGGTATCATTCAGGTGATCAAGAAACAGCACCGAAGAGCGTGATAACCGTAGTTCACCTACAGGCGAAATGTGCGAACTGCAGAAACGGTTATTATTTTTATTAATATTATTATTAATAATATATAATAACATATGTGTTGTTAGTAATAAGCAACTTGAGGCATGAAATGAATGGCTTATATACATTTTTCACTCATTCCATTCCTTACTATCATTAAAACAGATCCACAAATGTTAATTATAAGTGAATAAGCAGTGTAATGATTTTGGTCGCAAAGCTTGTATTCCATTGTTTTACGGATCTACGTAGTTCTGTGAGAGAGCACAAACATTCTCTTCAATGTGAGTAAAAGTCATTTTGAAACACACATATAGCAGCAGCGCATAAAGTTTAGGACAGTGTCTGAATTGTTGAATTACTAAGTCGTGGTAATTCCAAGACCTTTGATTTCTGTTGGTCAATACCGCTTGTTTTGGTTCTACTTATCCTTAGATTTAGTGTCATTAGTGGTCTGTAGTCACGGTGTAAGAAATCAGGCTTGGGAGATGCGTGTAAAAAATCATTTATCAATATTTATTTATCCATAGCATGCACACACAGCTATTTCAAACGCTCCCCAAAGACGTTACGGCACATCACCTGAAGCAGAAGAAGTACAGGATGGTAAGTAAAATGCAGACTCTGGGCGGTAACCGAAAAGGGTTGTGGCCCAATGTCACGCGTAGATCTTCAATTGAGCTGGTACACAATAAAGCGTGTTAGCTCTCATTTCTAGTTACAAGGTGGAAGCCCGGTGCGCCAGAGCTGTGCCCTATTAGAGCACTTGACTTAATTGAATAAGCATACGCGCCCATGAGGGAGACTACAGCCCCAATCGCCATCTATAATTTCCAGAGAACTGCGTTTCCGACGGCGATGTTATCAATAGGAAAACCCATCTGTGTCCAATTAGGCCGAGTATGGACTCAGCCCCATAAATGACACGAACCTCCCTCATTACGACCTGTTTTATTGAAAAAGCTAAAAGTCCAACTAAACGGGGCTAAAGAAGTGTAACAGAATACACTAGACATATGGGCTATGTTGGTTTAATTAAAAAAGACGTTCGTTACCTTCTTTGCATCACTGTCGAGTGATAAAGGTGGCGGCTGGTACATACGCGAGAGAAACACAAGTCAGGCCTGTAGTTGGGACAAGCTAGCGAGATACTGGAGAATGCTGTAGTATGTACAGCACAGATGAATGTGCACAGTGACCAGTGAGCCAGTGATATATATATATATATATATATATATATATATATATATATATATATATATATATATATATATATATATATATATATATATATATATCAC
Source organism: Megaleporinus macrocephalus (assembly GCA_021613375.1). Lineage (NCBI taxonomy): Eukaryota > Metazoa > Chordata > Actinopteri > Characiformes > Anostomidae > Megaleporinus > Megaleporinus macrocephalus. Next base: position 11,618,915 of record CM038715.1, on the reverse strand, counting down.
TGTGCACTCACACTCATCTGTAAAAGAAAAACAAGTATCTCAAACATGGACACAGCAGCAGACCCTGCCCCTTGTAGACCCAACGTACGTAAGTTTTTGGAGACACTTGTATATATATATATATATATATATATATATATATATATATATATATATATATATATATATATATATATATATATGCATTTAGGAGAGAAAAGAGAAATAATTTACATTTAGATACACTTATTCTTTCTGTACCACACTGCGTTCATTTATTTCTTTATTTTCATATTATTATTTATTTAGCCTGTTATGTATTAACGTGAACTCACGTAAAATTATACTGTCTCGTTTTGTATGTCAATGCACGTAAAAATGTAATGTAATGCAATCAGATCACACTTTAAAGGCCTGAGTTATTTCCCAATATTTCTTATTAATTATGCGTTAGGTTGCACTCCTACCGCATGCCTCGTGCATTTCTTGTCTTTATTATTATTGTTATTTTCGCCATGTACGGTATTGTGGTGTTTTGCATTGAGAGTCAGCCTTTGTGGAGACCTGAGCTTCGTATCACTGTTTCTTAGCTGTGGAAATTCTATAGCGAGCCTTCAGCCGCGAGCATGCTGTTGTCAATCAGCTCCACATGCACATCGAGCCTACCAGAGGCCTAATGTGAGAAGCCGAGTCAGGCACTGGCTTATGAGGAAAGGAGCGGATTAACGACGCGTTTCGATTTGCGGGTCTAAACAAATTCAGAGTCTTGCACGCCACAACACACCGCTGATAAAAAAAAAAAGAAAAGAAAAAGAAAACACCACTTTACAGCACGTGTTTCACGCTACGGTAACCGCGCTCTGGCCTTGTGAACCAATAACCTCCACAAGCATAACAACTCAGGATTCACCTCCACACAAAACTTCCCAAAATGGTGACTGCAGTCTACACGTTAATGTGTGTGTGTGTGTGTGTGAATGATTGTGTTGTTCTGTCAGAGTTAAGGTGTCCGCATCGATTATTTATTAACGCTGCCCGAAAACGCCAAAGCGTCTTACCAGCACGTGCGCAAAAGTTAAAGAAAGTTTAACCCGAATGCAGAGCAAGGCCGGGGAGACTCATTTGCTTTTCTGATTAAACGGACACTACGGGTCACTTACGAGCGGAAAGTGCGTTGAAAGTGGTCTTAAAAAGCTGCACACTAAAAGCAAAACAGCCTTTACGGTTTCAAATCACTAAGTAGTGGAAATCTAAGGAAAAAAATCTGAGCTAACATTGCAAAGCATGTGCACTGTGGATTAAAACGCCACGAAAAACACCTGAAATACATTCATTTGTACGCGAAACCACACGTACCTTTACGCTTTACGTGTTGTCCTGAGATTATGACACATTTCTTCATCAAGCAGTTAATAAAATACGCAAAGTGCGTTCATTTCCATGAAACAGTGTTTTGTAGCATCACTTTTTTTTTTATTTCTCAACGTATTCACCACACCTGCGTGTAAACGGCACAAGCTCCACGTTAACACAGCACTGGAACACTCGGGCTAATTCTAGACGATTGCGATAAATCAGAACGTGAAGAGTAGAAAACACCTACCTATAAAAACGCCAGTCCGGACAACAAACCCGCTCGAACAGAGCAGAGCGGAGCAGAACGGAACGGGGGGCAGCCTATTGATTTACACCGAGTGGAGCAAAACGCAGAAAGACGCCAAACCCGCGCATTCAGCTGTGATCATAGAAAGCCTTCTGAAGTTCTCCCTCTCCCTTACATCATCCTCAGAGTGGAAAACCCTAACTGTTTGGAAAAGACGTGCTTCTGTTTAGGTTGGTTGTATCATTATCTCTAAGTCGGAGGAGAACCCGTGCACGGCCCCTCTTCTAATCGCCAGATAAAAGATGAGTCGGGTTCTGTGCGCTGCTCGCGCTCTTATGTAGTCTAGATGTAGTTCTTTAGCGCGCGAAGCAAATCCGACCGAATAGAGCCAACTGCCTCTCCGAGCCTCTATAATCACAAATTTATGGCTGGATGACGCGTCCTTGTCTCCCACAATGGAGCTCAGTGACATTAAACAGAAAATTGATGGAGATACTGAAGGAATTGAATCTCTTTTCTACACGCACACCATCACGTTTGGTCTGTTTTAGTGGAGGGCGCACAAGCACAGCACTCCCTGACACACCTTATGCTGTTATTAGTATTATTTCCCACCCCCCCACCCCTCCTCCCCGCCTTGTAAGACTGCTGTAGTGAACAGGACCTAGGTAGGGACCTTGGTTGGGGCTGTATTTGAGGGGGGGGGGGGGGTGCGACCCCCTTTCAATCTCTCCGGGGAGATCTGGGACGCATTCAGTCACTTCTGCTTCTCCATATTGGACTTTTCAGCCCCTTTTTAAAAAGACCCCACCTTCATCAAGTCCTCTTTTTCTCGCAAAATCTACACGCGCACGTTCATCCAGAAGGAGCGAGTCCGTCGACAGCCATCCGGCTTTCTGAGCACTGGACGCAGCAGCAGAAAACTTCCAAGCTTAAGGCACCGAAAACTCCTAAGGTCATGTCTTTCTTGTTCACAACACGCTGTAAAACTCTGCCACCGCGCAGGACACACGCACGCTCTCGTCCGTCCGTTCAATATCTCTCTCAGAAGCGGTCAGTACACACAGGCACGCTAGGGTCAATTGTAATAACACCACAAACACATTTTAGCTTCGAAGAAGTGTTTACTTAAGCACTTACAGCTTTACCTCGGAGTAAAAACATGCATCCATTACAACAGACACTGGTTATCCTTAAATAAAAGCAATGCCCATCTCTAACAGCAGGTTAGGAAAGAAATCGTATATTTTTACATCCAAAATAGGTGATTTGCCTTGAAAGCGAGGCGTGTTTTTCCCACTCTTCCCCGGAGCTAAACTCTGGCCCCTCCCCCATCTTCACCAGCACCGCCCGTCGAGACCGACGTCACACCTTTAACCCTTTCGTGCTCGGTACAACCCAAAGCCGAGAAAGAGCTCTGCTTGGCAGAGAGGGACTTCATAGATGTTCTGCATAATTCACTGGTTGAGACATAAGCAAAGTAATTCAGAATGGTTTGATATCAGATGCTTAATTGGTAAAAAAACACTCTCAGATTTCTTTACAGTGGTGGCCATAAGAACCGGGGGTCCCAAATGACAACTCAAAAACAAAAAAAAAAAAGATTTAATACATTAATCCAAAACCTCCAGTGAACCCACATGAGCATTTCCCCCAATATTGTTGATGATCTCTGACGTGTTAACTACTAATTTATGTGGACATTAAAAAAAAAAAGGTGGGCTCAATACAAACTTTACGGCTGCCTTATTTCAAAATGGCTACGCAATATTTTACAAAAGTTAAATAACTCTGAACGGTGACAGTGTGATGCATGTGGGCTGTGGGTGTACTTCCTTTCTTATTTCTCGGAAGATTTCAAGCCACAAGTGAGACGGTGAAACTTGTCTATTAAGTAGGTAAGCCAAGGAAGTGCACAACGTTCCCTTTTTAGTTTATTCTTCGGGGTCATTAGGCTACGGCGAGTCTGGCACGTTTATGAGGCCTGTGCTTCACTGAGTTTCCTAAGTGCCACTGGCTTCAGAGGCTACACACTAGACTGCCCAAAAGTCCACTGAAGGTGAAACAGTGAGAGGATGAAATGGACAGGCTGACCCAAAAACATATTAAGAACAATCATCAGTGCTTTGTAATGAACATGGTATCAAACCCCACTCTGATTAGACATACAAGGCTCTGAGTCTAATTATTTCTATCTCTCTGCATTAGAATTTGGCTCTGACTCAACCTTAGTACTCCCAGTGACCTGAAACTACCTGCAACAATGTCAACATAAATGGCATCACTGTGAGGCTTGCAAGTGCCATAAGATACAGCAATCATTTGCTTAGGAAACAAATACTCTTAATGGCTGTGTGTTTTGGGTGCTTCCGTGTTTGTTTCCTAAACGACATGTGAATGCGAGGGGTTACAATGTGTGTGCACCCTCGAATAATTAACACCATTGTCCAGTTGAGTAAGCCTAAGTGCAGCCAAGGGGAAATAAAAGCCTCAGTATAAATAGACCGATCCATACTCACTGCACATAAATATCCTGACCATTGACCCACTCCCTGTTTCATTTTTAGTCACTCATTTGTATTTTTTACAGTTTGTTTGGTTCAGTTTTGGCCCCTTTTTGATAATAAAATAAAACAGAACACGCTTTCCCTTAATTAACGGACAATGTTCTGCCAACTGTCCATCCATGCAGTGATTCTGTTGGCCCTTATTCATATTGTTTCAGATCTAAGATGCCTCAAGTAATGTAATAATGTTGGAACTATTCAAAGGAACATGTCCAGGCACTGCCTGGCCTCTCAACCAGGAGAGTTTTATCTATTTCCGTAATGCATATTATAAAATAGTTTACACCTCTGAAAATTCAAATAAAAACTCACAACAATGGTCAAAAAGAAAAAAAAATAACTTATTCACAGATCCCCCAATCCTAAAACAAACATACGACATGCTCTTTGAGTTACTCCGGTCAAGCTGTAGAGATCACAGCAGAGCCGGTCTGCTTAGTCTGGTGTGATCACAGCTGTAATATGTTAGAAAAATAAGCCTTAAAACTTTTCTCCCTTCAATCTGCACTCCAATAAAACTGCAAACTCCTAAAGGTGACCCAGTGGCCAGAACAGCAACAGTTATACATTAGAACGTATACATTAGAACCTGCTGTAGACCTGCCCTGGTCACATGAGCAAGCTGTGGGTTGAGACAGGCCTATGCATACAGAGTACCTCTGGGAGAGCTGCTCTCCTCTGCCTGCTCCAAAGTGCTGAGAAATGCAAAACCTGTCATGTCAGGTGCGCCAAGAGAATAAAATACGGTGGCCAGCAATTTCTTGTGCAAGAACTGAATTTTTCATCTGAAACAAACAAACAAAACTTACAGAGGGGCTTATGGCGTGGAAGCAGCCTGAAAGATTGCAGTAATGGTGCAATATTCAGTAGATGCAAACAAGTTTTCAGTTTGTTTTTGCAACTCCTTTGTAAGTAGTGGTTGAATTTTTAAAAGAAGAAAAACAAGAGAGATTGGAGGTTCAGACGCTTTGGTAGTAGGTTGCTTATGAGACATAGCGGTACTTCCTTTTAACACGGCGCATGTTTTACATTGTGCACTGCTCATTTCTAGTTTATAGAGAACAAAGCATGTGCTTATTGCAATTGTACAGCTTTTTGTACTGTTTTACAAAGAATAGATCACTTCCTCTGATACTAACTGCAGTTAGTTTAACAATAAAGAACTCCTGGTACAAGATAACTTGTAGAGCAAATCTGTCTGTCTGTCTGTCTATCGACCTGTCTGTATATATATCTATCTTTCTGGCCCCCTTAAATCAGGGCTAGGTTTTATACTGCACAATGCTGAGGTGAAACAGAGATTCATTGGAGACAAAATCATTTTTTTGGGGGGCTATGTTGCCTTATATTTTAAAAATATATTATAGGCCAAAGCCTTTTTTTTAAATGATCATAAGACAATGTCTCAGACACTGACATTCTGTGCATTTCAGAGGTTAAAAGTTTTAAAAGAATAAGTTTGGTAAGGTAAAATTTTTTAAAATAGCAATTTCTATAATATGAATAATTGAATTCGATTGTATTATAGTCTAGTCTAGTTTAACAACAACATCTTCTTGTGGGGAATATGATCTTATAATCACGGAGCTTATGAAGAGGCTATAGATGAGTTCAGTCAGAAGCACCTGAACACTAATGTACATGACAACACAATCACAACGAACTGGAACATTATGTTCAAGCCTAAAGCTAGAAAAAGTGGATACGCTGGTTTTCAAAGCCAAAAACCAGACATGGGCCTAAAGACAAAGGGCTTCATTCACCAAGATCTAGAAATAACTAGAAAAAGTCCACATAAAGTTCATGACGTGTTTTTAAACCACAGAACTGTTCACACCTTTGTGCTCATACCTACGAACTAATCCTAAACAAGAAAACGTTGGTTAACGTCAAAAAAACTGAGAGTTTTTAGAAGAAGTTTCTCTTTAAATTCCTGATACAAAAAATAAAAAACACAGTTACATGTATTCCCAACTCTTCCAGTCGTTTTTAGGAAGCACTGAATGTTTCAGAAGTGTGGCATCACAACCACTATGAACAATTCTAGTTTCTGTAAAATTTCAGATCAAACCGCCCGGACTAACTTTTTTACATTGTAATTATTTAATTATGCAGTAAGAGGATGATGGAATTCCACATCAAGAGGTGCAAGATTATTTCTAGGGATGCTTATCCCTGAATCTTACACATGCTTATATCATAAAGAAAGAATGTCTTCCGTCACTACGATTCAAAACCTATGACATATTAAAGTGAGCAAAAGGTCAGCGGAAACGAACATTACATCTGAATTTATTGTAAGGAAAAAAGAAAGAGATCCAAGTTTTACACTTGTATACATATGCATGAGGCGTTAGATGCTGAAGTACCGAGGAAAAAAGAAAGAAAGCAAACAGAGACATCTCTTTGAAAACTGGTGGCATTCGCTACTCTTTACATTTTTTTCCAGGGTTTTCAAATAAGCCTTTTATTGCAGCTGTTAAATACAGCAGCTGGGAGCAAAAGACAAGGTCTGTATTGTGACCGCTCGGGCGATTCTGACGCACTTACTTTTTGCCCCGGCTGCTAAAAAACTGCCCTCCTCACATCTGCAGCGCCATCACGTGGCAGGGCGGTTAGCTCATGTGATCTGTGGCGCACTAGCTGTTGTTGTTGGGGAGAAAAAAGGCAAGTTTGTGAGGGCACCAGAACACAGCTGCAGGGTTGGTGAGCACTTAAGTCAAGTGGTGGATCTGCCCAGTCGACAATGAACCATCTCTTTCTCTCGCTCTCTATCTTCCCTCCATCATACTTTTTTGCTGACTCTTATTCACCCCCAGGCCCTGGGCATCTATCTTTAAAAAAAAGAAAAAGAAAGGGCAGCCAAAAACTAGTGTTCACACAATGCGTTCACACAATGACCTATGCCAAGATCCCGAGACCACGGCTAAGTCAGTTTTGTGAGAATAACCCATTTGTACAACTCCATAAAGAAACCATTAGAATCTCGTCATCTGCTTGTCATTAAGCTGATACTCACCCTCTCACCTACAGCTCTGGGCAACAGACAAACATGAAGGATGACAAAAAAGCCCAGCATCAGAGAGAAATGCTGCAAAAGCTGCAAAAGTAAAGCACTGGCAGTGCGGACATACAAAGCTTCTGGGAAACCACGGCATGCCGTTTATTGGCTCACCAAGGTGTAAAGCGGACGTTCAGACAATTGACATTATCTTTACACAGCCAAGTAAAAGACATAAGAGTGCAGTGACCTTAACCACAACCTGAAACTTTCCCTTATTCATAAGCATTTCAGCAACTTACCCTTCGAATGACAGTCTTCTTTGTAAAGGCTGCTTTATGTGACATGGATTGGTTACATTATATGACGAGTCAAATTAAATACATCCTGCAGGGGGATGAAATTATGGCTTTCATTGTGCCTCCCTGTTCTCTGCAACAGGTGGCCTCTCCTTTAGATTAATTCCAAATCCTGATGGCTGTTTTACCACTGCACAGGAAGCCCATGAGTGATATTTCATAAGGAAGGCTTATAAGGTGCCCAGACATTGAGTTTTACTAGTTACAAGTGCAAACACCGCCCTTGGCGAAAGGTAATAGAGCCATCACACACAAACACCTACACACACACACACACACTCATGTGCACACGCAGTTACTCCGTAACCTGACAATGTGAGCTGGAGATAAAATTTTAGTACCCATGGCCATAATATAACAGTATTGCTAGAGGCCTGCGGACGTCTGTACACAGGTGTACATGCACACTAGTGGACACATGGACACATTCGTCCTCCCTGTCCACTGTCCTCGCACAGAACAGTCTCAAACCCGTAAGTACACCTGATACAAACTTAGATAGAAGACATTGTATGCTGTCCAAATTCATATTCAGCCTTCTTCACTCACAATCAGTGAGCTACAAAAAGAACATTTCTAAAAGAAAAGATGTTAAACAAAACATTTTGTTGCCACTGAGGTAAAGCTAAGGCGAGACAGTTAACAGCCAGCCAATGCTAGAGCAGCCAGCGAACATGAAATCCCCCAAAATACACACAGACGATTTAATTCTTCAGCTTCTTCTCAAAACCTCTGTCATCTAAAGGTCAAAAGGCCACTCAGCTCTGAATGACCAGGGGTGAACATAAACAGCTAGTGGCAGGAATGGCTTAAACCAATGTCCTCAAACAGTATAAATTGCGGTACAGTATCATGCTGTACTCAGATAGAGGGCTGTTTATGGCTCTTAAAGGGGGTCCTTGTAAAGAGATTCTGCCATTTGCTCAGGGCTAAATAATAATGCTCCTAAGAATTGAATAAGCTATGAATCTAAAATAAAGACTGCAGGTTTTAGTATACAGGAGTATTATTGATAAATGGGAACACATTTTACACAAATTCTACATAAATAAATGGTTACAATATAAACATTGAGAGTGGTTTGTTGTGAAATGCTTAGTATAGTGATTTAGAATTGTTCGCAGTGGTGGTGATGGGAACCATACATCTGATGTTTAATGCCTCTGAAAGTTCCCTCACAGAAAGTTCATACCATCATTAGGAATATATCGCCTGATGCCTGAGACACTTCTTTATGACTTAAAATGTATATTAATCCATATATTTTAACACATTCATGGCAAGAAAGTATATACAGGAAACTATAAGACAAAACAGTCCTAAAGGAAACGTTTTTTCTGATTTTCCATCATAAGCATTTGAAACAGTACAAAATAAATCAGGCGACACATGTAGGTTCACTGGAAGTTTGGGATAATAAATAAAAAAAGCTATTTTTGTGTTGTAGACATCAAAATTCCTGGTTCCCAACACCACCACTGTAAAGATCCCTGTCTGTAACTTTCTATAATTCTATAATTCTTTCTACAATTAGTCTATAATGAACCATTTTATGTCAAACCACTCTGAATGACTTTGTTTATATTGTAATAACTGAATTATGCAGAAATTGGTGGAGTTCCTCTTTAAACCGCCAATGCAGTAAAGCCTATTATAGGCTTATTATACAGGAATTATCATTAATTATTTGTTAACTAATAGTAAACTAAAATATATTATAGATGTAGTTAGGAACCAGGCTAAAAGTTTAATCAAATGATATCAAAATTGCAATTTCAGAGAGAGTGCAATTCTCAAAAGCCGGAGCTACAATTGTTTTTGAACATATAGTGGTTTTGAACATTTACTGGTTGTTTGGCACACTGCATTCAGGGATCAGGGTTCCTCAAAAAGTGTAAATTCTTTTCTCCTTGGAGAAAAACAGACCTAAACCTTCACCTATAGAAAATATATGGCAGTCGCCATACTAGTCTGAACGTTTGCAGTTGGATATCTTCTTCAGATCATTTAGCCCAAGTTATGAGAGGGAGAACCTGAAGGGGTTAAAATACAACACAAGCATTAATTAAGCAAAATAAATTAAAAGTTTAAACTCTGGGTATTGTTGAAATGAATATACAGCTTCAGCTTCTAGGATATTGTGGTGAAGACTCTTTACGTAATCGAAAACAAGACACTGAGCACAGCGAGCTTATTACGTGCGCACATTAAAACTTCAGAGCTTTAGAGCGAAAGAAAGAAAGAAAGAAAGAAAGAAAGAGCTCCAGTTTAGATCTTTCCTCATAGTTGCTGATAAAGCAGTTTACACACACCTCCAGTTATTCTCTCTCTCTCTGTGTCTCCAGTGGGATGGAAACTCGTATTCAGAGTGGGTGCGCCAAATGTGCGCCAAATTATCAATTGTCATGTAGTTGGTGACAGACGGGCTCGGAGAAAAGCAGATAAACCCGGGCGTCGAGTAATCACCCCTCTGCGGAGTTAGCCATTAATTCAGGGTTAAAGTCTATTTGCATTTAGACAAAGGCAGATCGCCCATCCATCACCAAGTTGAGGGGAAGAAGGAGGGGTAAAATACTTCTCTTGTTGTTCTCCAGGGTGCGTTTACATAGGTGCGAGCTAGAAACCCCCAGAGTTCCTCATTTGAAACTCGATACTCCGCAGAACATTTCTCTAAAACCCAGAAATATTACTCCACATTCTTCTGGTTATTTTCAGGGGGTAGAAGCCGAGGCCACCCGATCACACCACAACCCGCATAGCCAGTTTCTCAAGTTAGAGGCAGCTAGAGGGGGTAGATATATTTAAGGTGGACATGTCCGGACTGAAGGTTTTTGTCAATAGAAATAAATAGTAACAGTACATTTTGTACTAGACAGACAGATTAAACATCATCAGTGTGAATGAATGCTGGACTTGTTACTGGACTTACTGGTATATATGCTAAACTAGCTTCCAGCGATTAAAGGTAGAATAATAAACCGGGTGGGGGAGAGAGTGGGTTCTCTGATTGGTCTTAAATGATGAAAAGTCGTATATATGATATGAACATAGCAGTACTGGGATTTATTACGTGTGGTTTTTATACTTTTGGGTTAGAAAGTGTCCTCAGATTCGTGCTCAGGCAAGCTCAGAAGACATGTGGACCAAATGAGCCCTAAAAATCACATTTTCAACCTAATATACAGAAATAGAATTCCGCACTGCGTGTAGGTGCTGCTACTGGAAAGACACAGCGGCAGCGCGCTTGCGTATCTTGCTAATGCAGGTCCCCCTTAAATGTGTGCCGCGTTTGGTGGGAATTCCTCGTAGCGCTTTTTTTCTTCTTCTTCTTTTTTTGTGTGCAGTTGGCCAGGGGCTCCCTCCCTCCTGCCTCTGCTCCCCCCCCCCCTCCCTCCCCTACACCTCCTCGCAGCCTGGAGATCCCCTGCCCGCCTCTACCGAAGCCCTGCTGGCTGCAGGAGCGGCGCGTTCACGGCACTTTGCACCGAACGGACGACGTGGACACGGCGGACGCGCGGAGAAGAGGACGACATGGCGCGAGAGCCGCACGTCCGCGATTACGGTGAAAATCTAGGACGGAAAGTGCTGCGCAGAGGGCTCCGTCCGCCCCCGGGAGAGGTTCTGCAGCGCCGCTTTCGACTCCTGAGCTCCAGAAGACCGATAAAGGACGCGGACCGTCGTCATTAACGACCATCCAGCACATGTTAGCGCGGCGGTGTGGACCTGCTCCGCGAGAAAGCGGCTTACTGCTCCCAAATCAGCTCGTGCTCGCGCTTTTTCCACAAATTCCACGTGGAGATCTCCGTCGCGCTACGTAAGAGCGCTCGAGAGCTGCAGAGATTTGGCGCCACTTTCAAACCCGAGCTCAGCTTTCATTCACAGGCAGACCGAGCACGAGCGCAGGAAAACAGAGGAGAGCGCGTTTTTCTCCAAAAAAAAAAGAAAAAGAGAGATTTTGTTTCCAAGCGGGACTTTTTTATTCTCTAGGAATCTGTGTTGGAGATCGCATTGCGAAAAGGTGGGCTAAACCTTCTAACATTTAGACGAATCAATAAATAATTCAGCCAGACTAACCGATACATAATTCATGGCGTTATTTATTTATTTATTTATTTATTTATTTATTTACTTCAATTTGACGTAGCAGCAATTATCATATAATTATATTTTATTTATGAATCTACATTAAATTCATTTATTAAAATCATTCAGACTTCGTGGACACTAACCTGTGATTAATTCAACAAAGTTAATTTAAGCGAACAGACCATATCTTTAATCTTTTCATTTCTCAGTGATTTAGAGTGAGCATATATTTAATAATAACAACATCTAATAATAATATTATGTTCATTATTAATCTCCCCTTTCAAAAAGACCATGGAATATGCATTATAATTCTAGACTCTTTCTTTCTTCGTGTGAATTAAAAATAATAATAATAATAATAATGAATTAATGTATTTATTTTTTTATTTACTACCATACAGATACACTAAAACATTAAGTGGTGTAGCACCTTTTAGTGCATCATTTAGGGAGTAAACCGTACTAAGGCCCTTGGGGGAGGGGGGGGTCTCTAAATCAACAAAGCATATAACCGTATAGTACGCTAAAGCTCGAACATACACAGAAACTAAAATCTCTAAAACTCTCACTGTATAATGTAAAGCATTTTTAGTGCTTGTTACCGGATTTAACTGTGTCTAATGATCCAGATCGCTGAGGCGATAACAATTGTGTTTATTTTTTAAATCACGTATGTCCGTTTTGAAGGAATTTCATGAAATATCGATCTGCACGATGACAATCAATTTTCTATAATTGTGAAACATAACAGTTTCACCTGAAGCACTTCCACTAAATGATGCATTCCTACTAGAATATTACTTTTAAGCGCGTTCACTGAATTCATTTGGCCCTGTTCCATAATAGCAGCGCAGCATGCTTCTCTGTTCTACAGCAGCACTGGTGCTCTCTTACTTTCTTGCATACTGATAAAAAAATAAAATTCTTTATAAAGGGCATGTTTTGTCTTCGATTTTTGTTGTTGTTTTATTATTATTATTTTTTTTTTCATTGTGGTCACTGTTCAGAAAACTACGTAGATGGATGGGCGCTCTTCTGGGGCTTAATAATTATATTAACCAAACAGAATTCAAATTACTACTGAAAAATGAAGCCTCGTCATGCACAAATTACCACTGTAGAAACTAATCTATCATTAAATCTGTTTTAAAGCTTACCATTCATCAATAAACTGTTATAGCAAGGCCAAAGCAAACCTCCGTTAGTTTTTTTCTTTTTTCTTTCTTTCTTTCTTTTTTCTTTTCTTCTTTTTTTGTATTTCTAACATAAAAAGACAAACATTAGAACGCGAATTAAAGAGACAGCATTCAAATCTCTCAACAAGATCCAGCAGAATCTGAATCACTGAAAGCGTCTAGAGTAAACACTGTGTAAATGTAGTACGCTTTAGCACGTTATACTAAATAAAACGATCAAAAATGTTTTCCTGACAAAATAAATACGACATTGCAAATACTAAATTTTGTGGTTTCTCCTCGCGCTCTCGATGAAAAACAAAACCGGAGTATTCTTTCAGTTTGATCTGGAAAACATTTATCAGGGACACTTATTTTTATCCAGGCGATTAAACGTCAGATTTTGTAATTACCATTGTATTTTAATTCCTGCACTACCGTAATGTAAATATTGGTCTAACGTAATATTGTCTAAAGTAATATTATATTTTATTTAAATTATTTCACATGAAAAATATTATCTTTGCTTTACTTACTTTTGGAAATGCTTGTTTATATGCTTTTTTTTTACAAGAAAATAATGTAAACAGCATGAGCAAGTAAATTCAGTGCACCACTTTATGTTTAAACAGTAGCTAACAGTCTACAGTTCAGCTACTCTCAGAAAAGCCTGCTCTAAAAAATTCTCTCCACGTCAAAGTCACAGCACAACACACAACCTGTACACTCAACATTGCATTAAATTACAGATATGAATATATATATATGAATATATATATATATATATATATATATATATATATATATATATATATATATATATATATATATATATATATATACGCGTGCTTCAGTGTCCTGACCACACCAGCCCACTGAAAGCACGTTATCGCGATCTTAACAAACGATATGCAAAGCTCTGCACCCACATAGACGTACTCATTCAGTTCGCCTGGTTTCCTGCTGCCATGCAGTCTTCATGTTGGCCTTAAGATCGAGCACAGCGGAGAGGGGCTGCAGTGAGGCGCCCACTCTGTGAACTTAATCCATGCTGACCAGTGCAGGAGGGGGAGCTTTGGAGAGCGAGCAGGAGGACGGCCATAACAACAGCACTAATAATCCTCCAGGAAAGAGGCAAATGGAAACTAAATCAACACGGACGCATTAATAATTTCATTACGCCCTGTTATGGTTAATATGCAAGTGTAATCTGTTAGAATCCCTCATGGCTGCACAACTGCACTCTTCCTGCTCAGGACAGTCGCGCTGCGCTGCAAGTGGAAGGCCGAGTTTACAGGCCATGGCAGCCGGAGCCACGTCCAAACACTGGTTCCTACATACATGTCTGATGGGCAGATGAGCTCAGCTCATCACAGCAAAGAAAAACCGAATCAACACACATTTATGATATTTACAGCCTTAAAACATGTCCGTCTGCAGCCCCTATATGCACCGCTTTCAGGGCCAGTCCTGGCGAATGCTGGGGTGGGGGGGGTATTGTTTTTACTAAACTCACGTGTTTAAAAAGACGTCTGTTTGTGCTTGTAGTCTACATTTTGTGGTCGAACTATCTTCGCGTTTCACACATTATCAGTCAGAGCCAACCTGTTGGTCCGGTTTTCCGGACACCGCGAAGGGGGTCCTGCTCCAGTGAAAAGATTATAGGGACTGGAGCTACATTGAATCTACAGCATGTTCCTGAAGGAACATGTGACTTTTATTAATGCTGTATACATTTTTAATCGTTTCCAGCGGACACGTTTTTATCACGGGGGTGAACAGAAGGATCGCGTATAATAATACAAGCTTATAAATGGACAGAAATCTAGAAGATAAAAGCTGAAACGATAAAATGTGCCACAGATATGCTCACGCTGTCGAATTAAATTACGCTGACACGCAGACGATGAAGTATTTGAAGCAAAGAGAAACGTGGAGACGCCGATACCTCTCAGTTGGACTGCGTGCTAATGAGCTTTTCATGTACAAAAGCAACACCTTCATAAATATTTTGCTCTGCAGTTGTACGCTGTTAAATACGGGAACGCGTGTTTTGTTTTTTTTCAAGCTCCTTAAATTCAGAGCAGAGCTGATATACATCTACACCTCTCAGAAGCATCGCCCCGCGTCCCCGCTCCTCCAGGTGAAGTCCCCCTGAATAATGCGCTGGGCTGCACTGATTTCGTGTATGGAGCGTTTTACGAGAAAGGAACAAGGTCAACACAGACATACACTTCAGTTCAAATCCGGAGCTCCTCGATCTTTATACGATTTCTGGAGTTTTGAGAAAACCATTTAAGACAACATCAGTCAGGTGTTGGCCCTGCAACACCTCAACTGTGGTCCTTAAATAGTTTCCCCCCTAAAATAAAAAGCTCTTGTAACTAAACTAAAGGAAATGTCCCTTCTTTCCGCTGTCAGCTCGTCCCACACTTCAGCCCTGAGCCCTCTCTCGCCCCCATGCGGCAGCCGCATGTTCAGCCTGCACGGTAATATAATGGAGCCCACCGGGGGGAAAGTGGAGCCGCCATTGCATCTTATTTTTATAGCTATTATTATTATTATTAATATTATTATTATTATTTGACACTTTCCATCTATAGGACCTGCCAGTCTGATATTATTCTCCCTATAATCAATACAAATGTACAGCAGTGTGTAACTTAGTCTTACTAAGCTGAAGCTCAAAAGCTCTGCAAAAGACACTAGGAGCGCAACAACTGCGGCTCGTAATGTTTCGGTGGCATCTGTGATCTCTAAACGTGGTGGTGCACGTTGGGACATGAAGAGAAAGCTACATGCTGCCAAAGTGTTTTGCTCGAGAGGAGCAGAGTCAGCACACGCTCAGCCTGTGCGCTGATCAGTTCTTCGTGGAGGCCTAACAAACTGCTCCACCATCTTTTAGCTGAGTTTTGTCCAGTTTCCTCCAGTTTTAGTGAAACATTAGATTATTGCTGTCAGCCTACAGCACATGACCTGCTCACACAGTGTGCTAATGTGGATAAATAGGGGGGGAAAACAGTAAGTCCGATAGATTCAGTTTAGCAGTCGCCGTACCTCGTTATTCTTCTTGCGCATGCATTAGTTTTTATGGGCAGTTAAGTTGTTCAGAGCACACACGGGTCCCCGTTTCTCCTCATCACGTGAAATTCTGCTCCTAGCAAAGGTAATATTAGGAATCGAAAGTCTGGGCAAGTGAACCGCATTTCCCAGCATGATAAACTAAACTCTATAAAAAAGGGTTATAGCTTCCACAGTAGAACCAGTTAGCCTAAATGAGCTGTGAATGTAAAGAACCTTTTAAGAACATTCACATAACATAAACGTTCTTTACCTGTTCCTTCTGAAACGTTTACATTATGTGGAAGTTCTTTAAACGTTCACACATCTTCATACAAATCTCTCTCTCTCTCTCTCTCTCTCTCTCTCTCTCTCTCTCTCTCCCTCTGTGTGTGTGTGTGTGTACAAACAACATCAGGATCCTTGTTTACTTTGAGTAGACATTATTTTTTATGTTAAATCTTTCTCAAATAATTGAGAAAAATGTTTTTAGGAATCAGAATGAATAAATAAATTAGTAAATATAGTAAATATATATTAGATAATATATAAGATATAATTGTTATTTGTATTTAATCTGAATATATTTGTAATATTTATGTAAGAGGTTGATTCTTTTTGCAGCAATCAATACAGTGCATAAATAAAAAAACACAATTTTCATAATTATGTACAACCTCAATAAAACCCATCTAAGATATATGGTTTTGGTTTGGCTTACCATGGAAGATGAATGTACTCTGATATAAGTGCTTCTGACGCTTGAGTCTCACCATTATTTTACTTTAAATACAGTCTGGTCAGAAGAGGAATGCAAGTTTAACATGATAACCTGTGTTGGTTATGGTTTTACTTGAAAGCAGCATTGATTGATGGCCAGTGATGAACTGAGGCAATGATATTTCATGCAGAGATTGTCTTTGGTGCTGCCCTGCCTCTACATTTCTCTTCTGTGTCCATCAGACTGCAGAGGATCCGTATGGAGTATCTTTCTCTCTGTATAGCTATAATTTATGCAGGGCTGGATTCCCATTTAAGACCCATGCTTTGAATCCCACAGCAGATGTTTTGGCAGTCATAAAAATAATTTGTAAAAGATTAGCACATAAGAATTTGTCATGCCACTGATACTGTTTCATCATACCATCCTGTGCTGTATCAAATCTCAGGTATCCACACAGAGTGCTCCCTGTGATACCATACATAAGTATATGGGGGTTTTTGTGTTTTTACATTTCCTGCTTAAATGCACTGCTCTTCTCTAAAGCTAATACTAATATTCTTGTTGGATATTAAGGTACTTATTTGTTCTTACTGCTTGTCCAATATCTACTTAGGTAACAGTTATGATTGGGATTAGAAAAGATCAAGCTTGATTCCGGAGCTGAGGCCCATCCTTTCCTCTGGAGTAATGATGCTGCACTGAGTGGATGTTTCAGTAGTGTTTACACTATTCTCACCCACTTTGCACAAAGAATGTATGATTATTTTTCTGGATAAATAAAGGTTCAGGGTACTCCTAAACCTGAAGGTGCCAGATGGAACTAAAGAACTGGACTGAAAGTTTGGTTTTCCACCAAATATTTTTTCTTGAACATTTTTTCTGAAAGAGGTATCTGAGTATCAAGAAAGATCCACGACTCCTCACATACAGTAAAGGTTAAATGTTTTTGTAGAATTGTACATTCCAACTATTCAAAGAAAATTTTCTACGTTTTAGCCCAACCTATTTTTCTCTTTTTGCATTTTTAAATAGGTAAGATATAATTTGAATTGGCACAGATAAGAACCAGGGGTCTAATATATAAACATATTTGAATTTAGTGCTAAATTTGTTTTTAAGATAAGTTCTCAGGATTAGTGTATGACTGATTCATAAAAACTCAATATCCATCAATCACAGCACACTCAAACTGTTGTTTATACATAAGGTTGGAAACTTGTGGGCATCTATGCACACTTTCACATTAAATTCTCATTTTATTGCTGCTTAAACAGATGATACTCCCCATACAACTGAAAATTATCATGAGTATGTATGTTTTATAAATAAGGTTACATCCACAGCATCTAACACCTCTCGAAGCTCCCTCATAGGAAGTTACTGCTTGAAATAGTTAAAACTATGTTGCTTTTTGTCTGAGCCATTGTTGTACAAAAGATTTGTCTTAACATTTTGGTGTAAAACATCTATATATTTTTTAAAAAACATTCATAGCAAAGAGTAACATGAAGAAAGCAAAATAGAATGAAAAACAGCCATGGAGAACTTGTTTTTTCCATATCGTTCCATATAAAGCTCTAAAGATATGTAAATAAAAAGACATTTGTGGTTTTCTCAAAATTAGAACTGTAAAAATGATATCATTTCCTGTTGTGTTAAAAAAATACAACCAAAAAATAAGATGTCTAAAGAGTGGATTTAATTTAAAATGTAAATAAATTGTGTAAAGCATTTAAAAAAAAAAAAAGAAAACAAAAAAGAAAATCCATCATCAGCTCCTCCCTAACCACTGTTAGAGAGGTAGATGGCCAGGCCTGTGATTTAAAGGGCTTGGGGCTAAACTGTGCTCTCTGGGCTCTCTGCAGACAATACCCCACTGACGTGTAGGCTACCGGCCATATCTGAAGTCTCAGCCCCCTTCCTCTGCTCTTTGGTCTGCTTGCACCACCTCCAGTGGCCCATGGCTATGACTGGCAGACAGAGGCACAGGAGAATTCAGTGAAAAAGCTCTCTCCCTCTCTCTCTCTCTCTCTCTCTCTCTCTCTCTTGCCATCTCTCAGTGAGGAATGAGTATTGAATAGGGGTGGGATGGAGAGTTTGAGAGTGCAGGATCTGTGGGGGTAGGGAGGAGTTGGATTGGTGCTTATTTAATTGGCCGTCAGACCTCCTGGAGTTTCAGCATTTCCACAAAATAGGATGAGCCCCCTCCCTTCCACACACTTACCCCCAACATCTTTTCCACCTAATGTAATTACGAGTCCCGGGGTTGAATCACGACGCATCGAGTCAACATGCATGCAAAGAATAAAGAACAGCACAGCATTGAACACAGTGAACCTGAGTTTAACCCTCTCTGCTTCCAGCAATATGACATTTAGGGCAAGCAAAGGTGTCTCGGTCCTGAGGCTGGCCACGTCTCAAACCAATACAGATATGACCTTTGGACTGCTTGGTTTGTATCACAGAAGAAATGCTAACATAGATTTGTGGTGTGTAGGGGAGCCCAGATGAAAATTAGGAGGCAAAGGAGCTTCTCCAGCTCATGAGGCTCCTATTTCTTAATCATGTCTTAGACGACTTCCAATGAGCTTCATGTATATTCGTTAGCACATTGTTCAGACAGTTAATTCTCTGATTATGGTGAGACTTCTATTGCTCTACATCAAGAAATGAGTTTTCATTATTAATAACATCTCAATGGAAAAAGATGCTTAAATGAAGTTTTAGCCTATTTAAAGCCCCAATCAGGGATTTCAGACCACACAGGGCGACATCCCTGGTATTGGATTTTCTAAAGACGGGAAAAGAAGTGGTTGGTGGTAAATTGTGTCCTAAAATTCATTCAAGAAATATCAACAAAAATTCAAAAAATGAAACAAATATATAATCTAATGTAAACAAAAATATTTAATATTTATAAGATTTTTTTCCCCTGTGTTTTGAATGTTCTTTAGTTGTGTTAATGGGACAAACTGTCTTTGGTGTCTGCCTTCTATAAAAAAAAACTGGGGGTTAAATCCCAAATAAGACTAAATGAGCTTAATTTCATATGCAATGGTATGGTAATATTCCCATTTCATCTTGACATCAATCGGAATATCATCACTGTACTCATATATTTGATGTAAATCAAACTACATGCAGTGAAGCAACATTTTTCTTCTGGCTGCAGCAAAAGCAAATGTAAATGTATCTTAATGGGCCCTAAACCCTCACATTTCCTCAATGTTATGAGATGCAGCCTGACTGGGAGAGGCTCACTAGGGGGCAGAATGTATTTCCATGGACATTTTCTCTAAGCTGTGTCCCAGACACTGCAAATAAAGGATTGGAAAAGTCCTGCCTGTGAAGTGCGGTAAGAGATCAAATGGGCAGGTGTGTCAGAGCCAGACGAAGGAAGGATGGCTTTGGGAGAGCAGTGGGGTTCTTCGTGAAGAAGGAGAGGAGGAGTAAAATGGGGGAGCGTGCGGGTACATTTGTAAAATGGAAAGGTTCGTAAATATTACTTGGTTTGGATGTGGTTCGGGGAAAAATCATACTCTCTATGTTATGTTTAAAGCCATCAATTAATTCCTTTATACTCTTGCTGTGCATAGAATAACATGTATTTCGATTTTTGTCTATTTTTATTTTTCTACATCATTTGAACATGACAGCTGCCGTTTACATTGTGTGATGAATGCACCAATAGAAATGCGCCAAAATAGCTTGGAAAAAATCTGGTTCTTTTGACTTACATTAAAAGTAAAGACAGTTTTTGGTCTCTCCTGTGAGGTTGCCATTTTGGAGACACTTATTTAAAAAAGTTATTCAAAGTGGGTTAATCCCAACTGTATCATTCCAGAGAACCTTACCAAATCTGAATGTAGCCACCACTTTCTCAGAAGACCTGGAGCACTTAATGCCTCTAAAACCTAGATTTTTGTATGTGGTTTGCAAATATAAGACATTTCTTCACTAATGTTTAGAGATAAGGCCCTTCATAATAAAACATTTTGTCAAATCCATTCATGGCAGAGATAATGGTGCTTTAAAGCAAAATAGCATCCTTATTCTCCACAGATTTCCAGAGCTTACCATACTTAACATTACATATACAACCGTGTATGTTCAGTTTGGATTGAAGTTAAATTGCTATATATGTTTGTTTGTGTATGTATGTGTTTGTGAAGCCTGGTTTCTAACAGTACCACTGCAAAGAAAGCCAAATAAGCCAAAAACTGGTGGAAAAAACTTTTCAATTAGGTTTTCAACCTTACACATCACATTTACAAACACACTTCTTTCTATCAACTTAAAGTGTTTTCTCCTGGAGCGGTATTCCAAAGAACCCGTAACATCTTGTATCTTGTGCTGTATTCATGTAAATGATTTTGTAGCTTGTTGTATATTGTCCTGTGTTGATAAAGTAATTCATATGTAATGTGTAGGAGTTTATATGCCTGACGTAGGGCATGTAGGCCTAAGGATGGACAAACCAGATGTTAGAGCAGAAGGGGAGGGGGTGAGGAAGGTCATGCGGCTTCCTCTGTCGTCCTTTGAGTCCCGCCGAGTCTTTAGCCCCATCTCATTCTGGTTCTCCACCTTCTCTGCCTCCTGTACACACTCTATACGGTGCTTGCGTGTGTGTGTGTGCTTCCCCTCAAAGTACACAGTAGCCACAGTTACACGTGCGTGTGAGGACATGCGCTCATGACTAAAGTCTCTACAGCTGCTGTAGTTGATCTGCTGCTGTTTACTGAGGGTATGTTTGCAATCACTGAATGCACTGCTTGTAATTTTACCTTTTCTACAGGATACGAGAGGCAGATAAAGATAGAGCATGGACGCATTTGCCAAAACCAATGCTATTGTGCGTGTATGAGTTCAAACCAAGAATTTGAAAAAGAAAGAAATGTGTTTAGTTACATTTAATTAGCAGGAAGGAAGGGCTTTAGGGAAAGGAGTGGGGTTCTTTGAGAGGAAGAGAGGGAACGAAATGGGGGAGGGTGCAGGTAAACTCCTAAAAGATGTGGGGAGGTTTAGAAAACTTAGAATAATAAATTAAATGGGGAAAAAAGATTCACACTCTTAAAAAATAAAGGCTCACTGTAACAATGAACATTTTAATAGATATTCATTTAAGGAGCAAAACTGTTTTTATGTTAATTAGGTGTGAAATTAGGTTAAAATATAATGTAAAGATGTCTATACAAATTAAATATTCTTCCTAGAACCATTTAGAAATGTTAGTTTTTGAACTTGTAACCATCTCTAAAAAAACATATGGAAAAAAATGGAAGATATAAAGCTGGACAGAGCTCATGTATCAAAGTATGCTCTGCAAAGGTTTTTTACTGCGATCCTTAGCCGTGGTAGACCTTTGAAGGCTCCCCCTCCTGGTGTGATAGCGCAATGCAAGCTTATCAAACACTGACCCACAGTTGATCATCAGATGAAAAGATGCAGGAGGTCTAAATTTGTGTCTCCTCTATCCCAAAAATCTGGCCAGCAGTAAAGAGAATGTGCTGGTGGGAGCCCCCATCGGGGCTAAAGAACAACACGGGATGAATGGGTTATCATATGCTTAAGGAGCTGGAATAGACTGTTTGAAGTGTTAGATATGGTCTGAATGAACAGGGTCTCTATTGAGCCCAACTGAACCATGTGCAGGACATAGATAACTGCCAAGGAAAAGGGAACTAAATTCCTGTACAAGGTTATGATTTTTTTTTGCATGCTGAATAGTGTGATTGTCTTTTTTGTCATTTTGTTTTCTATATGTTTGTTTGTTATTTGTGCTTGTTGTACATTCATCCATTTAGCATGGTTTGTTAATTATGCTACAACCAAGATTGAGAAAATTACAAGGCTTTTACTTTCAGATTGTCCTGTTGTTGTGTGTGCCCAATGTGCACGGTTTGGTAGGTATGTTTGTGGGATGAGTTTTAAAATTAGATTAAAATTAGGCCAACGTGAAAGAAGCCTATCAGTCTAAATGGGAAAGCTAATTAGGAAACAACCAAATATGCCAGGAAGACAAAAGTAACTTTAATCCCATTAGGATCCCGTTATTATTCAGTAAAACCCAAAACTATTGCACGTCCTCAACTTCCATAACGCTCACTTGGAATGTACATGTCTAAACTGAGTGGAGCGTGCCACATGGTGACATACAGGCAGAGCTCAGCAGTAAACAGTAACACCTGCTGTATGTATAATTCATACAAGACACACACCCTCACCAGACGCACATCCGTACATACGTACACAGAAGACACAAACATCTGCAAAGGATTTGTACCGTGAATTGATACCCAATCATAAATAACATGAACATTCGAAACTCATTTGGTTGGCTGGCACTGACCTCAGAAGGGTTGAGAGTAGCGGGGCTTCTTAAATGGAACAGAGAGGTATAAATAAGAGGGAGGAGGACCCTCGGAGCAGAGCTGAGTGACTCCAAATGAAATGGAAGATGATCTTTATATGGCAGCTGGTTTGTTTAGAACTGGAGGGAACCTAGACCTCCCTCACCACCACCACCACCCCCACCCCCCACTTCATGAAAGCAATCATGAATACTCAATGCTGTTTTCAAACAGCCCTGCTAGTTTCTATCCAATTAAAGATTCTGATAGCAGCAGCTTGGGAAAAAAGAGAAAGATATCTGTAAGTCATTAACTTGAGGGTCAGCGTTTGTTGTTCTGTGATGATAAAATGGAATGCTGAAGGAACGCCATCCCAGTCCCCATTTATTAACAGGTTTGTTTAGAAACTGGTCTCAGAAGAAGGCCGGTTAAAAACATAAACATTCGCCTCTCTTTAAGCAGATCATATGTCAATGTACAGAACACACATTATGTGAAAGTTGGAAAAGTAAATTCAGTGGGAACGCTTATGTATATTCCAATTTCCAGCACGCTTCCAAGAACTTTTCAAGCTGTGCGTGTAATGTTGTTTGTTCATCCAGACTTGGCAACATTTAAACAGTTTTTTTTTTTTTACAAATTTAGCTAACCAATAAACAAATTCCTGTTCTTATAGATATGTCATATACTATATGGCCTTCAGGATCAACACTGAAAAAATGTGCTTTGAAATTCTGTTTAAACGTGTACTATTAATCACATCAACTCAACTGCTGTCTTTCAGATTACTTCTTTTGGCAAGAATTGTATTATGGCAATATTTCTATTCATGTGCAACCAGTGCACACTCCTAATGAAAACAAGACCTTTCAGGGTACAAATGCTATGGTGTACCTCAAGGGTACGTCTTTGGTACCTTTAATTTGGGAGCATAATTGTACTGTATTCCATTTTAAGTTGCAGTGACTCCGTACGGCCTCTCTTCACTCCAGGCATTTCATTTTATTTTTCTACCTAAACAAGTTAAGTTATAAAAAGGTAAATATATGCCCCTTTCCTCTGAAAAACTGAATGCGATGGACCTTTAAAACCAATTTAAGGTACACTATTGGACCCTTAGGACTATGGCACCATTGACGGTACATTTACGTTGTCTGTACCTCGAGGGCCTAAAATTTATTTGGACAATGTTTTTTTTTTCAGCATTGTAAATTATTTAGTTCAATAAATTCAAAGCAGTGAAGATGACTTTTAAAGCCATGCAACATTCTGTTATTTTTCTTATTGTGGACACATTACAGGATGTGCCGTAGATCTATGCGGTTGACCATCATTATCTTTCTTAGTTTGAATATGTAAAAATATATTTTTCCTTTCTTACCTTTTACAAGATGGACATTTTAGAAGGACATAAAAATGTTTTTGAAACAAATACAGGAGCATTCAGAAACATGAGGCTGTCAGTATTTGTTTTTGTTCATTTCAAAATATAAAAGAAATTAAATGATCGACACAAAGACTGAGTTTTGTAAAAACACATACAAGTAGGACTGGTGATGTTTCTGCTTCTACAGAGCTACAGTGCTTGGGAGAAAATTGGAAGGATGGAAGGATATACAGTAACTTCTGAAAACTGGATGAGAAGAGACCAAAAATGGCAGACTGGCGTCTCTCCTTACATTGCTCAAGTCACACACATACTTTTTGTTTTTATGATTTTGAGTTATATATTGTTGCTGTTAGAATAAAAACTTGCAGATGTTTTACAAGCCTTTTATATATCCTCTGGGCATTTTATAGCTTAGGGATCAAAAAACAAACTAAAACACCTTGAAGTTTCAGGGTAATTAGGCCAAAACTGTGAAAACACCCAGATGTTTTTCTTCCCTCTTGAAAAAAGATTTTCTGATATTGAGCATATCACACTTTGTATAATAACATGATTCAGGCTGTCCTGATACTGAGAAACTTGGCTGATGGAAAGCTCTCTCTGCGGTCTCACCTGTTTCCTTAATTACCTCTTTCGACCTATTTGAAAACAGATTTTGTTGCCTGCTTCAGTTGCATCATCAAAGATTTCTTTCTTGCCGAGCGTTTAGTCAGGTATCTCAGGGGGCAGCAATCATATTCCTGTGGATTTTAGTTCAGCCTGGGTTGTGCGTGCCTAAATATTTTTGACAAAGTGTTCTTTAATCTGAATCAGCTTGTTTATGTTCTCGCCTCTGCAAAGGGAAACATACAAGAAGAGACGCTTTGACGAGATTGCATGTGTTTCTTATCAAGGCATCCAGACACACACATGTCCAAACTGCTCAGAAGGCCAGACGGTGCTGCTCCCCCTGCCTGTGAGAGGTGGAGCTGGAGCTGTTTCTGTTTATTTGGCCAGTGTTTGTCAAACCTTGCCTGCACAGTTTAGAATTTTCCTGCCATAACACGCGGACTCAACTCGTCAGCTCATTAACAAACCTTTCTTCAGGTGAACTGTGTGTATTTTCAGAGCAGAGGAGGCAGGTCGATGCCATTCCACTGCAATAACCCATCAGTTATAGAGGCCAAATATATATATTCCTAAAAAATAATGGTGGCAAAAAAAAGTAATGCCACTTTTGGTTTCCCAAAGAACCTTTCAATGGATGTTTGTTTGAATAAAGAACTTCTACATACTACACTAGGGCAGGGTCATTCTAACCTTGGGAACTGCTGCATTAGCATATTTTGGTTGTTTTCATAGAAATTAGGGGGCCTTTATATGCAGACATTTGAGGAATCATATTTGTAAATGAGACGAGCCTCATTTTTAGAATGAATTACTTTTTAAAAAGTTTTAAAAACATCCGCAATGGTTCCAATTTGAGTTGACCAGGCCAATACACTGTATCATGGTTCCCAATGTCTAGATATCAACTCATCTCTTTTTGTTTTCCAACTGCTCCCTCTACCTACATAAGCTCCTCCAAATCTTTCCTGTTCTGCTTTTATTTTCCGCTCCCTCCCGTCCCTCTCCTCTGGTCATCGAGGCTTTTGCTGTGTTTCTGTCAGTAGCCGACTGGAGGCAGGTGGAGGGGAGCCCATATGCTTTCCATTTGCGCAAGAGGGGGGGCTGAAACGGCCGCAATTAAAACCAAATGCGCAACCTGTGGCTCGTGCATGCAGCAGGCAGCGAACCAACACACACGCAGACACACACACACACACACACAAACAGGCGAGGGGCATGGCGAATGAAAGCACTTCAGATTTATTGCTTGGAAATGAAATGATTGCCTGAACTCTCAGAGTAGACACAGGCAAAAGCTCAGTGCAAAAAAAGCTTGGCTGTTTGAGGAGGAGAGAAGTGTAGAATGTTAAAGTTCTTCTGGTCCGGGGCTGGAAGCTCGGAGGCCGGGGTGAGCGAGGGGCCAGGCTGAGGTCACCAGCGAGGTTCAGTAGAAGAAGGGAAAAAAAAAAAAAGAAGAAGAAGTTTATGCAAGCGAGTGAAGTTTCTGTGCTGCAGCCAGAATGTCTGCTGACCACACCGTGTAGCTTGAGGACATGGAGGCTGTGATTAGAGCAGAGCTGCTAGGGCAGGGCCGGGGGTGAGGCTGGTCAGGTCGAGTATAAGTACACCCACATGTTCCTGTGCTGCATGTCCATCTGCCCAGTGGGCAAATTCACCCTACCTCTGACATCCCACAAAACCTCTCTCACCCAACACTCTGACCTCACACTGCTCATAATCATGCCTGATCCTCAACCACCTTTAATAAGCCCTAAATAGCCTGACTGACTCATTGCAGTTCACTTGCCTCACGTTTAGCGCAGAATGTTTGGTAGAAACTGCTCACGTAGCGCCAGAGCAATTAAGTTGAACATTTTTAAATGATACGAAGAGGAGAGGGTGGACAGCAGGGGTACAGTTTACAATGGATACCACAACAGGAGCCAAGTTGTGCACCGAAAGATGCTGACCTCTGCAGAGAACCGCAAGTCCTTTGGTCCTGTTACCCTAACCCTAACCCTAACCCTGCATTTTCTAGTAAGAACACATGTAATTCAGCTAATGCAGTTTACAGTGGGCTTGATAATAAGCTAATGTGTTATATCAAGTATATTAGAGGAGTGCAGTACATTGCAGTTAACTACAGGTGGGCTGTGGTATTGAACACTATGGCTTTTTCCCTTAGGGCTAAAACCACAGTAGGTTTGAGAAAAAACAGTGACATGTCAACAACACTAGGTTTAAAAAATGTATTAAAAATTCTTGAGGTTTATAGTGAATCAAAAGTTCCACAAATACCATTTGTAATTGTGCAAGTCTATAAGAAAAGTTATGCCTTCTGCCTAGTTTGAAAAATCAGGGAACTTAATTAAACCTAATTTGATTTTAAAGAATCTGAAAATAGTCATTTGTCTATTTATTTATTTATTTATTTATTTTTATCCCACCTTACAAGGTGACTACTCTTATGAAGCATTTTGGAATGAGGTAAAACTATGGTTTTTATGTGAGTCATAAACAACAGGGCAACAGTAAGCTGAGAATGTAAATATCTTATGAAGCTGTCAGGTATTATAGTGATGGAAGAAAATGATAGTAAGATAAGTAAACAGTCAGATCTCAGCTGAACAGAATATATGACTGTAGGCTCATTATTTGACAAACAACAGGTCACTGCAGCCCTTCATTTAGGTGTTTTAACTGCTTATTGATGGTTTTGGTGGTATGTTATATGATAATTATGATAATCACTAATACATGAATTTCAAACCGTTCATAAATCCCACTGAAAGGGACAGTATCTTACATTGTCTTATGTTTTCTTCTTGAGATTAACTTATAACATGTCTGGGGTATTATTTATCCACAATGGCCACAAATTATTTTACATGACAATTTCACAACGTCTCTTGTTGCCTTAAATAAATCAGGCTACTTTTGTTACTGTGTCTTTAAGACTGATCCGAGATAAATTATCTATCTTCTGATTGGCTGTAATGTATTGAGCCTCATTCAGAAGTGCACTCAGTGTTGCCAACTTAACGACTTTGTCGCTATATTTAGCAACTTTTCAGACTCTCTAGCGACAAATCTAGTGACTGTTTCTGGTGCTATTGGAGACTTTTGGAGACTCACACATGATCCTCAGTTACTGTCCTCAGCGGCGGCTGATGTGATGTTTTTGTCGGTCCCGCGTTATTCCTTCAAATACACGCAAATAGACTATTATGCAAATTACTTTTAGGACAGCCAATAGCTACTT
Organism: Megaleporinus macrocephalus; assembly: GCA_021613375.1. NCBI lineage: Eukaryota > Metazoa > Chordata > Actinopteri > Characiformes > Anostomidae > Megaleporinus > Megaleporinus macrocephalus. Next base: position 11,590,768 of record CM038715.1, on the reverse strand, counting down.
TCTTTACTGAGGAGTTGGCAACAGTGAGTGCACTCAGAGCTAATACATCCCTAACAACTTCATGTGAGGATGGTGCAAATTTGCTGTTGGCTAAATAGAGAGATATATGTAAATGAGATGGTTCCTGCTACATCACAGAGACAATAAAAAACAAAACAGGCTGTTGTCAATGTCCTCAAAAAAGTGAGGGAAATTCTGTTTTCCATGATATGAGTCTTGAATCTTGTTTTAAAGCATTGTTCCACTTATATGCAACATCACTATTACATCAATATACTATCAGAATGTTGTCATTTTTTAATGGATCGCTGTTTATCAATTAAACTATGTTTATTTTATTTTACATTAGTCTATAACAATCTCTGTAAAATCGTAGGCCCTATAGAAAATAGGCTGTCCCCATTCAACATGACTTAGTATATCTGAATATCTGATAAAGACTTAGGTTTTATTGGGTTAATTAGGTTAATTATGTATGTATAACCAAGAAAATGTAACTTAATATTTTTTATTGGTTTATACCAATAAAACATATAAATAACACATTACTAATACATTAATATACATTAATGAAATACATTTTTTTTGTATTTCACTGCTTGCAGCCAATTAACTGTACATGTCAGCTGAGTAGTCGTTGCTTGGAGGGTTACTTTTGCTTCTACTCAACTCAATATGGAATAAGAGTAATTGGAATGTAGTTTTACGGTACTCTTTTATTCACCTTGCCTACCTTCGGAAAAAAATGGCTTGTGGCCTTTATTAGCTCAGGGCCGTCGGTTGTCAATTTCCACAGCGCTAATTAGGCAGTAAAGGTGTTGTTGGTGAAGGTGCCTTGTTCGGATGGTGCTAGAGAAAACGGATGGCTCTGTCTCTTTGTACCCATGTTGGTGCCTGCTCCTCGTCAGGGACAGAGAGGCCCACCCACACTTAACCCGGCACCCAAATATTTACGTGCACCGCAGGCGTTTTTCCTCCATTGTGTGGTTTCCAGCTCAAAGCCGTGCTGAAAACCGTGGCCTTGGCACGGGCAGCACACAGCAAAGCAAATAAGTACCATTACATAAAACAAAAGAGCGGCCAGCCTGTTTCAGGACACTTCAAAAACAGGCCAGGGAGGACAGCGTAATGACAAAGAAAAGGCAGTTTTTGTCTGTAACCGCAATGACCACCTCTGCCACGCTCCTGCCCAAAGCTCTTTCCCCTGACCCAGCTCTGTCCACCAGACGGTCTCCCACAACAACCAGTGCACATCACACACTGCCATTCATTCTCTCACTCGCATTGCCCTGAAAAAAAGAGAAAGCACTACAGAGCTAAATTTCAGACAGAGGAGAAGAAAGCAATGGAGAAGACACTAAGGAGAAATATCCCCTTGAAAGACGGTCCAGGGAGGGCCGCGGGAGCCCACAAAGACTGCCCTTGATCAGGCCAGTGGAAGAACAAAGCATAGATTGGGAAGACAGTGCAGGCTTTCATGTGAATGGTTGCTGTCTGTATGCAGGGTGCACATGTGCATGATGCCAGGGCCGTACACTACACCCAAGCAAACACACATATCACAAATTAAATGTAAGAAAAAATGTAGAAGTAAAAAATTATCTAAATATAACACCACAAAACTACAAAAACAGATTGAAGCTAACGTTTCCAATCAGTAATGATCCACTAAATAATTTCTGAATGGATCGCATCATGTGATAAACAGTAAATCACTCAGCCACACTGTACACATTGTTCATGCAGAGTTCAAGATGCTTCCCTGACACTCTAAATTTCTCTGATTTGCTGCCACGGCATATATACCCATCTATTCAGTCTACAGCAATTTAGATCTACTCATTCCTATAGAAGTTACAAAAAGTGTTTCAACTCTTAATGCTTTGAGTCACAGCAAATCAGAGCCTAGCTAATTTGTCTTCATTTTTAACCCTCTTAGGTGGAGGAAAAAATGTAATAAAAGTATAAATATCAAGAAATATCAGACTTGAGCTGCACTGTCTTTTTGTTGTGAAATAAATCCATAATGACAGATTCAACATTGATGACTGTTTTTTTTTTATCATGCCTCCATTTCTTTGTGTTAAAACAGTTATTGTTGTTGTTGGCATGGCTGTTAGTCGTCCACTGGCACTTTTGGATTGAGTCTGTTGACCAATCAGAACAATGCTGTCCCTCTGGGCGAAATAAAAGCAAGTCTCTGGCATGTTTCATTCTCAAGTTATTAATTATTCTAAGCAAGACATCTTTTTATGGTGCATACAGCATCATAGACCTGAGAGGGTTAAAGGTATTGTAAATAAAATGCCTGTTTAATTTTAAGAAATAAACAGAGGTCAGAAAAAGGTCCATTCAAAAACAAATCATGACCATGTTTGGATTTTTGGTGCATAAAACCACACGTATTTTATAAGCGGACTTCAAGGGGAAAAAATATGGCATTTGAAAACTGTGTTCTGCTTTAACATTAGCCTACTTAGAATCTCAAGGAGCACATGAAGCGAGTAATTTAAGGTTGAAAGTGGTTGAACTGACACTAGAGGTTACAAACCTCCACAGCATCCACGATGTGTTTGGGAATTGACAATTTTGTGAGTACACAATATGTATAATTTTTTTTAGTGGGACGTATAAAAGTAGCATGTCCATAAAAAATAATGACTTTGTCTAAATTGTATTTATTGCTATTTAAAAAAAATATTTCCTGTTTAGTGTAGCACAATATGTTTTTCCTTGGCTAACCCCAACCCTTAAGCCGCCAGCTGTCCTATAGCAATCTCCTCACATTTCTGAACGACAGAGCGAGGGAGGAGGAGGACACAGAGCAATAAAAAGTGAGAGTGAGAGAATAAGGGAGCACGAGGAGGGGGTCTGAGATTCCACTGAATCGGGAGCGCACGTGTGTGTGTGTGTGAGTGCTGCAAAAGGATGCCGAGAAAATGGATGGATGTTGATTCTAACCTGTCACCACTGTGTGGCCATTTGGGCCAATATAAAATCCCTGATGTGCCTTTGATTCCTGCTCAACTTCTACTGCTGGCTCGCTGTGAATGGGGAAAAGGGGGGCAGGCAGAGATTACAGTGAGAGATATGTAAACTATGCAGAAAAGGGAAGAGAGTGTGCGCCAAGGTTTACATTGTGAAAGAGAGAAAATGGACCAAAGGAGAGGAGAAAACGATTTATGGATGAAAGAAGAAGAGCAGTGCGGAGTGTGAGAAGTGTGTGCTGGTGCCAGTGAGGCCAGAGCTAGTGTGGGGAGTAGGAGACTGTGCCCATGCCAGCATGTCTTGTTTGTTAGTAATTAAGTTAATAAAGGTTTGTGTCATCGTGTGCCAGTGGGCCGTAGACCAGGCAGAGAATAATCCCAGCACACATGCAGCATCTATCAGTATCTCAAAACCCTCAAACCACTAGTGCAACACCCACATATCTAAGCATTTTCATGATTCTGAAAAAGCTACTTTCATAACACAGAGGTGATAATGTATTACACAAACACCTCCAGGACTTTCCTTCTCTGGCCTCACCTCCATACTTTGCCTGCACCCACTTTGACTCATCACTCGGATGTGCGTCACATGTATGTTATAAAAGTGGTCGCTTGCAGCTGATGGAGAGGAGGTGATAGTGAAGAGCGGATTTTTCAAAAGGAGCGCAGTAACCCTTGGCAAGGTTAGCCAGTGAGCTAATCGCAAACACAAAAGGTTTGGAGGTTTTTTTGAGAGGTTTGAGAATAAATTATGTGAATAATTGCTTTGCGTGGCTATAAACTTTGCTACAGAGTGATGGTGTATTGCTGTATTGGTTGTTATTGTTCACTGTGTAGCCTTCAGTATGCTACCTAGCAAGCCAGGCGAGTAAAATCAAGTTATATCAGCAGTCAAATGTAAAGAAAGCAGAGGTTTCAACCTGAAACCTATGATATGGAATAATATTATATTATAAAAAGGAGCATATTGTTACCACTTATAGACATCTTGGAGAAAACGATGTATGGATGAAAGAAGAAGAGCTGTGCGGAGTGTGAGAAGTGTGTGCTGGTGCCAGTGAGGCCAGAGCTAGTGTAGGGAGCAGGAGACTGTGCCCATGCCAGCAGTCAAATATATAGAAAGCAGAGGTTTCAACCTGAAGCCTATGATATGGAATATTATGACATTAAAATATTAAACTTTTTTGTAAAAAAAAAAGGAGTATATTGTTACCACTTATAGACATCAAAATGAGGCTCTGCTGCTGAAGTTCACACTTATGTTCACTAAGTCCCACCACAGCAGGCACAGGGGATCACCCACGTGAGGATATGAATCATTCTACCAGACTGGTTCAAAGTCATAGTTTTGGACATTTTGGTACTTTACCTGATTTCCTTTTTCAGTCACTCTATAATCTCAATTATTTGTATTTTTCTAAAACAAATTATTTAGTATTACATTTTGACACTACCAGTAATGATGCTTCCAAAACTTTATCAAATGTTTAGATTGTGGACTGTTTCATTAAAAAACAAAACAAGTTACTTAATTGCAGGTAATACCTGTTCTGGTAGTGACACTTCTTAAGATTACACAATGAATTTCACACATTTAATAAAAAACAATAACATCTAACTGCTCACCACACGGCTATGAGGAGTGTGGCAAAAATAAGGCTCTGAATATGGATTTATGCTCTTTATGTTTCAGCAGTGATGTTATGGGAGTCCACCTAAAATAAAAACTAATATTAAAATTTAGAGGCTCAGGTTTGAAACTCCTAACAGAAAATACAGTGCAAATGATGATTTTGTATATTTTTACTGCCCTGTGATGAACTGACCATCTGTCCAGGGTATTTCCTGCCTATATAGTTAAAAGGGCTATAACATGCATTTATTCAGCATTTTAATTTTTTCTCTAATGCCAACATAGATGTTATGTGGATTTGGTTGCGGTGAAAAACTCCCAGATGCATTTTAACACATTCATTTACACACTATGATTTGGCTCCAGAATTAAATGAATTGCTTTGCCTTTTATGGTGTGCTCATGAATATTATGAACTCTGGTTGTTTGGTTTGGTTTAAAAGCAACACGTTGAAACACACACATGCAGGAAAATAAAATGAACGTGGCAACAACAACAAAGTAAATGAAAGTTGTTAGCTCATCTCTGCGCAAGGTCTTGTCGAAGGGTAGAGAAACTGTTTGGAGTAAAACGAAATGTGCAGAGCAAACTAACATTTAGGTATTGAAGTGAGTCCAGGATCTTGAAGTTTGTCTTCCTGTCGGCCAGCTTGTTTTGCAAATTTTCCATTCCACCTTAAATAGAGCTGCAGCTACATTCTGGTGCCTGAGTAAGCTGTAGCGTTTTAGATGGTACGGAACATTCAATTAAGAATCTAGGGATAAGAAGCCAACTTCAGCCTCATTTAAAGATGAACATCAACTATGCCATATCAGAAAAGGGTGCCAATATCCTCTTCACAGCCTGGAAAATACGTTTTTACACGGTCTGACAGAGACTGTACAAACTGTAGCATTTAAGGTGGATAGGAACAGCTAAAGAAGCTGATGAATAGGAAAGCAGTGTTAGCCTATTTTAAGATGAACATCATACATGCTCACTGACAAATGATTGGAAACAGCATGAAAAGTGGCAACACAACGTTCACAGCCTAAAAAGGCAGATCTCTAATCTACTATTGCTGTTGCTCCATTCGTCCTCATTTCTGCTGGGCTGGAACTTAAGCTAGTATATGCACATCTTGCAGAGGTAGAACTGTAATATAACAGTCTAGGCCTGTTTCATTGATCTTTTTTACAAAAACAGGATTTGTATTTAAAGGAGGAACAGCAGTATTTTAGGTTCATGATAGGTCAGTTCTATGTACAGAACTTTGGCTGTACATAATTTATGTAATGCACTGGAATTTATTATAGCAATGTCCAGGTTTGCTGGCCTAAGCATCAGCTCAAAAAGCAAGTAACATGGATTTTTTATTTGTTTTCAATGCAGTGACAGTCATTGCTGGTATTATGAGGCATGACTAAAGATAACTACATGTATAGTCTATGGTGACATTATAGAAAATATTTTTGTGCAGGTTTTTAACACAAGCTATTAAATAAAATATTCAAAAAGTAGCATAAATTACACCTATGCCTAGAACTTAGCTGTTAGTTCATTGTACTTAGAAAGCCATTTATCTAGACCCCTTGAGAGAGGAAGAATGATTTGGCAGTTAGCAGTCCATAAAAGTTTAGGAGGGTGGTATGTAAATGTAATAAAGGGTTACATTGAGTGAAAGGGAAAGAAGAGAGCAGGGTATTCCTGAGCTCCATCTGTCCCTCTCAGTCAGAATGAAGGAGAGCGAGCGGCTGGAGTCAGGTCACTCTCAGGGCAGCACAGCTATAGAGAGCATCCAAAAGAAATTCATCTGTAGTCCCAAGATAGGGGGCAGTAGATGTCTAAATGCATTTCCTCTCGCTCCTGACCAGCTGTAGGCCACACTTCATGGTACTAAACCCTGCCATGTTAGGGTCATGACAGTGTGTCTGTTCTCTCGCAGTAATTGCCTGTACTCTGGGCCTCCCTCACCTGATGGTCACTTCCTGCTCTTGATTACATGCATGATAATCTCTGAGTGACTGAAAAATGACTTGGGCGGTTCTTGAAAGAAGCAATGCCAAATCGAGCAAACTACCAGCTGAAAAGCTCCAGTGATGAGTGGTGTTGAAGGTTCCCCATTGGCAAACTAAGCTGAAGTTAAAGCATTTTTTTTATCATAACATTTTCATCCATAAAGTTTTCAAAGATCTCTTATTTCCAAGCAACCCAATACCTTTTCCGCATGCCGCCAGTCCACAGTCGTGAGATGCCGCCTTTCTTTACGAAAGCCCCCCACCAAGGCTGTATATCAAAAAATCAGTCTGGTGTTGGCATTCACACACACAACCATGCTTCATGGAGGGATTTTAATAGAGCGACTCAGCAGGACTCTACACAGGGGCTCTTTTTGCGCTTGCTTCAGGTAACAGGCCCGGCCATTGACGCCGCTCTGCATCCCCAGTGGCTGATATATGGTGGGCTTGAGTAGCTAGCCGTAAGCAAGCTGGGGTGGAGAGGCTATATAGATCAACCCATCAGCGCAACTCTTGTCACCCTCCCCTTTTTTATGAGTTTGTCTTTTTCTTCAAAAAAATTTATGGCCAGTTTTCTGACTGCTTCATGGGTGTTTGAGTGAGGTTAGTCTAGCCTAATTCTGTATGAAGACTTAATTCAGACGCCTTCACAGCCCTCGTAGTCGGAGGATATGGGGGGAGGTGTTAAAGGTATGGAAAAGCACAGGAGGAAGGAAGGAAGGCGGGAGGAGGGAGGAGGAAGGAGAGAGGCCTTCAGGTCTGTAAAATAGCTGCCTGTCAGGCGCAGACGCCTGCTATGTCTGTGTAGAGAGACACTTCTGCTTTCTCTGAAACACTGTACTTTCAGCTGCACTCACTTGCATTTTCACACTTGCACACCAACAACTGATAAATGGGCAAAATAACAAATGTGAAAAAAGTTTCTTTTTAATTACACCCCACCCATGTGCTCTCCAATGGTCAAATATTTAATCTGATTACACATTTTTCCCAAAATTCTCAACTATTTTTCAAAGGTTTGCTAGACAGTCGAACAGTATGATGAATGATGTGGAGGATTGAGTTGTACCAAATGGTGTAAATGTCACATTGACACTTTTACTGTCCAGTCACACATGCCGAGGAGATGTGCAATGCCTGTGCGTGTCTTTAAGAAGACAAAATCCTGTCTGACGCTTGGTGAGTGATGTCTCTATGACTTGGCGGCTTAGTTCTGTTCATGAAAAGTTTATCTGACTGTACCAGAAATCTATGCAATAAAAAGCTCACATGAAAAATGGCGTAGGGCTTATAACAATACAGAGCCCTTATGCTACATTTTCTTCTTGTTGTACTTTTGGTACTTTCCTCCTGTATATGTCATGTATATATCTTGTGTATGTTTTGTATAGTCCTTTATATATTTCAGTTATAACTATATGTATATTTTCTAGCTTATTTTTACTTTAATATTGTCTATTTATTGTATGTTTGCACTGTTTTACATTTATAATGCTGCCCTGCTGTAGAGTTATATCTGAGCCTCACCCCAAGCATTTCAATGCATGTTATGTCCTGACATGATGTGCAAATGACAAATAAACTTGAACAGAGGTGTAGCTGAGGTGTGGAATGAAGCTCTGGAATGAAGCATGGCCACCCTTTTGGCCACCCCAGTTATGGAAAGTGAGCAAGTCAGTCATCATTTATAAAGCACCGATTATGCTTTAAGGTTAATATCTGCCAACAGGGTAGTAACCAATCAGTTATGAGAGTCTAAGGATGCTGTGTTTAATAATTACCATAATTTGCTGTGAGGCTAATTTACTCAGCAAACAGGCTGTCTGGTTAGTTTTCCAACCATTAGATTCAGGTGTACCATGCAGCCAGGGCAACCTAAACAAATCACTATGCTCTGCCGTTATGAATGTTGTTTCTTAAAGTTAACACTGTGCACTGAAAAAAGTGATACATTTCATTGATCTGATTCTTATACATAATTTCCCCATTAACGACTAAAACACATTATGTTGTTTATGTGAAACACATGATAGACAGATTTAGTTATGTACAATGAACGACTTCATTTACTACTGAAACTATTTTTTATTTTAATTTTTTTTACCTTAACAGTGTGCCGCCCAATAAATCTCTGGGTCTTGTCTAGCCAACATATTCTAGCTAAACTGGATAAACTGGTGAATATACACTGCTGTGCAAAGGCTCATTGTAAATAAGTGTACAGAACTGTATAGTTTAGTTCCAGATTTAAATGTATTAAATTACTTTACCAGCAATCTTGATTTAGCTTAATAAACTGCCGAGCAGTCAAAGCAGGTATTAGCTAATAACTGCAAATAATACCGGGTTGCCACAGGTAAAAGCTAGGAACATTTAAAACCACAACTTACTGTATAAATATTATTTGAATATTTAAAAAAAAAAGCAAAAAATAAATTTTTGAGCAAATAAAATTTTCCTAAATAAAAATATATATTTTTATTTGAATTAGAATTTTTTTTGATGTGTTCTTGAGAATGGTCCTAAGAAGAAGTTTAAGTTGTGTTCTTAAACCACAGAACTGTTTATACCTTTGTGCTCCTGGGAGTGCATAGGACAAACCCAAATAAAAAAATCTTGAGATTTTTAGACACAAGTAGGTGTCTTAAACTTAACCGAGGGCTTGCTCTTATGGATCTCATGTTTTGTGTAGTAAATGATGTTTTGAAACAATATTAAATACTATATTAAACCCATATATTTTTTAAAGTGAAGAAAATTCACATCATAAAGTAAAAATTTGAAATTCAGATTATGAAATTGAGCCACTATATAATAAAATATAGTTTGCTGCAATAATACATGTAAAACACTATTATGCATCATAACCTTTCAAGACAAAATCAGAGAGTAAACACTCCCGGTTTATGTGAACAATAATTTGGTCATATATCAGTTGCTCGTACTATAAATTTATATAACATCAGTTTTTTTCATAGATCGGTGGTTTCATCTATGGGCCTTGACTCCTCAGAACCCCAGACCCAGATTATAGTGCCTTTGATTGAATTTGGTGCGAACATTCTCTCAGGCTTCCATAATAAATGGTACTGACCTTTGGTTGAATGGCATACCACTCTTGTTAAAAAAAAAGCCTTTGTTCCTTTTATTCATGATTATCAACATAATAGCCGTTATCTGAAGCCCTTTAGCGCTGCTGATGGTTACGAGAGAATGCTTTAATAGATCTGAGGAGGACAAAGGTAGGCAATGTTTAGCCGGACATGTCAGTCTTTTTGTGTGCTGAGAAGTCCTGCATTAAAACCCCTTTCACAGGCCTGGTTGATGTGTAATTAAAGGTGATTACTGAGGCAGTTTGTGTGTGTCCTTTCTGAGGTCACACACACACACACTCTCTCTCTCTCTCTCTCTCTCTCACTCTCTCTCTCTATCAAGGGTTGCAGCAGGTTTCATCCCCCTTCTTTGGGTTCCTCAGGGAGTCTATGGGGTTTGGTGGCTGATGGGAAATTTTGTGCATGCCTTAGTTCACAAAGACCCCCTTTCAGTTGCGCGCATGCTTGACCTCTCACAGTTCAGCACTCTGCTTTGTGCTGGCATGACCCTGCACTGACCAGGGGTTTCCCCTGGAGGTCAGCAGTTCAATCGGGTGCCTGTGTCTAATTTCATCCTGGCTAGAGTGTACCCCTCGAATCTGCACAGCAATCTGCCCCACCGGTTCGCAGTCTTGCCCCCTGTCTCCCCTTCTGCTGCAGGGACCTAATTCCAATCTTCAGGGATTAGGTGTGGAGTGACAAGACCCTCCAGCCAATAAGCTGAATTGTCAGTTTGGTTAGGAGGCTGGCGGTACACAATAGCCAGACTTTTCCTGTCTCCCATCTAAACCTGCCCCCTAAAAACAGCCAGTCTCAAATCCTGTCCTCAGAGACTTCGTTAATGCCTGGTTGGTGTACGCTGGTCACAACCTCACTCCTCCGGCCGAACCACTAACAGCACAAGAGGAGCCTGTGGGCCGGATTCCACAAAGCTCCTGTTGCAGATCAACATCCCTCGTTCCTGCTTCCCCTTCCTGCTCAAATCTCTGTCCATTTAAAACAACATCATGTTTGATCTGTGCAGAATTAGGCAGTTACTGATACAGGACACAGTAAAATGTATAATATATCATCTGCAGAATGTGTTTAAAATTATACTATACTACAAATTAAAAATTCTCTCTTATTTGCATTAAGAACAAAGTCACCAGACTCACAGACTCGGTAAAGAACATTAACTTTGTTATTTGTTTTATATAAGATACAGAAATAAAGTATTGTCATGGAAACAGAAGGACATACACACAAATAAATAATTAGTCTGAAAACAGTATGCAATTAATTAAAGTGATAAATGTCAATAAAATAAAAGAGACAAAATTCCCAAATCAGAATACAGATTCAATTTTTTGCACAGGAGTAGGATAAAGATTTAAAATCATTTTCAAATAATACTCCATATATTTCAAATGTCATATATATATATATATATATATATATCAACGTTTATATCAACGAGCATCTTAAATCTTGATTACATTTATGGTCAAATGGTCAAACCTTTGACAACAGTGTTTTTAACAGATTTGTTCCAAACTGAATGAGTCTAACCACAGGGCAGCCAATCACAACAGAGCTTTACATTACCTTAATCTCAAAGGCACAAGAGCAAATAGTCTGTTTAAAGGAGCAATGTGTAAGATGATGCAGCCTGTCGAATTCATCCTCCAAACAATAGGGGGCAACACGAACACAGAAAGTTGGGGTGTCATCGTAAGAAATGAAACCACATCATAGAAACATTGCAAGTTTAGCATCGAACTTCATCCCTTTTCTCACCAAGAGAGTCTCCAGCAGCGGAAAGCAACACTAATGTTAAGAGCGTCGCCCATTGTTGAGTGTACTTTTCCTTTTTTATATGGCTAAGGCCATATTATCAGAAACATCAGAGGTAAAGATCAGACACAGACCTACTGAAGGCAAGAATGACATCTTTAAACTGGGGTCTAATCATGAACGTTGCGCATCTGATATCTTTAACTTTTTCCATGGGAAAAATGTGCTGTGTCTGTATTTTGGATTCTGCCATCGGGTTATTTACCCACGTCTTATATTTGGGTGGTCATATTGATAGCCCTCCCAATGCAGAATATTTAGACTTGAGTATTTAAAAGTGAGTATTTGTAAAGGCCGGTATTGTGTCCTTAAATGATCTAACCAGGAGTAGAGCCTTCAACATGTTTGATAAAAGGTTAGAATAGTCAGGGCAGCAGTGCTACTTCATTCTCTCATGCTGGACTGTTGGCAGACTAAACAGTACAGTGACTCACTATCACATATTCAGGTACAAAGTAATATTATGAGACAGGATGCCCAATGCTAGCTGGTTAGCATGCTAACTTCCGTTGATATCACTGTGTTAACTTTGCAACTGCTTTTCACATAACAAGACACAAAGAAGCCAATTCAGTTCAATTCTATTAAGTCCTTTCTTTACCTGCAGGCCTTTATTACCTTCAAAAATGGTCCCAAAACCACTTTACAGAGATCTTTACAGATAGATCCAGAATCCTGGCAGAAAATAAAAACCTTCCTAGGACCATAAGTGGACTCATGTGAACCCCATCCTTGTAGTTAAGTATACTCTTAAGAGTAAAGGCACCAAATGGAACCAGAAAGAGTTCTTGTAATCGACACCATAGAAGAACAACTTCTGGTTGCCTAAAAACCTTTTAATTAAAGTGAAAATAACCTCCACATAATGTAAAAGTAAAGCAGGAGTGTCCAGTCTTATCAGAACCATCATGCCTGCACGTCTTCGTTACTGCTACAGTGACACACTATCACCTCTTGAGGTGCCCGGTGGTATTATAAGCCAGGACCGACGTTGTCCAGTGCGGACCCAAACTGATAAACTACTTCATTTTGACAGTGTCATTTTAAGTGGCAAAACTTTTCTTGTCTTTACGGTATACGGGCTTGCAGACCAATCGCGTGCATTATAAGTTCACCAAAGGCGCTCCTCAGCCAATCAGATCTGTGCAAGGGGAAATTGCAGTTATTACAGTAGCAGCCGGTTATGTAAAAGAATGAACACTCTAATAATAGTTTACAACAAAAAAGACATTTGCAATATGTACACGTATGTATAATGTATATATGTATACATATATATATAAAGATGTGAAACAAGATAGAAAGTTAACAAGAAGCTGCATTTTTTATTAACTTTTTCTATAAATAAACACTTTAAGATCCACATTTTAAAAAAAAGCATTCACTTTTTTTTTGAAGACCTTTTTGTTTCAAGTTCTATAAATAATTAATTCAGTTCAGCATTTAAAATTATAAATATAGTTGAAATATACTTTACAGTACTTGTAATTTGGTTTATCTTTCAGTTGCTGATGACATGATGAACTACTAGGCTACTTAAGTATACAGGTTATGGCACTGAATCATAATGCAAGTAACGGTCTTAACACAAACACGACCTAGGCCTGAGGAAATCCCTCTGACTGGACCTTACTGAATTCTAATTAAAGCCCTGCTTTAGAGGATATCTCTGCAACATAATAGCACATAAAGCACTTATAAACACTAATCTACTAAACTATTGGTATGAACTGTAATTGCACTTTATCTTCTAGGAGCACTGGCTAAGTATTGCACTTGTACTGTATGTAGTCTTGTATTTATTCTCTTCTCTGTAGGTGTTCCAGTCTTGCTAGGAACTGTATTGTCTTTTTTCTAGGTATCAGCACTGGCCCTGTGTTTATGGTAGTGTTTGAGTATAAGAGTAGTTTGAGACATAAACCTGTTTGTACTAGATAGAGACACTCTAACTGAACACTAAGCACTTTTGTAAGTCGCTCTGGATAAGAGCGTCTGCTAAATGCCATAAATGTAAATGTAAATAATACGTAGACGTTGCCAAAACATTTATTATATATAAACAGTTATTTCTTTACATACTGTTAATAATTTTAGTGAATGTTGGAATGCTTTAAACTTACAGATGGCGCCTTTAAAATTAAACAGAGGATGGAAAATGAGCATGTGATCGTCATAAGTTGACCCGAAAATACAACAAAAAGCAAGAAATTAGAGAAAATGTGTCTAAGACGTGATCTTAGAAGGAAGCAGATCAGAACTGAAAGCTTATTCCGCCTCCTGTCCACAGGGGGCAGCACTTAACGGAAGGTTGTTTAGACCGACGTGTATACTTCCTGCTTTCGCATCAGAGTAACTGTGTTTGACAGTAAAGAGCGAATTTTCGAATATTATTTCTTGTATCGTGAATTAAATCGGGCTGAGAAATATTTCAGAAGCTGTGAAGACATCAGCGCTGCAGATGGTGACTTAGAATATGAGGGAGATGAAAGAGAGAACGAGCTTCGTGCCCACCCTTTGGCGGTAGCGTCAGCTCAGCTCTTGTGGGAAAGTGGGTAACGTTTCCTGTTCGTTTACTTTTAAACACAAAACATACACACTCTGGGTTCAGATGCCAACGCTTACAAGTTGTACATGTTGTGTGAGCAGTTATACCGGGTGTCCTCTTATTACAGGCTCTCCTTCTCTCTCCTCAGCCTGTCTCACAGTGTTGTGTTTTTGCGTCCACAGAGCGCCACGTCACTAACCAACCTGTGGAGACCAAGAGGGACTGGATTGTCCACATTATCGGAAACATAAGAGTTAAAGATATCAGACGCGGACCATTTCTCTTTAAGCATTCGGATATAACAGCTGTAACCTACTAAGGGCAAAAATGACGTCGTCGAACTGGGGTCTTATCATGAACGTTGTGAACAGCATTGTGGGGGTCAGTGTGCTGACCATGCCCTTCTGCTTCAAACAGGTAAATAGTTCAGCATCACAGACGAGCCACGAGAACAATGTGCTTTCTACACTTCTGTATCCTGTATTCTGCCTTATACTTATTTACCCACGTCTTATACTTGACTGGTCTTACTAATTGCCCTCCCAAAGCAGAGTATCTAGGCTAAGTTAGTATTGGTAAAGACCAGTATTGTTCATATCTCTGAGGGAAAATATTTTCCACAGGTCAGTACAACACAGATTGTACAAACCTATAGTTGTACATATTCCATATCCTATTAGTTAGAAGACAGATGGCATCCAACAATCAACAGTACATCCTACTGTTAACAGAAAGGTGATGTGTTGTGAGATGTTTATAGTTTGATTTCATTTTTTAAGAGCATTTATAGAAGAAAACTGAATGAATAAACTGGATAAAAGAAGAGTAAAGAGTTAAGTGTGAGTTAACTTTGTGTTCAGGGTCTAGTTTTATTATGCAGGCTTTGTGGGTGAGGACCCTAGTATAAAACTTCTTCTTGATACCAACATAGCTTCCGTAGTTAATTGTTTGATTACTGTTCTGCTGGGTTTGAGCTTATGTGTAAGAACTATGAATAACCTGTATGCACCTGTTCATCCACTTGCATTAGCATTCTTGTTTCCACTGCTGGTCTTCTTTCTTTATCTTTTGTGTAGTGTGGTATAGTGTTAGGTACTCTGCTGCTTTTCTTCTGCTCATGGATGACCCACCAGTCTTGCATGTTCCTGGTCCACACAGCCAGTAACACCAAGCGGAGGACGTACGCCGGACTGGGTGAGAGTGACAAATGCTCTGGTGACCTTTTGAAAATGACAGTTGGCAACATGACTGTGTTGGTGTATCTAGCATGGCTATTGCACTGCATATTTATGTATTTTGTTTTGTTTTTTTTACCTGGACTGACATGATTCAAGTGTATGTTTTCTTTTCTACAGCTTTTCATGCGTTTGGTAAACCAGGGAAAGCTCTTGTTGAATTAAGGTGAGATATTGCTGCTGATGGAATAAAACCTTGAAATTTGGAAATATGTATGTTTGTACTGTTCTATATTTCTTGGCAGATGGGTTGATAGAATGGGAAACCTGAAACAGCTTTCCCTTCTCCTGTGAAGTTACCTTTTTGAAGTCACAATAGTGACGTTATGCTGTTTTGAATTATGTAATTAATGTCTATTTAATTTCATTAGACATGGACTTGACTTACGTGTGCTCTTGCTTTCTTTCTAGCATGATAGGCTTAATGCTGGGAACATGTATTGCCTTCTATGTCGTCATTGCAGACCTGGGGTCTAACTTCTTTGCTCAGCTATTAGGTCTACAGGTAAGCATTTCTTAAAGAGTAAGCTAAAAGAATGAGATTTCTTGAGTTCAGTTGGTATCTGATGATGAAAATTAAGGTGAACTACAATTGTGTTTTTTTTGCACAATTATTATTACAATGCTATTATTGTGAAGGGCTTTAAATAATTTTGCTGGCCTTCGAGCAGGTGTCACTTGACAGCCTGTACTGATATTTAAAGGTACTGATATTGCACATAATTCTTATTACCTCCTCAGGTAACGGGAAGCTTCCGTATCCTGTTACTGATTGCTGTGTCACTGTTCATTGTGCTACCTCTCAGCCTGCAGAGGAATATGATGTCCTCTATCCAGTCATTTTCAGCCATGGCGCTGATCTTTTACACCCTCTTTATGTTCACGGTGAGTCGCCTGCCATGCAGCCTCCATCAAAACATCCTTTAGAGCTTCTGTAACCAAGACAGTTTAAAAGTTGCATTTGTTTAATTTTTAAAGACTTTTTTAAGAATTTTGTAAATATTATATTACTATAAAGATACATAACACAGCTGAATAATGTTAAAGACATAACTGATTATAGGAAAAGTCTTGTGATGCTAGTGTAACTGAATTTATTGTGGTCATTAAGAAATTGAATGAAACAGTTTTTGAGTTTTGATTTTTTGACCTTTACATTGTTTTTTTTCTGTTCTAAATGGTTGCATCCCATGGCCGAATGCATTTTTGAGTTTATGCATCAGATATGTTTGCTAAAAGCCAATATAAACATTTTCTATATAAAGCAGTTTGGCTATCTCCTGTTGGCAGGAATAGAATGTTTTACTCATAAACATGAGTATTTTCCCTGAGAGAGTGCTAATTCTTGATAGTGTTTCTTTTACATGCACACTGCGCTGCTGCAGAATGGTGTTTTAAGCCTACACAGTCTTAGTCCTATATCACACATACTACCTCTGCATGACATCAGCCATGTAGAACGTCTTGCTTTTAATTTCAGTGGCCATGTCAACGCGAATGCAGTGAGCAAAGCCATGAAAACCAATAAACATCAACTTCAATTACATAGTTCATGTTATTGTAAAGCGAAATGCTAGTTAATTGTTTGTGATACATGTTATAACGTTCTTGTCTGATTGGCCTTAACATTTGCCAATTGGGGCATCTCTGATGCCATCTTAAGAGCTGTTGCATTGTTAACTCAAATGAAATGTGTTAGATTTAATCTAATGCACGCAAGAACTTGACCAGAAATCATTGTGACCTTACATGTTTCCCTTTTTTCAATGACTCAAAGAATGGGGGTCTAAGACCTTTTTATGCAATAACAATAAAATACTTAAAATGCTTCATATTTCCAGAACAGCAATATTCAATTTCCAGTTATCAAAATGGATTTTAGGTAGCAGTCTATTATGTGTTCTTTATTCATTTATTCCTGGCTATACTAGAAAATAAGCAGGTGTCAGTTACTACAATAGAGTTTTAAAGTAATACTTGTAGCCAAATGTAAGTCTGTTATGTTCAAAGTCACTAAGGTTATCCTTGCTATTCCACCCCCCACCAAATGGTAATTCCTTTTGGTAGATCTATGGGGTAACTGTTGAGGGTAATAGGGGTGTAAGAAAATATTGAAATATATTATGTTTCGTGATACTGTATAAATTTTTGAAAAACATAGTATCAATACACAGATTCCTGGCAGACAGTTCAAGTTCAAGTTTCAAGTTTATTTGTCATTTGCACATCATGTCAGGACATAACATGCATTGAAATGCTTGGGGTGAGGCTCAGATATAACTCTACAGCAGGGCAGCATTGTATATGTAAAACAGTGAAAACATACAATAAATAGACAATATTAAAGTAAAAAAGTGAAAGTGAAATATATAGAGGACTATACAAAACATACACAAGATATATACATAGGATATACAGGAGGAAGTGAATCAGTATATAGAGTAAGTATTGGCAAACCTGTTCATATAGTGTTGTGTTTTAATAGTAGGCTTTGAAAAATCGCAGTATATCACTTTGCTTGCAATATCACAATATATCGCGATATATTGAATCGAGACCTCTATATCATGATACGTATTGTATTGCCAGGTTCTTAGTAATACACAGCCCTAGAGGGTAAACAAAGGCAACATACCCGTTCACAAATAATCTTTTTATTAAACAAAGTTCAGTTACTAATTTGACTATTTATTTATCTGAAAAAAAAAACACATTTCTATAATAATTTTCATATAAACAGGGTTTCTGGTGTAAGACTGCTGTACTGTTCCCCAGCACACATATTTTGTGTAAATGGACAGACAGACGTTGTCACTCTGCCGCATTGCTCATGTCTTGTAGAGTTCCTATGTGTGAAACAGGCCTTGCATGTAAACATTTGGACCTTTGCAATTACAGTAAAGCCTCAGTCTCCTGACCCAGATCATTATTTAGCGGTGCACATATTTGTGTAATGATCCTTTCTCCACAAGCGAGTATTTCAAAACACAAATCACCTTTAGTTCAAATGCTAGGTCCTTATGCTTTGAAGCACCTGATGCCCCTTTTAATCCCACTCCCCCTCAGCCACTCAAACCTCCCTAGTGGAAAGCATTATGCATGTATTAGCGCAAGTTACTCTACTTTTCAGCTAAATCCATCACAAGCTAATGAATGTTTCTCTGTCACAGCTAATGCATCTGTTTCATTTAATGTAATGGCCTGGCCTGGCATAAATGACTCATAATTCAGTCTTGATAATGGTTTAAAACTGCAGTAATGTGCCCTGGCGGTGCTGCCAACTGCAATAACAGCCCTGCTACACTGTTTTTACAGAGTTGTATTTGATACTTAATGTCATAACATTTTTATGTCTTCAACGTAACTGTCACGGAATAATTTGACAGGTTTTTAGTGTATTAAATTTTAATGCCTAGATTCAAGCTGTGCTTGTAGCTGCTTCATAATATGTAGGCCCTTGAGCCAACTTCGTGGGGTGTTGAACCCTGTAGGCCCTTGGTGGCCTGGCTTTTAACCCTCTAACCAAAATGTGTCTTCCCTTTGCCCCCCCCTTTCTGACCCGGCCCGCTCCCCTCTTGCTCCGCCTCCCTGACGGGCACTGCCTCGACTGCTTCTAGATAGTGTTGTCTTCTCTGCGTTACGGCATTATCAGTGGGTCATGGGTGGAGCAAGTGCACCTTTGGCGCCTCAAGGGGGTGGTGCAGTGTCTGCCAATTCTCGCCACTACCTTCTGCTGCCACCCGTAAGTAGCCCACGCCCTGGACTGGAGCGCACTACCGTCACGGACTCAACCCGATCATTGCATTACCTCAACTCCCCCTTCTCTCTTCACCTTCACTCAATCAACTGTGTGTGTGTGTGTGTGTTCATCTTTTTTATGTGTGTGGGTGTGGGTGAGTGTGTGTGTGTGCGTCTTTGTGTGTGAAACATTTGGACCGTTCTGACTCCCTCTCACCACAGTGAGGGCCTATAACTTGGTTAAGAGGGCTTATGGTTGTGATTATGCAGATTCTTAAGGGAAAGTGGTTACCTACGACGACGCATTAATCCTTTATCTCTTTTGAGTTTTCGTTCACTCCTTTCATTTCATCTTTTTTTTTTTTTTTTTTGCCCTTATTTTTCCACCCCCCCATGTCCTGCACGTTCTAGAGATTCACTGTGTACTTTGTTGAGAGGCCATATTATTATCTTCGTCTTTGTGTCATCAGGGTTTATGTAAGTGAAGTCCTCACAGTGTGTTAGAAGGCTTAATTAAAAGGCGCTATTTGTCAGGCTTGGCAAATCCAGAGCTGACTGCCAGAAGATGACTCCTATCTTTTCCAGCCTGTCCTTTTGTCAACCTTGGGGAACGGAACGGCAGTGTTTGTGGTCACTGGCCATATTCTGGAACATTATTCCATTAGTCTGCCATTTCTTTTAGCTTCTCCTTTTCACTAAGGGTTTTCTTTCTTTCCATTGGCCAAACCGATGGCCTGGTCAAAGTTCTTCTCCCCTCTCTTCCTCTCGGCCTTTCTGTCTTTACGGGACGTGCTGTAACCCTGCTGCTCTCCCCTCCACCACAGATGGTGCTCTCCTCCTTCAAACACGGCCTCCTCAGTGGCCTGTGGCTCAACAGGGTCATATACGTACGCTGGGACGGCGTCTTTCGCTGCATCCCTATCTGTGGCATGGCATTCGCCTGTCAGTCGTAAGTACTCCCCTACCCCCCAGTTCCATCTTCCTCTGCCTGTCTCCCTGTTGGGTACTGAGGTTGTTGCCTTAAACAGAGAGACAGATAGACAACAATAGAGGCTAAACAAAATAGGGGCTCCATTTTCATTGTGCAAAATGGCCCATGTGAGCTTTCTTTATGCCTTTATTTATGGTTCTTTCTGCAAATGATCTCAGAATTTGCTAAAGGCATGGCATAACATAGTAAGCTGTAAGTTGGTGGTGCATCAAGTGTTTGCACTGAGAAAATGGACCCCATCTCCTAGCTGGGACTGTGCTGATCTCCTGTTGCAAAATTTACCCCTTTTGCCCTCTCTCTCTCTCTCTCTCTCTCTCTCTCTCTCTCTGTGTGTATGGGGAATTATAGTGTGGTACTAATGGTTACTAACATTCTCGGGAAATGATTTTTGCTAATGCTGTCTCATGATATGCTGTGACACATCAACTTTAACAAACCTTAGTGTTCTAGGTACTTTTGATTTATTATTAGGTTAAAGATAGGAACCAGAACTTGTTTGCTCATTAACAACAACAACAATAACAACAACAACAATTATGTATTTGATGATGTGTAATTTAATACCTGTTTACTAGAGGTGCACATTTGATTGATAACCAATATATAACTTTTAGTAAATATAGGTATAACGATGAATCATGACATGATAATATCACAGTGCAGAACTTCACATGTAATAATGTACCATAGACAGTGAGCAGTCTATTAATTATGCAATATTATGCTCTTGCCTTGTTTGAACAGCAAAGTAAGTAACTGTCAGCACCAATCAGCACTCCGGCAGCCTTTCTGCACTTCTAGTAATCATAGTCATCTTCATGTTCTTCATTAACATTTTGTTTAAAATGTTGTAAGAATGCTGAATTGTGAACCTAGTTTTGTTAATTGATTTGAATCGCACCATAGACTGGATGTATTGCTGCATCCCAATCAGTAAGTGAGGAAAATTTAATTAATTATTTTAAGGCTGAGTGCAAATGAGTAGTTGATAACTAGTGGACGGCAGCACTGCCTCACACATAAGAGATTGGGCTTTCAGTGTCCAGTACAGACAGGACCACTGTTACATTCAAGAGTACACACTGCTTTCCCAAAGTGAGTATGTGGACAGTGTTGCATTAACCTGTTATGATTGGCTCAAGATAAGTGTCAGTCTGTTATGCAGTGTAAACTATAGGTATTAAATAATGGAAAAGTTTACAGTAGTTGTTTTATAAAATATTTAAATCCCGTCTTATGTGAACTAGTAAAGTGTTAATAACTGGTTGTTGAAGTTCCCTCTCCCTGCACCTTTCTTGTGTTTTTATAGTTATGCATAGACTAGGTAGTTATTGATTGTCAGTGCAGTTTATAGATTTGAATGCTTCCATAAAACCTGTATATTAACTGCCGCGTCCTGATCTAATCTTTACCATTAGTGTGAGACACTGGGATTAGTGTGAGACACTGGGATTAGTGTGAGACACTGGGATTAGTGTGAGACACTAATTTGGGTTTGTGACTGTAACGTCATAGAGTTCCATGAAAATCACCATCATTAGGATCTTCAGGAGCGTTAACTTTAAAGCCCCAGCGGGTTAGTTCTGCTACTGTGGGTACAAAATAATAAAATGAGTACAAAGTACGTCCTGTGAATAAAGTTCCGATGTGCTTTTATTTACGGATGCATTTTGCCAAAATTCCTCTTTAGTATAAACCAGGCAATCCTAATCATGGGCCACAGGTAGACAAACAGTGTCACAGCGATCACAAGGCTGTGTGGGTCGTCCCACTCATGTAGCTTTAACAGAAGGTGTTCCTCTGCAATTTTGTCAGACCTCAGAGAGCAAAACCTACTGTTTGATCAAAAGTTAGCTTAGCAAACATAACTGAGCTGTCAGACTGGCTCTGTGTGCCTGTCGACAAACCAGCCAGCCACTCTAGCATTACCTAAATGCACGTACAGCAGTAAATTGAATAAAAACCTTTACCTCCTTACCACCTTTTTAAAGCTGGATGATGTTTTTAAGTTGTGGGCATATGTACATGCCCAACCATTTTTTTTTTTTTTACATAGGTCTGATAAGCAAACCTATATATACACTAACGCCAAAAAGTTTAGGATCACTTTAGAATAAAATTTCATGCAATTCATGCCATTTTTATGCAGTTCACAAACAATATCATCCATTTCACAATTAATGTAAGTGTATCAGGTGATTTTTAAAGAATAAAAATGTTTGTATTAAAGCCTATTTTTGTATAGAGGCTTATTTTGCATATAGTCCTATTATCAGCAATTCTCAGTCCTCTGTCTAAATCTCCTGGTACGGCCGCCAATCCAAGTTAAGGATGTTATTGGACTAACTGGTTGTTAGGACACTCTTGTTCAATTGTGATGCACAGCTGAAAAACATTCTACTAATAAGTGAGTATAAAAGGGAGCAACATTCTAGGTTAGTTTAGTATCTGAAGCATCAGCAGTTGATGGCTTGCTGACCGACTCACAATGACCAGAAAGAAACAACTTTCTTTAGAGACCCGTCAGTTCATTGTTGTGTTAAGGAAGGAAGATACTCCATTGAAAATAAGAACATTTCACTGCAATCCCAAACTTTTGAGCCGTAGTGTGTGTATATATATATATGCTGGAAAATTTAATATAATTAAAATGTCTTGCAGACATTTGTAATGTTTTACTCTGGGACTTTATCTGAGGCTCCGCTAAGCTGTTACTTGGAAAGGAGGGCCATTCATTCATCCGTTCATCCCTCCCTCACTCCTGTTCTCCATCTGCATGTTCTCTCACAGCCAGTTTCCCTCTGTCAACATGAGGGTATGTGTGTGCCTGGTGAGTGGAGAGTGTTTGGGTGTGAAAGGTGTGTGTCAGAGTTTCTGGATGCTGGAGGAGTGTGTGTGTGAGGGTGTTGGGGTGGAGGAAGTGTAAGTGGTGGATTACAGTGTTAATGAGTACAGTGCTGAAGTAATGCGGCTGACTGTTACCTTCTAACGCTCGCTCAGAGGGTGATGAGTGATGTTTGGCTCTGGCTCTTTGGACAGTGGTCAGAAAGTTTGTCACCCGATGCCACTTAAGCCAAATCATTAGAGGAGCGGCGAGCCTCCGCCATGTGAGGACATTCGACTCCTGATCCGACCACAAAACAACCCTTTCAGCACCTTCGCATATACTTCCAATTAGCTTTAAATACATTAATATGCCCCCTGTCCCATATAAAAGATCAAATAGTGCTTATTCTAGGGAAATGAATTCCCTTTTTCCACTCTTACCTTTAGTGGATCTTGTCTAGGTAGTTGTTAGATACACAGAGGTCAGTAAACCTTAACTGACTCTATGAAAGTCATTTTTTATTATACACAGTAAAGTCCAGATTTTAGTGCTATGAAGTGTTAGCTTGGCACACAGGAATGATGTTTAATGTGTAAATACCACTGTAATGTGTAAACACTATAATGGTGTTATTTCTGTCATAAAATTGTCATGACAGCTCATGGAAAGCCTTAAGTAACACTTTTCAGAGCAGGTGTCATGATCATTTTAGTAGTATCACAAAATAATTACAGTGTCAACACTTTTTCCCTGCTTATAATATAGACGCTCTCAGTTCAGTGGTATTTGAGTGTATGAAATCATTGCTGAAATGCGGAGACCCAACCCACAGACTGTAATTCTGTAAAGGGAGGTTTTACTAGGTCATTCTCCATGTCTCATAAGAGATAGTGAGAGTCTGAATGCTGTGCTTGTAGCATGCCTGTAAAAGCTATTGATTGTCAGTCCTGCTCAGTCGAAGCCTGTCTCTCTCCTCTTTTCTCCTCCCTCCCCTGGTTTTTATTGCTAGCGGGCTCCAGCTATGAGATTGGCTGGCCTTTGGCTCCAGACCAGGCTTTGGCTAAAAAGCACATAACACAGTGCTGTATATTCCAATAAAACCAAGAATGGGCTCAGACTATGTCTGAGAGAGAGCAGTGAGTGGGTGAGAAAAAGAAGGCCTAAACAAAAGCCCAGGCTGCCAAGAAACTTTATAACGTTTTAAAATCTGACTAGCACTTGTCGCTAATATATAGCCATTGTAAATTCCCCATTTAATGTTTCATTGGCCTCCAGTTTTATTGGTTGTCCTGATGACACATATGGATTTTTTGTTCTTTTTGTGACTTTTTTTTTTTTGGGTTTCTCAGAGATAGCCAGCTCTTCATCATTTGCCCATTCTACCCTTCCCCCTTTCTCCATTTATCCATTTTTCCATTATGCCTTTTGTTCATCCGAAATAAATGATGAGTTTCTCTATCACGTTCTTGCTTCACTTCTTTTCTTGCATGTTTTCCTTTTTTCCTACTGCTTGAGCTCACAGTTCACTAAGTAGAGCTTCTTTTATTTGAAGTAGATGTATGTAACCAGATTGTTTTATGACTTCCAGTGTTCTTATGATGATTTGTGTTCTTATTAATTCTAAAACACAAAGTACCATGCATGTCGTACATGATCTTTCTACCGTAAAGAATATTCTAAGAGTGCCCTGTAGTTCAGTATTGTTTGAGAGTGTGTGTTGTACAGTATAAAAGCTCCTCTGTTTTATAGGCAGGTGCTGCCAACATATGACAGCCTGGATGAGCCCTCAGTCAAGAGAATGAGCACCATCTTTACGTCTTCTCTCAACGTTGTCACCACGTTTTATATCACTGTAAGTATGTGTGTGTGTGTGATTGAGAGAGGAAGAGATGGATCGTTTTCCTTTTTCATTGTGCAGTTTCATATTTATTTATGCTTTCTGTGCTTTATTTGAATGAGCAAGACTTAAACCATACTATGTCTGTCCATTTTCTGGCTAGCAATGTTTTCAGCCGTATCTCTTGTTTGAAATGCTTTTAAATAAAATGTTTGAAACAGTAGATAGAAATGTGCTCCTGTGCCTCTTCCGAGGATTCTTTATTTGAACTATTTATTATTTTTAATGGCAACCAAATCACTGTCTGTAATAAAAACCAGTCACCCAGATGCATCATGTCAGGGTTACTTAGGATGGATGGATGGAGGGAAATTGTAACTTGGGGGAGCGAGAGCAAAGTAGTAGGAGAGCGAAGGAGCGGCGGCTTGTGTTCACCTGTGATTTCCATCTAGTCCTGCAGGTGATTAGTCTTCCCTGGCTCAGTGTGGCAGCTCCATAGTGCACACTGATACCCTGACGCCCCCTGCTTTTCTCTTTCTATAGTGTAAACAGAGGAAAAATGGGTAAAGTGAGGATGACTGGATGGGTCTGAATGGCCCACTCCATAAACCTCAAAACACTTCATCAGTCGCAGACGCCACCCTCCTTTAGTCCTTCATAAATATTTTCAGGAGAGCTGTGAGCGGAATGCTATTTAAGACTCTGTCGGATTGTTCTTTGTCCCTTGCTCCTTTCCAAACGACAGAGTATAAGCGTTACCTTGAGAGCTAATAGTGCTTTCATGTGTTTTTCAGTTAGTTCCTGCATTCCCCCTTTTGTATTTCATAGCCTCTCACTTTCTTTCCCTGAACAAATGCAGGGAAAAGGGGGGCTGTGTACAGAGTAGCGAAGGAGCTTTGTGGTGCTCTCAAGGACTTCTGTCTGGTGTTGTTCCTAGAGGATCCCTCTATTTGCCTCTGTGGATAGATCAAGGCCGATTTGTGGAGGGAAGGTCCTGCTGCTTTTTCTCTTTACTGTGGGGGGTGCAGGGGCCAGTGGTTTCAAAAAGACTTTTAAAAACAAAAACGTGTTCCCTTGCATAGTTTTTAGCTACTGTTTTGTCGAATAATTACAATAACATTGCACCATCTGGAGAGGCTAAAAGGTCATCAGAAATACATGACAGCCTGAAGCTTGTGATGCCGTGTTGGATCTTTTAGCCGTTTCTTATCAAGGCTACCATAGAGGTATCAGTCTAGTCATGAAGGAATGTTTGTTTGTTGTTGTTTAACCTGCCGTACTCTGTTTCTGCCTTTGCTTCCCTTCCTGTACTACAGGTGGGTTTCTTTGGCTATGTGAGTTTCACAGACACTATCGCTGGAAACGTGCTGATGAATTTCCCCTCTAACCTGGTCACAGAGATGATCCGAGTGGGCTTCATGATGTCGGTGGCGGTCGGCTTTCCTATGATGATCCTGCCCTGCAGACAGGCCATCAACACCATGCTGTTTGAGCAGCAGGTGAGACTAGGCTTTATCATTGACATTGAATTGTGTTGTTACTGGTGTAGCCTGTTTAAAAGTGAATTGGCCAAATTGACTGGACACCACTGATTTTGCATGAGGGGCCGAGGGCACAGGCCTCAATCTAAACTTGTTCCTTAAAAATAGGCGTAAACTATGAAAATAGTTTTGGGGTCAGGATTATTTATTAAGCCAGCTAACTTGAAACTTCAATCTAAATATAGCTTATAGAATTTTTTTTTAGTGTTGCTGTTTTACACCAAGCATGAATTTTTAACTAAATACAAGTTGCCTTTATAGTAACAAGTTAATCATGGTTGCAATTAGGGGGGTGTTTAAAAAAATCGATTTTTCGATTCAAATCTATCTTCATTTGAATAATCCGACATCGATTCATATAAACCCGAGATCGATCTTTAAAACTAGCATTCCAACCCACCCACCCATAATTAAAGACTTCGCCGTAGGTAACCTCAGACCACCTTTTCATAAAATCCACCCACTGTGTTATTTACATTGGATGAGACGTTGCACCATTCGAAATTCTTATTGCTTCTCTGGTCTCCTCCCATGTAACTGTATTCATTTTGGTTAGCTGAGTGGAAGTTCTAAGACAAACACATGCTTGAAAGTGGGTGTGGCGAAATATGGTGAATATAAACATATAAACACTAATGTTTTTAGTAATGATAGGTTGAGTGTTCCTTGTACATTTACCACATTAGTTCTCTGAAAATCTCTTTTCATATTCAAACAAAACATATTATTGTAACTGAAATATCCCTAAATGAACCGATATTGAATCGAATCGAATCGGAAAAACGACTTGAATCGAGACCTTGTGAATCTGGATCGAATCGATCCGGGAAATCAGTGGCGATACCCAGCCCTAGTCGCAATTGTTTTGTAAAGCTTAAACTTGGTCAGGAACCATGCGTTGAGCATGCTTCACAAAAGAGCCCTCATAACTCAGCTCTTTAAAATAATAATCTGGAGTGCCTCTTCTTAATTATATCTTTTTATGTTATCTTTTTACGATTACAGTGTTTGTGGCAAAAACTTGCTATGTTAACATGTTGCTGAAAAACAAAAGCATGCAGTAATGTTCTATTATGTTTATACGACACGCATTAATCGAAACAGACCGCTGTGTATGGCTCCTGTGGCTTCTGTTTTGTTACTGATAGACTTACAGTGAGAGGAGGCCACAGAGTGCATAATGGTTTAAATCATCAAATCATTTGTTGATTGAATGAATTTGAGAAATAATCAGTAGCTGCAGCACTTTATCATCACTTGACCACCTTGTAATGGTCTTCGTGCCATATTGCTTTTGGGAAACCAGATCCTGATTAGCTTTGTGAGCTTCTACTGAATGTTTTAACACGTTTTACAGAGCCAGTCCTTTTGATCTGCTGATGTAAGATCACCTCTCCTGACCCTGTCTTCTCAGTGGATCGTACCCAGTCTAGTGTCCAGTTACAGACCAGCATGTGGCTAGCCAGGCTTGGGGCAGTGATCTAAGCCGTTAGACAGCCGCAACATAGCAGACAGATTCAGGAGGGAAATAAAAGCGTGGGATTGATGATGAGAGGGAGAAAGCTCGTCCATAAAGCTGCCGAGACGCTGGCTCTCAGTCTTACTGCTGCTGTGCTGAATCAGCTCAGATGCCAGCACAAAGACACAGGCTGCCACACAAACATGCGGAAAGGTTTTGTCCAGTTGAGAAAGCTGTTATTTTTAAGCTTAATCTGCCGTCCTCATTTACATGTCACATCAATGATTCACTGCATATCTCAGAGTCAGATGTATTTGTTAAAATATTTTGTACAATTTTGGAACTAATCCCTGCTTTGCTGGTTCACCCCAGCCCTTGTTTTGTTTTATTTATTTATTTATTTATTTATTTATTTTCCAGCAAAAGGATGGCACGTTTGCTGCTGGTGGGTACATGCCACCTCTTCGCTTCAAGAGCATTACTCTCTGCATCGTCTTCGGTACTATGCTTGGGGGTATCCTCATCCCAAACGGTTAGTGTGTGCATAATGATATGTATCTGTTTGTTTAAATTCCTCTACTTCTCATTTAGTCAGCTTGACCCTTACACCAGTGTCCCTTATACTGATGACACATTCCATTTCATTGCATTCATTAAAACAGCTCCACATCAGGTGGTCTGTCACACTATATTCTCCCTCTCTGCTGCATTTATTCATTATCAGTAAAGCAGGATAATAAAGACGTGGCTTTTTAGGCAGAAGATGGTCTATGTTTTATTCATACTTTGTGGAGATTGGCTATTGTTGGCATTGGTTCTGCTTGGCTCTGTGGACCCAATTAGGCTAATAGAGTGGGAGAGGGTGAGACCCACAAAGGGGATTGAAAGGGGAGGCATAGCTCTGTCCTCCATGATGGCTCCACTGCCCGCCAGTGTCCTCATGGCCACAAATCCAGCCATAGGGAAATAGACACTGCAGGGCATAAATTTGAGTGAAACAATATGGCTGCTCTTAGGATGAAAGATGCACAACGGGCCCTGTGCCCAGCCCGGCAGTGTGAGAGTAGCATAGGAAGTAGATGGCAGGAGGTAGAAAATGCAATGAAAGTGTGGTACAGTGAATCAAAAGATTAGATCAGATGTTTTACACATACAGAGCTCATCGTCATTGCTAGAAAATACACAGAAATAATCATCTACGTTAAAAACACATTAATCAATATTTAGTAAAACCACCTTTTCCTTTTTATTACAGAATCTGTTCTTTCTTAAGGATTTGCTCTTTGTCTTTCACAGAAATCAGCAGGGATATTTTCACTTGCATCCAAACTTTAGTCTGCTTCTTATGATCCGAGTAATCGCAAACACATTTAGTGACATTCAGATGTGACCTCTGGAGTAGTTAGTAAATTGTTAAGACAAGAGCAGCTTCTTTGTTTGCTTCTTGACAGTTACACATCCTTTCAGACTCACTGTTTTTCACAGTGGAAGGATGGACAGAAACACCTGTGGATTTTCTCAGATCTGAAGCAAGAGTAGAGATTGGTACTATGTATCTGATGCTGACAGTTTTGGTGGTGTGTCACAGCTTGCTAAGTTGTTGGGAGTCCTGATTCCCCCTTGTGTTTTTCCTTCAACGTTCCGTCAACGTCCCCCTTTATTATTATGTGGATTATCACACAGCTTATCTCACAATAATTGTCTCCTGAAAAATAAATAACTATAGCCAAAAGCTGCTTAGACTTGCAGTTGGTGTGGTCAGTGAGTGTGATGAATGAATATTATTATTATAATTTTATATTATTAAGTGAAAAAAAACATTCGGTGAAGCTAGAATAAACATAAGTTTTATCAAATGGAGTACACAAAGCCAGACACAAGCTAAGCACCTCTTTAAGTCACAGTGTTAATAAAGAAACTCCATAATAAATATATATATATATATATATATATATATATATATATATATATATATATATATATATATATATATATATATATATATATATATATATATATATATAAATAAATAAATTTATTTATTTATTTATTTATTTTTTTAAAGATTTCCCCTTACCTGTGTAGATTGTGCTAGGGCCTTCTTAAAGTGACAGTACACCAACTACACCTGCAGAAACAATAATCTTCTAATCTTGTATAATGTTATTATATCATAATTACATACATTGCATTACATTTAACATGAGGCATAATTAAACTCTCTTTGTGTTTTTGTTTTTTTTTTCAGTGGAGACTATCCTGGGTCTTACAGGAGCCACAATGGGCAGCCTAATCTGTTTTATCTGTCCTGCTCTCATCTACAAGAAAATCATGAAGAACGGACTTACAGCTCAGGTATTGCGTCCGAAAAAGACACATCAGTGGTCACATGTTTGTCTTATGAACTTATGAACAATTACTATTGTATGTTGATTTCAGGCTGGTCTAACAGACCCATTTCTACTGTAATCAGTCAGTACAGCTTTGATTGAAACTAAAAGCATCAGAGCATCACTTTCTCATCACTGCTCTGTAGGAACTGATGAAGCAAGACAGTTGGGTTTTCCAGCCCAGAGCGAATTCACATGGCTTGCATTTTGCTGTATTTGGCTCGTTGAGGCAGGAGCAGAATATTAAATGAAAATGCTTAATGTCTCTGCATGATCTCTACTGTTGGAATGAGGAAACAGTGTGAGAAATGCATTTACACAGCGGTTATGTGTGCTTTAGCTTGTGCACATACTTGCATATACCATCTAGTTTTTAATGTAGATTGTCATTAGCTTAGAGGTGCACACAGCTGTTGGTGTTGAGTTAGTGTACCCAGGGTCTGTCCTATTCCGTGTCTGGGACTGATGCCTCCTTTCTTTTTTGTAGCTTTAGTTATTGCCAACTTCACAGAAACAGAGCAATTAAAGAAAACTCAAGTCTTTCACATTGTATGTTAAATAAACTATACCAGTTTTGCCCGTATGATCCTATTTTTCCTGTGTTTTATCATTATTCAGGGCAGTCATGCCGATGTGACTGCACCATGCCATAAGCGTCACAGGCTGATGGCCACTCTCTATGCCTTCGAGATTGCCCAGTGTCTTTGCCCAGCCAGGAGAGTCTGCCCAAAAGGGTGGTCCTCCTAATTTGGGGAATGCACAAAAGAGAATTGGCAATTGTTGTTTTTTTCCCCCTCCATAATGGCCACAGCAGATGTTTGGGTTGGCATGAGAGAGTAATGCCCCCCTCCCGCCAGGATAGTGCCCCTTTTTCATGCCAAGTGGCCTGAAGCGTCTTATGCCACTGGTGCCGAAAGAATGCAAACAGAGCCAGTGAATTCCGAGCTGGGCAAAGCCTATTTTAATAGATTTAACCTCAGCTCGAAATGCTATTTCTAAATATTATATGAATAATGAACATGGTGACCTGCATTGAGCCTGGATCTCATTCACTGCTCAGTGTTATAGTGTTATTTATTGCTTATTGCTGCGAAAGAGAATAAACATTTAGTTTCAGTATGTCTATCAACTTGCTCTGATGCTCTCGTTTTATTTTCTACCTCTCCTTAGCTAGTTTTGTGGGTTGGCCTTGGAATTCTACTCTTGAGCACCTTCACTACTCTGTCCATCTCCAGTGAGCCAGCTCAACCCGGTCCACCTGCTGTACTCCCAAAAGCGATCGACAAACAGCCTGGCTTTGCTGTGCCAGAGTTGCCCAAACACCAGGGTATGTCTGTGCTGCAGAGAGAGTAAGAGAAAAGAGAAATCTTAGAAAGAAAGAAAGAAAGAAAGAGCAAGCAAAAGTACATGGTGAGTAGAGAGGGCAGGATGAGCAGAAGTAGGCCTTTCAGTGGCGCTGTGACCTGAATGATGCCCTTCAAACCTGAGCGCACGCCGTCCCACAGCAGCGAGACGGCCGCTGGCGTTTTCCCGTTCTAGCTCCAGTCTGGGGAGGGTGGCGGGAGGGCGTCCAAATACAGGAGAGGGCAAAGGAAATGACGGAGGGACTCAAATTCCCCTCACTGTATAAAGGGATGAGGATCATAAAAAAAAGTGCACAAGGGCAGTTCAGACAGCTTTATGTCCCAACACCCCTTTTCGTTGCTCTCGCTTCTCTCTCTCTCTCTCTCTTTCTGTCTGCATCACTCTCTCTCTATCTCTCACTCACTCACCACACCCCCTCCCATCCCCCTGACTGACACTGGCATTTATCACTGAGCGGACACCCACTTCCACACCTGTTTCCTGTTTACAGCGTGCTGGTGAGGGCAGCTGTGCGGAAACGCAGGACTCGGGGAGTGAGTGAGTGAGTGTGAATGGGGGAGTGAGTAGAAAAGCCTGCAGCTAAGTGGAGGTGTGTCCGCAGGCGTAGGACTGCACAAAACCGGCCGCTGCTTTTCACTGTGTTGCTGCTTTTTGTTCCAGCTCATTCTGTCCCTTCTGTTGTTGTAATGTTTTCTGAACCATTAAGGATAAAATATTTTCATTTAAAAACTCTGGATTATTTTTAGCAAATACAATACAGTTTAACGTGGTATAAAATGAAATGTGATTTAATTTAGTAAATCTTGTCAACAATGTGACCTGGAGATATATTATTTCTTATTGTCATAGAAAAACACTTTTCATTTCCCAAAACCTTTTATGAATGGTTCTTAGGAGAAGCAAGTAAGTGGGAATACAAAGAACCATTTTTTAAGGTTTAAAACCCCCCACCCCACCTCCACATAATAAATATTCTAGGAAGAATCCTTTCATTGCTATTACTTTTGCCACCAAAAATAGCACTTACTTTTTTTACAGGAGATAAAAGCAGAAATGTTATGACAAATAATGTAAAAAAATTGATATAAAAAATTATAAACCTACAATTAAATGATTATAAAACTTTTTACAAATAATGTCATGCAATGAAAACGAGATGTAATGATTCAGTGGTCAGCTCAGAAGTGTTCCCGTGGCAGCAAAGCAGAAGAGAAAATGTCGGCTGTGTGGAGCGGGGGCATTAGACAAGCAGTTTATAATCACTGTTCATTCTAAGTGGAGGAGCTCTGCTGCATTACAAGTTTCTACTTGAAAACATCCCAGCAATATGCAGAATACCGCAAAACAACCCAAGTGAAAAGTCTCTGCTAGCATTCTCTGTCTTGCTTTTGGACACATTTTCCAGTCAAGTATGTCCTGCATCACTAAATACTATATAACTTTTACATTTTATGAATCCTTTGAAAGTTTTTTTCACATTAGCACAAATCTCTTTTTTTTTTTTAACTTGTGTTAGGGAACCAATATATGCTCTTCTATGGAGTGCAAAAATATTTGTTTTGTTTTGTTCTCAGTTAACTATCCAGAATGTCTGTATTTTACATGGACATATGTCAACAATGTGGTATATGTGAATCAATGTGGAAATACGTGGTGTTTTATGGCGTGAGGAAACCTGGAGC
Organism: Megaleporinus macrocephalus; assembly: GCA_021613375.1. Classification (NCBI taxonomy): domain Eukaryota; kingdom Metazoa; phylum Chordata; class Actinopteri; order Characiformes; family Anostomidae; genus Megaleporinus; species Megaleporinus macrocephalus. The sequence goes on along the minus strand of CM038715.1, from coordinate 11,557,609 downwards.
CTCAGGATAAAGGAAGGTGTGGATAGTGTAAATATTCAAAAGCTATTTTGCTCAGGACAAAAGGCAAGGTTATATGGAAAGCACTATGCATCCATCTATCTCTTATCTCCAGGAGAATTCCAAATGCAGTGCCTGTGTTTAGTGGTCATTCATACTCTGCTGCCCTCTGCTGATCAGTGTTGTGTGAATGACTACTCTCTGTATTCTTTGCTATGAATTGACTGTAAAAGGATGGAAAGATAGGTTTCTGTTATCAATATCCAGCCATTTCTACGTTTAATATTAATTGTAGGAGATTAAAATGATTTTACAAAAAGCATAAACTGTAATTTATGGAGTTGATTTATTGAATGTGCTCTTTCTGTTTAGCTGAAGAAAGCCCAGTGGCTCCAGTGCCAGCAGAAAGGCTCGACAAGCAAAAGCCGGCTGTAGACCAGGTCCCACCTGCAGTTGAAAAGTTGGGCTCAGAGGAGAAGGGCCCCGCTGAGCCTCCACAGATTAAAGGGCCTATAGAAGTGCCTGAGAGGAAAAAGATTGAAGAAGTACAGCTGGACCGCCCTGAAGCAGGTAATGCAGTGAAATATAATAACAGTAGGCATCTTATGTCATGCAGCTGTTTTGTCCATGATGTATGTGTGCGTGTATTCATATATATATATATATATATATATATATATATATATATATATATATATATATATATATATATATATATATATATATATAGTTAAAATTAAGACATACACAAACAATACAAAAATGTCCCTTTGCAGAAGTTGCGGTACCTGATGGAGAGGCCCATCGCCATGAGCCACCCATCCCTCGTGACGAGGTACAGATAGAGGCGCGCAAGAACCAGCAGGAGCTTGATGAGGAAAAGAACCAACCAGTTGTAGAGGAACAGAAGGAGATAGCCCAGCAGGAAGCAGGGCAGGTACCAGTGGCCCCCCAAGAGAAGGAGGAAGTGGTTCCTAACAAGCAGGAAGGTGTAAAGGACCATTTGGCCCAGGACGTGGTTGATGAGGCTCCAAAGGCAGTAGAGAAAGAACAGAAGCAGCCTGAGCCAGTGGTGGTGGTGCGGAAGGACGTACAAGAGTCATCTTTAATAAAGGAACAGCAAGCTAAGAACGAAGCAGCTGTTGATAAGAAATCAGAGGAGACCATTAACAAAGCAGTTGAACCTGAGGCTGGAAACAGTGAGTATCTTTGACCACCTAGATTGGATCAAGTAATGTTTGATGTACATTCCTATCCAGAATTTAACGTGTGCTATTTGTTCTGAAATAGCTCGAGTACAAGTTTGACATGAGCTCTTTGACCCCATTCACTTATTCACTGTACAGAGCATGAACCTGCCGTGCCTGTGGCTGAGGTGCATGATGGGGATAAGAGCCAAGATGGGAATAAGGCTAAGCAGGGAGATGGAGACAGGATGGAGGGTAAGTGATTTTACCCTGCTAAGAGTTTACTAAACTCACAGAGACATGGCCAATCCCTCAGCACACCTGTAACTCTCACAGGCTCAGGTGTTTCAATCTGTCTTGTCTTATGCATTACTGTGCCTGAGAAACAGAAAGCTAATGTAACTATTGCTTTTTTGCATGAAGTGGCTCTAGCTGGCAAGCCTAAGGCTGCAATACATCCTTTTTTCTTTTCTTTTTTTTTCCTTTTAGAAAACAGTGTTTTGTTGAAGTGTTCTTTCAATGAAACTTGCTAAGAGAAGGGTTTTGGTGAGGTTTAAAAGGGCAGATGCGTTCACACTAGTATGAAATCTGGCTAAAATGTGGGAAAAGTAGACTTTATTAATTTGTTTCATCATTATTCACTATCTGTGTGGTCCATGGCTGAAGACATAATATCACAATATATTGCGATACTGCAAGCAAAGTGATATATTGCGATTTTTCAAATCCTACTATTAAACCACACCACTATATGAACAGGTTTGTCAATGCTCACAATAGCGTTGCAGCCTTGTGCTGCTTGTTAATGTTGGAGGAGAGCTGAAAATGGATTACAACACTGCCACCTAGTGGTTTAAACACAACACACAATGATTTACTGTCTGCCAGGAATCTGTGTATCGATACTGTGATTTTGAGAATCGATACATTATCACAAAACATAATATCCTGATATTTAATATTTAAATATTTTCTAACACCCCTAATTGTGAGTGTACTGAGTAATATTGTAACTGCAGTCTTTTTTTGGGTGGGGGAGTGTTAATGTGTTAACTTTTTCAGGCTTGAGGCTTAAATAGAAAATGTTGAGTAGAACAGATAATAAAGGTAATTTGTTGTTGTGTATGAGCTGATTTGCATGTTACGCACCATATAGCAATTCAGTCTGACTAACCGGAGAGGCATTTGATTACCAAGTATAAATGTGGCTGCAATCAGGATTCAGTCAAGAAAACACATGAAATAGCCAGGTGTAAACAGGGTCTCTGATTTCCGATGACTCACAGTAGTCACTGCGTGTTTGTGTGTGCCTGTGCTCACATGTGAGAGTGAGTAAAGAGTTTTGCATTCATTATGTCAGTTTAAACCCTGTCTTAACTTTTACCCTGTCTTTTATCTTCTGTATTTTTTTGTTAGCTGAATCTATTTCTCTGTTTTAAACTTAGGAAGAGGAGCTCGTTTGTCCTCACCCTTATCTTCTTTTTCCTTTATTTTGTGGACCCCAGTGGAACATGGGACTCTGATACTGAATTCTTGGACAAGTTACTGAGTCGAGCGTCTGTTTACAGTACTGTGTATATGTCAGAAGCCATTGTTTATTTATTTAATTGACAGTGAAATGTCCATCAAGTTGAAGTTTTTATTATTTTTTAAAACAGATTTCTTAGGTTTTTTTCTTTATATTGATCCTAAAATAATCCACTCATAAGAAACAGTAAAGTAAAAAGAAAATAAGCGAGTTTCCAAAACTGGAGTTAAATAAATAAATAAATAAATAAATAAAATAAAAGATACAGAGGTACTGGGTATCCTAACAACAGTGCAAGATGTGGTAGAACAAGCAAGACTGCAAGCTTTAATGAAGGCAAGTTAGACACATGAATTACTAAGAAAAGATGATTTTTATATTTAGTTGTTGAGGCTTCAGTGTATTTTTCTTATAAATATTTTCTGCTTTTTTACTGATGCTGGAAAATAAATAACTTAATAATTTAACTAACCCTATTTTGTCTGGAAATTAAATACATGAAGGGTTGTGTTTCACTTTTGCATGGGACTAAATCTTTATGCAGAAAGATTTATGCAGAAAGATTTATATATAAAGAAAGAACAGCTTGCACACTCCCTCAGAAGACTGCTGACTTGCCATAACCTCCGCTAGTCAGTAGGCCTTGTTGTGCAGCATGTTTTTCTTTATTTTGTTTTTCTGCTCTTCATGCTCTAAACAGTTTATGCTGTTTTTCCTTTGTCTCTCCAGACTGACCATGCATCAGCATTTGGTTTTTGTGATGAAATATCCTGTAAAACACAGTGAATCTTATTTCTGTTTCTCTTGCTTGGCTTGGTTTTTTTATGAAGACACTTTTAAGGCACTCTTTGCTTTGTCTGTTTCTTTCTCTATCTCTTTGCCCCACTGCTCTGTTGTGCCACGGACTTCTGCCACAGTGTTTAAAAAGATTGTTGCAGGTACGAGTCTCTCTTTTTTTCTCTAGCTTGCTGTTATATTTCTCTTAGTTTCTTTTTCCTTTGATTTCTAACATGCAGTTATGCTCTGACTCTAGCTATCCTTAGGCCCTCTGCTGTTGATAACGCCCCACTTTCCTCTACAATCTCCTTTCTTCGGTCCCTCGTGTAGCTTCTTTTTGTCTGTGTAGGGAACTGTGCTTCTGAAAAATCCAAAATTACAAACATGTTAATGTGATATATATATATATATATATATATATATATATATATATATATATATATATATATATATATATCTTTTTTTCACCATTCATGGTAGAATCCCTGAATTAATTAATGAAGTTGTGACAGAAATGGGAGTTGAGATGATTTATGGTGACGGACATGGACAATCTCAAGACCAATCTCAATTTATTTTACCCAATGAATTAACTCCAATTATAATCCCTGCTGTCTGTATTTCTAATAACGGTTGGTGAACGTTGGTCCCTAATAACTGTGATGTTTTAAATTTATTTTTCTTCAGAGGGGGTGCTCGACCATGCGGTGCTGCTGCAGGTGATCAAGGAGCAACAAGAGCAGCAGAAGAGGTTTCTGGATCAGCAGGAGAAACTTTTGGCTGTCATTGAAGAACAGCACAAAGAGATTCATCAGAAGAAGGAGGAAGAGGATGAACCCAAAGTTGGAGGTCAGTCTGAAATCTAAAGTCCCGTTCCAGGCCAAATTTATTAACACTTATTCACAGTCTTGAGCACTATTTAGTACATCACCTAACAGCATCAGGGTTTTTTAACATGTTTTATAGTGTAAAAGTAGGTTTTAAAGCATTCCTGAGCATGTTTGTCTGGACAATAACCCATTATATTTTGTGTTTAGCTGAGGCTGCAGCAGAAGTGGGAAAAGGTGGACAGCAGCAGGTTGAACTAATGGAGGGAGCGGGGAAGGTGAAAGCTCCAGAACAAGGCGCAGAGCACCATCAGGAACCTGCACTCGCCCCAGAACAGCCAGCCCATGCTGGGAAAAATGCAGCAGAGGAGCTTGACAAACCTGCTCAACGCAACCAAGCACAAGATGAAGGTGTTGAAAAACAGGAGAAGCAGCCTCCCCAAAGAATTCACAACGCAGGTGCTGGAGAAGCGCTGCCTGTAGATGAAAATCCGCAGGAGCTAGGTGCAAGAGGGGTTCCGCTGCGCCAGCGTGAGCCTGAGCCTGAGCCTGACTCTGCCAAAGACAAGCTAGAACAACCCAAAGACAACCTGGAGCCGCTAAAGCCTGAAGAAATTGAGGCTGAAGAGGAGAGAGTTAGACAAAGGCTTGCTCAACTGGAAGCTGAGAAAGAAAGGATAAAAAAAGAGAGGCTGGACAAAGAGAAGATCGAGAAGGAGGTGCAGGCCAGAAGGGAGAAAGAACAAAAAGAGAGGCAGAAACAGGAGCTGGAACGTCTTCGGCAAGAGAAAGAGCGGTTGGAGAAAGAGCAGCTGGAAGCAGAGAGACTGAAGAGAGAGAAGGAGAAGACTGATAACGAGCTCATAAAACTAGCTCAGAAGGAGCAGAAAATGCAACAACAGATAGAAAAACTGGCCCAGATGCAGCAGGTAATCGACAACAAGCAAGGCGACAGTCAGAACGAGGCCCGAGCCCAACAGGGCCATGCGCCTGAACCTCAGAAGAAAGGGGGCAGGGATCTGAAGGAGAATTTGGTCCCTGAAGGACAAGAGCCTCAGAAAGATAAGAAGAGCAGAGAAGAAGGGGACATAGACCTGAGGAGAAGGCGCAGGGCACTAGGGGCTGAGGAGAGAGGGGTGCCTGGACTTGAGCCCTTGCTGGAGCTGGGGGGATCAGACCTCCATGCAGCCCTAGAGGGTCAACTGCTGGCTGGAGCTGTTGTCCACTCCCGCCAGATTAAACAGGCTCCACAGAGCCAAAACAACGAATTAGAGGATTAAAAATAATTATGTCTTAAGCACACACACATACGTACACAGTTCTTTGGTTCAGGTTTTTTTTATTCCAGTGGTCAGACCCAGGATATCTCTCCATCTTCTAACATACTTTTTTTTTTCCTCCAAAGATACAAATCTTTCATCAACAGTTCCAAGTGCAATATTAAAATGTATACAGTAAGTTAAACTTAGTCCAGGACTGAAAGGTATTTGCAGTGGAGCATGCCCACTAAGGAAAATATTTACTCCACACCCAGGCAGTGGTGGAATGTATTTAGTTTAGTACTTTTTAAGGGCTCTGTGCTTTACTTTAGTAGGTCTGCTTGTGGTCATGATTTTTAATTTCAAAGGTGAACTTGAATAATTTTACAGTAACGCTTTGCTCACATGCTGAAACATAATTGGACATACTGATTCTTGTTCATGTGGAAGTCATGCCATCGTTCTTCAGTAGGCAGCGTCTCATTTAAGAACTCTTAAGAGTCTATTTCTTCTGTATATGTAGAAAAATCAGTTACTGTGTCCTGTGGTACAGAATCTGATACATCTTGTCTTATGTGCATTTCCCCTCGTTACAGCTTTGTGTGGTTTTGAGATGTCGCCGGTCTTGTGTATGATGTCAGGTCAACGTGCAGCAATAGTCATATTGCAAGGGACAGTCAGATGAAGGAATGTACATATGCCAAATGCCATTGATTCAGAAAACAAACTACTTAGACCATAACTTCCAATTAGGGGTGTGCCTCTGACTACAGACTGATAAATGACTACAAAGTAGTGCTGCATCAATACCATTTTCTTTCAAAGTAAGAGTACATGTTCTGTGTTACTCATCAATACTGAGTCCGCTACCATTATGAACTACTTAGAAAGAAGTAGTTGTTAGTCTAAATGAATGCCATGTGCCTTAATAGTTAAATTAATAGTCCAAATCTGGCATGCGTTAGCAGCTAGCTATTTTAACTACATTAGTTACTATGGGGGCAGACTGCAGTGAAGAGCAGGTTTTGTTCCGCTTCAGAACAGCTGTTAGTACGTTTTATAGTTTTGACCCCCACGTTATGAGTTAAAGTTAGTTTTTTTGGGGGCTAGTTGATTGAGCTGTAGTTAAGTGTCCTGTAGTTAAGGCCAGATATACACTGCGCGACTTCAGAAATCTTGTTCTTGCCTCAGTTCATTCTACATGAAACGCAGCGCCTGTAGTCAGTTCTGTCTATGAAAAGTTTTAAAAGCTTTGGCTAACCACACTCTCCATGTACACAGTAGGACACTGCAGTCTCTCTACAGGCTAGGGTTAGACAAAGACAAGTTTATACATGGCTGTTACATTCATTCAGAGTGAAGTATATACCTGTGTCTGCCACAGTGTCAGCAGCTGTCTGTGTGAGCTGATCCTTCTTTTTTCTCAGCTTGAGTCGTTTCTTCATTAGTGTGTTGTATGGGTATCGGAATTTGTATGAGTAAATGAGCTTGGTAATGGCCTGATACCAGTGTTAGTATCGATGCATTTATACTAGACAGGACTGTTATTGTTTGTGAAGTAACATATTGTCACTGTCCAATGAAAAACTTGTTTCTCCAATTTTGTCAATTTTGAGTTTTCTACATCATTTGAACACACCAGTGGTCGTTAACATTGTGTGAAAATAGAAACACTCCAAAATAGCTTGGGAAGAATTCTGGTTACATTGAAAGTAAAGTATGTTTTTGGTCTCTCCTGTAAAGTTGCAATTTTGGAGATAATTGTTTTCCATTGGACAGCAACAATATATTGAGGTTTCTTTGCCCCCCAGCATTTTTATGGTAACTGAAGCCAACTGGGTATTTGTCAGAACATGTTTGGATACTTTTGACATCACTGATTAGGGTATACCAGTCCTTGGTACTTGGATACTCTATGGACACCCTAAGGACTTGCCTTGTGTCAAAGTTATGAGACTTTGGATATAAAAGAGGTATAATTCACGGACATATCCAACATCTTGGGGTCAGATGTGCGTCATAAAATGAAACATTACAGCAAACCTCATGAGAAACATCCTTAATTTAACATTTGGTGGTCAAGTCAAAGGTCACCATTAGCAAATGTATCCAATACACATGCATTCTCTTTTGTGTCTGTATAGCAGACTTTCTGTGCTGGATTAAGTCGTGTCCTAGAACCGCCCTAGTGGCTGCAGGGACATTACTACACTCTTACTGTAGAGGTTGAAGCACACTTTCAGTAGTATGTTCCAACTAGTTGCCTTTGTTTTCTCCAAAGATATGTATGTATAATTGTTGCATTATTTATATGACATCAGGATTTGTGGGAACTTCACTGCATTGTGTCAGTGTTCTAGGTCATTTGTATGCACAGTCACTGTTTAAGTGGTAAGCTGAAATGTTTGCTATCTAAAGACATATGCATGTCAAACATGTCCTGAAGTGATGTGAGAGAGAGTGTGCTAGAGTTAACTGTTTATATTCCGTATATATTAGACCTAACACTGTAAAAACACCCAAAACGCCAGCTTTACCATGTTTACCATGTTTAGGTTAGCAGATATATTGCTGGTAACTGCATGCAGTTAACTTGAGTCATGGCGAAGGCAGTATTTGGAAGGCTGCAAAACAAAAAGTGAGTGGACTTTTGTTTCTATGCTGCCTCTTACAACATTCCTTTCAACTGTGGCTTATTCATTGGTGTCCACACAGAGGAGAGTTTATTACTGAAAAGCGGATCAGCCTGTATGAGGTGTCTGGGTCTTTGAACACGGCTTGAATAAAAATGGAGCACTTTGCAAATATTCCTTTAATGGCTATAGAAACAGAAATGTTGCATTAGAATGAATTGCTAATGCAAAGTTTTACAGGAAATTCTATTTTTGTAGACCTAAAACTTTTGTAATTTATTTTTCTCTTTCAGGACAACTGTGCTCAATACAAACCAGCTTTCCCAACTGTTAGTAGTTTGTTACAATTCTAAATATTATACTGTAAATATCTGACAAACATAAAGCTTCTTGCAGAATTTGCTATTTCGAATTTATTAGTGTTTTTTTTCTCGTGCAGGTGTTTTTGAAAAAAAAACGCTATCATTTCTTTAGGTGTTCTAAAATTGGACCATTTTAACAAAACAGAATTCCTTTTTGTTTGGGTATAATCAAACCTGCCCTGAAAGTATGCAGAATGTTTTGTCTTGTTCTACATTCCTCACTGTCGTCAATATATGTTTAATTTTTCCAGTGCCTTGTGGGTCTGTCACACCCACACTGAGTGTTCTTGCTCCTCAGGCTGTGCCTCCTATAGCTTGTGGTTTTGTTCCTTAACTGGCTGTACTGTAAGTGACCCCAGTGTTGTTCATGTGCGAAGCTGTGCTTTTGTTCAGTTTGCTTCAACTGCTTACGTCAATGCATATTTATCAGACTGAACCTGATCACCTAAGATAACCTGCAGGTGTTTTGATGAGTACAACATGTGTTTGGACACGTGACCAAGCAAGACTGTTGTTTTGTGGAGGATATCAATGATTGAATTTTTCATTCAAGCTGCATTTGAGTGGAAATATTGTTAACCACATCCATTCAGGAATAAAGGTCTGTATAAACAACCTGTGCTTGAAGTTTTTAATCATATTCTCTACACCCATGCATTGTAATGTGTTCAACTGCATAACAAAACTACAGAAGCTTAACTGCTTTACTCTGCTTTGAATTTAGTTGTTTGCTTAAAGATCAGGTTGCTACAACCATTTCGCCCTACACAGCTGTTAAACAGTACTGAAATCATGCAACAGTCACCCATCCCCAAATTACTTGCAGGTTTTACTTTAAAACATAACATAACTCTACAGTACTGTTCCAGAATAATTTTGTTGTGTTACATTTAGGGTTAAATAATTGCAAAAAATACTTTAACAGGATATTAGGAAGACACATGTAGCATCATTGTTGTTGTGGAGTTTGGTTAAAACAGGTTAAAATGTTTGCCAAGTGCAGACTATACGCAAAGAAGCCTAAACGTTCCCTTCTGCCATTAAACCTAAGTTTTAGAAGAACTCAAGCACTTCCATGGGGCCAGACTCTTTTAATTAACACCTTGTACTCTGCAGAAAACATGTGATTCACTGCCACATAAAGACCAGCCTCAAACAGTGATTTCGCCAGATCTGCGTGAGGTAAAGTAGAACATCCATAAGTTTTTCAGGATACATAAAGCAGAGTTCCACAGTTACCCAGATACTGCAAATGTGTATATACCCAAGCCTACTGCCTCTATCTCTAATTGGCTGTTTGGATTGTATGTTGATCCCAAGTCGTTACTGACTAGCCTTTATGGTCACTCTGTCAATTAACATCTGGCTAACAAGGGTGTGGGTTCTCCAGCAGGGCGTCAATAATGCTGCTACAGCTTTTACCATATGTGGCTTTTGGGGTGCCAGTGACATGAAACCCATGGCAAAACATTAATCAGCTAGCCTTTTTATGTCCATCTCTTGTTCTGACTAGGCTAGAAGCAGTTCTTCAAAGCTTTGTATTTTAATGTATGCCTTAAAAACAGATCCAAGTGCAGCAATTAAGGCTAGACTGTGCCACTCTTGGAGCTGTAACACACCTCATCACTCATCCTGCCTGTTTAAGCCTCTACATCCATCCAGCTACGCCCCTTCGTCTAGCAGTGTAAAACAAATGAACAGTCTGGTTATGATTAGTTCAATTCTTTTTTCTGTATCTCAGCCTAATATATTAGATTGAAAAGCAGGACTGTCAGGTATTCTCACCCATACTTTACTGTGGCTGTGCAGAAATTCATCATGCAGTCAATCTCATGTTCACAGAAAGGATATGCCATACCAATTTTTATTTTTTGCATTAAGACAGTTTAAAAAGGCAAATTAAATATTCATTTTCTTTCTAGTATTTTTTATAAAACATGCTGATTTTGGCTATCACAGAAAGAGATGCCCAATAACGGAATCTGGTTACTATATCTATACATCCCATATTATTGTATATATACACACACACTACAGAGAAATCAGACGGCAGTCCTTCCTTTACTTCATACCTCGTTTTGCCTGCAAAGACAAACAGAATAATAAGACATTAATCAAAAACTTAAAGCACCTAACCTAATTTTGTTTGGAACTTTGGAATATTAATAGTTTGATGGTATTTTTAAAAAACACTACCCACTAAAGTGAGAAATCTCACTTTAGTTTTAAATCTTTTTAAACACTTTTTATAGGATCAGTGAATATCTTTTATTCGTTCTTTGTATATGCTGGAAACAACTACAGTGTTGGTACAAAGCCCTGGTTCTGTGAATGGGGAATATGGCTTTTTCCCCCACATATCACGCTTCCAACCAATCAGAAAGCATTCATGCTTATGCACAGGATGGAGAAGGGGAGGGTCTACATTCTGAACTCCACATACACTGTCAAGAATGAATGATGGCTGAGAAACAGCCAAAGAGGAGAAGATCTGAAAATTGAGCAAAGACTTAGAAAGGTAAGACTTCTTGTTTGATTGTTTAAGGTGGAATGGGGAAAGCTGAGGAATCAGAATGCAACTGCTGCACCATTTAAGATCAAACAGGAAAATACAAACAGACAACTGAGGCACCACAATGTAACTGCTACAAAAACTCATACAAGAAGCTGACTTTATCGAGAGTATTAAAAGATATAAGAAGCATTAACTTATCGTCGCTGTCCAATGAAAAACATGTATGATTTTGTTTTGTCTACATCATTTGAACACATCTATGGTTGTTTAAACTGTGTGAAAATTTTGAATGGACCAATAGAAGTGCTCCAAAATAGCTTGGAAAATATTCTGGTTCCATTGACTTCTATTGAAAGTAAAGGTATGTTTTTGGTCTCTCCTGTAAAGTTGCAATTTTGGAGATCCTTTTTTTCATTGGACAGCAACCTTATTTTTAATGTTTTCCAGAACTAAAACCAGTGTTTTGTCCCAACAAGCACACTGTGGAATAATACACTGTGCCTTTAATGTGAATTTAAAATGAGGTGTTTTGATACTCCTCACAGTAGTACTTCATTAACTAAAGGACAATTCAAGTATTGGCAGTAGTAGACATACTTAACAACAAAACAATCTGTAAAGAAAATTCACAATTAGAGAGCTAAGTGCTTTAGGTTTGAAGTATGTATACGATGTGCTTTCAGAGCTATTTTACTGCAAAGTTTAGTTCTACTCACAGCAGAGACAAAGCAGGTCTTCAGAGCTTCAAACTCTTTTACACATAAATCCTTCTTCAGTTCCTGCTGGCCGGTGGTCGTGGCGACCACACATTTCCCATAAACCGCTGCCTAAGAACAAAACGCAACACAGTTTACGTGCTTTACATGTAGTTTAAATGTAGCTTAATTTTGAGATTTTATAAACATACGAGATGTTTATCTCCTCATTAACTGTGGTAAAGTACCTCTGTAGAGCACTTAGCAAGCAAGTCCGGGAATCGCCTCATCCGCTCTCGGCTACGAGTCCAAGCGTTTGTCCCTGACATGACCACCGTGTTCACCCACCACAACCCAACTGACGTTAGCTTACTTGCTAACGCATAGCCGTAGACAGATAATGACAATTTACAAGTATATTACAACCAACATTTCACCGTTTAAATGTTAAATGTCCGTAAACGTCACTGCTGTGTATACTAAATATAATTATAAATTATCTGGAAGTTTGTTAAACACAAACCAGTCGTCGCAAAGCAAAGCACACCAGCCTTCGCCCTGGGGTAACCATGTTCGTGACCGCTGTCCAAATCAGATCAGTGATTGGTCGAGCCCGCTTATGTCCCGCCCCTAGAGTACACTTCTCTTCGCTGATTCGCTGTCGCTGATATCTCCGTAAAAGCACCGGACCAATAAGAGAGCGCAGAAAGAGAGCGGCGAAAATGTGGCGTTTGACAGTAGTAACGAGGAGCTCGATTCAATCAAACCGATTCTTTTGAACTGTCTGTTTGACTCAGCCGAGTTTCCGAGTCAACGGTTCATTTTCATAGCAGAACCATTTGTGTCCGTTTTCTTTTCCGTATACGATCACGTTTAGCAGGTTCGTCGTTAGTTCGACGCTAGTTCGACGCTATTAGGTGTCAGGATTTTATGAAGTTCAGTTTTAAACACTGATTTTTGAATGACACTTGAGTTGTGAGTCGTTTCAAATGATTTATTGAAACGAGTCGGTTCGAAGCAATGATTCATTAAGGAGTCGGACATCGCTAAGTGCACGGTCATCCGCCTAGTCCCGTTCAGCGATGGTACACAGAGCAGTGGACTCGTCCACATCACTACGAGATGGCAACGTTAATGGAACGTTTGGCTTTCCTTCAAAAAGTAGGTATCACTCCTGTCTTCCGTGTGGAAGGGTAACTGAGGCCTGTCGTTTGAATTTTACCCAGAAATGTCTGTAGTGTGTTTAGCCGCTGCTAACAGGATAGCAGGCTAGCCAGCTAGCAAAGTCCCTTGGATGACACATACACATCTGTACAGCTCATCGAGATTTCAGTTTAATTTAGTTTCCCGCTTGGGTTTAATTGTGGAGAAGCCATTGAGCTTTTTGTGTACGTAGCTGGAGGCTGTAACTACTAACTCTCGCCTTCTCTGACAATTTAGGTACCGACACTTATGAAGGCGACTGCAGATGACGAAGCGCCCTGCCCCGGATACCTATTTGAAGAAATCAACAGTATCCGTTTTTCAGCAGTTTTGAAACTATTGGTTAAAGATAACAAAAACGGTTATCAGTCAGAATCCTTAATGTACATAAAATCTCAGAAATTTCACATGAGTCGGTGGGCTGCTGCCAGTGTCTACTTGAATACCTCCTGGAGCGTTTGCAAGTGGAGTCCTGTCACGTGAAACTGAAGGTGGATGAACTGGATACACCCCATGCTCATGTCCCACACACACCATGTGAAACAGGCCTGATGGAATATAAGTTTATTATATTAGGAATATTAGTTATTCTATTTCACACTAAGTCACAATCTTCACCATCTCTGTCCAAGGTTCTGAAGATCCTCCTGCATCTGTGTGGACATGGTCCTCCTCACTTCCTCACAGAGCTGAGAAGAAATGCTACATTCATCCAAGAAGTAACAGGTAAGGAGTTTGCAAATTAGCTTTTTTGTGCATGATAAAAGTTTTTTGTGCATAAAGTCCAAAGTACATGCTAGAGTGAGAAACATACTCCCACAGAAACAACCTTTCTCAACTCAATCAAGCCAGGAGGCCTTTATTGTCATTCCATCTACCTACAAGGACACAGTGGAGTGAAATTATGTTTCTGAAATTATGGAACAAAGAGCACAAAGTGCAGATGTGCATGCACAAGCGTGCAACACAGTGTACCTAGAAGCAATAAATACAATACATTAAACAGACATTAGACACAGTAAACACACAGGACAGTGCAGGACCGACACAGCACTCATTTCTAACATGAGGTAGTGAATGAAGTGCAGAGATATTTAACATACTGTGATCTGTGAGTTTATGCAGTCAGATAACATACACACAGCAGTTTCTGAGGTAGTACTTAGACGTAAACAGTGTAAACATAGTGTCAGCAACAATATTTCAGATATTCAGTGCAAGTAAAGCATCAAAAGAGGCGTGTGTGTGTGTGAAATCAGTCACTCTGAGTTTAAAAACCTAATCACTTGAGGAACAAAGCTGTTGCAGAGTCTGGCAGTGATGCTCCGGTACCTTCTGCTGGACGGCAGCAGTGAAAAAAGTCTGTGTGAGAGATGGAAGGAATCGTCCACAATGCTGGTGGCTTTGCAGATGCAGCGTGTGGTGTAGATGTCCATAATGGAAGGGAGAGAGACTCCAATGATCTTCTCAGCTGTCCTCACTATTCGCTGTAGGGTCTTGTGGTCAAAGGCGGTGCAATTCCCAAACCAGGCGATGATGCAGCTGCTTAGGATGCTCTCTACAGTCCCCCTATAGAACATGGTGAGGATGGTAGGGGGGAGATGAGCCTTCTTAAGTCTCCACAGGAAGTAGGGGCGCTGCTGGGCTCTCTTGGTTATGGAGTTGGTGTTGAGGGACCAGGTGAGGTTCTCAGTGATGTGGACACAGAGGAACTTTGTGTTCCTGACGATTTCCACAGCAGAGCCAGTGATGCTCAGTAAGGAGTAGTCACCTTACACTCTTCAGAAGTCAACAACCATTTCCTTAGTTTTGTCATGATCTCCTCGTTGGAATTCTTGCTCTATTTTATGTTACAAGGCAACACCATCTCGTAACACAATCCTTATTTCCCTGCTACCGACAACCTTGGCATAGCTTTACCCAACACTACCACAGAGTGGGTGAGCTGACCAAACACTGGGCTTATCAGCTCTAACAAAGCGTTTCAGACAGAGGGTTAATTCAGATTTACAAGTGTAAAAATGGAAAAATAGAAGCATGTAAATTAATTCTAGTAGACCCCAACATTTTAATTATGATCACTGAAAATGAGCATAATATGTCTTATTTAAACAGAGTCCAGCCGCTACCAGTAACTGAAGTTTAATGCAATCTGACAAGTAATGTTAATGTAAAATACTAAAGAAGTGGTAAAGCTTGTAACGCTCGTAAAGCTCTGACCAGTGTAAGATAAAAGTGAAACATAAAAATTTTAGCTAGTACTTAATGTTAAATAGGCTTAATTGGAAATACAAGTAAGGTACATATCCTACATGAAATTGAGTAAATGTACTTCTTCAGTTTATGTTAGGACAAACTGTTAATGGCAGGACTGTGCGTTTCTTTCTTTCTCTCTCTCTCTCTCTCTCTCTCTCTCAGTTTACAGTGGTCCACCAGACCCCATCCATGGCAATGCACCCTTTCAAAAAGTCAGAGTCTCAGCACAGGTGACGTATAAGCTTTGTTTTAGCTATTAAAACAGTTTTCCTTAAAATTACCGGGGTTAAAAAGTCACATCCATTTGTTCTGTTTTTAATTGTCCCCAGATATTTACTATGTTTTAATAGTGTGTTTATCAAACTTATCTCACACTTTAACAAGCTATTGATACATGTTTGGTTTAAAATTTCTTTCATATAGGAACTGGCCAGTGTACTGTTCAATGATACATTGTCTGCAAACACTGGTCTCTCTCCATGCAAAGCAGCAACTCCAAGCATGGGTAAGGGAGCTCTCTGATTAGTCTGTTTTTAGTCTAGTGGTTAAAGTTAAAATAATTTTGTACACATACAGTACATAAAATTTAATAGTATAGGATGTTGATATGACTCTTAATGAAAAGTGTGGCCGCGCATTGCCTGGTGTGTATATACACGTATGTTTGTTCAAGCATTTTTTTTTTTATTGTTGTTACCTGACTATTTATTTACTGCTAATAATTTGTTTGTATGACCTTTTAAACTGCAAGGGCGTGTGTGTTTTGTAAACCCCTTAAAATCCCAGCTCTTTTTATTTAGTAAATATCTAATTTTTGAAATTGTGAACTATACTTAAAGCATTTTACATTGTTGTCTGACGTCTGCAAAGAAGGTATGTGACTTTTAAAACACAACGTGTTGGAGACGGCTCGTTTTACTGCCCACTTTAGCAAATGCAGCATTTGTATTTGAAGAAGCAGACAACAGTGTTTGAGGTTCAGGGTATGTGAGTTTGATGTACCTAGCTGTTCTTATTCAACTATAGTAGTGTGAATAGAAGTCTTTGTCCAGCATCTCCTAAGCATTTAAGGGGTTAAACTTGGAAATTGTACTTGATTGTTTTTGGGGGATTGTTCATTCCTCATTTTCTATAATTTTCTTCTCCAAATGCATTCTGTTTGTCAGGAATGGGATCAGAGTCTCCCAGGTCAGGAATGCAAGGATTTGGAAACAGCCCTGGGAGGAAACTATCCAGTAAGAAACAGCAATCTTGCTCATTTTTGCAACTTCTACACACAGTATTACAAAGCTGACCTCTGTGTCCTCTTACAGCAGCAGTTTCTGATGCCTGTGTTTAAATACAGGTGTATGCTCATTATTAACATTTAGAAAGTCGATAGCACAACAAACTTACATAAGGGGTTTACCATATTGCTAAGAACTAAAACATAAAATTTTTAATGTGTTTTAACATTGGCATGGGCTGCACTTCATGTTTTTTTTCCCCAGTATGTTAAATGCTAATCATCAGGTGGTGAAGTGTGTACTGGGTAGAGAGTGTGTACCTACTTGGTATGGGACCGAACATTTGCATACTATTGTGTATACCTGCTTTTACTTTCTACAACATCTCTGCTTTCTCTCCCCAAGACAGAGCGACTCTTTTGGATAAGATTCAGAAGGCTGCAGAAGTAGTGGCCAGCGCTGTCCTTCCACCCACTGAGCAGCCTGGTATTCGCCTCCATGACAACCTGTACAGGGCAGTGGTGGCGCCCTCTGCTGCCGTGGAGGTAGCAGTGCCGGCATGTGCCTACAACGTTGCCTCAGGCAGCCATAAAGGTAAGCTAGATATAGGGTCTTTAAGCCAAGCCATTGCTTCTCTGGCTATGGTAGCAAACTGGACAAGTGCAAATCTTGTGGACTGGCAGAGAGGCCTCAAAAGCACTCTGCCAGTCCACTGCTGTGCTTTGTTACTGTAATTATATTCAAAATATAAGTCATGTTCTGTGGTCAGAGTTGTGTTAATAATAAGAAAAAGATGATCCTAGCTTAAGCTTTTCTTAGCCTCATACAGGTGCCCTGGACAGGCTGGTGGTGGTTGGGAGGAGACTGGCAGTGGCCACAGTTCCTCTCACAACTCGTCTTTAGATATTGAACCACTAAGCCAGACGTCCAAGGGGGACAGCAGCAAATCCGGTGAGACAGGCAGCCACTCAGGGGCCAGCCGGGAGAGTGGAGAGCTGTCAGAACGGTAAATATCCTGATTATACTATACCCATAGGGTTGGGTACAGAGCCTCAGTGGTATTTACCTGATCAGGCACTTTGATTCATTAAAGCAGCCCATTTAAATGTGGAAATTATAATCTCATAGGTAGTTATTTTTCATGAACTTTGAATTAATATTTTGCCTAGCAGGTTCATTAATATTGCTAAGCAGGAGCTTAGGGAGATAATGCTGATCCTCATTAATCAGTATTCACCTTAGCATTTTGGACAGTTTTCCCTAATTGCTCATTTCTCTAATTGCTATAGAAAATTAAGGGGGTACTGTAAATATTTCCCTTTTAAGATTAAAGAGTTTTATGCACAGTATAATTCTTAGTTTGCTAGGCACCCCTTTAACACAAATAATAAATAAAAGAAATAAATAAGTAAACTTTGTAATTAAAATTAACATTACTTGTGCAGTGCAGGAGGATAACAGTTAACAATACAGTATCCATATTGTACAGTATTGTGTAAACAAAGAGCAGCGGTCATAAAATGCACTGTGCATTATTGCAAATAACATTATAATAACAGCACCAATAAATGCATGTGTGTAGAGTTCAGTGGGTTCAATAAATAATGTGTGTATGTTTATGCGTTTTGCCTCGATATATAATATAAAATTTTGAAATTGAGGACATTAAACAAACATAATCTTTTGGTTACAGCCATCACAGACTTAATCAGTCACATAGAAAAGATTCTCAGATGAGTTTACTGCACTCTGCTCTTCTTTTTCAAGTGTGGAGGCTATGCAGTTGGGAGATTGTGGCCAGGAGATGGCGCTAATCAACAATCTGACCAAGGGTTCCAAAATCTTTCTGTCCAGAGATGAAAGCCAGCATTTCATAAAAGAGTAAGCAGCTGCGTTTGAACCATTTGAAGCACAGATAATTATAGGCTCATAATTGTTTAGTTTGTGCATAATGAACAGTTATTGAAGATTATTACTATCATTGTTTTGGTACCCTTAATCAGTGTCCTTCTCCCTCCTCAGGTGTTCTACTTTAAACTGTGAGGTTGTGGTGGAGCTTCTGTCTTACCAACTGAAGGACTCCACTCACACTGTCCAAATGGTATGGGTCTTCATGTTACACCCGTTCATTATGTGTGAGATGGATTGCGAGCTCACATCTTTCTGCTACAAGGAATACCAGGGCACTTTGTTCTGCCTAGTTTTGTGATTTCCTCAGAATTAACATGATTAATACACTATATTGGCAAAAGTATGCACTCACCCATCCAAATCATTGAATTCAGGTGTTCCAAGCACTTCCATGGCCTCAGGTGCATGAAACACCTAGACATGCAGACTGCTTCTACAAACATTTGTGAAAGAATGTGTCGCCTTTAGGAGCTCAGTGAATTGCAGCATGGTATTGAGCAACCAGTCATGAAATGTCCTCTCTACTAAATATTCCACAGTCAACTTTCAGTGGTATTATACCAGAGAGGAAGCGATGATTGGGAACAACTAAGCAACAATACAGACCTCTACAGACCTCCAAACTTCATGTGACCTTCATATTAGCTCAAGAACTGTGCATACAGTGAGACAAATAAGTATTTGAACACCCTGCCACTTTGCAAGTTCTCATTTTAGGTGCATGTCCACTGTGAGAGACATAATCTTAACAAAAAAATCTGGAAATAAAGACACCTGTCCACCCCACACAATCAGTAAGACTCCAACTACTAACATGGCTAAGACCAAGGAGCTGTCCAAAGACACCAGAGACAAAATTGTACACCTCCACAAGGCTAGAAAGGGCTACAGGGCAGTTGCCAAGCAGCTTGGTGAAAAAAGATCAACTGTTGGAGCAAATATTAGAAAATGGAAGAAGCTAAACATGACTGTCAATCAGACTGGGGCTCCGTGCAAGATCTCACCTCATGGCATATCAATGATCCTAAGAAAGGTGAGGAATCAGCCCAGAACTACATGGGAGGAGCTGGTCAATGACCTGAAGAGAGCTGGCACTACTGTTTCCAAGGTTACTGTGGGTAATACACTAAGACGTAATAGATTGAAGTCATGCATGGCACGGAAGGTTCCCCTGCTTAAATCAGCACACGTCCAGGCCTGTCTTAAGTTTGTCCATGACCGTTTGGATGATCCAGAGGAGTCATGAGAGAAAGTTTTGTGGTCAGATGAGACAAAAATAGAACTTTTTAGTCTTAATTCCATTCGCCGTGTTTGGAGGACAAAGAATAATGAGTACCATTCCAAAAACACCATCCCTACTGTGAAGCATGGGGGTGGAAGCATCATGCTTTGGGGGTGTTTCTGCACATGGGACAGGACAACTGCACTGTATTAAGGAGAGGATGACCGGGGCCATGTATTGCAAGATTTTGGGGAACAACCTCCTTCCCTCAGTTAGAGCACTGAAGATGGGTCGTGGCTGGGTCTTTCCACATGACAATGACCCAAAGCACACAGCCAGGATAACCAAGGAGTGGCTCCTTAAGAAACATATCAAGGTTCTGGAGTGGCCTATCCAGTCTCCAGACCTAAACCCTTTGGAGGGAGCTCAAACTATGTGGTTCTCAGTGACAGCCCAGAATCCTGGATGATCTGGAGAAGATCTGTGTGGAGGAATGGGCCAAAATCCCTGCTGCAGTGCAAACCTGGTGAAAAACTACAGGAAACGTTTGACCTCTGTAATTGCAAACAAAGGCTACTGTACTAAATATTAACATGGATTTTCACAGGTGTTCAAATACTTATTTGCAGCAGTAACAAACAAATTATTTAAAAAATCATACATTGTGATTTCCGGATGTCTCTCGCAGTGGACATGCACCTAAGATGAAAATTTTAGACCCCTCCATGATTTCTAAGTGGGAGAACGCAGGGTGTTCAAATACTTATTTTTCTCACTGTAGATAGCTTCACGGAATGGGTTTCCATGGCTGAGCAGCTGCATTCAAGCCTTATATCACCAATCACAATGTATTGGATGCAGTCGTGTTAAATACGCTGCCACTGGAGTTACATAAATTCCCATAAACACTCCTAAACCCTGTCGAAAGCCTTCCTAGAAGAGCTGAAGCAAAGGGTGAGCTGACATCATATTAAACCCTATGGATTAAGAATGGAATGTCACTCAGGTTCATATGCATGTTAAGGCAGATGAGCGGATACTTTTGGCAATATAGTGCAGCTGCGTTTGAGCAAGGAGATCAACAAACTGAGCTATGGCCCATTTCTGCTGCATGTGACTGTCAGTTCAGCTGGCAGATGATATGTCAGTGCTCATTTCCATCTTTTCTCTAACAGAGGGCACTGTGTGGCCTTGCCTGCCTGATGGCTACAGATCACCTCTCTCTGGACCAGATCTTCTGTGTCACACACAAGCGCCTAGCCCAGCTGAGCGAGGGAGCGGCTGGACCTGTAGCAAGCAAAGCAACTAAGGTACTGTGAAGTATTTGCAAGGGATAGTTTGTGTCTTTGTATATTATGAGACACTTCACAGTTAAACATGGGTGCAAATTGTATAATTGTAATGTATACTTGTGTCCTTCCGTAGCTCCTTAGGCAGTTTGAGGCTCTATTGGGCAGTCCCAAGCTGGAGACAAAGTGTGATGTCATCGTCTGTCCAGAATCATCCAGCCCTTCAATCTCAGGGCAGCAATTAAATCCCACCCTGGCCAGCCCCCTTCTCCCAACACCATTGGATGCTGTTGCCCCATCAAAACAAGAGAAGGCTGATTATGTTGCTGGAGAATCTGCTCATGGTATGCAGTCAGAGGACAAAGTTAAGAACCAACAGGCTATTCGTGAGGACAGGGACAGACCCAGAGACTCCTGTGCAGTCAGCGAACCCCTTAGACACCATCCCATGCTGTCACTGTTTAGTGGCATGGAGCTGGTAAACAGAGGGAAACCTGTGTGTCTGGTTGAGCCTGTTCCTGTGGAACAAGACAGCCAAACGGGTGCAGAAGGCTATTCAGACTTGGCTGTGGAGAAAAGGACAGAAAAGTCTGCAGATTCCTCTTTATCTACTAGCGGTGAACTCCACCACAGCACCACACAAGCATCTGCCTTCTCCTTCCTTAACCTCTAGCCTTCCATTGCCTTCTGACAGAAGAACATCATGATACAGGGTGCAATATTTAATGACATCAAGCTAAACAAAACCTCTATCATCCCAAACCACAGTCAACAGTAGTAGTCTTTCTGTTCTTCACAGTCAATGGTCCTATCACTAATTCTAAAAAAAGAATAAGCTTGCAAGGGATAGCTTCCAGGAATAGAGGCATTATTGCATGAAGGTACGAAAATGCAATGAACACTTACCTGTATGTGTTTCCAAATGCTGCTGTCTGAGCTTGACAAGAGTATAGCAATGTGGTTTACAGTCTGTCACCCAAATTATGTAAGTCCATTGTCTAAATTACTTTTCACATACTGACATTATACTCTACATTATATGTACTACAAATTTCAAATTCACTGACTAGTTTTGTTTTGGCCACTTGCAGAATTGTAAGAGTTAAAAAGGAAAACATCTGGAATGTTTTACCATTTAGTATTTCTAATCTGGAAGCTAACTTCACAGTCCTACTAGGTAAACGTGGTACAGTGCATGTGGTGGAAGAACCTCATGTGTGCTGTGAGTTCCGCCCTTACTAGTCCAGGTGTTGTTCTCAACTTACCTAGCATCATATGGGCAGTTCTAACAGGTTTGTGCAGTTATTGTCTTGTCTTGATCATGAACAAAAGCCAATTATGTACTGATGTGCTTTAATTTATAAACTGAGACAGAGATACCTCAGGAATAATATAATTAAGTTTGGATTTTTTGCACTATGCAGTTCTCAATTCTTTAAAAGCACCTGTCTTCCAATTTTACATGAACAAATAACAAACACTTAAAGCACCTTATAAAAGAATTCCACTTATTTTTTAAACATTCTTTGTAGTTAAATAGTATGGATGTACAGATTGTCAGTCATAACGGTCTGAAAACTGTTTACAGCAATGGTGACAGAAACCAAGACCTCCTATTTTGCAAATATGGGTGGGATTTTGTTTTACAATAGTTTTGAGAAGCTTAATCCACATTCAGAAGACGTGGCCAATTTGTCTGGTAACTAAAATGCCTATATTTTTGTTGTTTCTCTACAATACAGTGTTTCACAACAAACTACTTGGATTTTGTTTACATGTCAACAAGTTATGCCAAGATTTTGAAAAAATGAATGGTATTAGCTTTTTAGAAAGATACAGAAAAGGTGTTTTTAGCCCCTCTAAATTTTTTTATTATATTTATTTATTATATGATTCTGAGAGAGCTGATTAAGAATCTTATTTGCTATGGCTTCACAGACAGTAACACATCCTAGATCAGTTGTCCTGCTCTAAATGCTTAATGAAAACTGGCCCTGAAGTATAAGCCAACTGCATACATCTTTGTACAGTTGAAGAAACATCTGTATGTCATGGATGTGTGACAAACACCATGTAACAACAAATGCTGGTTCTAACAAGAATATCTGCTCTGCATTTTAGGTATGGATCTACAAACCAGCACAATAAAAAGAGTACTTAAAAAAAACTTTTATTTTCATTATTGTTAGAGTACAATTTCAGAAAATAACAATGATTCAAAATTTGTAAATGTGCTAGCTATATGTTGTATGTACAATTCTACATACAAAACATGAAGTCATTTCAATGATTATCCTCAAAAACTGATAGTCTTTCACATGGACAAACCACAGTGTTTCAGAATAGTGCACGACGAGTAAAGGGCTGTATCAGTGCCCTTCATATACAAGCACAAACGCTCACACGAATATTTTGCCTGGACACTCAATTATGGCCTCAGGCCAAATACACATTACTCACACCGCAACCGTGCTGAATGTTAGCGGAGCCTGGGTTGGTCAGAATTTGCAAGCACTGTCCGTAAATTATTCTCTGAGAGTGAGAAGTCATTTTAAACAGGATGCAGGCCCCTGCATGTCATGGTCAAACACATAA
The DNA here is from genome assembly GCA_021613375.1 of Megaleporinus macrocephalus. Classification (NCBI taxonomy): domain Eukaryota; kingdom Metazoa; phylum Chordata; class Actinopteri; order Characiformes; family Anostomidae; genus Megaleporinus; species Megaleporinus macrocephalus. Next base: position 11,534,127 of record CM038715.1, on the reverse strand, counting down.
AATGCATATATTACATCACAAAAATAGCCAATGTATATGTAGCTAAAGCCACGTATTCATGAACATGTATGAACATGTCGCTGTAGGTGCTAAAACCATCCCACGCTTTTCATGACTGATGGCGTTATTGGAGCCCTGGGTGCTATGTTAGGAAGGTTAATTTTAGGCTGAACATTTCCATGGTCTGTTCCCGCACACATGGAAGAAATCCCAAAGCCTGAGTTTTTAATATGCAAGATATAATTGAGCTCCAAGCGCTTCCTAAAAGAGTCAAAAGACCAGTAGAAACTATGGCAGCACAATTATCCTTCAGATCTTCTGTGAACAGATTACAACAGGCAATTATTATTGTGGAGCTATTCCGCAATCAAACAAAGAAAGACTGCAAGAATACTCGCATGTGCTTAGGTAGACTTACTGCATACTCCCAGAGGTCCTTAGTACAAAAAAGGGTAAAAATATATGTGCATCTTTTCCCATGTACACTCAGTTCTCCCCCTTTGGATCTCCACTAACAAGTGCAATCTCCTCATTTAATAATAAAAAAAAAGACCTTTTACTGAATCATCTAACATGTAGCACCATGTATATCTGCCGGGTTATGTAAAAGGACTAAGGTAAGGTCATATCACTAGCACATAATATTGTCAGTGCTGTCTTGAGGTTTCTTTTTGTACTGTAGCACCCAAGTGGAGATCATGATGAACACAAGAACAACAAAGCTCCACGCAACTTAATGGAGTTGGAAAAAGTGCTAGTAGACACCGACATAATCAAGCCAAAGAAATTGTGAACACAGCGCCTCATGTTTTGCCAGGGCCGGAGATACACTGTGACTAAAGTTCCCAATGCACTGCCCTTTTTGCCCTTGGGTAACTAGGTGTCAGAGATGGTCATGTTGGCCCTGGCTGGCCACGGGTTTGCAGGCTGTTGAAATGGGCCTCTCTAAGGATACGGTTGATATGACTGTAGGAGGAATCACTTTCACTCAAGGAGAAGGCCGGCTCTTCCACTAGGTGAGCAGAATTGCTAGAGCTGTTGGAGCCACAGGAATCCTTTAGGATGCATTGTCCTTTTTGGTCTGTAGGCTGACTGATGGAACTGGTTCCTGCCAGACTCTCTGAACTGCTAATGCCACTGCTATCACTGCTGGAAGACTGGTGTCAAGAGCAGAAACAAATAAAGTCATTCGAATATCTGACAAAAGCTTGCACGTTTTAATAGATGCTGATTAAATTAAGGACATTGATCAGTATCCTCACCTCAGAGTCCCAAACATCACGGCCCAGTTCAGGGTACAAAGGTTGGTTTACCAACCGTTTAGCGTGGGGCAGATGCTGTACGTCCTCTGCATCACTGCTGTGACGCCGTTTTCTGTAGAGATGTGTGGATGAGAGGTCACTTTCTGTGGTCAGTTAGCATCAAGTCTTACACACAACTGGTTTAGCCTGGTGAGAACATTATGCACCTTTAACCACTCCAGCCCTTTACTCTGTTGCAAGGTGGCATCATCTTGTAACACAATCCTTACTGCCCACTTTTACTACCACTACCACTCTGAAATGTCCTGCCCCAGGCTAGCTAGCGAAGGAGGATCGGGTCTACCAACTTGTACTATCTGACTTTCAGGTTCTCTACCAGGTCGTTTTAGACAGAAAGCAAACACAGATGTACAGTATGTATGTACATCTATTGTAGAAGACTCCAAAATAAAATTATGAACATGGAAAATGAGCATAATAGTTCCCCTTTAATAACAGTAAGCACTAAGGTTGTTCATTCATTCAGCAAAGGAGCAACACTGGGTAGCAAATGACTCATTAGTTACCAGTGGTCACTGCAAGACTGCTAGTTTAACACAGCATCTGTCAATAATTCAGGTTCAGTCACAAACGTAAGGAAGATTATTTGACATTATGATATCTAAAATCAACCATTATACGAGGCAAAGCAGGACTCTCCTTTCTCCTGACAGGAAATCTAAAAATAGCAGACTGAGGGCTGCTGGTCATATTTACACTATATGCACAGTGGCATTGGTGTATGTCCTTGATGTCTGATAAGAAATAGATAACAACAAATGATGTTAAGAAAAGGAGGAAAATGTTGCTGAGAAATCGTACCTGCTTTCTGTCAGCATCGGGAAGCTGTGCATTTGGTGGGCAGACAGTGGGAGAGATTATGTGCTCAGACTCGTGCGTCTTCTAGTGGATCCGCCAGGTTCTAACAGCTTCTCTCAGTTTTCTCCCTTAGTTAGACATCTAACGACACATATTCAGCGTTACACCAGATATCTGTCTCACTCTCTGGACATACATGCTGCATATGCATACAAGTCAGTGATCATAGGATTTTAATCCTAAACGATATTAACACCCGAACAGTTTTGGCTGTCTGCAAACTACGTTGAGATCGATCTAGTGGACCCGTTATTGAGCATAAACCTTACAAAAGATGGGCTAAAGTTAGCTTCTTATTCAAATACCCAGTTCCACCTTAAATGGTGCAGCAGTTACATTCTGGCGCCTCAGTGTAACTGCACACCATTTAAGGTGGAACCGGGAATTCAAATAAGATGCTAACTTCAGAAAGCAAACGGACAGAGAGTCTGGGTTTTACGGTAATCCTCGATCTATATGGTCACAGAGCTAATAAAAGAGCGGACACGGTGCCCACTGGTTAGTCCGGCTACCCAGTTATCCACACGTTAACCCACCCACTAACTTCGCCAGCTAGCTAGGCTAGCTAGCACAAACACTGTCGCTTTTCCCCGACATTAGTGGCGAGTGTTCGTCCCAAGTCCGAGGCAACTGTCGCTACCATATTGAGAGCTCAACAACACACCCAATGCCAAATTTGTAATGAATTATCTAACAGGTCAATTCAGAAACCAAGTTAGCTCACTGGCTAATATATATAGTTCTGTATGGTGCAGCCCACTGTCTGGTGGCGAGTTGTCCTGCTCGTTCTTCTATTACCCCACAAAGATATTAGAATAAGCAAACACTGGCGCATTAGCTGTCTATAAAAAGAAGGTAATAGCTACCACTCAATTGAACGGCTCGGACGCAAGCTGCTTGAGTAACTTACTCCTGACAGCCTTCATGTTGTCTACAGTGGGCTGTACTGAGTGAGCAGGAAGCTTCTCTCCATCTGCTGCTGTTTACGTGACGTTTCAGCTGCGATAGCGGATGACGTAACTCTATCAGACGCATTTATTGCTTAAAAACGCAGCCTGTCATCTGCTTTCAGGTTTGGCTTACTCTTGCACATAGGCTACGCAGGAATGTGGATTTTCTGCATCCCATCAATATCTTAAATAAAAAGGTTTTAACTTGTGATTATTTATACACAGGCACTGACAGTGTAACCAAATGGGTCCACACCCGATTTAACTGGCTGAGCATGCCTCGTCTCTACAGAGCACTCTGCATTTTAGGAAAGTTATTAAATTAAGATTGTTCTAATTATTGTTAACGACAAACGCAAATCAGGATAGTTAACTCTCGTTTCGCTAGCGTTAGTAACAATACCCGGAACCTAAGATTTTTCAAGATGAGTTTAGGTGAGTATCACAAGTTAACTTGTCGTCAGTAGCGGTGGCTGATATGACAGTCATATAATATCGCGATACTTCAAGACATTTTCACGATACACAGTACATTTTTTTAATTTGTTTGTTTGTTTGTTATAAGTTTTATACGTTGGAACACAAGAAAAACAACAAGCAGCAACACATTTTAAAACATACTATCAAAAACTAGTCCTAGTAGTAATTAGTCCTCTATGATAGAATGTAAAGTACTTAATCATGTTAATGACAAATATTTTTACTGCACCCAGTATAGTCAGGTATTTACAGGGTAACTCCACTGATATTTAAAAAAATCTACATAATTAAACAGTTGAGATGTAAACAAACACATCCAGAGTGGTTTGGCCTCTGTTCTAGTGAAACCTGCCAGGTCAGAATTGTTCACAGTGGTGGTGATTAGAACCATGTGAGTTTTAATGCTAAAGTTTCCTCACAGAAAGCTATTACCAGAAATTGTTTTGAATACATTACACAATGTCTGAAACATTGTTTTGTGATACTTTTGGCTTAAAAAATATTTTAATCTATTTATTTTAATTCTGAGGTGTATACACAAGGTACTGTAGGCCAAAACACAGTTTGATTACATCTCAAGGACTAAATTATTCAGGGAATTAATTATTACACTGTTTCATTATTGATTCTATATTGAATATAATGTCACACAACATGGGTAAGATTTGGGTTTGCTGTTTCATCTGGGGTGGAGCAATAATTGTAGGAACCAGAGAGATAATATATATATTTATATTTGAAATGTTTCAATTGGAAAAAACTTAATAAGTAAAATTTGAAAATGAATGAATATGCAGTCAAGCAGATTTTGTTGTTTAAGCACATACACTGTTTTCATTTACTAACTAAAGCAGTGTTTTTTGTTTGTTTGTTTGTTTGTTTTTTGCCTTAGGGCAACATTATGAAGTTTGACCACTTTTTTTAGACCGAGAATTAAAAAAGGTGGTAGGAATGGTTCTCAACTCTGGTCCTGCACTTATAGTTTAGATGCCTTCCTGCTCAACCACACCTGATTTAATTGATCAGCTTGTCATCAAGCAGCTGTTAATACCCTGTTGATCATATGAACCAGGCAGGTTGGAGCAGGGATAGGAGATTCTCAGGACCAAGACTAAGGCTTTAGAGCACTGAGCATTAGGCATTTAGTGATGGTATGTGTATTTATGACATAAGACAAACCATGTACTCATATTGACAGTAAATGGACAGAACATTTTATGAGAGGAAGAAACATGATCAGGGGCCAGTTAATGATCAGCCAGCTCCCAAAAAGTGGGGTGAAATATTTCTCTTAAAAAATCATGCCATAGTAACTCCAAGAAACATACAATACAAAAAAGTGCTTCAAAGATACAAAGCACCTTCTATTTGAAATTGAAATATCAATTTGTTTTAAAACTATCCTTTTTTTTATAATCCTTTTACAGAGTTATGCCCATTTTGTGGAAGGCCATTCAAAAGGCTGAAATCTCACCTCCCTCACTGTAAAATGTCTCCTGGTACCAAGACCACCAAAAACAGTAAAGCTCCTGATGAATTGCTCACTAGTACTCCTACAGACACACCTCAAAAAGAAATGAAAACAAAAGTAAACCTCTTTGACAAGAAGTTGAAAGACTCTTCCTTACATATGATTTCAAAAACTTCAGCGAAACCCAAAGTAAACGTGAAAGCTGAGAAGGTAAGTATGGATGTAGCCAAAGTCCTGTCAGCGGAGCGAAGCAACTCAGCCATGGTGAGGCCCAAAAGCAAGTGGCTCGCAAAAAGAGAACAAGAGATGGCCAAGCAAGCTATACTTTTAACACAGAACGGAAGCAAATATATGGCAGACTCTCTGCAGAAAAAGCATAACTGCTCATCTGAGACAACACAAGGCCAAATTAAAAGAACATCTCAAGTAGAAGGAAAAAGTGCCCAAGGCCAAAACCAGAAAGCGCTTACAGGGACCACACTGACCTCTCTAGTAACCACCAAGAAGTTCACCACCCCTGACCTTATGCCATGTACATGGACCACAGGCTCCCAGGACGAGCAAAGTACTTCAAGATGTAAAGCAAAAGGAAATGTTTTGGAGGAAATACAAAATAGCCCAAAGGCTTTGAACAAAGATCTTGCATTAGCTCCAAAAGCAAAAGAGCAAACAGATTTTAGTTTATTTCCAACCAAGACTTGTGTGTGGGACCACATTAAACATGGTCTTTACGACAGGAGATTTGATTTAGTGCCATTGTTATACCGCACAGAGGAAACGCTAGAAGTGCCTGTTTCTAAATGTGAACAGACTGCAGTCTTTGTACATAAGACTCATATGGAAAGGAATCAGAATGCTGATACAAAGGCAGCCTCTGCACCATTGTTTGCATCTGCCCAAACCTCAGTCCAAAGACCAGCTGAAGACAAGCTTACTTCAAAATTACAAATCAAGACTGACTTTAAACCGGCACCTGAGACACCAACGGGATATGATGGAACTCTGTTCTCACCGTGTCGTTCAGGAATCTCTGCAAATAATGAAGGTTTATGGACAAAGAGTCAGTCCTCAAGGTCTCCACCACAAAATCAAGGTGAAGTACCATGTTTAGTACAACTTTATCAGTTATACACGTTCTTGAGTGACTAGGATTGAATGATCGGGTTACATATACAACTTGTTTGGAAAGAATCTTTGAGGTAAAAAGTCATTCTCTGTAAAACATTGGCTGAGTAAACACTTTCAGTTATCAAGTTCAGTTAATTTATTAGATTATGTATCAATCTGTTCAGGTCCCAAAACAGATCAGAGACTAGGAGATGTAAAACTGGGCGAGCTCGCTGCCTGGCTCGGCGCTCGGACACCAAAATCACCCAGAGAGGTTACGACCATGTTAAGCAGAGGTGGGTTTGTTTTCCATATACCCTGCCTTGTATGTACACTTTATTTCACCATTGTATCTACTTACCATATAGGTGCACTGACTAGTTCTACAGACTGTAGTCCGACTAATCCACAGCATACTTTGTAAGCCAACCTGTTTTTAATGGTCAGGACCGCCACAGACCCACCACAGAGCATTTAATTATTCTCAACACTGCAGTGATACTGACATGGTGGTGGTGTGTTGTGTTGTGCTGGTATTAGTGGATCAGACACAGCAGTCCACCAATTTTGCAAAAAGAGCACATGACCACTGATGAAGAGATGATGACCAGCACAAACAGTGTAGCAACAGATGAACGATCGTTTCTGACTTTACATCTACAAGGTGGACCAACAAGGTAGAGTGGACAGTGAGTGGAGGTATTCCAGGAGCACTGCTGTGTCTGATCCACTCGTACAAGCACAACACGCACAAACACACCACATCAGTGTCACTGCAGTGCTGAGAATGATCTATTACTCCTGCTATATATAAAGTATACAGATAAACGGATGGACTTCTGTAGAACTACAAAGTGCATAAGTGGAGATAATAAAGTGTAGAATGAGTTTAGACCAGAGGTAGAGGAAGGTGAAGTGCTCAGTGAGTGGAAATGGAAGAATAACTAGAGCTGTGCTCACCTGCATGGATACGTTTGATGCTTCTGCAGATTGAAAGCTTGCAGTGCTTAAAATCAAGAAGCACATATATTTAATATAATATTTGAGGTTCTTTAATGCTTGTTCCTGTGGAGAATTATCTGAACATGTTCCAGTGCTGATGAATATTCATGAATTCTTTCCTGTTTTGTGTGTTCAGGTTGGACATGGTATTACAGGAAGTATATTGACGTGCAGAAAGGAGGAATTGGTGGGATTTCGATGCTGATTGCTGGTTACTGTGTACTAAGTTACATATGGAGTTATCCTCATCTCAGTGAGTCACTTACACAGATCAGTCATGAACTGTTTTTCTAAATACCCAGGTTGTTAATACCGAGCATAATGTGTGTCTCTTATTTTTACAGAGAACGAACGCTGGAGGAAGTACCATTAGAGTATTTGGACTACTAATTATTTTATTATTGCTTTATTACTAATTATTACTAATGATTTTAAATAAAATAAAAGAAAGGATCTAATTAGCTTATAGATAGAATCCTGTGAGTCCTGATGAATGCTCATCATGCTGCGTCTCTAATAGGAGTGTTGCTTAATTAGACTTAATTATTTTTAATTATTTATTTAGTTTACATGTTTGGTATGATCAATGTCTGGAGACTTTCACGCTGAACTTTTGAACTTCAAATAAACTTAAAACTATTTGGACTGTACCACATAAATAACAACTCTGCTTTTGTGTATTCACAAACAGTGCATGTTTAAAGGGCTCACATCATGTTATTTTTTTTGTTTGTTCTGTGTATTTATCATTTATCAATGAGGTCCACTGCCGATGATTGTGTAACTCATATGTTGTTTGTGACCATTTTCTGATATCTTATCTCCCCCTTAACATTAAACTGGTTATTTGTCACTGAGCCATTAAGTCTGATTTCTGTAATTGGTCTCTGTTATGATTGGCTGCCTTTTATTGCACCTTCAGGCTGTATTAAAACCTATAATCGATATACATTACTGGCAAGAAATTTGATTTAAAAAGCTGTTTTTGAGCAAATAGTCTTTATTTGCTCAGGGAAAATGAACATGACTACATTAGTGATTTAATGCACGTCACTGTGTTCACTTATCCAGTTCCAAACTTTGAGGAAGCTAAGTATTCCTTACAGTTATAAGCCCGTACCTGGTTTGGGTGTTTATGCTTGTGCTATATGCTTACTTACTGCTCAGATAGATGTGGGTTTTTTTTGTTGTTGTTTTTTGTTAGTTTTTACAATTTTCATGTTATTAGAAATTATTTTTAATTATTTCCAAACAGACTGTTTCTGCAAAACTAGACCATTAAGTAAACAGTACATTTTAATACTTTAACAACGTTTACATACATTTAACATTTTTTTTTTAATAAAATGTATTTTTTTTCTGTGATGCAAAATGAAACCACTGATCATTAACTATTATTTTTTTGGTAATCAAGTATATTTTAATGTACTTATTTAGGAAACATGGCTTGTTCTGGTTGAAACGTCTACTCAAATTAAACCTATTTATTCTGGAAGTTATCCACAAAGTATTACCAGTTAATTTTGGTAACTAAATACAAGAGCTTAAATTCCATAAATATGCCTTTTGGATACTATATCAAGTTATTATTTATATTTACACAAGTAAGAGATTTGTACCTGATATTCTTTTCTTTTAAAAACTACATCACAATTTACATTTCAAGGTCTGTAATTCCAAAGAATCAGGCAATTTTTTCAAATGAACGTTGTATTCAAAATCAATTTAATATCGACTGATATTTGTTGTAGTGAACACAAAAAATCAAGAGCTGACCATATATTTCAATTTGACATAAACATGGTATAATGAACATAATAAAAATAACTTCCTTTTTCTTTCATTTTTACATTCTCTTCTTTACAAAAATTATAAATATTTTGTGTTTCACTTTTACATTTTTAATATAAAACAAATGTTACAAATAAACTTTTGAATGATGTAGAAAATGAAATGTTCAAAGCAAATTTTCAACTTCATTTTTCACCACGGGCTGCTAGGATTTAGTGAAGGCCTCACTCGCACAGTAAAATAAAGAATATTCAAATATGTGTTTTCACGTACACGCTCCTAAGGCAAAGAAGCCCTTCGAACAAGAAGGTCTTCTGAGTGAACCCCCTCCACACAAACACACAACAGCTCAGAGAAAAACAGGTGTAGAACTTCTATCGTCCTTCATATTTGGTTGAATTGCTGGGAAAGACATACACATTTAGTGTTGCTGATTTATGAAAACTGATGCAAACAAACAACATTTCAACATGGAAATGCTAACGAGGAAACCAACATACACTTAAATTAATCAGCCGTCATTCGATAATTAATTTTTTTGCACTGAAGTGGTCAAACGCTTCATGCTAAAACAAACAGGCCTTATTTACTTGTTACAAGCAGTGTTGTGTTAAAGCCACAATCAGGAATTGCCAAGCCACAATCTGGCAGCCTCAGTGCAGAGCTCTCCAATACTACAGGTGTCTGCCATCTATTTATTTCTACCAATTTCAATGCCATGGGTTAAACAGATGAAAGCAGTTTGAGTAGAAAACTCTGTATATAACAGAAAAGCCTGTCTTGTCTAGTGTCTGTTTAAACACAACTAAATGCAAAAAGATGATGTAAACACAGCTTTGTAATTTCTGATTGTGGGTTTACTTTGTTCTCAGGTTAAAAAATTGTAAAGTTTGTGGAAACTTGTCAGTCTTCCTTATAACAGTGTTATAAGCAAAGCCTCACGTCTCCTCTACATTACCCCAAGACTGAGTCTTGGCATCTAGACTAAACAGGACCTTATGTATGAAAGAGACTAAAACATGTTCATATGTGCAAACATTTGTTGCTACTAGTGGCCAAGACTAAAAACCAACTGCCACTGAGAGAGCATTGCCTAACCAGCAGGGGTCACCATCCTTCAATGTTTTGAACAGTATTTCTCTCTGTAGGCTCACCCAAACACATCCCAGAGGAACACAACAGCAGTCTTTCTGTCCAGGGCTAGAAGCAGCGCAGACGAAAACCAAGTCGTTAAAAAATTAATGAAGTGTTTAAAAAAAGAAAGAAAGAAAAAGAAAGAAAGAAAGAAAGCAACAGTAACATTGTACCCTCAATCTGAGGACTTAAGTTCCTCTTGCACAAAACCACTCAGGATGAGCTTGTTTATGTGGAGAGGAGGCTGCATACCTGTAAGGTACAAAACTAAATGCTAAATACAACAAACACGAGCACAGAGAGCGCTCTTGCAGTGGTATTCAATTCCCTCTTTCCCGCCTTCAATTCCCTGCATTGTTTTGTGTTGCCATCTGATTCACTCATTAGCTAATTCCCAAGCCCTTCTAGAACTGAATCAGAGAGAGATGTAAAAGCAGAGAGAACACAGAAACATGCAGTGTAGAATTTGACAGGAGTGGGATTGAATACTACCTCTTTAAATCAACCAAACATCAAAATCTAGGTAAATGTATAGCCAGAAGTGCAAGAAAGATCTGCAAAAGCCTGCTTTTCCAGAACAGCTAAAGCCTAGTCTTGAACTAAAAAGAGTTCTCAAGTGGCACAAATGGACAAGAAGACTCAAAGTGACACTGGCCACTGCAGGCAACTGTCAGGTCATAAGCTCAGAATGGGAACTCGAAGCATGTCCAGCTGCCTTGAGACAATGCTCATCATGGCAACGTCACTGAGGAAGGATTCGTTTGCCTGCCTCGATAGTGTTGCCAGCCTCGATAGTGGGTAACATTGAAATCTACTGAGAACCTCCGCTTAGTTCACTAAAACTAATGCTGGAAAAGCAGATATATGAAGAGGGATGTTCAATATTGATCTAAGAGCTACAGATATGAGTATGTTTAACCAGAACTGTTCAACTACCTCACACAATGCTGTGCATGTCTTCGCAGTGTCACACAAGGCTTTCTCTTGTGAACATTTCCTAAAATGACAGGCACAGCCGAGCACCACCAACATACTTTTCCTTTCTTTCCCAATTACCACTCACCTACACTTTGCCCAAAGCTTTGTTTTGTTGAAATGCGTTCTCCCATCTCACATATGGGATTCGACTTGCATCGCCACTGTGATGACACAAAAAGCAATCTCTCAAACACAAAAAAACATGGCACTAACATTCTAATATGCTGTTCACTGCAGCTTCAAGCACAGAGTCTGTGTCGGCCAATGAGACATGACCATGGTCTAGAGACAGGGGCTGTTCAGGAGGATAAAGCTGGGCAGAGCTGTGCTGAGGCTGGTTAGGAGATGTGGAGTGTTGAGCATGGTGAAGGCGTTGGTGGTGCTGACTGCTGCTACTGATAATGTTATTGGACCTCTTGTTTTTCAAGTCTATGGTGATCTTGATGGGAGCCTCTCTATGTTCTCCCTGTTGCCCACCCCCTGGATCCTCAAAAGCTGGATAGGATTCTGTCCTGTAAGCAGGTTCCATATATATATCCCTCCCCTGTGCACTTCCTCTGTTTGGTGTGTCTTGGCTAGGAGATGTTCCCATTAAACTGGGAAACTCCTCATGTTCGACTGAATCCATGGCCCCTGAGCTTGAGGTCCTCTTCTTAGGCCCACAGCAAAATTCCTCTAGAAAGCTATCTGAAACAAACAGGAGACGTAACATTCAACACTGAGGTCTCATTTAAACAATTATCAACTATTTAAATGTATTCTGCTGATAGTACTATCACAGTCATATTAAAATCTATGTTTTGTTTTGTGGTGTGAACATTTCATTTCAATGGCTGGGAATACATTCTTATTACAACAATGTACATTAAGTTTAAAATTAAACTACACCATATATGTATAGTTATTTTACCTGGGTCTACAAGTACCATTCGTTTCTCTTGAGTCAGGGTGCTCCGCTCCTCTTGGTTGAACGTCCGGTCAATCATCACTATTTCTGAGGATGGGCTGGACCGCTGTGAGAGGGATAAGTACAGATTTAAGAAATGTCCCTAACTCTGTAGACTCTTTTGTACTGGGACTCCCAAAGAAAACCTACCTCAGACTCCACCATGAGCAAGCGTCTGTATTTGTTCACCATGGCTTGTGTTCGCTTCAATACTTGTGTAGCAACTACCTGAAATTCTTCATCCACTGCAAAGACAAAGAGCTCTCAGAGCTTGCACTCAAAACGTCCTGCTTACTAAACACACAACAACAATGCAGTTAACTGTACCTTTGGTAAAATCCTCCTCACAAGGTGGTGCTCCTTGGAATACATGATAGGGTAGTAATCTGTCAATGACATCATTTAGTGAAGTAAAGGGTGCACGGTTTGGAGACATCACTCCGGTATGATCCCTTCTTAATTGTTGGAGGATCCTAAAAAAGGAGGTAGGTTAGTCTCTTTAACAGTTAGTTATTGCATGAATGCGTTATGAATATGCTACCTGACATCTAAGATCTCTCTTTTATGATAGTTTTGTGATAATGATTTGGCCTAAGACATTTTTTTAGAAAGATATGCACAGGTTGAATTAGTTTTTTTTTTACTACTATATTAAATCTATCAACATTACATATTAAAACTCAGAAGACATGCAGGTACAGTGGTCATTTTGGACAGCATATAAAACAGCTATACCTGCACTGTAGACATCATGACCCTTGGTTCCAATACACCATTTCACATCAAACCACTCTGAGTTACTATGTTTTAGGGGTGTAACAATATCTAGTGAAATCATAACACAGTTACACGAAACTGACAATGTGTATCGTGAGGTTCGACAATGCATCATGGATAATGGACACTACATTTATTATACCATCTAATAAATTTTGTCTGAAATATTGAAACAAATCCGAATAGTGGACCCAGTATTGTGAATCAAACTGAATTGTGAGTGTCTCACGCCCCTGCTATGTTTGCATTTCAATAAACCAATTCTCAAGAATTTTGGAAATATCAGCCCTATTCCCCCTTAATACACTGCAGGCAGAAAAAGTGGGGTGGGTAAACATCGGTTAAATCTATTCAATCACTCACATTCCTCCTCTGGTCAGCTGCTGAGTTGCCGGTCTCTTCGGCGTGGTTGTAAGAAGAGATTCCTGGTTAGTGGGAGTTACCGTTTTCACACCTGTGAATTAGAAATAATAATATTAGCTTACCATTCAAAGTTGGTTACTGTGAAAATAGAAAAAAAGTCATACCTTTGGTACCAAGAAGATTGACCAGCTGTGTCTGCCCTTTTTGTGATATTGTGGTGTCCTTGGAAATTGAAAAAAAAGAAGTTTTGAAGTGTTTTGAAGTGCAAATAAGACTTTTATCAGAGGAGGGATGGAAAAGTAAGAAAATGCCAGCAAACCATCTCACCTGGTTCAAGGGTGCCTGCTGTTTTTCAAACTGTAGTTCTTGACCTGTAACTTGTGAAGCGCTCGTGGCATTCTTTGCCACAGGTACTAAAAGACGGGGTACTGCGCTGACAGATATTTGCTGGTGTGCCTGGAGCCCCTGGGCTGTAGAGTTAGCCATGGTGAGACGGCTTGGAGCCTGGGATGTCTGTACTGCGGCAGGATTGGGCGAGGCATTGGCGGTCCAGACTTTGGCTGCAACACCAGGCCTCTGGGAGACCTGCACAACAGCTGTAGGAGAAGCTTGTCCTATCTGAGCTGCACTAACCATGCCCTGGTTAACGATCAACTGACCCCCAGCTGCAAAATTCTGTCCAGAAATAATTTGTACTGCTGTATTCTGATTGGTCAAGATGGAGTAGGTAGTAGTGCTAGTAAGGGGTGAGTCACCTACTTGTGTGTTGGACTGAAGAACTTGCCCATTCACTGCCTGGAAGCCATGAACAGTGCTGCCAGTGGTGAGGGCCAGGGAACTGGGTAGCAAAAACTGCCCCTGGGGCAGACTGGACTGGGCTTGTGGCTGTCCTTGCTGTCCTAATGGAGAATGTACTACAATGCTGGTGGCTTGACTAACTACTTTTACCTGTTGGGAAGTTTGAGGAGATCCATTGGCTGTGTAGACACTATTGGCTGGATTTGCAGTAGTGGTGGTGTTTTGCTGGATCCCTATGTTGCCAATATTATACACAGTTTGTCCACCTGTCTGAAGGGGCTTAGGCTGAATGGGCCTAACCAATGTCTGTGGTGCAGGACCCCTTTGAATGATAATATTCTGCAATGGTATTGCACCCTTATTAAAGGGAACTGACACTTGTCCGGGTGCAGAAGGGGCAAAGGCTGTACCCTGGCTAGTACTATTCGTCACTGCATTTCCACCGGGCCTCAACAGGATCTGAGGCCGCTCCAGGCTGTTGATGGTCATCATCGAGGGGGCACCTCCATTAAACGAGCCCACTAACTGAATATGTCCTGTTGGTCCATTTGCCAATGGCAACTGGGGAACTTGCTGGATAAAAGCCTGAGGTTGCGCCCCGGCAAGGGGCAATGGGGCCATCACTCCGGCTCCTGTAACACCACCAAATCCCCCAGAGACCAGCTGTTGAGGGTAGGTGGTAGCAGCAGGGGCTAAAGTAGGCTGGGAGTCCAACAAGGCCTCTTGAGCCAATGTCTGCTCTGTGATATCTGCCTCCAGCAAAGACTTCTGAAGGATGTCAAATGGTTGGTCCTCACCACCAAGATCAATTCCACTGGGGGATACAGTCCCCTCAAGCTCATCTTCAATGAACTGAAGACTGCTAGAGAGCTGAAGTCCAGCTCCGCCAGCCTCCCCAAACTCTTCAAGATGATTGTGGCCATCTTTAAGCCCTTCATCTGAGCCACCCTGAACAAGAAAGCAAAACACCAATTACATTTGATAGTCATTTACACTGGAACCAGTCGACTATGTAGGTTCTACTACAACACACTCACTGTGTCACTTGTAAAAAAGGAGCCTGCAGAGTCATACGTAGCATTTGTCAGGTCATCCTCTTCTATCTGCTCAGAGATCAGAAAAAGGTGCCAATAAAACAGAGGCTTTCAACCACAGTCCACAGTACTGCACAATTTTACACACTATATAGTGCTGTACCTTCCAGGAATGATCTGGATGTTCCTGCAATCAACAATCAACATACAGTTTTACTGAACCTACAAAAAACTAAACTTACCGACTTGTTACTGGATCCATGAAGATAGTCATTTAAATCTGGCACCTCTCTGTTTTGAAAAGAAAAGGCATAAAAAGTCCTATCAAAGTAAACACTAGCACAGACAAGCTTTGATTATTTTGCATTTAAACTGTTCTGAGCACTTGTAAATGTAGGGATCTTATGAATGTCTTCAGTTTTAGTAGCTAGACCTCATATCGTGATCATGCTATGAGATACATGGTATATAACCTCATATCACATTTTTGTCCACGTAATGCATAAAACGCAGCATTAAGCTCTAGACCTCATATCGTGATCATGCTATGAGATACATGGTATATAACCTCATATCACATTTCTGTCCACGTAATGCATAAAACGCAGCATTAAGCTCTAGACCTCATATCGTGATCATGCTATGAGATACATGGTATATAACC
This sequence comes from Megaleporinus macrocephalus, assembly GCA_021613375.1. Classification (NCBI taxonomy): domain Eukaryota; kingdom Metazoa; phylum Chordata; class Actinopteri; order Characiformes; family Anostomidae; genus Megaleporinus; species Megaleporinus macrocephalus. The sequence continues at coordinate 11,518,452 of CM038715.1, read as the reverse complement.
TCATATCACATTTCTGTCCACGTAATGCATAAAACGCAGCATTAAGCTCTAAGACTTTAATTATGGAACTTACCCTATAAAATCCAGAAGACGGCGATCGTCTTCATCATCCATGACACCTGTGGTTACGAAATAACGCATTTAATGATTTCTTTGTAAACCACCAGTTGCACTTTACTGTACACTGCAGCACATTTTAGCTATCTTTTGCATGGTGTCAAAAAAAATAGACTATATATTTTCAAAATTAACACTAAATGTCCTGAAATGGAAAGTGTAGGATATAAAAATCAGGTCTTGAACAAAAAGCTTGACGTAAACATAAATTGCTCTATAATAAATCACAGTCACTGTTAATTAGCGATTGCAAAGACTGTAACTGTTTAAAAAGGATTTCTTTTGATTTTTCATTGTATTTTATTTATTTATGGTGATACATGTTATATGGAGCAGTCACCACAGACCCATAAAATGAATTGCAAATGAACAGTTTTGTTGAAAAAGCCTAGGTTTTTCAATTTGTAACGTCTATTACAAAGTGAAATGCTTGTAAAGGAGTATTTGGGGAACCGTGTTTCTGTAATTCCAGCAGACACAGAGCACCTTCTCTACACACTGTGTGTAAAATGGCGACTGATAGAGCTGGAACTGCGCCACTCAGCTAGTCACAGGCAGACTGTGTACAGCGAGAGCCCAAATATAAATTCACAACCTAGAACAGAACTCACAAACCAGAACACCAGAAGCGAGGAATCGAGAACTGGGGGAACAATGTGTGCTTGTATATGTATCGAGAATATTAGCCGTTTAAATAAGAATGAAGGACTGTGAGTGAGGGGCAGGCGTGGAGGTGGGGGATGGGCAAAACCTGTCTGGCTGTTATTCATGATTTGGACATAAATTCGGGAAACTTCTGTATTATATTGTTTTTACAACGAACAAACTGAAAAAGAAACCAAACAGAAAACATGATTATGACAGTCTTTGGCCGACTTACAGTCTCACCGACTGGAAATCGACTAAACATGGAGACTTGTGCGTTTCCGTCTTAATGTAAAACTACACACAGAACTTCCAGCATCTCTCTTTCTAAACATGTATTTATTTGATTATGAGGATACACAAGCTTTAATTCTTCTTCACATTTAACATCAGACTGCTTATTAGGTTCTGTTCGCTTCCTCTATCATTTCTGAGGCTTTCTGTGTGTCGTGTTTAGTTATAACGTTGTGCTGTACAGAGATAAAAACAAAAACCTGGTTGAACAGCTTTAGTTCTCAGCTTTGAGTTGTACATTAGATATAAATAAAACCCCGTGTTTATTTTAACAGCAACATGACGGCTAATTCACATCGCCGTCACACTAAAACAGCATCCATGTCTAACGGCTAACATTGAAGTAGTTCACGAGTCAGACACGAATATATTTTACAAGCACCGATCTGGTCAGTTCCAGTTATACTTTAGTGGCCAAATAAGGGAGGAGAAATGTCTCTTTCCCTTCCTCTCTGAAAGACTAGCAAAAAGGTTAGCAGTGCGCTTCGATTGTTGAGGCAGGGGGGCGGAAAGGAGACGCAGCAAAAACCATCGACCCTCAATGTACAGTCTAATTTAAACCGAGTCCGAGCGAGGAGAGGACTGTTCACTCAGCAGCTTTAGGACTGGGCGAGCTCTCTCCAACATGGGGCGACCAGAGACAGAAAAACAGCGGAATCCGGGTTTAGCTTAGCCAGAGGAATCCCAATTTTAGCTTTTAAAGAGGAAAACAAGGTTCCTAGCCAGTCAGAGACCAGCGTTTGTTTTACTTTTCTCTTTTAAGCTCTAAATCTACAGACTGCTGTGAGCTGATCTGGTGGAAATGCTCCGAATCGCTTTGTCGCTGCTGTCAAGACACTTCTCTCGGCCACCGTCTGACTAGCGTCCTGGAGGCTGAGCTGAGCTGAGCTGAATACAGACGGTCGGCACTAACGTTACTGCGGGTGTCTTGCACCACAAACGCAATCTACGTCGACAGTAGTTCCCTCGTTCGCAAGGAGAAAGCAGATTAGCTGATGAGTCGTAGCATTTTTTACAGCTAATGGCCTTCTCTGGTGTGAACGCTAGCGGGCTACAAGGACGTTTCCCCACCTATCCAGAAACGGGTCGAAATCGTCGACAAACATAAACGAAGTAAAGCGCTGTCGACGCATAAATATTTATTTCGATTTGCATAACATAAAGACGGCTGAAAAAGAGGCAAACCCTTACTCCTGTCTCACTCCTCTTGAAACCCAATATCTCCATTTGGCAACTTTTAATTTGCTCCCCCTCCTCCTCCTCCTCCTCCTTCTTCTTCTCCCTCTCCCACTCATATATTTTTCTCACTGTCCCTCGCTCTGTCTCAGATAGATTTTTCTCTCCACGCTCACTCTTCCCTCCCCGAAGGAAGGGGAGGAAGGAGGTTGTGTGTGTTTTTTCCTTGAAATTTTTATCACAAAATTATAATACACTCAAAGGGAAACTCACCGTCATGAAAAAGCAGTGCCTTGTCAACGGGGTTTCCTCGCCATCGCTGCACGGGCCGGTGAAGCAGTGCCGCTCCAGCAGAAGGCAGCATCTGCAGCCCAAGGGAAACCACCACGGAGTGTAGTGCATTACAGGAGACCCTCTCAGGAGCACAGGAGCCCCTCGGAGACACAAACTGAACATCTGAGATACGAATGTACAGAACGTTTATTCAGGAGCATGCAAACTGTTCTGTTGTGCAAAAGCAGTACACAACACCTCGTTTCCCCTAATTGGCATAATTGTTGAATTAAAACAAGAACCAGCGATAGGGGGCGTGGTGTCAACTGCGACCACACCCAAAACGCGCAGGCTGTGTGATACTGGTGGTCGTGTGTGCATCTTGAAGTAACGCTAAAAAAAGGTGCACGTTGGCGTTCAAAAGTTTGGGATCACTGCTTCCAATTAAAGCTCATATGAATGGCGCCACCGCCATATGCTGTTTAAGATTATCTTTAGGGTTCAGTGGCATCCTTAGTCTACCATTAAGGAACTTTTGTTCTAACATGTTTTTGCGAAACTCAGTTCAGAGCTCTAGATGATTTCTTAATGATTAAAAAGGATTCAGGATGTCTTGTGCAAATCAAATCTTATGGCAGAAAATGTATATAAATTAATAATTAATTTATAGAATTTATCACGTTTGCTGTTATACTCTCTCTTTCTCTACTTTCTTCAGTGCTTTTTCTGGTATGGATACAGGGAGGGTGGTGTTTGAGGTAGCCACATCCTGTACTGAAACAAGTACAAAAAACGCAATAACAACAGCCACATTGGGGTTACTGAAAATTCAAAATGTCTCCTTTTATAAGAATTACAAGCATTTCTCCTTAGCACAATTCAATAAACCACAACAATTTTGACTCAGTGTTAACATTTTTTTCATATATTTATATATTACACGTACGCACAGTACATAACATATACTTATTACATTTAGTAAGTCAATATACGTTTACATGTTGAATTTAATGTCCAATGAGAGAACTCACAATCAAGTCAAAACAATTTAGGGGTCCCTAAAAATAAAAAATAAAAATAAAAACAGGTTTCGTGTTTTTAAATATACTTCTGTGAATGTGAAATCATTTACAAATATAAGAAGGTTGATCAGAAAGTACTATTTTCTCCACTTTTACAGAAAAGGTAACATTTAGTAGTACATCTTTGTAAAATAAAAAGAATACACAGATATTTTGGCAAAGAAAAGTTGAACAAAAAATAAAAATAAAACAGTTTGAGATGCTGTTCTACATAACAACTACTATTTTCTTATTTTTATATATGTGTTATTAATTTCTCTCTTTTTTATGATGAAATATGTTTTTATTAAATATTTTCCACTGAACCCGCATCTAATACTTGTTTTCATGTTGTCGTCAGAGCGCAGCGGTGACTAAGGTTTCAGCGTGTCCACCAATTAAAACGCAGCTAAGATGAGCTGGGCTGTTTCTGTCCAATCACATGTGACCTTATTGAAACGCGCCTAAGACGCGCTATTACTTCCTGTCGGAGGACTGGCAGCACATTTCCATCAACATGGAGGTTCTCTCAGAGGAGCTGGATAACAGCGAGCCTCTCAAAATCCCTGAGAGTGTTTTACAGAGGGATCAAGCGAGGCTGGAGGAGTTGGAGCGCCGGAGAAATGCGAAGGAGAGTCAGACGGTGTCGGAGGAGAACGTAGCTTATTTCAGGTCAGCGTTCAGCGCAGAGAGGGTTTCTATAGAGGAGCTGATAGCCAGTTGTTCTAACGCGGATCACGAGCAGATCACCCAGATGTTAGAGGAGGCGACCCTGAAAACCCAGCAGCTCCAGAAGTTCCTAAACGACAGCACTATGTTTCTCACACAGTATGAACTGAGAATGGCTCAGGCGTCTCTGCAGAAACTCCAGGCTTCAATCGCGGAGGTGAAGCCCAAGAAGAAGAAGTTCGCTTTCCGGTCCCGTAACGTCACGGCTGAGTCGAGCCAGCAGCCAGCAGCAGCAGCCGCAGGCAGCACGGAGAAAAAGGTGGCAGGGCCCGGTACCGCTGTGGTTGATGCTGCTGTCCGTACCGCACAGTTTGGCTTCTCAAACGTCCAGAATGAAGTTCTGATCAAACGCTCAGAAGAGATTCAGCAACGGGACGTGCTCCTGTCACACCTAACCAACTGTAAGGTGTGGCTTTATGGCTCCCCGAGCACTTTGCACATCAAGAACGTCCGAGATTGCCAGATTCTCAGTGGGCCAGTGTCCAGCTCTGTTTTTGTTGATGAATGTACAGGCTGCACACTTGGCCTTGCCTGTCAGCAGCTGCGCACCCACAACACGACCGACACTCAGATATACCTCCAAGTCACCAGCCGAGCAATAATAGAAGACTGTCGAGGAGTCGGTTTCGCTCCCTTGACCTGGACATATGATGGAATGGACAATGATTTCAAAGTGTCTGGACTGGATCCTGAAAGAAATAACTGGTCACAGGTGGATGACTTCAACTGGCTTGCGGCTGGAGCACCCTCACCCAACTGGACTGTAATTCCAGAGTCTGAGAGAATATCTTCTTGGGAGTCATGAACTGTGTCTTATCTTCTAAGTAGTAGATACATTTACTAACCACTACAACTTGTGATGCAGTCAAATTCTGTCATGTTCCACTTCCAGATTTCACTGATAATTTAGATTAACTAAAACTCACTTATAACAGTAAACAGAATCATTTTGAATGCTTGGATATTTCTTTTGTATCCACTTAGCGTACAATTTAGCGTACAGGAAGGAGCTTACCATTGTCCTTATGCTCTGAAATCATTGGTTTTCATTGTAGTATTTGTGCTACTTGCAGTGGTTACATTAGCACATGCTGTTGCTTAATGAACACATTAAGTTAATTAGGTTATGCATGCCTTATGAATGTTTATAAAGTTCCTCCGAAACATGGGGCTGCAGTGTCACCAGTATTTCTTGTCTGAAATAAAAAAAATAATCAGATGTTTTTCGTCCTTCTGCAGTCGAGCATATAGAATCATAAGTTTACAACTTGAATCCCGCAACACAGTTGAGTCACAATGTAAAGATGTAAGTAATGAATCCAACATATAAAACAAAGGCCTCTGAAGAGCCGAATGGTTTTGGGCACTAAGGGTAACGGTTCCACTGTCATTTCCACTCGGACACTTGACATGGAATTAAAACCCAGGCTGAGCCATTCTTTCCAACATCGTTAGCTAGCTGTGCTCTGGGCCACAGAACCTTTTGGTGAGTTAATAACAACATAGCTGTTTTCTGATTGGTTCTAAAATTATGATGGTATTGTGCCACCACATCCTGCTGTGTTATGAGAACAATAAAATAAATAATTGCATACACAATTTTAAATACACCATTAAATATACACCATCAGACTGTTCAACACTTCCTGATGAGCAGACTCATCAGATCTTTTAAACTCTTGAACTCTTGAACCTAATTCATACTCAGGTGGTCCTCCACTTAATGCTGCTAATTTTGAGCAATAGACTCATTGTTTCTTTCTAAACCTAAGCACTCTTTCACCTTAAAATTTTTAAATTTACAGTGTTATGTTTACATTGTTAGTGTGCAATATTTTGTCAGAACTGTTCAATATATATATTCCCTTTAAGTGCAATACGTCTGCAAAAAACACTTTTTTGAAGTATATCTATCTATTTAGAGTATATCTCACTATTTATCACACACACTCTTTCTATATTTCCCACTGCACTGTCATGTTGTTATGTATTTGTCATGTTAGTTGTATGTCTTGTGTTTTTATATATCTGCACATTGGAGTTTGGAGAAACGCAATCTCGTTCAGCTATGCACTCAGTTTTAAAGTCTGAATGACAATAAAGTTCACTTTGACTTTGAAATAAATGTCAAAGATAAAATCTTACACAGAGTTCTAAATATAAAACACTGCTGCTAACTAAGAGAGTGCAGCTGATTAAAATTAGGCTATCAAGCCGCCAGCTCTGTTCACCACATGAAAAAGTTGTTACAAATTAATTTTTAATTTTTAATTTATAAATGTGACATTAGAACATATGCAGGTAACCAGATTACATGGTGGAACTCTTTGATTGTTTCGTCTAAAGATGCAAGAAACCTTGGTGTGACTCTGGATTATCGTTCTCAGCCCATATTACGAACCTGACTCGGTCATGCAGATACATTCTCCACAACATCAGACGCATCCGACCCTTCCTCTCTCAGGAGGCCTCCCAGGTGCTCGTCCAGTCTCTTGTCATTTCAAGGCTGGACTACTGCAACTCACTCCTGGCCGGTCTTCCTCTGCAGGCCATCAGGCCCTTACAACTGATCCAGAATGCAGCAGCACGGCTCGTCTTCAATCTTCCCAAGTTCACTCATGTCACACCACTGCTGCGCTCCCTTCACTGGCTTCCTGTAGCTGCTCGCATTCAGTTTAAAGTTCTGATGCCTACAAAGCCAAGAATGGACCAGCTCCTCCTTACCTTATGGCAATGGTCAAAAGTCGAACCGCACCTCGAGCCCTTCGGACTTCAAGTATGGCTCGGCTTGACCCGCCATCACTTAAGATTCATGGAAGACACGCAACAAAACGCTTCTCTGTCCTGGAGCCCAGATGGTGGAACGAACTTCCACTGGCTGTCCGAACAGCGAACTCTCTCGCGGTCTTCAAACGCAGACTGAAGACCCATCTCTTTGTAAAGCACTTATAATCACTAATCTACTAAAGTATGGTATAAACTGTAATTGCACTTTATCTTCTAGGAGCTCTGGCTAAGTAATGCACTTGTACTGTATGTAGTCTTGTATTTATTCTCTTCTCTGTAGGCGTTCCAGTCTTGCTAGGTATTGCATTGTCATTTTTCTAGGTATCAGCACTGGCCCTGTGTTTATGGCAGTGATTGAGTATAGAGTGGTTTGGACTTAAACCTGTTTGTACTAGACAGATATTCACACTCTAACTGAACACTAAGCACTTTTGTAAGTCTCTCTGGATAAGAGCGTCTGCTAAATGCCGTAAATGTAAATGTAAATGTAAATGTAAATGTGGAAATGTCTATACCACCATACACTGTAACACCAACCAGCAGTATGAACTGTTGTTTTTGTCTAGTGTGACTTAAGGTCCACATAATTCATTGACTCAAGCAGGGCTTGAAAACAGGTGTTGCTCCTGAAATATTAATTACTGTTCCATCCTGATATATTATCTTACTGCGAAATACTTTAAAGCAGATGGGAGCGGTCTCTTCTAGACACACTCCACAGGCTGATGCAAGTATGTAATTGTGGAGCACGAAAACCATGTAATCCAGATGTCGGCCTCAGCTCAGTTTAAGCCAATGTGGATGACTGATGCAGTAATTTGCTTCTTTTTACTAAAGAAAACATCAAACGGTGGGGCGTCTTATGAAAGACGGGTCTAGTAGAATTGTGGAAGCTTGTGGAATGTTTGCCATGTGAAGTGCCATCAGAGAAGATGCTGGAAAGCACTGTGTTGGTGGCCAATCTAAAACAGGTACTTTCTATTTCTTTTAAATCAAATAGCAACACATTTCACATGTAAATTAAAAACATTACATTACATTTATGATTTCAAAGTACAGCACTAGCCCAAAAAAACTTATTTGTCTTTTTTATTTTTCAATATCTTTCAAACATGGCAGCTGTCCTTGACACTGACATTTTAAAAATCTATAATGTGGATCAATACAAACTCATAATCAAACAATTTTACATGAACTTAATTTATATATGTATATACATTATATACATATTAAGAATGTTGTAACCACTGTATGTCAGTACCTTCTGTTTTGTTATGAAACATGTTTATAATATTCAACGATGTATGTCTTTGCTGTCATCTCACTTAAAATACCCTGTTGTCAAGCACTCCAAGACCCTGCAGCGGAAGTAATGTGGTCTTAAGTCCTCAGTTTTTTGGTCTCTGGTGTCTTTCGAGTGTTGCTAGCCTGACCATGTGACCAATCAAACCAATCAAATACTACGGCAGCAGCTTACTGATAGGCTCATCTGCTGGCAAAGGATTTCTGTAAATGGGATAAGGCTGATTAGCAGGGTTTAGGATGACGTACTGTAACTTTAGGTTTAATCATTTGAATCCTTGGCCGTCCACTTCCCTATGCAGGAATAAGGAACATTAGCATCAGTACCTGTCAACGCCACTGCTTTCCTTGTAGGAAGAAACCCATCTGTTAAGTAAAAGAAGAAGAAAATTCTGTGATTTAAGCTCACCTTTCCACCTGGACTTTGTTATGGGTGAGAAGAGGACCATGAAATTACTGGTGTGACCGCACTTCACTGGAATGGATTACAAATTGCGGCTTGAAGATCTGTTTGAATTCATACACCTGAGGAAGACCAGCGTCTAGTTGTGACAATTCATTGGGATTTAAATTCTGTTGGAAGGAGTCACACAGTAAAAAGAGACTATAAAAAGACTTTTTGCTAATATTAGGATACAAACGTGCTCGGAAAGATGGCTCTTTTGAAGGTGAAGTTTGACCTGAAGAAACGGGTAAAGCTGGCCCAGATTCTATGGCTCATGTACTGGTTCTCCATAATGGCTGGAGTGCTGGTTCTCAGTTTGGGCCTCTTTTTCAAAATTGAACTGCGAAAGCGAAGTGAACTTATGGACAACAATGAAAGCCACTTTGTGCCCAACCTGCTTATAGGAGTAGGACTGTTGGCCTGTGGTATCAATGCCTTTGGTGGCAAAATCTGCTATGATTCATTGGATTCCTCCAAGTTTGCCAAGTGGAAGGCAGTGATTAAGCCATTCCTTATCTGTTGTTTGCTTTTCAATGCTCTTCTCTTCTTAACGGCACTCTTATGCTTCACGATGCGCATCCCTCTGCAGTTTACGCTGGCAGAAGGCCTGAAGAACGGCATGAAGTACTACAAGGACACAGATGTACCTGGCCGCTGCTACATGAAGAGAACCCTGGATCTAATGCAGATGGAGTTTCGTTGTTGCGGCAACAATAACTACAAAGACTGGTTCGAGATCCAGTGGGTTAGCAATCGTTACCTGGACTTCAGCTCAAAGGAGGTCAAAGAGTAAGTGTCCCTCAAGTCTTTAGACATTATAAAAGAACATTTCATACTGCAAAGTCTTACTTAATTAGTTAAGTTTGACTTTAACTGTTTTAAGTAAATGATGCTTAAAACATAGTCTGCATCACTGTTAATATTTCAATCTGCACCAACAAGCACAGGTTAATTTGTATTTGTAATTTTTATATATTTATTTACTGATATTGTGTTTTCACTGTTCAGTTCCAGTGTAAGTGATGACTTTCCAGTGAAAAGGTGATCCGGGGGTTAGTTAGCGCTGTACGTGATATCTACTGTGTGAGCCAGTTCAGACTTAGTTGATAATCTTCTTGGATCACATTTCGACGTCCTTTAGGGCTTACTGTCCTTTCCAATCACTTGAAGGCTAAGATGATTGACTGGGAATAGAGCATGGTGTCACGGGCGGAGCCCTTAAGTCTTAATGTTGCCGAACATTTAATCATGTTTTGATATAGAGCCATTTGCTGTTTGATGCTCAGTGCTCTGATAAGGTCAATAAAGTCTTAAAATCAGGAGTAAGTTCCTAGTTATAGGAATGTATCTAGTTCTAATTTTGTTGAGATGAGCAAAACATTAACAGTTCATTATTTTTTTTCTCTTCATGAAAAGGAATATCACTTTAAATGATATGTATTTTGTGTACACACGGTGTGTACAGTAATAATAATAATAATAATAATAATAATAATACAGTTTCTACTCATGGATGCAAATGACAAGCTCCTCTAACAGTGATTTCCTTATCTGTAGCCGAATTAGCAGCAATGTAGATGGCCAGTATTTGCTGGATGGAGTTCCATTCAGCTGCTGCAACCCCAGCTCTCCGAGGCCCTGTATCCAACACCAAGTGACCAACAACACAGCCCATTACAGTTATGAGCACCAGACTGAGGAACTGAACATCTGGAAGCGTGGCTGCAGAGATGCTCTAGTTTCCTACTATGGTGGACTGATGAACACGATTGGTCTATTGGTGCTGTTGGTTACTGCGTTAGAGGTAAGTTTTGACTGTATTATTTGCTGTAGAAATCTCCTCTCATTACAGAACACAAAACTTAATGGCAGTCTATTACGTCCCTAAACTAACAACACACAGTGAATTAACTGTCACTGCAGAAAATAAGCCCACTGAAAACTGATTAGTAAAATGTGAAGAACACTAATTTCTGCCATCTGTGGAAAATTGCCCTGGCAGGATTTCTCCTGTTGTTTTTTTTTGTTTTTATTGATTTCGCAAGCAGTCAGTGTACACTTTTTGATTTTAGTCCAACTCTTCATAAAGCGGTAGGCAGCATGAAAGGTAAAGAACTGATAACCGCAAGGTAGGCTTAACTCTTGAATTGATACATTATAGGTATGTGTGAATATTGTATTATAAAAATTAGACAGTGGTGACTATAAAAAAGATAAGGTGCGGTGAACAGAAGACTAATGATATATCAAAGGCACATACCCTGTAAATGAAAGCTTTTTTTGGTCAAGTTAACCTGCCCTTCTGGGACTTTATTCAGAAGGGATAACGGCACTAATTAGAAAAAAAGATTCAGTTTAACCATAACATGAAGATAAATGGATGGATGGATGGATGGATGGATGGATGGATGGATAGATAGATAGATAGATAGATAGATAGATAGATAGATAGATAGATAGATAGATAGATAGACAATGTACTTACATGCATACATACATAATATAAGAATAGATACATACATACATACATATATACATACATAGATAGACAATGTACTTACATGCATACATACATAATATAAGGATAGATAGATAGATAGATAGATAGATAGATAGATAGATAGATAGATAGATAGATAGATAAATAGATAGATAGATAGATAGATAGATAGATAGATAGACAGATAGATAGATAGATAGATAGATAGATAGATAGAAGCGCACATCTTGTCATATACAGCCATGTCCTTAAGACATTTTATGCTACAGTCACACTCAGACACAGTCATTCAGAAATACATATTTTATCTCTCTCTCTCTCTCCTCCTGCAGGTGGCTGTGATGGTGGGACTGCAGTATGTGAACACTTCTCTGTCCACATTGGTCAACCCAGAGGATCCTGAGAGTGAAAGTGAGGGATGGATCCTTGAGAAAACTGTCAAGGAAACCTTCACAGACATCATGGCCAAAATGAAATCCATGGGGAAAGGCAATCAGGTAGAGGAAGGGGCAGACGAGCAGGGTGTTGCCACGGTGAGCTGAGCATGTACCACCCAGTAGATCTTTGGCCACTATTGTCGAAGGTAGAGATCTGTAAGAGACTTTCTTTCTGATCACTCAAACTACACAGCATGAAGACACAGTCAACCAGTGAGCTAGAGGTTTGGTAAAAGGCACACAAAAACTGGGCTTCATAATTGGCTAGATGTTTTTGATGTTTTCACATGATTTAAGCTGAAGGTACCAAATGAAATTTAGGGAATACAAACACAAATTTGCTTCCCCAACATTTCCTGTTGTAACTGGCCTCAGATGTGCAGTCTCTCTTTATGTATTATTAGTAGTGTTTGCTTATGCTTTAAGTGTGAAGCAGACTAACATCAGCTGGCTATGTCATAGTGAGATGTCAAACAGAGCAAGAGCATATGTAGTATATCTCCTCGTTGTAACTATTTCCAAGTTGCTGGCCAGTATGTGCAAAATTAAATGTTAGAATCAAAGTATAATAATAATCTAAGCACATTTGAGAGTTATTCTGCTGTTTCCATATTTTCCCATACTGTTTTTTCCCCTGGGAGACTATCCTAAAGTAATGGTACATTTTAAGTACTGATAAATTGTATTTACACCTGCTCTGTACCGAGACCAAGGTTCATTGAACTGCAATGGAAGGTTTTCATTGTAAGTAGTTTTCCATTGGTGCAAAAAAGGCATGTCCCAGTTAGCCCAGTCACTGTGGTGACCAGTTTGTAATGCATGATCAAATATGTAAGGTCAGTGAAGCTGCACTCTCAGTAATGAGGTGCCATAGCAGCTGTCTTTGTCTCCTATGTTGGCTATTGTATCAGAGCACTGTAGGGCTCCTAACAGAAATGAATGCTATGGGTCATTCACCAGTGTGAACCTGAGATGCCAAGTCAGTAAGATGGCAGACTGTGTGCAGCACATTTTTACAAAAGCTACAATATTGCATGTAAGGATGTCTGGAGAAAACACCTCAAGGCAAGCTGTCATTTCCTAACCGGCCCATTTTTACCTGTTCATGTACATTATAGACATGAAGATCATCACTATTGGCTTTCAATGTAAACGTAAAATTTGTAAACTTGCATAAACCATGGAACTCTCAGTAACTGCACCAATTATCTTCCCATTTCAACCTTCTTCCTTTTCAAAACTCTTGAAATAGGGCTCCCAGAAGCTCCACAACCAGCTTGTGCCATTTTACCTCTCATTTTACTCTGGTATGTTGGTTTAACTGTGGTGAAACACCTCAATGCTAACACAGTTTACGTTTGCCTGACTCACAGAGAGACATCAGGCAGGATTTTTTCACTTTTTTGACTGACAATTTCAATAAATGTCTTTTATAAATGTATTATCTTATTTTTGAAGCAAAAATTACGCTCAAGGACACAGCAGGGGCCGGGACTGAGAATTTTTTTGGTGTGTTTTAGTTTTCCTTTTGGAAATATTTTCATCTTACTGAGATATTTTTACAAATTATCTGTTCAGAATGCTTTCTATTAGATCCTATTTACAAGCTCTGTTATGGAGATCATAAGAAACATCAATGGCTTTAAATGGCAAATGTAACTAGTAGGAACAGTCATGACCAACTTGTCTTTTTCGCAAATGAGATGAACTGATGCGAATTAGGAACTAGGAAGTGTTTAGGAACATCAGGCTGCTGATGTGAAGCAGATGGACGTTCAGTGACAGGGGGATGGGATGCCTGCGAAGACCCCTGGAGTTCAGGAGGACACTTTAAAAGTGGCAGCTAAACCCTGACCTCTGACTCTGACCTCTGCACTACGAGCGGCTCACCTGGCCATTGTTTTATTGGCTGCTGGGAGCTCCCAACTTTGAAACCAGCTTTTCTCTGCAGTGTTTCCCCAGCAGGACACTACAAATTACTCTATACTAAAAAATACAAATACTCGTAACTTTGTAAATAGCATAGAATTGTCATATTTTTTTCTCTTTATTTTTTTGTAAATATTTCATTGAATAAATGTAATCATTCCTTTTCTTGTAAAGACCTAAATTAATTCTGAGTGTTTGTGTGTAGCCCTTATTACTGTAAATAAAATGTAGCTATATGGATATGTAGTCTATATTAGAATAAAATATGTAAATGGTAAATGGTTTAAGAGTGCTGTGATTATATTGTCTTACTGCTGACACAGAGATCAGGGGACAAAGCATTCGGGGAACGCCACAGGAGGTCTGATTTAGTCATTGGATCAAATTATGTGATTATTGTATTAACGCGCTGTTTGTCCTCTTTGGCACATGACAATCAGAACAGTCCTGAGGACGTTTTCACCTGGATATCGATCTTGGTTCTCTATGATATCATGCACCATTTTATTAGCAAAAATATTTATTTACAGAACCATTCATTAAGAAATTCTTTAGGGAACCAAATGTTGTTCTTTTGTAGTATCACTCTAAATAACGATATTGCTTAATGTTGTTCACTGTGTTATTGTCTGTCTACATATGTAGATTTGGGTTAGGCCTGAACCTAGGCTCAAAGACCTAACTTGCTTATAATACACTGTATGTTTCGGTTCTGTACAGTAGTGAAGTGGAGGAGAATGGCAGGATCAGTGAAGGGAGCTAAGGAGGACAACTTTCTTCAGGTATTTTAGTTTGCGGCAAAGCACATAAACAGCAGCTGAGCTGATAAAGACAGTAAGCTGCTTTAGTATGTGTGCAGCTAAGCCTGTTGGCAGGTGATCTGGAGACATGACCTGGAGAGATGCCACTGGCATCTACCTGAGCATGGTACTTCAAGGGATGCCTTAGGGTGAGGACAGACACAGGTCAGAGACAGTTCCAGCATATTCCTTATGGGTTGTGAACAAATGCAAGTAGAAACCGCTTCTCATCTTCAATCATAAACGTGTGTCTCTTTCACTCAGGCCTTGGGTTTGTATTAATGGCAAAACTGAGAAAACCAGGCCATGAAGCGTCAGTCTAAATGCTGTGTGGATGCTGACTATAGCAGACAGTAGTTTTGAAGCTAGTTGCTGTAGAAGGGGCAAGTGGGTTTATGGGCACTAATGATGTCATAGTGTTCAACTTATTTCCCAGACATGAAGTTATAGTTTAAAAAAGATCTCATAAATGGGTCGAATAACCGACCCAAAGGTCAAGGTTCTCAAGTCTATCTGGGGTTAAATCCTTCTTCCACCAACCTACACAACAGGAATCAATGACAGAACTGGGCCAGTGAGAGAAGAAACTTCCTGGCTCTCCAAAGACGTACTTAACACCACTATAAACAGGCCTATCGGAGAGGGAGGAGAGCGGGTGGTGCACAGTGGGTGGGTAATATTATGTTAGTGTAATGTTGCATGTTTTTTCCTATGGTTACACCCTGTTCCTGTTTAACTACCCTAGGCTGTAACAGAGGGTAAGCAGCTATCTGTCATATCATCTAAAACGTTCTGTGCCAGATGACTTCCCTGTTTGCTACTGAAGCAGAAGTTATACTATAGAGAAGTTATAGTATATATAACATTCTGAAAGCTGGACTCCCAAGTGTAGCAATTTAATTTGAACTTACAAAGCTAGCCTGGTTTTGGTGACCTCATCCTAAACTGGGGTGTAACTCTGCTGGTTTAAACTGGATTTACCAGCTTATTCAAAATAAAATTACACTGTAAAAAGTGCTTCGTTGGTACGTCCTAAAAACATTACCTCATTTAATAACAAGCAACTGAACTAGTTTCAAAATAGATAGTCTCCAAAAATGACTTGAAGGAATCATTCATTCAAATGCCTTTTTAGGTGTGATAAAGCCAGTTAAGGTCGAGCCAAGGAAGCACTTTTTAAAGTGTAAACTATGTTAATTTTAAAATGCATTAGTGAGCTTGATACTGCCAAACACTGCCACCTATGGGCAGCGGGCAGTAACTTATTACACATGCAATAATAATGACATACAATGACATTTCTACACCCTCTGGCCACTTCATTAGAATCACCTCATTGTCCATTTTATCAGCTCCACCTACCATATAGGAGCACTTTGTAGTTCTACAGTTACAGACTATAGTCCATCTGTTTCTCTACATACTTTGTTATTCCACATTTACCCTGTCTTTCAATGGCCAGGCCCCACAAAGAACCACTGCAGAGTAGAAATTTGGAGAACCATAAAGTGTACAGAGAAACCAATAGACTACAGTCGGTAATTGTAGGACTACAAAGTGCTACTATATGGATCCTATAAGTTTATAAAATTATCAATGAGTGCAGATACAAGGAGGTGTATTTACTGAAGCTGGTTGATTTACCCAAGTGTCTCTGTGAGGAAAAGAGCTAAACTTTTTATTCTATAGTATTTAAGTACAGTTTTATTTATATTATATTTTATTTTATATATGCTGTATTATTTTTAAATAACAATACTTTTACTTAAATATGAGTTCAGGCCACTGTATACATACATATGTACAGTCAAGTTAAATAATCCATCATACTATATTTTCCCTCCATATACCAAGATGTATTTTAGAATAAAACATGGTATTAAAGAGGGTTTGTGAGTTAGCTGATAGATAGAAGGTGGTGGGAGAAGGAGGTAAAACATGACTTAGCTGGTTAATATAACTTATTTAATATATATTTCAAATGTTATGATTTCATGAATCTGGCTTACGACCAGAAACATGCTAAGAAAAAATAAGGTCAGTTCTGATTTAAAGTGTACTTTAAATGATATGTTCTACCAATTGTTCAGCATTTTGTCATAAGAATAAAATCTATAGTATACAAACAAAGTCATTCAAAGTGGTTTCGCCTGGAGATGCTGGTTGGGAAGGAAGACCCTTCTTCTCCCCCCATCCCTCAGCGCAGTGCTAGTCAATGTCGGTGACTGTCAGCTTATGTAACAGAATTGTCCATTAGCATTCTTTACCAAGCAAAAACGTTGCACTATGAACAAATCAAAAAAATGTGGTTGCTGTTTTTATATGTCTCAATGATATTACAACATCTCTGCAACACAAAATGATTATTTCTTCACATACTGTTGATAATTTTAGTTAATTAATTTTTTTAGTTAATTAACAGTTACAAATCTGCTGCCTATGAATAGTTTTTGGCCTTAAATGTATTTTTCTATCGAGGTAGATGCAGGTAGATGCAGGCTGAAGTGCAAAATAGTCCCCACAGAAAAACACTGTTTTTTTTATTATCATCATTACATACAAAACCTCAAGAAGACATGTGGAGGTTCATTAGTGGCTTGGAGTTATAAATAAAATGTTTGCAAATATCTTGATCCCTGGTTCCTATTACCACTATTGTGAAGACCAGTTTAGGTTTCTCTATAGTGGAGCAGGTTCATATCAAACCACTCTTAATAACTGTATGCAGTCTTCTCAAAAGGGATTTGCACCCCTTCTCTAGACATGTTTGTGAATGTCCATAACAAATTGCCTTCGTATGATGTCTGTCTCCACCTCTGAATGCCCCTGGTGTTTCCTCTCTCCTCTGGCAGTATAGGCAGTATAGACAGTGTTATGATGAATTGTGTGTTCTCTCTCTGGAGAGCTCTTCAGTTCAGTCATTTCCTCTCAGCTGGAAAATTGCCTCATCTTTCCTCCCCTCTGCTACCTCCAGGTCCGCAGGCAGCATTCAGCTCCCCTTTTCCCGCTGCACACACATGCACATGCTTTTAATGTGTCTTAATGCACACACTCCTGCACTGCTGACCAAAGTTTTCTCTCCTACGTGTGCACGCATCATCATGGCAGCATGCATAATGACAGCTACTGAAAGGTGGGTGAAAGTTATTGATTGGGTTTCCAGGCAGTGGTGAAACACACTGTTTGTTTGTTTGTTTTGAACATGCAAAACCATTTACTCACACTGGCGGTTAATAAAGCAGAACCGCAAGTCTCCACCTCATCACCCAGACATCAGTTAGTTCTCACTGAGAGAGAGAGCAGCCCACACACTCAGCTAAATGGGATCGTGATCTCTGTCTGTTTGAATGATACAGGAGCCACCGAGGGGGGCGTGTGTGGTATTTATTGATGTCTGTGCATCTACCCAAACACGCACACACATAATCTAATATAGAGTTTATTCTGTAATTTGTTATTAAACTTTTCTGTTTGTAAAGTTAAAGCTCATTTAACCCTTCCACCGACATAAATATGTAGATTGCTCTGTGCACATGATCACCAGCAGATGGCAGTATTGCTGTTAACATTACTGGATTTGTGTTTCTGATTGATTTGTCACTGATCTCACATTAGGCTATCTGTCTAAGCAGGGGAGAGTGAATGGACAGACCTACAGCCTCACTCCAGGTAAAGAAGGAAATGAAAAAAACAGGGCTCTGTAGTGAACCCCTTTCACTCTATATGAAAACTGTGGCTTTGTGTTTAAAACCTATTACATGGGGATCAGTATCAGGGGTAACACCGCATGACACATGCTGACTGAACCTAGGTGTTCATAGGGCCTCAGTAAATCTAATCTAGGATTAGATTTCTTCCCTTACTCTGGTGGTCTTAGTCACTGAAACAGATCAGCATTCCCTGATGATAAGCGTTTGGAGTATTTGCTGATCTTTCACAAGTCTTCAGGGGACCTATTATGAAAACCCACAATCTGTGAAATAAGATTGTGAACCCAGACTGTTATTTTGTGAGCTGTTGAGGTCAGAAAACAAGGAATTCAACAAGCCATTGAATTCAAATTTGGCCCATCATCCTCCATCAATTCATTAGTGGGAGTTTATTAGAGTAATACATTCATCCGAGTGGCTTCACCCACAGTTTCAGAACTCCCTTTGCACTAAAGCTGCTAGCATTATGTGGAAACTAAGAGTTGATCTGTTGTCGGCTGCAACTGAGTGGATTACTTTTATTTTAGATGATAACATCCACCTACAGTGAGCAAAAACACATACATGAGAGCTAAACACTCAGTATCAGACACAAAGTTGAAGGCAGCTTTTTATTCACCAGCCTCTTGTTCACATTTTCACATTCCACCTTAAACAGTGCAGCAGTACCATTTCGGCATTTCAGGTAACTGCTGTTAACTGCCGCATCATTTAAGGTGGAACGAGAAAAGTCAAATAAGTAATGGACTATTTTTCTAACCTGGGTCTGTACCATGCAGCACTGACAACAAAAGTTTTACTAAAAGAAAGGACAATATACATTTCTGCTCAAAAGTTTGGGATCACAGTGAAATGTTCTTGTTTTAATGGAGTATCTTCTTCCTTAACACAACAATGGACTGACGGGTCTCTAAAGAAAGTTGTTTCTTTCTGGCCGTTTTGAGTCGGTCAGCAAGCCATCAACTGCTGATACTTCAGATACTAAACTAAGCTAGAATGTTGTTCTCCCTTTTATACTCACTTATTAGTAGAATGTTTTTTCAGCTGTGCATCACAATTGAGCAAGAGTGTCCTAACAACCAATTAGACCAATAACATCCTTAACTTGGATTGGTGGCCGTACCAGGAGATTTAGACAGAGGACTGAGAATTGCTGATAATAGGACGATATGCAAAATAAGCCTCTATACAAAAATAGACTTTAATACAAACATTTGTATTCTTTAAAAATCATCTGATACACTTAATTGTGAAATGGACAATATTGTTTGTGTATTGCATGGAAATTGCATGAATTGCATGAAAATTGCATGAAATGAAATTCTAAAGTGATCCTAAACATTTGAGCGGTAATGTAGAATAGAATCCTATACCTGCATACAATAAAATTTTGTGTGACACTCTCCAAGACAAAAAATAAGAGTAAATAGATCAATAAATATTGAAATAACATAATGGAAAATATATTAAAAAGATCAATTTAATTATGAATGTAAAGTGGTTCTGTATAGATGTTCAAAATGTACAGGATGACGGTTTATAGAGATAAGAGTCTGAGTAGCAATATAAGTAAAGACTGTTTTGAGTTCTGTTACTTTCCCACCTATTACTAGTTTTGCCCCTCCTATTCACACTGAAGTTATAAAGCGTGTTTCAGGCCTGACTGCCTTTTTAATGGGGCACACTACAGGGCGGCCAATCAGAACAGAGGTCATTAACATATAGCTGTCTCACAGGCATGGTAACAAACACGTTCTGGTTAGTTCTAAGAGAGAAAGACCTAAAATTTGCTATAAACATCCCCTTCAAAACATGATTACTTCATATTTATAGAGATTTATTCATAATTTTCTTTGTATGTTTGTATATATTTTATAAATATTAGCATAGCCTTCCTCAGGGGGGCACTGTCCACATGGCTTTAGTTGGAATTGTAGGCCTCCATTGGTTAGGAACGCATACACACTAGACAGGTATCCATAACCTCATTGATTTACTTAATGCATACAAATCCTGACGCCTAATTTCATTCACAGGTAGTTCATATGGCTAGACAATAATTAATCTCATGGCCATCAAATATTTACACGTCCCTGACCTCAGAACACTCCCCCCACCAGTCTGCACTCTCGGCTTGGCCTGAGTTCAGGGCTGCTCTCATTCTATGTGACTCAGATGCTAAAGCTAGGATGGAGACACCGAGTGACACCAAGGGAGACTTCAGGGGAATGCTTCATTAAATGATTTACAGCACGGCTGTCTGCGCCGTACTGCTGACTGGGGCATAACCAGGAGGCTACAGCAATGCTACAGACAGAGGTGCCTGCAGTTTACTGTTTGTCTGGTGGCTTTCAGAATATGCTCCTTCCTCTGTCCATTATATGAGCTTTTAAAAATCCTCTAAGCTTCTCGTGTGAGTCTCAAGAGCAGCTAGCTGTCATGTTAGTGAGATTTTAATATATATAAAGTTGCATGTTCTTAATACATATAAACAAATAAACAGGGACAGTTTCACTTTTTAGTTTCCTGATCATACTATGACTCTGTTCTGTGACTGCAGCTTTATAGGGCCCATATTTTAGAAAAGCTAATTTCCTTTATATTTGTGGAATAATAAAAAGCTATGTGAACTGCAAAACCTTTGAATGCACTGCTTTTATGATGTTACAAAAACCTATTTATTTCTATACATACCTGCATAGGTACACTGAAGGTGAGTTACAGATTTGGTTTTGTTTCAAAAGTGGCACATACAGGACAACAAATGAGAAGAGGGTTGCTGTTGCAACAAAACCTTCTCCAAAATGTTAACTTTGCAGGGGAAGGGAAAACATACTTTACTTATAATGTAACCACACCAGAGTCATTTTTGTGCCAATTCTTTTGATCCATTCATCATTAAATTATTCAATTCAATTAAAATGAATGACGTCGTTCTCACATTTTGGGAAAAAAAGCTGAAAAAAATAAATAAAATAAATGTAAATACAAAACATAATAACAGTCAATATATCACACATCTGTCATAAAGTCATTAAATTAACTATAATGGATAGATGAGATTAAAATTGGTTGTGTACCGATTTCTTTGTACATAAACCCACACACTGTATGCGCCTCCGGAAATAAACACTGAATAAATTAATTAATTTATGTTGTTATAGTTATTCTACACATGCATCACTGCATAGTATAACACTATAAATGGCATATTTAGGTGTAACTACAAATTATTTAACAAACATATAAAGTGTCTTAGTCTTTAATAGTGATGGTTTGTGGGTAGAACTTGCAGATGGTCTTTTATAGAAAGAAAGAATCAGTTAAGAGTCTGTATTGTTTCACTCAACACTAATGACTTCAAACAGCTGAAAAACACTTTAGTTTGTTTTTAATATGAAACAAAACATTCTCTCTAGAGTTTAAATCTGGACTCAAAGCAGTCGGAAAACGCTGTACCTGGGAGTGTATGTCGCTATTCACACACAATGTCAGAGTAGCAAAAAGTGTGGAAAAGACAGCCTTCAAAATGTGTTCAACGACAGCCTTACAGTACTCTACAGTAACAATACGGACTGTACAGTTATGTGCCCTCAGTACTGTATACAGTTGGGTCTGTGTATTGCAGTTTAAATTAACTTGCTGACCTTTTGTGATTGCTAGAACTTGGGTAGGATTTGGTGGCTTGAGAGGAAGATGTAGTATAACTCATGGCACAACACCTTATGTGGACAGGAAAGGCATTGTGTGGTCTGTCTCAGGTACAGAAGTGACAAGCTGTGAAAGCATCTTTCGCCTTGTACCTCCACCTTCATTTCTTACATTCGTTGCCAAACTGGGTGACCAGTGTGAAAGGCTGGGAGAAGATCACTCTGCGTGAACATCGCTGGGAGTTGTTATCTGGACCTGGACAGCCAGAAGGGCACGACTATCAAATTCCACCTAAGCGCACACACGTCCCCCCCACACACACACATGCAGAGAGAGACCATTCTCATGGCTCCATCAATCAATCCCACTGGCAGCCTATATGTCCTATTTCACCACCCACATAACTCAGGTTGCCAAGAAAACAATTTCTGTTTGTGTTAAATGGATTGAGAAAGAGAGGATTGTTTGGAGGGGGGGGATTGAGGGGGAGCGACAGTTACAAATGTATGTAGAGATGAAATAATACCATGTGAAGGGCCTGGCAAGAGATATTCAGTTTTGTTCTAAAGGAAGAATGCCCTCCTCAAGAAAACTGGCAGATGTTCATAACATCACTATTCTAACAAAATCTCTGAAATGGCAACCAAATATACAGGATTATATACACAAATACACAGTAATGTACGGTCAGACACCCATTTTTCATTTCTTTTCTTTCCAGTCAACCTCAGCATAAGCCTGTTTTCTCTCTAGTGAAGTTAATCTTGTTCTTGTAGGCGAACAGTAAACAAGTACTAAGTATATACCCTTTGAAAAAATTTCCAGTGACCAATAAATGACTGATACATCTAATCTCCTGGTATAGGCTAATCGTTCCATAACCATTCCCTTCATCTGTGAAAGCGCAGTAGCCAGAACAAGACGAAAAATCTATTTCTTGTGCATTATTGAGTCAAACACTACAAACCATTATAGGCTTTTGGTTGTATTTCACAGGTTATTTCACATTTGTTTTTAAAACAGTAATATGACCTTCCGGTTTCAGTACTATGGTCTCTCCTTATTCACAAACATGGGAGTATTTTCTCGTATGGCTGCAAATATCTGTCTGGCAGCAGAATGTGTTCATGTACTCTAAATGAAATAGGAATACAACCAACTTCAACCTATGAGGGTATGGAAAAATCTGCCTGCAGATTTATTAAAACTGAAAGCAAGTCTGAAAACAGTGGAAGTTTCTGCTAAATATATATTTTCCTCTTTCTATCCTTGCATTTAAAAAACACTAACTTTCACTTCTTGGCTGTTTTGACTGGAAATTAAATAAATGAAGGATTGCAGCTGGCTTTCGCAGAGCACTATGTAACACTTCTATTGGTCCATTCATCATCTATTGGTCCATTCATCAAGTGTTCACACAATGTTTAAGGATGTATATACATATTCTTGTGTGTGTGTGTGTGTGCCAGTGTGCCAATGAAGTCCAACGACAACCCTTTTCAGCTCCGCAGCATTCACGTTCGACAAGCAATCTCAGGCAACAAAAAGGAAACATATTTATCTGAAAATCAATTTCCTGAAGTTTTCTTCTGATCGCTGTAAGAGTGGTATGTGGCCGAAGAGGGAAAAGTAGTTTGATGAAAATAAAAACACTAGGCTGCCGGTCCACAGCTAGAGTGTGCTAATGGGAAATATTGATCTGTCTGCTCTACCGTAGACCTCCATTGTGTCTTATTAGTATGAAACACCATGGGGCTTGTGAGTGAATTTGTGTGTGTGCATGTGTGTGTGTGTAAGTGTGTGTGTGTGAGTGTGTCTGCATGTGTAAATGCTGTTGTCTCATTCAAGACAGTGGACAGAATGCACGGTCAGTGTGTCCCCACCACTGATCTCAAACTGAATCAATATATAAGTTGCTGCTGTTGTGGTAAAAACCTATATCTCTGAAATGATAACATAACAGGAGCAGCAACACAGAAAAGTGGCTGCCCACAGTGAGCAGCTATATAGTGACATTTGTTCATTTTTATCATTTGCGTCATACTGTGGTCCTGCAATATGCATCTACTTGCAAGTTCTCCTCCCACCGCATCCCATAGACCGTTAAAGTTGCATGATCACTCTGTAGTCAGTACATGCCCATATTAGTTAAGTCTAAACTTGATTTCTCTATGGCAAAATGAACATGTAATAAGAATAATGTTCCCATGACCAATTAATATTTTACCATTTATTTCTACACCTGATGTAAACTGGGCACCCCTAATAGTGGGTATTGCTTCTTCAAGCATTTCCAACTCAACTCAACATAACTAAAATTAGCAAGCTGTCTGTTGTTTCCTATTTATAAACCAACATTTATTCACACGTTGCTTCATACATCGGTCCTTTTGCATGTCTGTGACTTTTTCCATTCAGTTACCATCACATGATTCTGCTTGTTAGCCACACCCACACAGTTCTCAGATTGGTCATATCTAATAAACATCTTTAATATTTTACTCTACTGGGACTTCTGGGACAACTGGATCAACTGGAAATTCTGAAGATGTTGGTGTCATTTGGTGTAAAAAATGTTTGTATGACAAAACACATGTTAGCAGTGTAATAGCAGTGATATTTGAAAATGGCATTTATTCCTGCCATAGAGGAACCCAGCTGTGGGCCGACACTGCTAATTCTAGGCAAAATTACATGGTGCATGCTGTGTCACGGTGTGGTGGAAAATTCAGCAAATTTCAGCTTTATGCAAATGAAAGCATTTAGCCAATCAGGCATTAGTAGACTGATATTTATCATAGACGACAAATATAACTTTCGCCGAAAGCACAAAGGGGCAGCAATGGCTTTCTTTCTCTTCTGCGAATCCAGGACAGATTTAGCTAAATCATGGTGACTTGCTAGTGAGGTTGAGTAAGCTGACTTTCCAGCATGTGTGGATGAGTGCAGCAAACAGCTTATCAGATTGATCAAAACACTTCTGTAGGACCTCAGTGAAGACCTAAACATAGTTTGAGAGAAGTTATAGAAATGTGTTTACTGAAAGGATTTAAGTTTTAGTGTTTGTCAGTAATCTTAGACTCAAACATGTCTCAGTTGATCAACAGCGTTTGGGTTAGATGGAATAACAAATATCAAATATAATACAAGAAATATATTTCAACAAATATCGATTATATGTACATATATGAAAGTGATGATATACGTGTAGTTCCAGTTTTAAAAGTTTCAACAACTGTACATACTCCTCAATCCCCAGCATGTTATTGCATGAAGACCCAATCTTCTTGAGTGTGGGCCAAAAAGACAAATGCTGGAAACATACCAAGGCAAAGAGATGACAGAAAGCCAAAGCACATATCAACAGCAGTCCATTGTGGTCAGCAGGCCTGAATCACATGCAGTGTCTGTTTCTCTGACCTTCCCTCACCGTGCTCAGAGTGTGCCTTGTCCCTCAGAGACACAGTGGCCTTCTCAAATGTACCATTGTTGGAGCAGCAGAAGAACAATAGGCCCTCCTCCACCCAGAGATACCCTCCATACCAGCTGGTCATGACAAACCCTGTCGCCACCCCTAAACCCCTTGTACACCCATACGGCCGGCAGCCACATAAGACCGCCGTTGTCCATGGCTGGTCAATGGACACTTGTATCGATTGTTCACACAGCAGCCGTGTGTGCTGTGAAGCTGGCTCTGGGGGAGGATGATGAATATTCACATCGCCGCATATTTGTCCTGGCTCACACAAAAGAAGTACACACTGAGACACAGTTGGGCTGGACAAAGGCTGGACAGTGCACAAAGTCATGCAACAAACATGGGCATGTATACATAAGAGGAACACTAGGGTCTTACAGTATAGAAAAATCTTATCAGTAATAGCATGCATGCAATTACTCAGGGTTAAGACGTGTGCAATGAGTAAGCATGCATTACAACATAAAGCGCATACAGAGTTGCTGTAATATAAAAACCTTGTTATTATATTTTTCAGCTTTTCATTTATAAAGAACATCTGCTGCTCTGCATGCTGTGTTTTAAAATGGAAGAGCAATGGTTAAAAATCACTTGGAAAAAAAGTCTTGTCATAAAAACACCAATGAAACTGACCATGTCTGAGACAAAATGTCTGTTACTGTTGTCCATATGATAAAATAGTGCTCTGTCTTGCTTTGTAAAAGTGGGTAGTATATACATTCCCTGACCTACATTTGTGCAGTAATTTTGCTTGCAGCACTTCTACAGGTGATCACGTCTTATTCTAGATGTTTCAGTGAGCCGTAGAGGCAGTTCTGCTAGAAGGGGACCCTACAGCAAGTTCATACTGCACCAAGAGTTGTGGTTCCCACAAAGCAGCCTGAGATATTAGAGTGCTTACATAAACTCTCCTCTTTTATGACAAGGAGTGAAGTGGCTTAATGAAGTAAAATGAAGTGTATGCAGTAATACATCACTGCTGTCAGAACAAAACCTTATATCAACAAGGTTGACTTTACATACTTTTAAGGTAAGTCATTTTGGGTAATTTCTTTTGCTCTACTCATAATGAGATTTACAAACAATGTAATGGGATTTTTATTTAGAAAATAAGGTACAATCAGCGATAGGTAGATTATTAGAATATGTAATGATGACTGGACCAATGAATTATCAAAAGGACTTGTATGTATGTATGAATGCACACCCCAGTTCAAAAGTTGGAACCATGTTTTGAGCAATGTCTAACACAATTTGTAGCAGATACATGATTTTAATAAGATATGATATTAATATTCTACAGCAGGGGTCTCCCAGCTCATCCAGAAAAGGCCAGTGTGGCTGCAGGTTTTCACTGCAGACAAATGGTAGCACAACTGTTTCCACTTGTTTAATAATTTGTTCTCAGTCTGAGCAGGTGTGCTCCACTTGGAATAAAAACATTCAGCAACACTTTACATTGTCCTTCATTTATCCCTTCGCATTAAATATACTGTTTTTGTTATTGTATCCTTAAAAGTAATATATGTAAATAAACTCTGTCCTGATTGGATGTCCTGTGTTCCATTTAGAAAGCAGTCTAAGCTCAAACCTTTACAAATCAGAGGTCACTAATAGGCAGACCGTGGTATATTATTCACTTATAACATATAATATAATATAATATAATATAATATAATATAATATAATATAATATAATATTCACTTTATGATGCACTTTTTTCAGTGCTTTTTAATGTAGCCCTTGTTTATTACTTGAAGTGAAGAAAAAAGCATTTATTTGAGGTTTTATAAATAAGTCATTCAGCATTTAAACAGTAAATGTACTGAACAGTATTTGTAATTTGCCTTGTATGTTAGTTGCTGGACCTTACGGAATTCTAATTAAATACCCCTGGCATAAATGGATGGAGCCAAACTGCTTAAACTAAAGACACAGATATAATTAAATATGTTGGTGTTTGTGAAATCACAGCTTTATGGGATATTATACTTGAGAAGACATTTACATTTCAATAAAAACAATTGAAGTGGTTTTATTGTGGTGATTCAGGGCTTTTCTTTTATTTATTTAAAGGTTGGGACACTGAAGTGTTGACAAAATGTTGTTTGTATTTGTGAAAATTGAAAAAAGTTGTCACTGACCTTTTTTCTCTGCGTATACAGTGGAAACATAATATAATCATTTTTTGTATGATTAAGATCAATATAAGTCATAAAAGATCTGTATAGTAACATAAAAAAATATTTTTCCCCATGTAAATTTACAGTTAATTTCCTGCATACTGGGCTGTATTACTTTTACAGTGTTTAAAAATACAGGAAATAACTGTATTACAGCTTATTACTGCGAATGTACAGAATACTTTGGCTACATTGCAGCAATCTTGTGGTATGCAATAGCTGTCACACTGTTAATATGATACAGTAAAGTGATGCAGCTAGTAGCCAGTAATTCACTGTAATTTTAAAGTAAATTTTAAGCAGTAAATGTTTTATAGCACTGCATTTCCACAATTAACTAAAATATAAATGTTCTTAATAAGAATGAGAGAGCGTCTGCGATATCCAATAACAAGCACTACAACACAAGAGCCTGAATATGAGGCTCAGACAGAGCCAAACGCCTGAATCTCAAACTAGCCAAGTTTGATTACTGTGGGCTGTGACATTTGCTCTTTGGAAAAGAGTCTGTTTTCTGTGACTCATTCTTCTAAAGGTTGAGTATTAATTCTGAGTCACCAACAATGAACCCCTTACAAAATGAAAATGCCATACTGTGTAAAACAATTCTACTGTTTGAATATTTTTCTGCCACCCTTTTGTCTCCATCTCAAAGACACACAAGCTTTTAGTGATCCTGGTCAGACTGTAACAATGTTGTGAGGCTTATGAGAACCATATTTAAAGAACTTTCCCTCATCAGTCACGATATATGATTAGATGGGTCAGTAACTTCAGACCATGGATGAGATATGGGGTGCATGGTAACGAAGGAATAACCTTCTGTATAAGTCTGTATAAACCATCAATCGCACCATCACGTCCTCCATGCTTTATTAATTATCTGAACCACGGCTCTCAATTCAGTCTATTTCCTTTTACACCCCTATGCAGTATGTCCAAACATGACCTCAATATATAAAGTCCTATCACACGACAGCGTGTGCACCACAATGCACAAAAACACCAGTCACTTCTTTTCATAGTTATATGGCTTTTGTTGGTGCCACAGCCATCAAAATGATATATTAGATTCTAAACTCTGTTGATAATGAGCCATTATAATTTCTACTGCTGCCAGGATTTCTTTTCCTCCCTGTAATTATTTGATAGCAACAAATGTGCATTTATTCCTGCAATTTGAGGCTTGAAAAATGAGTTCACACGACTCTTGCTTCCTATCACTTATCACTTGCATTTCACTGCATGCTGAAAGAGGCCAGGCTGTGCACCCGAGTATGCTATGAGTACACTGTGCCATGATGTGTATTAACTGTGCTTGTGAAGTCCAGTGAGCTCAGCACTGTAGCATGAGAGAATCTGACTCTAGCAGATGGCCATGACGTATTGGAACCAAGAGATATTTCCTTCAGCGAGTGTGTGTAATGTGTAACACCCCTCCGCAGAGAAGCAGCTCGAGCCAAAACTGAACCGAGCCTTGGATTAGACTTGTAATTCTGAGAATGCCCATATGTTTCAGCTCTGTTGTTTTAAAACGGATAACCCTGGAGACAGTGCAACTTAGCGGAATAGTTTCAGTCTGCAGGCCGATAGCGAAGTCTTTACAAAGTCTCATAGTATTACATTAAGGGCCCTGTCAACATGATCTCAAGTGATTACAGTTTTAGCAAAGAGCATTTGCTAATGTTATATTCAAGAAATCAAAATTAAATACAAATTAATAGAAATAAATGCACTGAAAAATATGGGGTCCTGACGCTCAATAACATGTGGGCGTGTCAGATCACATAGTGATTGACAGTGGCAAGAATGAGTGACACCGCCAACAATACTAGCAATAGCCCACACATGCAGGATCAGAGTGTTTCAGGACTCTATGTTTGATTTTGAAGAACAAGCTACACGTCTGTAAAGTACAATCCTGCAGGAACCCTGAATCCTTGATGTTAATGCTAAGCTACAGTTAACATATCTATCCCTCTTTGTCATAAGCAAAGTAAACGGTGGCTAACACAAGAAAGAGGCAGCGTCTAGCTACTCTACAAACAATGTTGTAATAAACCTTCATCACGAGCCTCATTAACAACCTGAAAAAAGATTCTATTTGCTGGGAGTTTTGCCTGGGACAGTTTTTTATGTGTGGGAGAGAAACCTGACTAGCTGACGTGTAGATAATCACCAACTCTAATTGATGCTTTGGCAGATCTGACTTCACCTGTGCCAAATTTAGTTCCACCCAACTCAAGTCAAACCGAAGAAAACAGCTCTCAACAAGACCATCAACACTTTTTCTCTGCCAGCTCATAGTAAAACTTTAAACGTGAGGAGACAGGGGCTTCAGTACTCTTCTTTCACACTTTACATTTCATCAATATGGGGTATCAAATGTAACAATAACCCTAACAGACCCTAATGTAACAAAAATTAGACAGAATTAATTATTACTAATTAATTATTACTTATTAGAAAAAAGGTAATTAATCATTACCAGTTATACTCTGACTTTTATATAATATAATAAATAAAATCTATTAATGCATTTATGTATCACTTTAATCTCAATCAGATTTAATTCAATTATTTTAAAGAAAAAACAGTAAAATGGTAATTATTAAGATTATTAAGTGTCCTGGGGTAAGAGTTGGGTTTAGGGTTAGACTTATGTTTTAGACAGATGTCGAGTGATGTTTGGGTCTAGACTGAACAGCTCTATAAACAGAACTAATGGTTTTAGCTGCAATTACTAGCTATTTATTTATTTTGTTAGTTAAAGACAAGTTGAGCATCTACATTGAGAAAGAAGTGTTACTTTGTCTCAGACTGTTTGCTTTGACTAAGCTTATTTATTCAGATGCTTTTTGAATGAGAAGTTAAACTCAGGGCAGCTCATCAGAACCTACATAATTTGCATAGCTTATAATTTTATTTAGCTCAGTAGAAAAATAAGCTTGAACTGGCTGTTAGGAGTGTGTTACTTCCCAAACGCAAAGCCTCCTTAATGCACTCATTTTGAAGGCTGAGTTTATTAACTACACCACGACACATCACAGTAACTACATGCACAGTTAAAGGAACCATATTCTACCTTTTTAGCACATTTTATTTTATCCTCTCAGGTGAATTTAGATATTTCTGTGACACTTTATGCATCAAATACATCATCATTACATTTTATATGACCATTTTCCTACTGCTATGGGCTTAATAGGTGGATATATGTAAATGCATTGATTTTTGTGACATCACAACAGCAGTCACTGTGTTAAAATGGGCTGTTTTTGCTGTGATTTTCCATATATGGAAAGTTTTTCCTTTGCATTTTGAAACTTTAGCAACGTTTACAACTGTTTACAACAAATGAAGGAAATTTGGAATTTCCAAGACATGGGCCCTTTAATACACATCGTCCTCAAATATTAGAGACTCAGTTTAGCTAGAACCTCCTGCTGCCATAGCTTAATGTGAGAGTCAGTTTGTGAATTTGCTGCACTGAAAAAAGCTGACAAGTAAACATATTTAAAATATAGGCATTCATTTTCATGATGTGATTGAGTTTAGTTAGTGATTTTATATAAGTAGACATAAACTTATCTGCCAGGGCAGCATAACCCTGCTTGCTTTAAATAAATATCAGTCATAATCAGAAATATTGGATAAATTACCCACATTTAAGATGTTTTCATTTGTCAAGCCAGACAGTCTGGAGAACGTCGATAAATTGAGTTGCTTGTTGGTATAACTGCAGAAACAGTAGCAGTGGAGTTCTTGTTCAAGTGGCTTGTCACTTGCCATTAATGGCGTTAGCATAGCCTTAATGCTTACACCACTGAATAATCTGTGACGGAATATGCCAGGTCATACTTCCATACTTTATAGTGATACTAAATAAATCCTTCACAATTATTATTGTTAATGATCTCAACTTCTTCTGTTTAAAAACACTGCATCATTACAGATTTACAGACAATTTATGAGTCTGTTGCAGTTTTTCTACATCCCTTTCTCGGCATCCAGATGAGGAGTATGTAGGCCTTGCATAAGAGAATAACTGGGAACAGAGTTTAGGGAGGATCATGTACTGTGCCAGATCAGTGTGTAGGCGGCGGTATTGATGTCATCCCAGGAGACCGTTAATGCAGTTCATTATTGTACTTTGCTCTAGTGATGCCACAGATATTTAAACCCTGGATCCAACCAGACTGATTACATGAAGATATAGAAAGACATTGCACACTCTGGAACATAAGATAGCACTTCAGAATGATTTCTTCTGTACTGCAGAAGAGCTGCATACCACGATCATGGATTGGAAATCCATGCAGAACAAATTTTCCCTGCTTTTTGATAGAAAAGTTTGATCTGATTTGTAAAAAGTTGAAAAATGTACTGCTCAGTTCATATAGTCAGCATATGGAAATGACCCCTTTTACCTGGTCACTGTGACTAGTTATTATCTGGATTGTATCCTGATACATTTTTAGCCACACATATTTACACTTGGTAACCAAACATGTCTCGGGATAGAATAAAATCCGATTGCCGTGTGGAACGGAATACATTAATTTGCACGGCAACCAATTGCCAATTGTTCATCTGTTGAGTCTTCATCGTCTGGAGCTTGTTTAGCACAGTGTCTGTCCATATTGCTATGAAGGCTTCAGTTTCATCTGGTCCCCAACCACATGCAAGGGCATAATTATCTTCTTTACAGACATTACATCAACTGCCCACTGATGCAGTGCATGAGGAGGCGTTGGGGTTGTACTAGGAGAATTTTTGGTTGTCGAATGTTAGAGAAATGAACGTGTTTACACTGCTATACACGTGTCTCAGACCCCCTCTTACATTGGTTTAATTGATCAGAATTGTATTCACTTTAAATGCGTCTTTGGTGTGTTTACAATTGCATTTCATGTGGCTTAATCTTATCCAGATATTATCCATATACTCAAAATGCATAAAGTGACCAATTGTAAACAGGGTCTAAGAAGGTAAACAACAGTCCAGTTTAAATATATACCATTGCTGTTATGTCACAAATGAGAAAAAACTGTGTATGACTGTAAAGTACATTATTTTAATAGTAAGATAATTGTACCAGCAGTACAGCTAAATAAATGAATAATAAATTAATCATTATAAACTTGCCCTTGTCCTGTTATATCATATCTCAATTATGATGCTCTCCATGTTGTCTCTGAATGTCTGCTTCATTTTCTCCTCTAGTCATTGCTTAGAAGCTACTGTGTCAGTATGCTTTAGCCTAGAATATTTCAGTTATTAGGTTTGCCAGTGTTTTCTTTCAATGTCCACACAAAGCAGCATAGCCTGGAGCAGGAGGTATACAAAACCTAGTCGAGGTTACCTAATAGTGCTAAAAACAACCACTCAGACAAGCTGATTTAACTTTTATGTGCCTCAAGCCCCAGGCTGTGCAGATTGGTGGAAACATTAAAATACATTATTACAAAAAACAAACAAACAACAAAAAATCCCTGACCACCAAAAAGGCGGGCAAGTAGAAGCTCACCAAGCATTTATTGCCCGAGGCTTATAACTTGATGCAGGTCTGGTTATAAGGGAGAAAAAGAAATTGGAAATATCCTATAAAAAGAATTAGCACATAAACTATGCACCCATTATAAGTGGACATCAAGGATACAAGAAAAAAGATACAGGAAAACAGAAGAAAAAGATGTAATTTGTAAGACTTTTAGCATAAAACATACAAAAATTCACTAAATTAATAGTTGAGATATCTACTATTCTGCTACTCTTGCACCTCAAAGTACGAGTGAGAGTCATTACAATGTCAAGTTGAATCAAATCAACACGTGAGGTTGAAGAAGCAGCAGCGCCTTGACAGTGTATCCTAACGTCTTGTCAATCATGTTAAAGGTTCTGCTCCTGATAAGATAACTGAAGGACAGATAGTCAATGAAAGGATGAGGAAACACAAATATGGCTGAAGCTCTTGGCAAGTGATCATTACAATGGACACACCCGCTTAGCAGCGAACAAAAGAAGTGACATAAATAGAAGCAAAACAAGAGTTAACATTGGTGTTGCTTTCCACCACTTCATGAGTAAAATGAAGCTGAACTCCCTTTCTTTTCTACTGGTAAGGAGTGAAGAGGGAGTGGAGGGACTGTGCATGTCCTTGTTTTTTAGGATAGGGCTACAACTTTCTGTTTATATATTGCGTCCTACTGTTTGGGGTATGAATTTGACAGGTTGTGTTTTCTTACAAGTTGATCCTTTACTACTACTAGTACTACTAATAATAATAATGATAATAATAATAATAATAATAATAAAAAATAATAATAATAACAAGAACAACAATCTACTATTGAAGTGAGCTGTATGTAATGCAAATCAAAATATCAAAAAAATCAAAGATAACTCTATTTGCAGTATTGATTTCTCTGGAGTATGTAGTTACACAAATGCCAGCTGTAAGTAGACGATCTTAACTCCTGCAAATCAATTTTCGGTGTGTTTGAATCAACTAGTGGAAAAACTAAACGCTCGCCTGCCTGCCGCTGGTGAATATCTTGGTGTGCTGTCACATTCTCCCAGCCCCCTATTAACAGCCATCTGTCTCTCATTTGGGTTTGTGACAAGGGCGCTGGGACCTTGGGACATGTGTGACATGCAGCAGAGGTGAGGTGCTGATGTTGGTGGGGGTTTACAAACAGCTAAGTATAGAGTCTCTGTCCACCCCCTGCTCAGTGGCCAAAGCGTCAACTAGAACATATTGAACTCCCCCTGTTCCAATATATCACCAGTAATTCTAATGGCTTTGGCAGCACTTCAGTGGTGGCTCGCTCTCATAAAGCCCATGTAAATGACCCATAAAGTTAACAGGGAATGAGTCAGGACAGTTAATATCCACCCAGGACTACGTATTCTAACGCTGTTTAGTCACACAGCTTTAGTATTCTATCGAATCAAGATTCAGCAGCAAAAAGAGAGCTGGATGCCTCATGAAGCTCAGAATGTTTGGAAAATGTCTGGAGCTGGAGATTCTCAAGATTCATTTCATTGATTCCCAACAATTTCATTACATTTATGCAAATTTATTTACCAACCAGTTTAGCCACTGAAGCAGCAAAATGATGCAAATATGTGTTATGTAATGTGATGTGATGAGTCAGAATGTATTTATGAGATGGAATGTGGAGTTAAAGCAAATATCAGTATGTGAATATTAGAGCTTCCACATTTAGATTATTCTGTTTTGAAGTTAGTGTTGATGCTTTTTGGACTTTTACCTGACTAAAATGATTTTGCCTTGAGTGACCTTTTACATTATCACTACCAAAACAATCCTTATTCTAGTTAATGACTACTAAAGCTATATGTAATGGTCATGCCAGCTAGCCAGCAAAACCTAGGGCGTGACTTTTGAGATTTAGCACGAAAATCTAACTAAATATTTTTGTAGCAATATATAAAAGGTCTTTTACACATTGTTTGAGGGAGATTCTTACCTGAAGGTCTTATTTTACATTCTAATTCAAAAAAATAACAGGGGAATAAATCCATAAATGCATCCAGAGTAGTTAAGGCATTACCATTCAGTAAGGATGCTGACATCAGACGGAGCTGTTATTTCTTCCACTGTCCAGCATATTGTATCCACTACGTGCTAACTTGGTAAAAAACTGTAAAGATAAGGCCGTGCTCACTAGGGTAGAAAATTAGTTTTGACATGCCGGGAAGGCTTTACTAGTTGCACTGTGAAGAAAACACTCATGTCAAAATAACATTGTGTTACAGCAGACCACATTCATAATTACTCTGGTAAGCATTCAGGTTTTTAGCAGTTTCTGGTTAACGAATGTGTCTTAGAGAAATGAATGTGTTGTGGCTAATATGTGTCCTAGACCCCCTCCTAAGTTGGTTTAATTGATCAGGGGTGCGTTTCCCAAAACATCCGTAACGCTAAGTACTTCGTAACCTCGTACTTAAGAACATTCTTAAAATTACGAATGTTTCCCGAATGCCTTCTAACGTGGTACGTAAATGTAAGAGTAATCCGACCCACTCGTAACTCGTTCTTCTTAAGTCGAAGTTTACGTGCAATTCTGTCTCAAAAACAAAATAGACCACATTGTTCTGTGCATGGACACTACACGTATTTATACAAACATGAATTCATGAAGATTTAAAATCACATTTGAAAGCGTAATTTCATCACGGAAATGACATCCAACCTCAACAAATATCATATCCAAGAGCTTGAATTATGTAAACAGTACACTTCTAGAATAAACAGGTGTTTGTTTGTATCATGGTGTAGTGGGAAGCAAACTGCCCACCACTCTGAAGGTCCTGAGTTCAATGCTGCACATAAATGTACATTTTACTTTATTATTTTAAGTTTGGAATCATCGTAATCACGTAAAACAAACAGTTTAAACTGCTTAAAGTACAATACATTATTTGTTGATGTACATTTTTTTCTCTATTTCTTCAAGCATTTGGCTTTTATTTCATCCTGAGAAAAATTGTGTTTGCATGGCTGGTGTGCCGTGCTAGGAAGGTTAATCGTGTGCCTATTTATTGGCTCGGCATGCTATAGACAACAATGGCAAGTTTTCATTTTTTTTTTTTTTTACATAAAAGTAATGTTAATTCTTATTTGTTGTTCTTTTTTATTATAATTGTTTACATAAAGATACATTTGTGGCATAATAACGAGTAAACTTATGCAAATCGGTGGTTCAGTTCCGAACTGGCGGTGTCTATTCAGCGGTGACACGGGGGGCGGAGTCGACAAAGAGCTACTTGAAACTAGTTCGTAAGTTTGGAGACTAAGAAGGCGTTTGGGAAACACTCGCAAAATTCTTAAAGTTGTTCGTAAATTACTAAGATCAATCTTTGTATCAGAATTGTATCTTTGGTGTGTTTACACTTGTATTTTATGTGGCTTAATTTTATCCAGATATTATCCTCATACTCAAGATGCCTAAAGTAACCAATTGTAAACAGGGTCTAAGACGCTAAACAACAATACAGTTTGAATATAATATGTGCTAGCATTTTCATAATTTACTTTGAATTTGAAGCTCCAGCAAATATGAAATGTCAGGTTTATAGGGAGGTTTGGCATTGGGTTGGGTTTAAGTTAACCTGTGCTTGCGTTAATTGGTGCATACTTGTTTTGTCTAGTTTGGAAACAATATGCATTCACAGCAATGAAGTACTCAACAGTGTGGTTAGCATTCTACCACCATGGTGCCCACCAAACATTTGTGCCCAGAGGCCAAAAAACTGATAATCAGGTATACATTACACAACATTTTACCCAGTACACATAGTCCACCATAGCCATGCATTCAAAGACCATTCTAACTTATTAGCATTTAATGAACTGGGTCATTTTTAGGAATCACTCTGGGGCACTCTTGCCTTTCATGACCTTCTGGTTTTTGTCCGAAGAAAATGAAAATAAAGCGGACTGTGTGGGGATGTAGTTGCAGGGCATGATGTCTATTCCAGGGTGGCATGTTGAGAAGCCCGTGGGTTCCTCTCTTCACCCTGCCTCACAGCTTAATGTTCAATGCACTTAAATTCTCTCTCCTCCTGCTGTGAGCCAGTGCATCAGATATGTTACATTACCCACTATGCATAATGGATTAGCAATAAATCTATTTCTGTAACGGGGCTATGTCTCCTGCATTATGTCTCTGCGGTCTTTATTAGTGAATACCAATGATTCTGTGCAGAGATAGAGAGAGATAAAGAGAAGACGAGAGAGAGAGAGTGGGTAAAGAGGGTGAGGTAGCTAAAATGGGTAAGGGAGAGGAGTGAAGAGGATTTTATGAGATGAGCTGAGACATCAGAGTAATGTTTTGTTGTTCTGTATCGCTCCACATCGAGTTTACGTCCAGATATGTTTTGTTTTTGTTGTGTCTAGATATGACATTTTATTTCACTTCACCATTTCTAATAATGCTGCTGCTGTAGTTGTTTCTGCCATTGTGTCTTAAGTAACTCATAACTCAAAATATGGGTATTTTAGGTTTCTGGGCAATGTCAAAGCACTAAACCAAATCTAAGTTTCAGCCTCACAAAACAAATACAGCATAGATCAATTTCACAGTCTTGTTCATTAAGAGCTGACAGTACTGACAGTATTTGAAGGTTTGCAAAGGTGTAAAAAAATACAACATTACAACAGTATTGTTTGCTCCATCAATAAACCTGTCTGCAGAAAATGATTTGCACCAGATGGCAGACAAGTGACAAATGAATCATCTATATTGTTCTTTATATAAGACCACACATTCCTTGGCAATCATTCCGGGGCTTCATGTGAAAGTCCAGCACCATCTGTAAAGGTTACTGTTTGTCACACATGTCGTGGAAAACAATTCAGATCCTTTTTTTATGTGGAAAAGATTTTTTCGTTTCTTTAAAGGACAAACTGCCCCACACATTGAATTAGCCGAAGAGAAGACCACCTGTAGTGTGTTTTCCTGAGTGACAGATGACGCACAGCTGTATCTACAACTGAGGTCACACCAGCTCCATTGAGCAGGCCTTATAGCACATCTATCTATCAATATATATATATATATATATATATATATATATATATATATATATATATATATATATATATATATATATATATATAGAGGGGCGCGAGACATTATTGGCTATTAATTCAATATAATTAGATTTTGTATAACTAGATAGATAGATAGATAGATAGATAGATAGATAGATAGATAGATAGATGTTAACACAATGTAAGTGACAGCAAATGTTTCAAACCATTTCTTCACATTAGCTTTTTCCTACAAGTGTGTATGTGTGTGCAAACCATTTCTTCACATTAGCTATTCCCTACATTGTGTGAATTAAACCAATAGAAATGCTCCAAAATTACTTGTAGTAAAATACTAACTTACATTAACATTAACATTAACTTATAAGAATATTTTTGCCCTCTACTGTAAACTTACAGGAGTTACAGGTGTATTTTATATATTCTTTTATTTACTTATTTATTTTTTATAGAGAAAATCTGTATATCAAATTATGTATATCAAACAAAATTGACCTCTATGTAAAA
The DNA here is from genome assembly GCA_021613375.1 of Megaleporinus macrocephalus. NCBI lineage: Eukaryota > Metazoa > Chordata > Actinopteri > Characiformes > Anostomidae > Megaleporinus > Megaleporinus macrocephalus. The sequence goes on along the minus strand of CM038715.1, from coordinate 11,479,842 downwards.
TATACATACTAATTTGTTAATGGCTTGGAAGGAGAGACTATTAGTCCTTCAGGAGTTGGCAAGAGCACTGAATGTGACCTCTGAGCTCACTAAGAACTCATGTTGAACAAGTATGAGAAGAGTACTCCCCCTCAATACACACACACACACACACACTTGCACACTCTCACCCTGCTGCTCAGTCATGTGCAAGAGCATGCATGCAAACACAATCATTACAATAAGTATACATGTCCATAGCGTAGGGTGATGAGCAGCTTGTGCACAGATGAAGATGAAATGCAGAAGCAGGTGGGGACGTTTCTCACAGCCGTGTGTGTTTGCCTGATAGCACTACCATCTGTTTTAGCACCTCATGCGAGAAGAAGCATGCCCAGGGTCTCACCTCGCCATCCTCCTCATCACTGCTTATCTCTCAAGGCCTCTTTATATGAATAAAAATTAAATCAAAGCAATCTTACTTAAGTAGCCAAAGCTAATCCTTCATTTAGTGAGTCTTTAGATATTCATACGTCTTATACATTCATCTGGTTTGAAAGCCAATGTCACTTTATGGTAGACAATGTTATCTTTAGTTTGGTTCACTGAAAAGTAATGGTTTGAATTTACTACAAACATTTGGAGTTAGTTATAACACAGTTATACAGCTGTAATCCAGCAGCTGAGTTTTTTTGTGGTGCATATAACATATGGTGGAGCCTAGACAGCTGATAGAAGGAATGATGGAAGGAAGGAGGAAAGTAAGAAGCGAAGGAAGGATGTGAGTCTATTCATTTGCTAATCGCTGTCACTTCAGCTTGTCAGCTTACAGTAATTGCAGAGCACGAAGCGCATGAATAGGGAACACAGCTCGGTGACTCATAGATATTGGTCTTTTGTACCTTTTCAAGTCTCTGTCAGAGTGAAGTCCGCTAAATAAACATTTTTTTCTTTCACATTTGTCCATCTTTTATGCCATCACTTTATACTGGAATTGTCTCGCTCGCTCTAATCTGTCTGTCTCTCTCAGAAGCTGCAGCAGTAATGAAACGTGGCCTGTCTTCTCACTGCTCTGTTAATTACTTCTCTGTTTATTTAGCGGTTGTGCTGTGGTGGTGGTGGGGGCTCGGGGGATTGTCTAACGCTTGTGTTAAATAGCCCGCATTCCGATCCTGTGATGCCCAGCCTAACACCATCCCCGTTTTCATCTCCACAGCCCAACAAATTAGCGCCCAACTGACTTCCTCCGTGTGTGCGCACATCAGAGCAAGAGGAGATCATCCTACAACAAACATTGTAACCACTGAGAAATCAGTTTGGTGCCTTGTGGCTTTACTGTGATGGTAGTGTTTTTCTATGCTTTGCTTGTCAATTGAAACAATGCCACTCAAATGGCCTAAGCCTACTTTTCATGAAGCAAAAGGTCCACTTACAACAGTGGTGTGCAAGAAAGAATAGAAAACATTGGCGTAGTTATTGGTATTTTCACTGGTATAGTAGAATAAGAAGAGTTTATGGAACTGACATACTCTATACCTCAAACACTGTTGTCTCTACTTTCAATACAAACCCTGCATTTGTAAAAGAGGGTGATAAAATAGGCCGATCCCAAAAACCTAGCCTCTTTAATAACAGTCCTAATCAGGACTATCTCTAAATTTATATACATACCACAGTGCATGTGGAGAAATCTACCTTTCCATACATTGAAGGCAAACTGTCAGTGGGCATGATTGATGTGCATCTAAGATAAGATAAGATAAGATAAGATAAGATCAGATAATTCTTTATTAGTCCCACAGTGGGGGAAATTCACCGTGTTACAGCAGCAAAGGGATAGCAAGGCACTCAGTACAAAAAAATCGATAAATAAACAGTACAGTATATACAATATACATAAAAAAGTCAAGAACTCTTAAGATTGTATTTACAAATAGTTGCATTTCTTCTTAAACAAGGCTAAAGTTGGTTTCCTATTTACAACCTTCTAAACCAAATGTTCTGTTCCACCTTAAATGCTGCAGCTTGTACAATTGCCCGTATACAACTGCAGCCTGTTTAAGGGTGGAACAGAATATTTAAACCGGCCAACTTCAGCTCTTACAATCTTTTCAACAAATTAAAGCTGTTTACTTGTTTTGCACATCTCACTCTGGACGGTTTCTCAAAGCTTGGACAATATCGAGAGAGGAGCAGGTCTTCCTTTATTAGCATCACAACCCCAACAGCAACCTGTAGCAAGTGTAATTATATCACTTTTGCCATCTTAAGATCATCTTAACTGAAGGTTTTACAGTGTGTAACAATTTCTGTTGACTTTGTGTTGTTGCTGAGTTTGAAAGAAAGTGGCTAGTATAGGTAACTATGAGTGCTAGCTCCAGGTAAGTAACGTTAGCATAGCTTACTAAATAGTAGAATGGCTGAGTGTATTTCATTCGTTGATTCAATTTTGCTGCCCGTGTCTGTTTGGACTTGTTGCTTTGGTGTGATGACCGTGGCCCCATACCTTCTATGTAGGCATCTCAGAACAATCAGAGACCAGCTTTAATGAACATAAACAATAATAATTCTTGATCACTTGTCCTCTCTATCATTATCCAACTTTGTTGTATCTCTCACAATAAAGCGGGTTGTTTTTGCTGCTCCATTCTAAGATTAATGTATGTAAATAACCTCTGTTCTGATCGTGCCACATTTCAAAAGCGATCTGGGCCAAAAGGTAATGCTTCATTGTAAACAGGCAGAGCTTAACCACACACTAAATAGACAGATAGATATAAATATATTAATATTTGTGACATTACAAAAAATCACCAGCATTCTAATGAGCCAGTGAAGAAGAGGGGGAAATGTTTTAGAATATAGTTAATAGAAAATAACATTAGAAAACCTTCTGGAACATTGTGAATGTAGAAAAACATCTTAGAACAGTGTATACTGGGAAAGAACACCCCAGCAGTCACACCAACCAAAACGATTGGCATTTGTTGGAGAAGGTCTGATCGAGGACAAAACAAAGACGAATTTGAAGTGCCCTTGAATGCTGGCATGCACCGACTGTGTGGAGGTACTTCCCTCCACCCAACGTTCCTCTGCCACAAAAGCAGCAGGTTCATAAGGTCGCAGAGGCGGATCCTGCTTGGATTAGCTGTGGTAATGCAAGCTGCCCATCATTGCTGTTCTAGGACCAGTTGTGTCCTGAAGTTCACTTTAGTTGTCAAAGAAATCTGCATAAGTGGCAAAACTGATCCGAATACAGCACTGAGGTGGAACATTTTCCTGAATGAAAGACTTTCACTCCATGACATCTGAAAAAAGGAATAATAAGAACAGAACAAAATGGGAACATAAAAGCTTTACTCCCTGTGATTACCTTTCATTTCCTTTCTCCTTCACTCTAAGCCTGGATGATTTTACATTACCTTTGTTTTTATTTCATCACATTAAAATACATACAATTATTATTATTATTAAAGGAGCAATTTGTAAGATGACACAACCTGTCAAATCCATACTCCAACAATAGAGGCCAACACATCACCAGAAAATGTGCAGTCCCTCCCTCTTACCAGAAACACTGCAATTCAGCACTAAACTTCAAACCTTTATGTGTGAAGAGCTTAACCAGTGGTGTCTATTTATGTTACTTCTTTAGTTTACTGCAGAATGTGGTTTCTTACTGGGAGCAGGCAGCAGTGATCTCTATAATGATTGTTTAACAAGAGCTTTAGCCATTGTTGCATTTATTCCTCCTTTCATTGGCTTTCTGTCCTTAAATTAACTAACCTGGAGCAGAACCTTCAACATGATTGACCAGAGATTTCAATACACCGCAGGGCAAGTGCAGCTTTTTCAGTCACGTTGAGACAGATTCAACTTGACTCTACACTGACTCATTATTGCCTCTTGTGGTACAAAGTTGTATAACATGACATTCTTCACATTCTGTTAATAATTCTAGCTAATTTTGGAATGTTTTAAATAAAAAAATTAACATATTTGCTTCTTTATTCTGACTGTCTGTAGGTTTAGACATCATAATCTTGTAGATGCTAAACAAATATATATGCAGATATATTTGAGATTTACAGTTAAGGGAAATTACAAATATTGTGCTAAGTTTTCTGCAGACTTTATTTGTTAAGACATAAACAAAGTAATTCAGACTTAAAATGCTTCTCTACTGAAACTTACTAGTCATAACTGTCCACATTGCTCATGATAGAAACCAAACATTCAACATCAGATAGAAAGTTGGTTATGAATACACTGCCTGATGCCTGAGGATAGTTTTTTTTTTCTTTTTTTATAATAGTCTCAAGATTAGGTTTTGTCAAAAGACTTATCAGTAGATATCTCTGCAAACACAATCCATATGTCTTTGATGTGCAGTCGAGATATCTATTTCTTCACATTCTCTTGACAACTGTAATCTATTTTGGAATGTTTTACACTACAAATCTTACATATTGTTCCTTTAAAGTGCAAAAAAGCTTGCATGCTTAAAAGTTTGATCAAAATAGTACATAAAGACATCGTCCTTCTTAACAACAAACAGAAGTCACGAGAGAGAGAGAGAAAGAGAGAGAGAGAGAGAGAGAGAGAGAGAGAGTAAGTTTTCTCCACCCATTCTCTCTCATGCCTGTGTTGAGCTTCACTATGTGCTGTGGTCATGTGACTATCTCAGAGCAGCAGCAGCAGAGTGGCGGAGCGCGAGCCATCAGAGAGAGAGAGAGAGAGAGAGAGAGAGAGAGAGAGAGAGAGAGAGAGAGAGAGAGAACTTCAGCCTCAGTATCTCTATCTGCGTTTCTGACTGAGCCATTACAGAGCTCGCGCGCACACTGGTGGTCTCGAATGGACTGGACTCCGCGTTCGTGAGGGCGAAACTAAAGAAATCTCAGCGGGCATGTCGGAGTTCCCACAGTTAACGGAGTTCTTCTGACCTTCTCCGCCGAAGTACGAGATTTATTTACTCACTCTCATTGTAATTCCGCACAGCGTCTTTCCGTCTGAAGCCCAATCAGCAGATGGTTGTTCGTAAATCAGAGTGTTTCTGAAGAGAGAGTCCCTCCTAGACTGGAAGCAGGAGTTTGACCGCACTGCTGTGGACAGACAGACAGACAGAGAGAGAGAGAGAGAGAGAGAGAGAGAGAGAGAGAGACAGACACATAGAGAAAGAGAGAGAGATAGATAAAGAGTCCTGAAAGAATTGAGGGAATAACTGACCAAACCAAACGGTGCTGTTCTCCCTCCTCACAACTGCTTTTCGAGGTTTTGCGGCAGTCTGTTAAATATGGTGGGGGAAATGGAAACGAAGGAGAAGCCCAAGCCCACTCCTGACTATCTGATGCAGCTCATGAACGACAAGAAACTGATGAGCAGCCTGCCGAACTTCTGCGGGATTTTCAACCACCTGGAGCGGCTGCTGGACGAAGGTAAACGCTTTTCTCTCATTCAAATAACTTGTGCACGTGCCCGGTTGCCCCCCCACCCATCCAGCCCAGTTTAATACGGGCTCGCTTGTGTGAAACTTCGCTCAACTCCAGCTGTTGGTATGGGGGGGCTTTTTACTTTTCCACACCAAATATTTGATCGAGTTGTTTTGCAGGTGGCCACTCTCCTCGGTTTAAGAGGGGCCCGCATCTCACAGACAGAGCGGTGGTCCATTTCCACAGAGGCAACTCCCCACAACTGCCCTGTAAACTTTGCCCTGATTTCAGAAACGGTAGTTTGGTTCGTAGCTCGGTTAAAAACACCACAACAGCTAAAAGTCGGGGTTTTTTTTTACACACCGTCCGCGGTTTTTTTTTATACTAAATCAGGGTGGTCCATGCGGACCACGACAAGGAGCAGTGTGCGATGGCAGTATGTGAAGAATGTGTGTGAGGGAGGGCGGTGTTGCTGTTTGGGAGCGTTTTAGTGCCTCCAACCAGAAACTTCTGCGCCTGCGCCCCACCAGTCGCCAGGGGGCTCCAGTCAGTTCAGTTGAAGGGCGTGGAGCCTCTAAGCCCCCCACAACACCCCTGCAGCTCTACGGAGGAAAAGTGGGATTAAGATGTTGGTTGGAAAAGTTGGTGGTCTGTGTAAAAGCTCTCCTCTGGTGGCTATGTGGTCGTTTTGCGAGACTGCAGCAGACCACCCTGGTGTTACATGTAGTCTGAATGTGAATAGTTTAAAGAGCCCATATTGTACATTTTTCTTATAATGTGTGTGTGTATATATAACAGTGGTGTCAGTCCATGTTTCCCAGAACAGCCATCATTACGTCCTCTCTCTTCATCCCCTAGAATTAAACTGATTGTTTTGGGTACTTTGTCTTTGGGACTACTATATGTACATAGTACTTATTCCGACCGGTGGTCCCTTATTTAAAAAGCGTAGGCTAAGCCGCTGTGGGCCGAATAGGCAGATACAGTGCTTCTAAAAAAGTATTGTAACACTTTAACCATTAATAAACATTAGGTACCTGCATACAGTGTTTTATAAACAAAGTTTATACGTGTTCCAGAGAGACAAAAACAACTTTTCTTTAAACATAGCATCAAACTGATGGTAGGCTATTTGTGTGGAAGCGTACGAGAGTACTGTAAAGCACAAGAGGTGGACATGTCAAAGTCCGGGGCTGTTTAATACATTTTTAAGTATTTTTTTTGTGACATCACATTAGCAGTGAATTGAGAATGCAGCTTAATTTCTATATATTGACTATATAAACTGGGACAGCGAATCATACATATTTAACAGTGTTTAAAAGAACAACTCTCATTTAGAAAAAACTTCATTTTTCCATGATATGGACCCTTTAAAGTCTTTGCCAGACTGCAGGTTTTACAGTTTTAGCTACAGAATGCTGAGCGGACGAAATGTTTAAGAGTAGAACTGTCCATTTCCCTTTCTCACACGTGCTGTGCATACATAGCTCCCGGCCGCAGCACAGCTTCGGCTCAGTTCATTGCTGAGGTTAATGTATCATAAACAGTACCTCTGTATGCACTTGCCTAGAGAGAACGGAGCTTTGGCTGATTTATGTGTTCAGTATTGGTCAAAAGGGTTGCAGTCTATTCAGACACGCTGCTCGGACAATTTCTTACCACCTCACAGATCATGCCATGCTGAAGTGGTCAGATAAAACCGTGTGTGTCACAAATAACTTTACTAAGCTTGTGTTTTCACTTCCTCTATTTGAGTCCAGTTTTAGGCTGCTTGCAACACTGAGCAGAGGGAACTGAAGGATGAAATGAGACGAAGCTCTTTAGGAGGTGAATTTAAAGTCTGGCCTGCAAATAAGTAAACAGAGCTGCATTCTTTAACCTGCTCTTTACTCACGCACAGGGCCTGTAACCAGTGGACTTTGGGTGCTTTTATTTGAATCAGGGTTTTGCGTTTTCGCTCTTTTTGTTAGATTGGGTTTGAGTTGACATGTTGAATTAATTTCTGTATGTGCAACCAGTCTTATACTTTGGTTTAGATCAATACAAGCGTTTTTATGTGATGATAATTGAAAGTTATCTTTTGGGAAACATACTTTGCCCTTCATAGCATTTCATAGAATCCTAACACCCAGCTGCAGAGACTGACTGGACTTCTTATCGCTGGGCAGATTCACATCATTCTGTCAAGAAGCTGAGTGGGAACAGTGCTTTCTTAGAAGTTTGCCGTTTACCATTGTTGATTATTCGGCAGTGGAGGGCAGAGAGAATGTCCCATGTGTACAGGCTGTGTGTGTTTTGTGTGCATGTATTTGTGTTCTCTCATAGGAGCACACGTTCTGCTTTTATGCAGCTAATTGAATTATCTCAGTAATTAAGCCAGTGGGGAACCAAATATCTGGGACAGAATCCAGAGCCATGTCAAACCTGTGCATGGAAACCCAGTCTTATCTGCCCCATTCAGATAGCATGGAGGGCCTCCGGGCTCCATGTTTACCAAGCACACCCTGAAGACCTCACAGTTAGCGTCGGTTTCAACACAGGTAGCCAACATCTGGACTGACTCGAGACATTTTAAAGCCAATTTGTTGACTAATTGTTTGGTGACATCGATTTTGCATTGTATTTGTGTATTGCTAAGACATTTTAGTTTACATACACACAGTTTGTTAAAGGGCCCGTATTATGGAAAAACTAGTTTTCCTCATATGCGTAAGTAAAAGCAGTGACAATACAGTGCAGGTCATTTACATATATCTGTATACATATATGCCTGGTGCATATGTTAAGTACCTTTCAGATATTTTTTGAAACATTTTTTGTTGCCACATCAAATTCAACTGCTCTTCAACTATATAACCTCATCAGAGTGTGACAGTGGTGGCCTGAATGTAGAGGAATTTAGCTGGTTTGTCATGTTTTTTTATAATAAGCAGCTTTACCAGTTGGTTTATATGTAATATTTTAATAATATTTGACATGCACACAGACATATGAGGCATAGAAGTCAGGGTTCTCTTTAAAGGCACAGTAACAGCCTGTTTGGGTGAATGAGATTAAGAAAGGTTGGTAAATTGTCAGTTAGAAATTACTGTTATGGCTGTTTTTGGTATATAAACCCACACAAACATCATGAGTGGACATTAAAGAAAAAATAAAACAAAACCACAATAATATTTCCTACTTAAAATCAAATGATAAATGTATATGATATAATGTATATGCGGCCCCCTCCAGCAGGTCTACGAGTCGTTGCCTTGTATTGTCACAGCATGTAAGTCTTGTTTCCTGAAATTGTTTAAATAGGCCTGAAGAATGCCACCTCTGCTTTGCTAGGCTGTTTCTTCTTCTGCAACAGGCGATGTAATTGTCTTCTTGTTACTGTTTTAACTTCTTATTGCCACTGTTAGTTTCACATAGGATGTGAATTCACTCCCTCACAGTGTGCCTTAGATGAAAGCCTGAAAAGTCTTCCAAAGCAATTAGCACAATATATGGCTGCTGTTGGAAGAAAATCTCAAATCTTCATTGTTAGCAGTTTTTTCAGCTTTTGGTTTATTTCGAAAGTACCTGTTGTTTCTTATATTGTTTGCAAATTTCGTCATGAATGGACCAGAGCAACTGAAAAAAGTCTGTTTCCATTCAATCACACTACAAGTAACTCCAGTAAAGTTTTTTTTGTTCTGTTACGACACCAGCGATAAGTATCAGTGTGTTTTGCACATTACTAGTGCTATAGTTCACAGCGTCCGTGAACTTCTCTAGGCTCTGAAGAGCGCTGTATAATTTTAGATCCGTGCCTGGATGTGTTTATGCATTGCACCCATATTATTTTTAAAGACTAGTCTTAGCTGCCTCACTTACAAATGGAAATATATATATATATATATATATATATATATATATATATATATATATATATATATATATATATATATATATATATATATATATATATATATATATACACACACACACACTGATACAGCAACTGAAGTGTAGGTTAGTGTCAGAAACACTGGTCTAGATCATGCTGATATGGAGGGGTATTGCTTTTCCTCAAAGCAGCAGGTCCTTCTTCAGTCACTGGACCAGGGACCACTTCTAATCTATTTTGGGACCGCTTGTAATCTATTTCTGAATGGCCTCTGATAAACAAAGTGAAACATGAGCCTGTCTCTGATGTTTTGACCTTTGATTGTCCTGACATGTCTTTTGGTGAAGCAGTGCTCTATCCAGTGGTCATATTTCTTTGGTAATCCAGTATGAAGCTAGTTTGACATGACGGACCAAGACCCCCGCCCCCACCATGAGGGTACACATACAGAGTTGGTGACTGTAACCACCATGAGGATATACACACAGTGTTGGTGACAAATCCCATAATTCATCAGTCAGCACACTGGTACTATTAGAAATGTTGAATGTGCGAGGGGGAGAGGGAGAGGGAGAGAGAGAGAGAGAGAGAGAGAGGGAGGGAGGGGACGCAAAGAAGTGTCGAATGAGCGAGTGTGAGGAGTCAGTTCCAGTGAACCGTGGCCCCTTTCATTGTTGTCAGCATGCCTTTGTCTGATGACTCCCTGATGACTCGGAGGTGTGTGTCATCAGTGTCACAAGAGTGGTCACTTGCTAGATTTTTTAAAAAGTTAAAATTAGCAGGGGTTCACCAGTGGTGTCACTATTTGACACAAACATCTCTGCCAATGCTTTTACAGATAGAAACTGGGACTATCATTCCAAAGAAATTTGTTTCAGTTGCAAAACATAATAAAGCATAAAGAAAGATATTAATCTGAATTCGCAGTCAAGTCTAGACGTCTGTCTGTTTTGAAAATCAGATCACAAAGACTTATGGGCAAGCTCTGCTGCTGAACTCAGTCGACTCAATTCCTGGGCCCTCCGAGGGGTCATCTAACAAGCCTCACTCTCACTTCATAAAGTAATGAAACAGCCGTTAAGATTGCAACAGAGATTCTCCCACAGGGGAAGGCGAGGGCAAGTAGACTAGGGTGCATTAAAAGAATAATGAAATGGGGGACTGCGTGAGTGCATATTCAAGTGAGCTTGTTCTGTGTGTCTCATTTGCTCCTAGAGACATTCTTTGACCTTTTGGTCTGTAAGCACATGTGACATGAATGCTCTTTGATTTGAATTGCATTAAGCCATTACCTTCTTAGCCAGGTCCTGTGACACAGCCTGAGAGAGAGTGAGTGAGTGAGTGAGGGGCCTGAAGACGTAGAGAGGAGAACAAACACTATAATATATAATAACCTATATATTGTGTCTGAAATGATAGTCCTACAGGAGAAGGAGGAAAATCTTAAATTACCATGAGATCAATGACTCTTGATTGACTATGAGTGTTAAAAAATGGTCATATTGTATATCTTCTCAAAATCACAGTATTGATTTTAATCAATAGTTGATGCATCATTATTGGCAGGTATTTGATTTTTCAAGTGGCCATGTAAACATGGCTCTGTTTTTTTTTAAATATGGCTAAAATATAAAAATACAATTATGAAATTCCTTAAAGAGACCAGACTTTTTGCTCAGTAATCAGATTAAAATTTTGCCACCCACGAGAAGGCAACAAAACACTTTTGGAGCTACATGCTTGGCACATTAATAATTAATCAATATTCTTCATCGTCTAGATAAAGTTTGAGTTTTACTCGACATTCATGTCATGTTTTATTCTGAGTTAACTGGCCAGTAGTATCACAGATATCAGTTTTTTCCTTAATTGGTTTAAACCCCTGACTGCTAGATAGTAATCAAGCTTCAGCTGTATGGCTTTTAGACTCCAACCTAAACAAGTAGCGTAAGGGTGCACACTATTGTAAGCATTAGCAGACCTACACATATATTTTTATACTATAAGATTAAAAAATCTCAACATATTGTCTTGTCAAAGCATCACAGTATATTGCAGTATATTAAATCTCAACCCTTGTATTATCAATGTTCATATCATGCTGACCAGTTCTTGCCAAAACACTGCCCTACTCTCGATGCATATTTACACCTCTAGCCCTGGTACCTGAAGTGCAGTGTAAAGCCATTTGGTATGTAGTTTGGTGAGCATTTCAAAGAATTTAAAGTGATATTTGCACTAGAATATGAATTTCCACTGTCCTGTTGAGCTGTTCTGTCTATATAGGGATTATTAAAAATGAAAACGCTGAGGCATGTTTTATTTTTGAAAGCACTAGGTGCTAAAATTGCTTCTCATGTCTGTAACCATCTAAAACCTGGCCTGATACGACCTTGAGACTCGGGACGAAGAGAAGCACCTGAGTCGCTTTCTGCAGTGCTTTTGTAATACAAGGCAAATAAGATTGTTTACAGGTGTCCTTTGCAATGTCCTCACGGAATGAAACAATGTGGCCAGTCAGTGACAGATGTCAGTTCTAAATGTCTAGCCCCAGTGATGCCACAGCTATGATGTCATCCTCCAAGGCTGTTGTTTGCCCGTTGTGTTGTTAAACTGCATTATCCTCGTCCCTCGCTGACGGATCTGTTTGATAAGATTGCTGTACTGATAAGCCAGCATGTTAGTGTTGTCTCCTTGATCACATCATCACACTAGTCTTTCTGTCCCTCTCTTCCACAGATGGCAGGGCTTGTCTCTGTAAATACTCAACATTTATCTCCCCCCACTAAATGCCACCTTGCTAAAGGCCTGACAGAGGCTTACTGTTCCAGCCTGTCTTTCCTCGTAGCTGCTCAGCCTAAAGGGAATCCCTGTCATATACTCACAATCGCATACATCATCATAGCTCTGCCTTCATCGCTGCCTCTTCCAATCACATCACATATGGCGATCTCACACCAATCACGAGCACCGAGCCTCAGCTCACGCTCAGAGCGCAGCTTGGCTATCAGCAGGCACATCCTCTTGATGGCAGAAATCGCAGCTAGGTAATGTGGTGGAGAGATATCAACAGAGCAGAGACCCTGGAAAGCAACCACAGGAGCTTTGTTTGTTTGAAAATAGGAGTGGTCCCTTCAGACCAAAGGCAGATCTGTTTTTCCGTCTTATGAAGTCAAATGATACGTTGGTCATTGGTGGAAGTAAAAACATAAAGAATAGCAGTTTGTTTTCTGGCCCTGTCCTGGGCGTGGAGCGCTGGGTGGGCTCCAAAAGTGTGAGAGTTAAGAGGGAGCGTTTTCTTGGCAGTAGAAGGGTACCCAGATGGTTTCTCTGTTTGAGGCCTGCTCTTTCATCCCTCCAGCAACCTTTCCATCCTCCATTTTACCTTTCTTTAGCATACATTAGCTCCTCTTTTGCAAACACACTCTTTTTGTGTGTGTCCTAACAAACGGCTGTGGCCATACTGGGCATTCCAAGGCGTCGCCACACCCGTTACATCCAGTCTTGGATGGGTTTTCTGCTTCTTCTCTGTAACTTCAGCAGCTGAAGTCGTTCCCGAACGAACTCTCTTATCTCGGCGTCTCACCCTGTGTCCAGTTTCAGAATCTCAAAACAGATGGTTCATGCGTAGCAGAGATGGAGAGGACTCGTCATTGTTCCAAAGTCCTCATACTTTTAGACTGGGGCTCTGAGCCTCTCCGGCAGCACCGTGCCGGCCAGACCCTTATATCACAGTTCGTGACAGTTTCTCAGAGCAACCGCGTCAATATGACAAGAATTTAACGGCAGCTCTATAACTCAAGGCGTACTTATAATTAGCCTTGTGGTTGCAGGAGAAATGCCTCACTCTCGGTCATGAGTCATTCGTTTTCTCCGTATGTCCCTCTGTGGTACATGCTAACATTGTTTTTCTATTTTTCTCTGTATTGTATGCAGTGGCACCTAGTGCAGGGTGGCGCGGGGCTCTGTGACCTCTTCGACTTTGCCCAGAATGCCTTATTGTGAGGATGGTTGTCAGTTCAATCTGGTAGTGGAATCTTCTTTTCTCTACGCAGCTACGGAAACTGTCCGACGTCTCGCTTTAAATCATACTCACTGCTCTGCCAGCTCAGATCTCAGACTTTTAGTCATTTGGATGCTGATAATGGAATTTTCAACATTTCAGATCTTCCACAAATGTTTCTGTTTATTTTTTTTTGTCAGCGCTCTTCACTGAATCTCTCTTTCTTTTCACTTTATACAAAATAAAGTAGAGATGGACCGATCAGCGTTTTTGAGGCCGATTCCGATCGCCGATCACCTTTCAGCACGATCGGCCAATAGCCAATACCTATCGAGGGCGGGGCTATATACCACGGCAGGGCTACATGTAATTATTTTAGTGCAAGCAAGTCATGACACATGGTCTAAACTGGTTTATTACCATTTTTAACGAGCTCATGTGACTGTTTTTAACTAAACTAACAGTAAATAAACAAAGTAAATCAAACAAATATCCCCAATACTGTAATCATTCAATTTAGACCCTTAATTTAAAACTAAAAAAGCGAATGAAATAAATGCAGTAAAAACTACAGTCATTAAACAGACTCTGGTTATTTTAAACTACAATTTGTAATCATTAAATGTAGATCTTGAATTGTTGCTGCTGTTCTGTTCGTACCGGTCAGATCTGGTCTGTATGGTGTTCTGGGTTATTTGTTTTGTGCTAGCTGCGCGTGCTAGCTCTGCTGTTTGCTGATACTCACTGTATTCAGCTGTGTGCAGTGCTGTATCAGATTAATGTTAAATGTCTTTGTCTTGGTTCCTCAACGAGACGCTGATTTTACTAATTTAAAAAACGTCCTGGAAGAATCTGTCACATACAGTAAACACTGCCAGACAGACACTAGGTGTATTTTCACCTAGTGGTTCAGAGAGGTATTGCAGGGAGGAGGTTCTCCTCTTCCTGGATGAAAGGCTAGCTGGAAATACAGAAATTAGGCTCATTTGTTTAACGCCATCGATCAGCTCTCGGGATCAACTCTAAATTGGAGAAATATTGGCCGATCAACGTTCGCATATTTTGATTAAAAATCGTCCGATACCGATACATAGCTGAACGATCTTTCCATCTCTAAAATAAATAGTATTTGTTGCAGTTTCATGGTCAAGGAGAATTACATTGGCTTCCTCTGTGGACTGTACAGCACTGGCTTTACTTCAGCCCATAGCTAATACAGAAGCAGTTCAGGCTGCTCAGACACTGCGTCATAGGTTCAAGACCCATTTACACTCAGTGACTTTGATATTAGATATATGGTATATCTGATATCATGAACATACCTCATATACATGTTTTTATGTAGACTGCCATAACCTGTAAAATCATAATGAAGCGCAGGAGTTGCCTGGTCTTAGTATTCTTCATAATTTGTTTACCTTTTGAGTGAGTGGCTTGTTTAGTCAGGTCCCTAAATGCTGATTCGGCATACGTTTAACAATACTAGAAAGGATTACATAAATACTTTAATAGGTATGCATCCGCTCATTAAAATTTGCACATCTTTGATGTAAAGGTGCAAAACAAGGCAACGTGTAATTATCTAAACGATTACAATGTCTTATTATAAGATTAGAGTAATTGAAGAGTTCGTCGGTGAGTCTATATTTTTAAAGCACCGGACGCCACTCTGGATTGCGGAGGTGATATTTATGCCTTTTGGCTTATGCCTTAATGATGTAGACATTTCATGAGAGCATACCAGAGCCACTGTATCATGATGGAGCATTGGGCTGGTGGACTCAAATGGCAGTAAACAAACACAAACTGTAATTGAGAAGTGTGTCTCTCTCTCTCTCTCTTTCTCTCTCTCTCTCTCTCTCTATCTCCCCATCTAATGATGGTCTGCAGTAGGGAAGACTATGTGTAATGGCTTTTGCCATGCTGACCAGCAGTCTGTAATGTTTGTTTTTAGTGCCACTGAAGGTTGCTGTAATGACAGCTCGAGTGGACGTGACAATTATTTCACCTTCGTTCCGCTGAGGACAAAGGCCTTTACACCTCATGAGATGCCACAGACAGTAATTTGTGTGTGGGGAGTTGTGTCGGAATGTATGTGTGTGCTTCCGTGCATTAGTCAAGCGGGTTGCTAAAAGCTACTTAGCTTGGAACACTGAGGCTGTTGGAATTTTTAGTCGCGCAACACTAAATATAAACCTTTGAGTGGCAACTTGATTACCTTCTAAAAATGTACATAATGATCCACTGCAGAACTCTTCTGCACAATACCACAAAGTGGAAAACTTATGTAATACCTTTGCACTACCAAAGTGTTCAAATGTTACATAATTATGGTGTTTCTTATTTTTATTTATTCTAGAATATAACATTTTTATTTTAAGGATATTTTTCTGCATTGTGTTCTTTGGTATACGTGTGTATGCATGAGTCTTGTCACTGTCTGTCTGCTTGTTTTTGTCAGTCTTTGCTGCTACCTTACATCATACATTGTTAAATGAATGGCAACATTAATACTAGAGATGGCACTGTACTGTTATTTTAGATAACTGAAAGCTTGACATCAAAATTATATAGATTTTTCATTTAAAACCTTTTTAATTGGAACACTTTACATAAGATGGCCATATAGAAGTATGGGTTTTCAGATCATAACCAGCTTCCTTACCAGTCAGGGAGCCTTCTGATGGAGGGGGACCACCTTTTCAGATCTATTCTCTTAATGGGAAATATAGCTTTATAGAGGTGAATACAAATCAGTAGCAAGAGCATTGTTTTCTACAGTCGTTTCTACATATTTACATGTATTTTTATATTCAGTTTAACACAGTATGCATCACATAATTGAGTTTTTCTAAAATTTGCAATTTTGGAATAGACAGAATGCACTAGCCATGCCATATTTACAAATGTAAGCACAATAATTCTTCTTTAGCATTTTACATGCAGTACCACATCTACTATTTAAGCTCTTTTTAAAATTTCCAATATCCACAGTATAATTGTAAAGTAATTTCTGACAGTAGTGATACTGTATGATACTGATATTGTAGTGCTATATTGCCCATCCCTAAATAAAGCCTCTGGACACAAAACAAAACCAAAACAGAAATAAAACTAGATTAAATTGTACTGTGTTAAGATAAAAATGTGTGTAAAATGACTTTTTTATTTAGAAATTAGCTTGCTACTCATTCCTATGTTATGTGACCACTGGTATCATATTATTATAGGATCTACTTCACAGTATGCTATATCACGCCACTGGGTTGGATTCAGTTTGACTGAATTTCTGCTGGTACTGCCACCAGTATTGCCATCTTTAATCAACACTAACTGTTTGCGTGTGCAGATTTTTGTAGAAGTACTCCAACTTGCGTAGCTGTGCTGGCTAACGTGAGATGCTTGTGTAAACCTGCAATACAGCCCCTCTTGATCGTCCCTTTGGAGGCAGAGGGGTCTGAGGACGAGGGGCAGATTGGTTTCTCATGTGATATCTCCTAGCATATCCTATTGCTGTAAGTTTGCTCAGGCCTCAGATTAACTCCAGCTGGAAGAATCTGATGGGAGCCCCTCAGGCGATGACTGACTCGACTCAGGGTTACATTAAGATTACATTAATCGGCTAGTCTGGCCTGGGCTTTGATGTAGTCATTTCAAACCTTATTGTACGTCGTCGTAAATCCGTTCTAATATGGAGACTCTTTTGTCCTGAAGTCTACAAAGAGCTTTTGTTAAATACTGATCATTGTCTTCGTCTTTTGAGCTGGTCTCTGATGAATTGCAAGTATTTGAACAGAGAGCATTCAGAGGGTTGGTGTCTGATTGATTCTGCGTGAGTACTTCTGATAGGCTGCATTTGCATGACTGGTTTGGCTCATTTGCCCTCAGGGAGTTGTCTGAATTCAGAAGTAGCTCTTATCAAAAGCAACACAGTCATAATTAGCAGGAGTAACGTTTTCTGATGCTGATGGATGCAAAGGAGCGAACATGTTTATGCCCATGTATGTATCTGTGCTGTTATGAGCAGACGCATGTTAAACTAGACGTGGCATGCGGGTCTTGCTGGCAGATTTGTCCGACCAGAACCGGCTCATACTTTCAGCAACAGCGGGATTAGGAGTTAATATACACAGTGGCTCTTGTGAGAACGCTCTGTGCCTTAAGAGAGCACTCAGTGAGTTGGCCTACATAACCCTCATGGAGATTTAGCCCAGTTTGATCTTTTACCTGAAGCTCTGACTTTGGCTTGAAGTCTCTTGTGAGTTTTGTCTCTGTCTCTTTGCTCTTACAAGTTCATTTCTTTCCGTGCCTTTGCGTAATTGGCTTTTTTATGGCTCTGTTTGGCAGAGATTGGCCGGGTACGGAAGGACATGTACAATGACACACTGAACGGCAGCACAGACAAAAGGACATCGGAGCTGCCAGACGCCGTGGGGCCTATTGCTCAGCTCCAGGAGAAACTCTACGTGCCTGTGAAAGAATATCCAGATGTAAGTGGAATTTTATCACCAATCCTATGAGCATGTACACATGCGTGAAAGAGTGTGGTTTTTCTTTGTAGCCCTTTGTTTTTCAGAGATTACATGGGACAGACATTAGTAACAGAAACAGTTTGTTTTAAATATCCTTCTGTGTAGGGGTGTGCCATATCGTATCGTACACAATAATATCTGCAACATTTTTTAATTACGTGAACAATATTATACCCTGTAATATCGTGCCACCCATCCCGAATTATCACATCAGGTACTATTTTTTACTGTTTTTAGCAAAAGTAAAATTCACACTTTTCTCATTTCCCATTATATATCTACTAGAGACAGATTTTATCTGTCCAGTATTATTCATTTTACTTCAGTCCTGGATATATGGAGATATTTGGAGTGCATTATTTAGTATCGTGACATTCTGGATCATTGACTTCTGTTACAATCTGATGAAAATTCTTGTATTTTTTAATATGTCAGTTAGGGATGTGCCATATCATATCGTATGCAATAATAAAATTTAATTTTCATTTTGTTGTAGTAGTGCATTTTCAAAATATTTTGTTAATTCAATGTTTTGTCATATACACCAAGAGTATTGTTATCACAAAAATACCATGAAATATTGTGATATTATTGTAGGGCCATATCGCCCACCCCTACTTTTGTGCACCTGGAAAAACAGGAAATTAAAATGTAACCTGGGGAAATGGCAGCAACAGTGACAGAAAATAAATAAATAAAAAATCAGTGGAACTCAAAACAGTCAGGGAAGGCTGAAAGCTGATTGAAAGCGTGTTCACATATTTTTTGGATTGATCTACTCTGTAGTGGGTTTGTGGATGTGTCGTAATTAATGTTTGTGATATTTAAACATGTTCTGTTGTGACTGCTTGTTTTCCTTATCAATGAAGCTCTGCGGAAAGCAGTTTAATGTGTTATGAAACATATGCTATTTATTTAAGCTATTTAAAAATCTACAGCTACAGATAACACGTCTCCAGCGAGTTTTGGATGCATGCAAAATGGATGATTGTGCACTGACAGGCTTTGCGGAGGAGGCTGCTTGCAGATCTGGGAGCTGAGCATTATTGTACAGGGTTTGTTTTTTGTAGCAGTTTGGAAATGTAAATGTTGTACAGTCCACAACTCCTTAAAATATATTAACTGATTATGGATGCATTATTGTTCAGGATTATTGTTTAACTGAAATCAAATAAAAGAATGATATCTGGCCTATATCTTAAAAAATCATGAAAAAATTAAACTTATATTTAATATTTATTTTTCAGAAGCTATATCCAAGACCTGTAGTATTAATCACAACAGATATCGCTCTGATTGGTAAAAAAATAATAATAATTAATTTTTAAAAAAGGACATTTTAGCCTACTAGGGTAAAGTTATGCTATCGTGCTTAGACATGAAGGCACCATGATGAGTTGTATTTTGGATTTCATTGAGATTTTTTTATAGGATTTGATCTCATTCATTCTTTTTACATTGGCCCCTATAACCAAAACCCTTTTTTCCCTCTGTGTGAATAGATGTACTTGTAAAGTGCTTTAATTCTCTCACTCCAGTCCTCCTTATTTGGAGATACTGGCCCGTAACTGATCGATCCAATTAATTTCTTCCTGCTTGTACAGCAATAATCAAAAGAAAATAATTACATTGTAGATATTGCTTAAAACACACCTTTGCAGCTTCTTGTTGCTCTTTCATCATTGTGTAAGCGCACTAGTCGTCTTGTCAGCAATTAGTGCAGCAGATAGAACTGCATAAAATGTCTTTGCTAAGCATTCTTCTTCATTTTTATCTACTCAGGGATTCTCTATCCTGCACTACTAGACAAGGAAAAAACCCAAACCATTCCAAACACAGAGGGAGTGGGCTTTTAAGAAAAATATCATCCATATTGTAGGTCTGCAGTAAATTTTACATGCATTTTACATTTCACTGAGTCGTACTGAGTCGTACTGAGTCGTTCTTGGTAAGCATTGATTTAGGTGATAGTGAGGTCAGGAGTAACTGAATGATAAATATAACAGAAGCTTGTGAGGACTGTGTGTGGTATCTGTGGTTTAGCTTTATTATCCCTGTTCAGTGGTTATCAGTAAGAAGCCTCTGCAAGAAGAGTTTAGAAATCAAAGTAATTTAGTACTTAGGTTTAATGTATGGTTTAAGCATTTTACACCATGTATACTTTTACAAAACAATGTCTTTGTTTCCATGTTCATTTTCCTTCAAACTTAAAAACAAAGCAGCTGAGGTTTTTAGTAGGGATGCACCGATACCACTTTTTCCTCACTGATACCAATACCGATACCAGCTTTTCAGGTATCTGCTGATACCGAGTCCCGATACCGATATCAACTCTGTCTTAAATGCTCGATATATGGCTATAAATCCTGATATTTATAGTGTTCCACTTTTTATATGTTGTATTTTTTATGTCTTATCCTGAATAAGATATAAAAACCTTGAAAGAACACCATTTACTGGTTGAGTTACTGCACATTAAAAAGTTTGAGCTATGAAAAAATAAAAATTGCCACAATGCAGAAACACGTGCAGCCATGTAGTCAATAAGCTTCATGGTATCGGCGCTCTCTATTGCCGATACCGATACTGTGTGTAAGTGGCAGTATCGGCGCAGATACTGATACTGTATTTGTATCGGTGCAACACTAGTTTTTAGGGATGCACTGATGATACGCTGCCTACATTTCTTCATATTCTGTTAATAATGCTGGTTAGTTTTAAACGTTTCAGCTGAAAGTCTTACATGTTGCTCCTTTAAATACCTGAACTCACCAATAGTAGTTCAGAAATACAGATAGCTATCCAACAATAACCGGAGATGCGGCTGGTGAATAAAAGAGGAGTGTGTTGAATGTGAGTGATGCGCATACACTATGGCTTCCTCAGGATTTGTTTTCTGGGATCTAGTAGTCCTGGTACACGTTGACAGGAACATCGTGTTGTTATTGAGTTATTGAGGTCACAAACTTTGTAAAGTAACAAATGTGTAAGGAGCAGCAAATCAGGATTCCCCAGGGGGGCCCTATATATTTATTTTCTCTTTTATTTTTGCAAAATAACCCCATTTTCTTTCCAGTTTATTTATATCTCTCTCCTCTTTCTGGACCAGTCCTGCATGTCACATGAAGAAATACAAATCCTCCGTGCCTAAGCGATCATTAATCACCGTGCTTGTTTAGAGTGTGACTTTTCCCCCCCTGAAACGCAATCAGCACTCTGATAATCCCACAAAATCTGACAGGCCTTCCCACAATACCTCGGCAGCGTCGGGGTCACATGCTGTAAGAGTGCCTCGGAGCCCAGACAGGAGAGGCACGTCGAGCTCCGGCTTCTGTGTCCTCACTGGCCCGGCTAATTAAGGAAGAACGATCTGGAAAGTTATTACTGCCACTCCAGCACCTGTCCTCCACGGAAATGAAAACAAATGAGAGCTTTGAAGGAAAAGAGAGAAGGAGAGAGATGAGAGAAGCAGAGATGAGAGGTGTTTACATTCAGCGTCTTGATTATTTTTCCATTCGGCCCGCGTTCTTTCTCCCACTTTGTGATAAAATCATTGCGAGCGATTTTTTCTTTCTATTTTATTTTTTTTTTAGACTGCTGCCCCCTGCCTCTCCATCGCTCCCTCTCTCTCCCCTCTCGTGTTCCCTCTTCCTCCTCCTTTTCTCTCTGTTGGGCGGTAATGAGATTTGTTTCGATGCTTTGTTGTTGTTAATTGAAAGCTGCACAATTCAGATGAATTTTGCAAAACCAGTAAACAGAGCGCACGAGAAAAAAAAAAAAAAGGTCCTGATGTGAAGAATTCAATTACGTCCGCCGATATTTGCCTTTTCATTAAAGTCCTCTGAGCATGTTTGTTTGTTTGTTTGTGATTCAACCAAATAGTCTCTGTAGTGCAATCGTCAGAACAGAACGGCAACTTTATTGGAGAAGGAAAACAATGTTTTAACTTTAAGAAGAGGGAAGAGGTTTGGATAAGACATTGATAATATGACCCTAAGAAACACATACAGTCAGTCGCATTGTTCGTTGTAGACTGTTTTAATGATAGTTCTACTGAAGTGGTTGAAACTCACACAGAACACTGAACAATAATAACACCGAGACGCAGACAGTACACGCTTCTCCATGAACGCGCAGTGGTAGTGCGATGAGCTCAGCTCTAAATATACAGCACAGAGAGGCTCGGTGGCCGCAGCAGCTGTGATCAGGCATTGAAGAGGAGATGGGCTTTAAAAGGAAGAGAATGCATTGTGACCCTGAGAGAGAGAGAGAGAGAGAGAGAGGCAGCTGCTTGGCTTATCACTCAGCCCTCGTGACAGATAAGGTTAAACGCTCAGAGAGCAGCCCAGCCCGCAACCGCCAAAAAACACAATGTATTATTCCTGGCCCCGCCGCTGTTGGAGATGCAGCCCACTAAATCACGTCAGGGCACAAATAACTGCTTTAACTTTGGTGACCAGGGTGATCGCTCAAACCCCCTATATTCCCTCTCACAAATCCCTGCTCAGAGCCCTACTGTTCGCTCCCAGGAAACAGCGGTTAGGGTGTCAGTCAACACTCTTAGCTCTGTTTACTGTCTCGGTGATATGTGTTCTTTTTTTTTCTTGCTAGGTCGTTTGTAAACCTTTGGCAAGTCTGTGGCAAAGACCAGGCAAACTCTTTTATACCAAAAAAACAAAAAACAGCTCCCTGTTTTCTACTTTGTGTCCTAACGTGAATGGTTATCGTTGTCATAGGAAAACATTTTCTATAAAACTGCCTCATATATATATATATATATATATATATATATATATATATATATATATATATATAATCTGGCGATACAATACGTATCGTGATACAGCGGTCACGATTCAATATATCACGATATATTGCGATACTGTAAGCAAAGTTGTATACAGTGATATACTGATTCTTTAAATCCTACTATCCCACCACTAACAGGTTTATCAATGCTTAGAATAGCACTGCGCCCTTGTACTGCTTGTTAATGTTGGAGTGGAGCTGAAAATGGATTACAACACTGCCATCTAGTGCCATCTAGTATTGATACTGTGTTTTTGAGAATCGATGCAGTATCATGAAACAAAATATCCTGATATTTGATATTTTCGATATTTTCTTACACCTCTAATATATATATATATATATATATATATATATATATATATATATATATATACTGATGTGTTGTCCATGATTTGTGGACCTGTTGCTGTTATAAGTACCCTTCTTTCTGGGCCAACGGGACACCATTGCTCAGTTTTAGCAGTGAGTTCTTACAAAGACTAAATCTGACTCACAGACAATGAAATACACTGCACTAAACTTGGTAACCATAACAAAACAGGAAAAAAGCTATTCTCAAAACGAGCTGGCGTATTTGTTAATTTCACTAGTTCACTACTGTATTGTGACCCTTTGCATGACTTTTGCATTACGTGCCCTGCCCCACCCGTTCTCCCATACAAGCCTGCTCCTTCTCCTTTTCTATGCAACGTAAAACCGACAATAGTTTTTTTCTTTCTTTCTTGTTTAATGGGGTCAGGAACTGCAAATGATGCACTTGCAAATGAAAGCCGATATGTGCTGTAGGTCAAATGATCTCATTTAAATTAAAATGCGTTCCCCATTAACTTCCAGAGTGTGTAACTAGCAGAAAGGCAGGTTAACCCCTATGTGTGGAAAAGATCACCTGCTCTTCATTTCAATATGAAGAGGTCCACCGTAAAGAGGACATGTTGCTTAGCCCAGATATCCATTTCCTGTAATTCAGAGCGAGGTGGGAAATGAGTTAGGTGTGAAATGAATGTTCTTATTCTTCACAGTCATGCCCTCGTGTCACTCTCTCACAGACATGAGGAATGCTGCCAGTTGAGTCTGTTCAGCAGCGGAGATTCTGTGTTAGCCCATCATTCGTGACACAATGGGAACTGCATGTTTGGAAAAAATACTTCCACAGTGTGTGCAGTAGGGGCACGAGTAAGTAATATTCTGGGTACTGCTAAGAATGGTGAATTATTTTGACTTTCAATACGGTACTGTGCTGTAGTGATTCAGTACAGTTATTGAAGTGAGACTGACAAATGTACAAACAGAAATAATAAATAGGTAGTACATGTAATACAGAACTGAGGAAGTTATATCTGTTTAAGTCACAGTATACTAGAATGTCATATTACAATTGTCACCTTAATGGCTGAGGTGATGCCAGGAGGCCTCTAAATTTCCCTCCTCAGTACACATGCACACAGTCAAACCTCTCAGCAATAGCAAATGCTAGTAACCCAAAATGAATTCCTAATCCCGCATCTAATCTATTTAAATGAGAATGTCTGTATTAATTTATATTAAGGGCTTTAAAACAGTGTGAAAACTGCTTACCTACAATAACAGAACAGAACCAACAACATTTTAATGTCTCGCAGTGCTTGTTTATTAAAAAAAAAAATAAAACACAGTTTTTTAGTTACCTAGGTTGGAGTTTAGGATTGGAAAAGTTTTATTACACATATGTTGTTACATAAATATAATAAATGTGGGGCATGTTCCTGACATTATATAAACACAAGCGTGTGTGTCCGTGTATGTGTTATAGCATGACATTATAGATTATAGTTTTTGTATCGAATCTGCGGAGTGTGTATGTTCTCCCCGTGCTTGAGTGGGTTTCCTCCGGGTACTCCGGTTTCCTCCCACACTCCAAACACATGCATGTTAGGTTGACCTGTCACTCTAAATTGCTCGTAGGTGTGAATATGTGCGTGAGTGTGTGTTGGCCATACGCTAAACTGGCAATCTGTCCATGGTGTACCCCGCCTTCACCTGATGATGCTGGGATTGGCTGTAGCTTCTGTGACTGTAAGATAATTTTGTACGGTGTAATTTTCAGATTACGTGATCTTTTGAACTCAGTACACAGTATTTCAATATTTCAGCCTCAAGCTCCCAAAAATAATATCTCTAAAATGCACATTTGAACAGCAATAGTGATCAGAACAATGACAATTTCAAATTTAGCAACATTTTTAGTTGATTGGTCCACTAGATGCTTTGTAGATGCTTAGTTTATCTCAATCTAACGTTCAACTAAACATCTGTGAAGTGCAGCTGAGCTTGAAGATTCTATTAAATCTTTTCCTGGCCCTAAACTAGACACTAACTTTAACCTCAAGGCAAAACCTACCCCTACTACTAAATCTCAGCCTAACCTTAATGTTGTTGGTATCATCTATATTGGGTCCATTGAATTAGAATCAGCGTATTTTGCCAAGAATGTGTCTCAGTGAGTGAACACAGACTAACAGCACATAGTTTACTAAGAAACATAATATAAAATACAAAAAACAGAAAGAATAAGAATAAAGAATAGAGCTATAGGATAGAGTTAAAGAGGTGTGTGAATACTTGTGCACAGATAGATATCTATACATATGCGGGTCTCTGTAGATATTTTGCCTAGATCGTTCACCCCTATTGTGTATGTGTATTCAACTTCATGGTGGGAATGGGGTGGGGGTGGAATCATGGCTCTTGGCAAATGGTACATTCCAAAGGGTCTTTGGGTTCTGGATGTCTCCCACTAAATAAAAGGGGATTGGGCATTCCTCACATTCCTCTGGACTTTGTAAAGTCTCTTTGATTGAATTATACAATTCTATTACCACGCTTTAGTTTACATTAGAGCTTTGCCAAAGCTTTCATATGCAAGACCCAAGGCTGGACTCAGTGTTCTATTTATGTTTCATTTATTAAATATTGTTTTGTGGTTATAGAGTAACCTGTGGCTCTTTTAAAGCTACTATATACAAGAGCAAATACACAGCGTGTCCATCAGTAGCACTGTATTGCAGCCACTTACACGTCCTGCATGACTTTTTCATAGTTACTGATATTAATTAAGGCAGTGCCTTACAAAGTACAGAAATGCACCATTCACTTACACCAGCGTCTCCCTCCCTCCATCCTGTGGCAGGTGTTTTCCTCGCATTATGCCACACAGCAAGGATGCTGAACTGCTGCAACAGCGAGAGCTGTGTGATGTGGAAGTGTGTAATACGTGTGTGACATGCAGATGTGTTTTACTGAATTAAGTCCTGTATTTTCCTCTTTTTCTTGGCATGCAGTTCAACTTTGTGGGGAGAATCCTCGGGCCTCGTGGGCTCACTGCCAAACAGCTGGAAGCTGAAACAGGCTGCAAGATCATGGTGCGGGGAAAGGGCTCCATGAGAGACAAGAAGAAGGTGCGTTTCTTTCTTTTATTTTCTGTTTTTTTTTTTGTTTTTTTTTTTACATCTACTTCATTATCTCTTGGAGACTAAGACTCTGAGACTATATCTAATATGGATAGTTGTGTGTAGACACCTGTTTTATTTAAACTCCAAAGTTTTATTTTAAGAAAAACATATTTTTGCACCAATGCATAACTAATACATGCCAAATGGCAAGGGATAAAATCCAGGCAGCCTCCATTCTAATGGAGTTTCTGTTGGAGTCTGCTCGGCTTGCACCACTCTGGGACTGAGACAGACATTCTGCCTGCCTCCAAGGGTGCCTGACATAGTGGAAAAATGACTCGCATTAAAATGAAAATGAGTGCCATTAGAGAAAGAGAGAGGCATGGGGGGGAAAACGCTCTTTGCTTTTTAGAGCTGAGCAAGAGCGTTGCTTCACTTCTTCAATATATGTTGCTCCCCAGACTATTTAGTCCATGTTTTCAGATTAAAGGACAACCTCAGTGCGTTGCCTCCTCCAATTGGACTTACTAGCAAAATCAAGAGCGGAACAAATTATTCCGCTAAAGACAGCTAGACTCTAATGAAAGCTGTTTTCGTCCAGAAGTGTTAGTTTATTTACGAACAGCATGTGTTATATATGCCAAATAAGCCCGAGAATAAATTTTCTATAAAGTTTCCAAAGTGTTTTTGCCCTCAATAGCACTCCCAAGTTTATTCAGAGTGCCTGTAATCCCCACAGCCTCCTTGGAACCTTCTGAAGTGATGCTAAAGAGGTCGAAGTAATCTTCATAAAACTGATTTGAGATTTTTTTCCAAACAGGTTTTCTCCTGGTGGTTAAATAGATTTAGTTAAATTTAGTCTAGCAAGTTGGGAATCTGTAGCAATAACCAACTCGGAAATACGTTCCTCTGCTATAGGCTCAGTTCTGAAGCGAAGGAATCTGGTATTCTAGGAACATTCACATTCTGAAACATTCACTTGTTCCTAACATCACAGATTCAGCTGCCTGTGGTTGCAGCAGAATGACAAATAGAAGCATATTCAAAAGAATACTGAGTAGCAATGTGGCAGATGAGATTCTTTGCTGTGCAGTGTTGCTAATTCAGAGTGATGGGGAATTAATGAAACACAATGAGCTGAGATCCCCCAGGCACACTGCCATGTTCCTGCAGTGTTACACAAGCTGCACCGCCACAAATTTCGCCCGAGCCCTCAGCGGACACAGTAATAGAGGGCATTTAATTGGACGAGATGGAAACGCGCTCTGGCGGATCTGTGTTCGGAGCCACGTTTGCTGTTGCATGTCTGAGAAATATTTAAAGAGGATTTTAACGGTGCCAATAAATGCTGCTCCTGCAAAGCTGACATCAGCCTTTTCCAACAGTAGCCACCAGGGAAGTTCTTCTGATCAAGGCGGTGGAGGCTGTTGTCATGATGGCTTGTCAGAATCATTTCACTGTGCGCTGCTTGTGTATGCACATGTGGATGTTCCACAAAACCTGTATCTTTTCGAACACAGCACCCTCCAGTTATGGTTCCTGGATTACTGCTCAAGTTGACATTGCAGTAAAAGAAAAAGGGTGAATAAACGAATGCGGCGAAGAAGCAATGTGGAGGGGTTTGTAGGAGAGTGCTGTAGCCAGGAGTGAACAAGCCAGGCATCAAACGGAGGCGCCATCTGGATCCATGTACTCTTACTTTCACCTAAATTAGATTAGTAGGGGTGTAAGAAAATATCGAAAATATCAAATATCGAGATATTTTGTTTTGTGATACTGTATCGATTTTAAAAACACGGTATCGATACACAGATTCTGGCAGATGGTGAATCATTGTGTGTTGTGTTTAAAGCTCTGACCACTAGATGTGTTGTATTCCTTTTTTTTTTAGCTCCACTTCAACATTAACAAGCAGCACAAGGGTGCAGTGCTATTGTAAGCATTGGCAAACCTGTTCATACAGTAGTGTGGTTTGAAAAATCACAATATATCACTTTGCTTGCAGTATCGCAATATATTGTGATATATTGAATCGTGGCCACTGTATCACGATACGTATTGTATGGGCAGGTTCTTGCCAATACACAGCCCTAATTCATAGTCGCAGTCCCTGCCATAAACACACACAACGGTGTACATCTTTACATATATATGTTTGCAGATGAATGCTCTTTGTATTCCCGAATGAAAGAGATGTCTATGAAGGGTCCCGAGATGCAATCTAAGTCATGTGAAAGATACTACTTTACTTTTGGATGAGCTTGTCTCTGTACCTGACTGTCTGTATGGGCTGTCTGGGTCTACAAAATAAAGTAAAAGCAAGTTGTTGCTCTCTAAATCAGCCCTTTATTGGGTTAATGTACTGTAATTTATAGCTACTGTCAATAAAGAGACTAACTTGTCATGTTGCTGCTTGCTTTGAGGGTGTAAAGAGCACCCGAGCATGCCAGCTATCCCGAACATGTGGGCATGAACAAATCCACATGCTCACCACATGTAGGCCAGTGCGTAACCTCTGTGGCACAGTCTTGTTTCGTCTCCACTCACTGGAAAATTCTTTCCACACTTCAAAGTAGCACTTGCTTTTAGCATGTAACTAGCTCCTGTGAGCATTCGAGTGTGTCCTGTTATTAAGCGCATATATTTGATCAAGTAATTGCTCGTTGGCGAGTAGGTGGCAGCAAGTAATTAGCAAAAAAAACAGTGCCTCCCGACCGGCGTCTGTATGTGGCACTGACTGAAACCTGACCTCAGATGTCTTTTCATCCACTTTCTAAAACTTCCCCACTTGGCCATGTCATCTCACCGTCAGGCCCTGAGATGAAGGGCTAGTGGGTTTATTGTAATTGATTGTCCTGTAGGTCTGAGTCGTAAACATAAGCCAATGTGATGAAAACCCCAGCTGGAGACAGTTAATTCAATAAGGCCTAACACATTGGCCTGAAAGCATACTTTCAATGGAAACAGGCACATCTTTGCTGTTGGAAGTTAGAGCCCTGACGCGAACCTACACTACCGCTCAAAAGTTTAGGATCACTTTAGAATTTCATTTCATGCAATTTTCATGCAATTCACAAACAACATTGTCCATTTCTCAATTAATTTAAGTGTATCAGATGATTTTTAAAGAATAAAAATGTTTGTATTAAAGTCTATTTATGTATTGAGGCTTATTTAGCATATAGTCCTATTATCAGCAATTCTCAGTCCTCTGTCTAAATCTCCTGGTACGGCCACCAATCCAAGTTAAGGATGTTGTTGGGCTAATTGGTTGTTAGGACACTCTTGCTCAATTGTGATGCACACCTGAAAAACATTCTACTAATAAGTGAGTATAAAAGGGAGAACAACATTCTAGGTTAGTTTAGTATCTGAAGATCAGCAGTTGATGGCTTGCTGACCGACTCAAAATGACCAGAAAGAAACAACTTTCTTTAGAGACCCGTCAGTTCATTGTTGTGTTAAGGAAGAAGATACTCCACTAAAACAAGAACATTTCACTGTGATCCCAAACTTTTGAGCGGTAGTGTACATTCAGCTCATTTAGGAGGTGCAGTATTCAAATACTGAAATCACTTGGCCTCATGCATTAATATCCTAATATCTATAATAAAAAAAGTTTTAATTATATTTGTTGTTGAGAAAGGTCCTAAATATAGACAATGTCAAATTCATGATGTGTTCTTAAATCGCAGAATTCTTGAATGTGCCTTGATTTGGTTTGGATTTGGTAAGAACAAATTTAGCCCTCCTATTAAGTTAATATATACTGTATATATAAATATATATATTTAGAATGTTATGGGTCAAATTGACCCACACAGTTTAAATACACTCAAAAACAAGCAAAGGCTCAAGTCAAAACAGTAAAACTTAATTATAAATTCTCTAAAGATTCAGAAAGATAAAATGTAAGAACATGTGCTCTATATATTTCATTTGAACAGCTTTTAAATAAAGATTTTTTTCTCAGTGGGGGTAACCAGTATTTCAGACAACTCAAATTTAAAAAGGGGTCAAACTGACCATAACATAATAGGAGGGTTAAAATGAGAAAACAATGCTGAATATCAGAATCTACACGACAAGTGTGAAAGTGGGTTGTTCGTTACATTCCATCACTGGAAGAAATAAAACTTACAGGCCAACAATTCAGTGAAACATGTCGGTGTTGCTTGCATTTGCGAGTAGCTTATGTTCTACTTTACTACTAAAAAGTAGTAAAAGATCCAGAATAAAAGTATACTTCTCTGATTAGGAGCAATGTTTCTTTTTCATTTTACAAGTTTTCCCTCTTATGTTTAAAATAATAAAATGTTTATCAGCAGTATATGTTTATGTGATATGTGGTTTGTCCTTCTCTGCCTTACCCAGGTGTGTTTATGAATTCTGGAATATCAACATTTGACGGGAATGCACATCAAATAACTAGAGATGGAAAGATCAATCGGCTATGTATCGGTATCGGCCGATTTTTAATCAAAATATGTGATCAGTGATCGGCCGATATTTCTACAATTTAGCTGATCCCGAGAGCCGATCAATGGCGTTAAACAAATGAGCCTAATTTCTGTATTTACAGCTAGTGTTTCGTTGAAACCCCTCCGGTCAGCTCCCTGTAATACCTATCTGCACCGCTAGGTGGAAACACATACCCTTTCATTTTTGACAGACTGACTAAAGCGGCGCGCCTCGCGAGAACAGTTTTCCTTTGCGTTGCGTCACGTCCGTCTGGCAGCTTGTTGCCGTATGTGACACAGACTCATCCAGAGCTTTTTTAAAATCTGTAAAATTAACCGTGTCTTGTTGGGGATCCAAGACAGACATTTAACACACTAATCTGATACGTTTTTTAGAGTACACCCGCGGCTGAATACAGTGATTGCAGTTTTTTGTTTAAAATAACCAGAATCTGTGTTTAAGGACTGCAGTTTTTACTGCATTTATTTAATTTGCTTTTTTAGTTTTAAATTTAGGGTCTAAATTGAATGATTGCAGTATTGGGGATATTTGTTTGATATACTTTGTTTATTTACTGATAGTTTTGTTAAAAATATTATACTGTTTCACATGACCTTGTTAAAAATGGTAATAAACCAGTATAGAGCATGTTTTATGACTTGCTTGCACTAATAACTACATGTAGCCCTGCCATGGCATATAGCCCCGCCCTCTATCGGTATCGGTTATCAGCCGTTCGCGTTGAAAGGTGATCGGCTATCGGAATCGTCCTCAAAAACACTGATCAGTCCATCTCTACAAAATAACCCTCCACTAACATAGCAATTGCTCTTGCTCACTTGTAGAAGCCATAATTAGGCAAGTTGTGTCCCCCATGACATCATCAACATATACACTGCCTTAGCCAGGTGGAGCGTAAATGAGACATTAGGTGTCTGCTCCCACCATCCTCTTCCAGCCCATAGGAGGTAACGCAGGTTTAACACTTCATACATGAGGTCATGTGTAGCCATATGGCCTGGCCTGGCTGGTCTGTGTAGTTAGCAGCACGTTAACAATCAATTAGTGAATACAGCGAAAGGTGTGAGTGTGTTACTTCATGCTACCTGGCATACTACACAGTACTAAACAACGACATCCTCATAACCTCGTACTGAACCTTCATGGTCTCCTTCTGGGTAAATGTAACAGTTTGTTTAGCCTGTGGCTATTCAATAATATAATAAATAAATAATCCTAAATATTTGTTATTAATTTATAAGCCTGTAACGTAAGAGATGAGAAATATCTCCTTAACAAAGAAGGTGTGTTGTATTTTCACACCTGCTGAATTTCCACTCTCTTGTTTGTGTGCAGGAGGAGCAGAATCGAGGTAAGCCGAACTGGGAGCACCTGAACGAGGACCTGCATGTGCTCATCACAGTGGAGGACTCGCAGAACCGCGCTGAAATCAAACTGAAGAGAGCTGTGGAGGAGGTGAAGAAGCTGCTGGTCCCTGCAGTGAGTCACATATCTACTCTCTTACCTTTCTAGCCCTGTCTACTTATCAGTACACAGAGTAAAAAAAAAAAAAAAGTGTTGAGTGGCAAAAACACATTGATTTGCTTCAACAAACAAGACTTGCAGGTTTCGGTTAAAGAAGTGCTGCATAGGCACTGATAAATGTATTTACTCAGAGGGAGCTAACTGGATCTAAATAGCTGTCCTCAGCATGGCTGCCATTTCCATGCTACTACAATCCTGAGTCCTTAGAGAAAGAAGGAGGCACGGTACAAAAAAAACAAAAAAACAGAAGGATTGGCACCGAAGGGAAAAGCTGCCATGCGCACATGCAAGTTTCTGATGTGCAAAAGGTGAGCAGCATGGGCAGTTTTTAATGGGCTTAATTACCTGTGCTTAAAAATTTAATGAGGGGCACGAGACAGAGGGGTCGAGACTCCGGGCCCCCACTGGGGCCTTGAGAAGCCTCCGTGTTGCTGTCAGGCTCAGGGCTGAATGGTAATGAAGCTGCGGGTCTTAATGAAGTGACAGCAGGTTAGGAGGAGATGCCAGTGGAAACCCACCGAGGTCTCAAGACAAAAAGAAAATACGCAGAACTCTGTGCCCTATCGTATATAGTATGGGCCACTCCACGTCCCAGTTTCCAGTGCAGGGAATGATTTCCATGTTTGTCTGAAGTTACACAAAGATAGAGGGCGGAAGACCTTGGAAGTCAGCGGCAGTCTTCACTGCAGGAAAGAAGTGCCGTTTTGAGGGCTGGAGATGAATAGAATAGAAAGAAGGGACGTTTGAACAGTCTGCGTAATTCTGGCTGGAAGTGGAGCTCCACTGTGGGAACGGGAGGGGGAACGCACTCCAAACGCTGCTGCCATAGAAACGCGCACGGGCATCCGCTGATCCGTGATTGACAGTTGTGGCCTTTCCGTGACACACTAGTTCTGAATGGAGGCTAAGCTTTCTCTAAAGTTTAACACTGTTGACATCAGGAAGCGCTACAGATAAACACGGTGCAACTCGGTGTTCTGTATATGAGAAATCGTTACCTAAGATGCATCTAGTGACATTTGAGATTCTGGAGATTATCACACAGGCTTATGTAAAGCCAAAATGGCAAAAAGGTCTGATCCAGGTCAATATTTTTCAACAGATTGAGGATAATTTATAGATTTACAGCAGTGAAGCAGAAACGAATAGAAATGGCATATGACCGTGTACTATTTTGCTCTTTAAAGAACTATTTGCAGAGCTATATCACTAACTACTGGGCTAATTAGTCTAGCTGATATTAGTTAGGTCCAGAATAAAAAAATATTTCTCTGATTAGTAACATTCTGGATCATCAGCTCATATGAAATGGGACCCTTCATTACTAATCCAACACGAAACAATGTTCCTTTTTCATTTTACACGTTTCCCTATTATTTTTAAAATAATAAAACATGTTTATCAGCAGTATATGTTCATATTATATGTTTTTTTACGTAATTTGTCAACAGATTACGGATACTTTATAGATTTACAGCAGTGAAGCAGAAACTAATAGAAATGGCATATGACCGTGTACTATTTTGCTCTTTAAAGAACTATTTGTGTACATAATAATACTTGGCCATGTCGTCCAGCCCTGATTTATGTGAGCAGCTTACGTTCCTACTTTACTACTTCAATAAGTGTCTGCATATCAGATGTTGCCAGAGAGAGCAGAGCTATATCACTAACTACTGGGCTAATTAGTCTAGCTGATATTAGTTAGGTCCAGAATAAAAAAATATTTCTCTGATTAGTAACATTCTGGATCATCAGCTTATATGAAATGGGACCCTTCATTACTAATCCAACACGAAACAAACAATGTTCCTTTTTCATTTTACACGTTTCCCTATTATTTTTAAAATAATAAAACATGTTTATCAGCAGTATATGTTCATATTATATGTTTTTTTACGTAATTTGTCAACAGATTACGGATACTTTATAGATTTACAGCAGTGAAGCAGAAACTAATAGAAATGGCATATGACCGTGTACTATTTTGCTCTTTAAAGAACTATTTGTGTACATAATAATACTTGGCCATGTCGTCCAGCCCTGATTTATGTGAGCAGCTTACGTTCCTACTTTACTACTTCAATAAGTGTCTGCATATCAGATGTTGCCAGAGAGAGCAGAGCTATATCACTAACTACTGGGCTAACTAGTCTAGCTGATATTAGTTAGGTCCAGAATAAAAAAATATTTCTCTGACTATTAACATTCTGGATCATCAGCTTATGTGAAATGGGACCCTTCATTACTAATCCAACACGAAACAAACAATGTTCCTTTTTCATTTTACACGTTTCCCTATTATTTTTAAAATAATAAAACATGTTTATCAGCAGTATATGTTCATATTATATGTTTTTTTACGTAATTTGTCAACAGATTACGGATACTTTATAGATTTACAGCAGTGAAGCAGAAACTAATAGAAATGGCATATGACCGTGTACTATTTTGCTCTTTAAAGAACTATTTGTGTACATAATAATACTTGGCCATGTCGTCCAGCCCTGATTTATGTGAGCAGCTTACGTTCCTACTTTACTACTTCAATAAGTGTCTGCATATCAGATGTTGCCAGAGAGAGCAGAGCTATATCACTAACTACTGGGCTAACTAGTCTAGCTGATATTAGTTAGGTCCAGAATAAAAAAATATTTCTCTGACTATTAACATTCTGGATCATCAGCTTATGTGAAATGGGACCCTTCATTACTAATCCAACATGAAACAATGTTCCTTTTTCATTTTACACGTTTCCCTATTATTTTTAAAATAATAAAACATGTTTATCAGCAGTATATGTTCATATTATATGTTTTTTTACGTAATTTGTCAACAGATTACGGATACTTTATAGATTTACAGCAGTGAAGCAGAAACTAATAGAAATGGCATATGACCGTGTACTATTTTGCTCTTTAAAGAACTATTTGTGTACATAATAATACTTGGCCATGTCGTCCAGCCCTGATTTATGTGAGCAGCTTACGTTCCTACTTTACTACTTCAATAAGTGTCTGCATATCAGATGTTGCCAGAGAGAGCAGAGCTATATCACTAACTACTGGGCTAACTAGTCTAGCTGATATTAGTTAGGTCCAGAATAAAAAAATATTTCTCTGACTATTAACATTCTGGATCATCAGCTTATGTGAAATGGGACCCTTCATTACTAATCCAACACGAAACAATGTTCCTTTTTCATTTTACACGTTTCCCTATTATTTTTAAAATAATAAAACATGTTTATCAGCAGTATATGTTCATATTATATGTTTTTGCAGTGGTTTGTCAACAGATTACGGATACTTTATAGATTTACAGCAGTGAAGCAGAAACTAATAGAAAAGGTATATGACCGTGTACTATTTTGCTCTTTGAAGAACTATTTGTGTAAAGAGTAATACTTTAATAATACCATATCGTCCAGCCCTGATTCATAGCGACATGTTAAAGGTAAATGTGAGTTTAAAGTGACTTAATAGTGTAAACTGAGTGCATGCCTTAACATTTTTTATAGGTGGTTCAATTTATATTTTTGAGGCAGCCAGGCAAGTTTTGTGTGACGGCAAATTATCTTCTTTCATCCTCTCCATCTTTGGTACTTCAGCTTAAATCTACAGTAACACTTTGCTATGGTAAGTTTAGTGATGAGTTTGGTGGCTACACAATCGTATGCATGTTATGTTGGTTTTCATAGTAAGAATAAGTAAACATGTCCTCCACAAGACAAGATTAAATATAACATATTTCTGCCCAGTTTCCAATTTTTACCACAGTTTGCTTATTAGGAAATAAATCATAACATGTTCCTTAATTGTGTTTTATTATAAAGGTGTTGTAGGTAAACTATAGGTACTTATTTTCACTTGGAAAATCAACAGAATATGTCATTTGAATAGGGGCACCCAAATTTTTTATATGACCATACATACATTACCACAAATATGCTGGGACTAACAGGGAGCCAGGGTGTCAGTGGTAGGTGTTTGCTGTAATAGATATTTTGTCATGCATGGACTCTTTTTTTTTTTTTTTACCGTCCTTCTCTTTGTTTCCTCTTTTTTATAAGCTGCTTTGAGACAACACTGGTTGTAAAAAGCATTATCTGATTGAATAATACTTTTCCCTGCTTTTGTATTATAATATATAAAATAATATAATAATATATCTTATGTGCACCCAAAGTCAAAACAAAGAGTCTCTTATTCACTTAGAACAGAGAATAAATTCGAGTGTCTTGCGTGTGTACATAGAGCTACATTGTGATCAGAACTGTTGTGATCCGACAGCTGCTGTCCTGTTTGTGCCTCACTGCTTCTTCTTTCTCCTTACGCCTCCATGTTTTCTTTTAAGAGATTAGGTTATGCTAAAAAAAAAGAAAAAAAAGTAAATACACGCACACATAGACAGACTCACAGACACACACAGTCCTGTTTAACAATGCACTTCCACCACCTCCACCCAAGACTAACAGGATAGGGGTGGATTCCACAAACAACTAAAAATAACCAGCTGTCTATTTTCGCAGACTGTCTGTATGGGTGACCACGCCATCCTCTAGTAGACTGTGGTGTAACAAATACCTTACACTTAAACGGTTCCGTTTAAAAGGGTAAAAATCTTCGAGGTGAGCTGTTATTACGTTGTTGAGCTCACAGTCACGTTTATCCTGCACTTTAGACTTAACGGAATTCTCTCATCGCTGCCCGTGCTGGCCCATATCATGGCTTGAGGCCATTTGACAAGCAGACATCAGCAGTGTAAGCAAAGGGCATATTCATTCATACACACACGCACGCACGCACACACACTAACTCACAGAGACACACACGCAGGCTGATCCCACTCTGAATGGCTCTGCTTTTCTTTCGCCTCTGTGCTTGCTGACATAGTTTAGATCATTCTGTGGGCTGTCTGCTCCAGCGGACCCTGACCCGGCCTGAACTCCACACTGCAATATCCAGCAGCACATAAAAATCCCAGCTTAGTGATTCAGCTCCACAGCACAGCATCCGAACTTGTCCTTTACTGAGTAGCCGGTGCTGTCATAGTCAGTAGCAGTGTGAAGTACTAACCATACAGTTTGCTGATGACAGTTATTGTGCAAATAGTCACTGCTGTAACTAAACCTACCTATCTCCAAAATAGTCCTTCATTGGTGAGAGGAAAAAACGTTCTTAGCTTAATTGCACAGTCGTATGCAAAAGTTTTATCACACGGCCCTGGTGAAGTCTCACATTTTACTGAATTTCTAATGAATATACGGTAACACATTTCCACCCATGTGGTAAATGTGGCCTCAGTAAAAGTTATGGCGCATTTAATATTTGTTTTGGTTTTTTGTTCACTTAAACCAGCAAAAAAAGGCTAATATTGAAGGATATGTTGACTTATATGATCGGGGAGGTTTAAACTTTTGCACACTAGGCTATGGAAACCACCAGTACTATTTTATCAGCATCAGAGTTTAACTTCAGCAGATGAATTGTTCGTTGAAATCTAAAATGCTGCGAAAACCTACAATGGAAACATTTATTGGGGGGAAAAAAATAACACATTACTTATAAATTTGGTGCCAGAGTTTCCTCACACGCTGCTTACATCAAACACAAACAGCATAGCAGAGGAGTGTAGCTGGTCTGAAGAGGAGATGAGAGTGTTTTTAAAAGGAATGCAGTATTTACAGAGAAGAGATGTTCAAGAAACGCTAAAGCCTTTCTAAATGGAAAGTGCTCAAACAGCTCTGCATGGCAGAGAAACATGATCTCTTGCAAAGTAGGTTATCAGTAGGTTATGGGGAAGTGAGGGAAGCCAAGTTGCAACATACTACATATGGTCA
The DNA here is from genome assembly GCA_021613375.1 of Megaleporinus macrocephalus. NCBI lineage: Eukaryota > Metazoa > Chordata > Actinopteri > Characiformes > Anostomidae > Megaleporinus > Megaleporinus macrocephalus. Next base: position 11,441,934 of record CM038715.1, on the reverse strand, counting down.
CTGTCCAGTGAAAAACAAGTTATCTCCAAAATGGCAACTTTACAGGAGAGGACAAAAACAGTCTTTACTTTTAGTGTAAGTCAATGGAACCAGAATTTTTTCCATGCTATTTTGGAGCACTCCTATTGGTCCATTCATCATGAAATTTTGACACAATGTAAACGGCAGCTGTCGAGGTCACATGAGCTCAAAAACGAAAAATCACCAAAAATTGAGATTATTATTATTGCACAGCGACGATATACATATTACAACTGGAAAAACATCTCAAGCACATTTTTTTTTTCAATCCAGAAATCAAAACCTGTATGAGCACATTTTCTTGGTTAAGAATGATGTCATTAGGTAAAGCATTTATCATTAAAACTCAGTAAAAAAGAAAGAAGCTTCTGGGAAACAAAAGTTTCAAACTTTTTAAAAATCAGTTTAATTTATTTGCATTTTGCACAGAAAACCAATTAAAAAACACAACTTTTGAGGAAACACTGGTTTGTTATTTGCACTACATATTGAGAAAGAGAAGGATTTGGGCAGGAAAGAGCATGAGAGAGGAGTCCTCGAAGTGAAAGAGCAGGGAGAGAAAACAGACTGAGAATGGAACTAGCAGAAGAGGGAAAAGTGAGTGGTGTAGAGCGAAGCAGCAGAAAGAGAGGAGCGAGAGAAAGCGAGAGAGAGAGAGAGAGAGAAGGTGCTGATTGCAGGCTGCTGAGGGAAACACGATCTGTTTCTTTAACCCCTGTACTCTGCGTGTTCGTTTGGGCTGGCTTGTTTGGACAGTGCTGAGGTAATTCATACTCAGTCTGTTAGCAAGTATGAAACTCTAGCCTGTCTACACATCCACCAGCCTAACACTGCGAAGATCCAGCACCACTGCAACACACAGATTAGAGCTTCGTGCAAAAAAAAAAACACCCTTAGCTTTTAAAGTATTCAACACACTGTGACGAAAGTAAGTAGTTCATGTCTTTTTCTGAACAGTCTGTTTCTACCTTGTTTGGAAGAACATTAAACTGTGACCACCTCCTTCTACAGGTCCCTGCCATGATGGCTTTCTTCAGTTGTCGCATTATGGTATATGCTGGTTTATTTTTAATGGATTTTTGTATGTAGTAAATGAATGAATGTGTGTATGTGTGTGTTGGCAGGCTGAAGGTGAAGACAGCTTGAAAAAGATGCAGCTGATGGAGCTGGCTATCCTTAACGGCACATACCGAGATGCCAATATCAAGTCACGTAAGAACGACCCTCTCATAACTCACCCACTGTACAGTCAGCCTGTCAGGACTGACCTCTGTTTCTCTGGTTTTCCTGTCATTAGGACTGCTCGAGCTGGATTAGTTGTACCAGAGAGGGTTCTGTATTGAAGTTTGCTTTATTTGGCAGGGTCGTGTATTCTCTCTAAATCAATTCCCCCTAATGATCACAGACAGTCTGTATTGAAACGTTAGCCCAGGTGCACACTGTTAAGCAACAGACTCACTAACACTGAGCACAGCCAGTGCTTAGCAGGTATGTTATTACCAAGATGTGGATTAGAACATTATCACTAGTATTACCTTATTATCAATATAAGATGTTTCAGAGTTTTGTTTATTTTCAGACTTGTAAAAAGTACAGACATTAAAAACTGCAGATTCATACTAGATTACAATCACAGGTCTTGCCATGCAATCATGGGAAATTGCTTAAATGACAGTATCTACTCAGGTAAACTAGTCTAGCTCGAATGGAGTGCTACACATGGGATACGCCTTGCACAATTTTGAAGGTTTCTGAACTTTTGAAGGTCTTTTGTCTGACCATGGTGGAGATGCTGTGTGTGCTTAGAGCACTGCTTTCTGTCTTTCTTTATTTGCCAGAATCGCGTCAGGTGGTTGTCATTTGTTCGTTGTCTTTCCTCCTTTGACATCTCCTTGTACACGTGTTCTCTTGTTGTGTGTAGCAGCCCTGGCATTCTCTCTGGCTGCCACAGCCCAGGCTCCCCGCATCATCACTGGCCCCTCCCCTGTGATGCCTACAGCAGCCCTTCGTGCTCCTGCTCCTGCTGCCCCCACCCTCATGCCCCTCATCCGACAGATCCAAACCTCTGCCATCATGCCCACGGGCACCCCCCACCCCACCGCCACCCTGATGCCTCAGACCCCTGAGTCAGGCATTATTTACACCCCATACGAGTACCCCTACACCCTGGCCCCTGCCACCTCCATCCTTGAGTATCCCATTGACTCCAGTGGTGTATTAGGTAAGTAGGTTCATCTGTACAGGTGTATTTAAAGTATTTAGGGATTCTTAAAGTAATTACTAATACACAGGAATTCCATATATTTTTGGTCAAGTTAGCCTCAAGATCACATTTCAATTAGAAGAAATAAAAGAAATTTTTTTGTTATTATAGTCTTATGAGCTTACAATCTTTATAGAATTGTGTTTATTTTTAAAGCTAATAATTAAATGATTCTGTTAATTGATAGAAATCTATGAAATTTATATTTTCATTTCATACCTTGATCTGCATCCAGATCTGAATGTAATTTTAGCTTTATATTATTGAAAACATTGATTCCAGCTTTTTAAATGGTTGGGTGTGAAATACACAATATGTCCAATAGTTTGTAGACACCTGTTTAAGTTTTTTTCTGAAATCATGTGTATCAGTTGGGTGTTTATTGTCAGTAGAAGCCTGCACGCTTCTGAGAAGGTTTTATATTTGATATTCTAAAATAGCTGTGAGCCTGTGATCACTTTCAGCCAAAAGACTAAAGACTGATCGGTTAGATCAGGCACAGATATGGGATAAACAAACAACCCTCCAACCCATCCCAGACGTATTCCATACCGTTCCCCGACTCATAGAACACAAATCTGCTATTCACAGTCAGTGCTGGGGGGCTTTATAGCTCTCTAGTTGGCCCTTGGCCTTGACCATAGGCTTACATGCATACCAATCTTCTGACAGTGATTTTCTGTGAAGCTTTTTATAAGCTGTGTGTTCATCTGTGTCAGCTCTCAGTAGCTGAATTTACTAATTAGAAGGGGTGTCTGGATGCTTTTGGACATATAGTGTATTTCATTTCAGGATCTTGAGAATGAGGAATCTTGTGGTGACAGCTGCAGTTGTTGATTTTTTTTTCACATATCAAATAGACTAATTTCAGCACTCTCTCTTTTAGGTATGGCTTTCCCAACAAAAGGCTAGTAAAGTGGACAGTCTGCATCCCTCACAAGTGTTAACATGCTTTGTTTTTGTAGCTGCCACAGAACGACTGAACATTTAAACAACCAAGACCCCTAATAGTGTGTTAGCTATTAGAGCAGACAAACCAAGACAGAACATTGTTACTACTGATGTTTACACTGGTCTTAACCTCCAGACTTTCTTACTATGCGTCTTTGACTTACGAATTAAAACAGAACCTATCTAGAATACTGAAGATTAACTAAATTTGTCACTCACCGTGTTCTTTGAATAATATTGCAGCCTACAGGCCCACGTCCGTTGCCATCCCTGTGCTCGCTTCAACTCTTGAGTTCCCTCAGAGAGTGATCAGTATTACAGCTGACTTTGTGTTATGAATGGGAATAATGAGATGAACGGAGCACTTACAGTGGGCTAACATAAATCTGTCTACAGGGATCTGCCTGAAATGGATCGGTCTTATTAAAAGCATTTTGTATGTTCTGACTAAATTAGTGGGAGGATTTAAAGGGCTCTGTAGACTCAGATAAGTGAAGCAAACAAACACTTGTGGTCTTATGTCACCTCCTTGAAATGACAGATGTATTTAAGATTTGCCATGGCAGATTGCTGCACTTTGAAACCAGAGCTTTTCAGCTTCTAGTAGAAACCATTCTCATTGGTTCATATGAGTTACTGGGTCTTACAAGCTTGATGTGTTGTTGTTTTTTATTCTTTCTTTATGTGAAGATGAACCTGTTGTTTTGCTCTGTTGAATAATTAATTATCTGATGTTAATTTCTGTTTTATTGGTAATGTTGCGCTCTGAGCAGGTGCAGTGACTACTAAAGTACGAAGGCAGGATATGCGCGTCCATCCTTACCAAAGGGTAGTGACCGCAGAAAGAGGTTAGTTTAGCCCCCGGTGTTCAAGCAATACTTTGTGTTTGTGTGTGAGTGTGCATGTTTGTGTGTGTGTGTGTGATTATGATTGTTACATTTTCAATTACAATACAGACCAATACAATATATAGCAACACCTTTTTGTTTTGAAGTCATGTACAGATCACATACCTACACAGGCACTACATGTATGACAGATATTGATCTTGAAAGTGTAATGGTGTATGAGAGAGAGTGAGTGTGTGTGCGTGCTGGTGTGTGTTTGAATCAAGCAATTTTAAGGATGTTCACAAGTTGGGGAAGCACTGGAGATGGTGTATAAAAAGAAGTAACACATTATACGTTGGCCATATAACACCTACATAAAACTGTCACTAGGCTGCCATGAAAATTATTACAACCCTCACCGAAAGTGAAAAGCCACAGCGTTAGCACTGTAGCACTCGTGTCTTAAATATTAGACAATGGTATGAAGCTTAATGACACTGTTATGTAGGTTTGAAAATGCCTAACAAGGACGCAGGACGTGGGGGTGTGTTGCTGATTTCAGCACTGCAACTGCTAAAAACTAGGTCTGTCCAGTATATCCTTTTCGCATCATCATCACAGTGTGCCCATGTACCGTAGCCACATCTCATGACATGATAAGTCAAGTGTGGCACATTAAATCAAACACGTCACGATACAAAATTAACTGATCACCACTTGCATAAGGCTTGTCCAGAATGAGAGAGCAAAGAGAGGATGTCACTTACAGCATATATTGTCGTCTCTCACCTTATTTTAGTGTTGCATCAAACTAATTTAAAATTAAGAGGCCAAAATCTAGCATGACATCATCAATAAAACGTGAAACTTGCCTAAAACTTCTGCTGGAAGTGTGAAATTCCAGCATCCCCATCTTCCCGCGTCCTTGATGCTTTGTGTAAAGTGTTACTTCAAGTATGGGTGTATCACACTGCATGGTTTCAGTTCGAGTCTCTCGCTCATAGAGAGAGAGTTGTTTGGGTTGTTGCAAGTTAAATGGACTGTTCACTTGAGCTCCATTATACTGATGACCATGGGATAACGTTATGACTCCCAGTCCATGAAGGGTGATGGAGCAAAATTATTAGCTTCTCTTTCTCGTTTTCTCATTTTGTTGATGTGGATTCCACATTCTCAGTATCTTAGCTGTTAATTGTTTTGGCTCTAATGTACATTCACGCCTACTCTCTTCCATTCAGCCAGTTACTTGGCAATTGAGAAACTTCCTCAGTTTATTTTTCCTTGTTTTTTATTTGATTTTTCCTATTCTACTTTTTCAGATTAATTTATAAAAGAAGGGGATTTATTTTATTGATCATGTTTACAAGAACAAGTCATTTGAAGACCAACGTTTTTACAAAAGAGTGTAACAAATTGCGATGTTGATCACCACGCAACAGCTTTTCCAGTACTGTATTCAGTAAATCCAGTATTGCATCTTATGCCATGTTACACCTTACACAGCATGTTAGAAGCTGTCTAGAAGCTTTGATACAGCTTTTTATCTCTGGAAAGTCTTTATAATACTGAAGATTCAAGCCCCATTGTGTAACATTAAGGACTCCCTTAGCTGTCGTCATTGTCTTAACTCTTTTGTTTCACATATTTATAATTTTACTGCATTTCATGAACTTCTTGTGTTATAATCTGTTATGTATATTGGTTGATAATTGTCACTCATAAGTACTACTTTCCTTAAGTTTGGGCCAAGAATTTATTATTATTATTATTATTATTATTATTATCATTATTATTATTTTGTAATGATGATAGATGCATTAAGCAAAAATAAACCATATCCATAAGGGAAATTAAGAAACCACCTTACAGAGATGGCTCATGAAACTACAACACATTAATGAAACTACACTATATTAGTCATATTGAAGTTTGGGTGTGCCAAATCTGTACATATAATAGCAATGATTCCTATGGTGAATGTGAACTTCTACTGATTCGATATAAAATTGAAATTAGCACAGTAAGACCTTAACACATAACCGACCAATAAAACTGACAAGATTAATGAGAAACAATTGTGAAATTGCACAAAAAGTCAAATCGCCTCATCTGGCCTACTGCCCATGACCTCTGAGCCCAATTAATACAGAGTACCACAATGGACCAACTATTCCTACTGGCTCATCACACAAATACTATCAGTGCTAAAAACCTTAGAACGCCTCTGCATGTAAAATGAAGGGCTTGGTCAGTGTCACATGGGAGAGATTTGACACAAAATTATGAAGGGTATGAGTAGTTTGAGGAGAGGAGTCCTCATAAGTAGCTAATCTGAGCATAATTGCTTTTCAAGTACAGCTGAGAATCATCTTATTTCAGCAGCCATTAGAAGAGCAATATGCAGTGCTTATGAAGTCTTTATTACTCCACATACAAAAAATGCCTCTTCATGAAAAAGAATACAGCACAAATAGTTTGCACTGAATCTTTTAAATCGCCAGACAAAAGAAAAAGGCAGAAAAATAAAAAAACGATAAAACCTCATGATAGGTTGGAGTGTGAGCAGTTTGTGATGGACTAAGAACAGGGTGGTTCCTACTTTGGCACAGTGTAAGTTTCCTCCAAGCATTAGATCTGGACGATCATCTTAATTCATCAAGGGTGCTGCCGTTAAGATGACTTCATGCCATAATGTTTTTGGGAAACTCACGCCATGTCTCTTTTCACAATATGAACAGATGAACTGAAGAAATATTCCATTTTTTCTATGTTTTGTTTTATTGTAAACATTTTTGCTCTTGTCATTTTTTTCCATTGTCTTGTTTGGAAAAGCACATAGTATTTACTTGTGTGGTCTTTTTTTAAGTTTATGAAAACAATATGTCTAACTATAAAGCATCAAACATTTATGGAAAAAAAAGATTATATTGTATATGTGAAAGATTAGGGAATTTGTGCTAGAGGACATTGCAGAAAAAAAAACCTGTTTCTGAAGATGATGGGGACACAGTTGAAAATGCATCATAGAAATTTATTACAAAATCATTTGTCATTTCTATCTTTTTCTCTATCCTAAGAATTTCTTAGTTTTGTTACGTAGTAGTTTTGTGTATTGTTTCTTCTTCGTTACTCTAGCCCTGAGTTCCGCAGTTGTTTTAGTGTTATTCTGTTTCATTAGCGTTGTGTTTTCATATTATTGTAAATAGACAAATTTTAAAGACAATAAAGTTTGACTGAGTCAAAAAAAAAAGACAAAATGAACACTTTTTTATCCTGCGAATATAGATGCTACCTATTTATTTCTCTCAATTTTCTGCAATCACATCTCTTTAACTACTCATGAATTCAAACCCATTATCACTAGCAGCTTTGTCGCTTTGGACTGGACAAGCACTGTAATGCTTAATAGCAGTCAGAGAATGAGCCACTCATTTACCCTCTTTAATCAAGACCACCTACCACATCGAATCATCTGATTTATTTTGACTGCTACTAACCATTAAGTGGTGTTAGTTTAATTTGAACTCTGTAATTGATTTGCCTCTCTGCTTCTTTAACCATTTTCACCTGGGAGTTGGGCTCTTGTGTGAAATCATGAGGCCTTCATGATTTTGCCGTGTTAATGTAGATGTTGAGCAGTTTCTCTGACAGTAGCTCTGATTAGTAATGTCATGTTGTCATCCGACCGTCACTAGCTGAAACTAATCTCCTTCTCTATCTTTTTTCTTTTGTGTCCTCCTATGTCCTTTTTTTGTTTTTATTTTTCCCCACTCTTTGTATCTGTCTGTCCGTTTGTTTTCTAACCACCCAGCCGCCACCGGCAACTAACCAATGACCCTATGAGCTCTCAACTCTTCACCCAATGATGACCTGACCATTGCCTGTCTGCTGACCAGTTCTTTGGCTCTCGTCCTTCGCTTGTCTGTACTCGCGGCCTGCTGGTGAGCCTGGAAACAGCTTTAATTTGCTTAACACAGCGCAGAAGCGGCGACGGCCCTACTACGCCACCCAGCAACACCCGAAATCAAGCACTGCCCACTTCCACAAACCAAGGACCTCCATGGTCAGGTGATCTAGTCTCCACAATCTGCACTGAAGCGTCACAAAGCAATAATATGGTCTGGAACAACACCTTCAACTCCATTACCACCCTCACCCACTCATTCACGCGCGCACATGCACCAGCTCACACTCTTGCAGACAGTTCTCCTAACAGACATTAGAGATCGAGCATTAACTTACACGTCGGCTAAATCGTTACGGGGACCACCCTGGAATGAGGCGATGACTTCAATGCGGTTGTGTGATGTGAGTGTTCATGTGGATCGGCACGCTCATGAGGGAGAGAGAAAATGCAAATGTTTTTTTGAAGATAACTCCAAGGCAAAGTGTATATGGGGGAGGGTTGGGGGGGGGGAGTTAAAGCCATGCTTGCCTATCAGCTTCTTGTCCGCAAAGATATTAAAGTGCATCCAGTGTTAGGAATAAGTGTGAAGACACTGAACACTAATTAATACATTTTTGATATGAGGGTGCTGCAAGGGAAATTTCTATATTTTTCACAGTAGATTCTTTTTGTATGGAACTACAGTATTGTCAAAATGTGATGAACAAAGAAAAAAAAAACATTTATTTCTTTATAACGATGGGGAGACTTTAGAGACCAAAACAGCGTCTTTTTCTTTTTTTAAAAATCAAAAACGTTCAAAGCAAGTGCCTTATTTTACAAACGATCATTGAGTACGAATGATATCCATCAGTGTTCATGACAGCATATCAGGTATAATGTGCAAGTCCCTCCATTTCTTAGGAAAAAAAAAGGGAGGAATACAAATATACGCAATTACAGCCTGATTTCTTTTCTATTGTTTTGATTTGTATGCTTTTGCCATTATTCCTTATCAACACAGTTCTGCCATGTTTTAACCTTCAGTTATGTCAGTTGTTTTCTGATGCTCACTTTGGTTTTCAGTAACGTATCTAGACTAGAGGTGTGATAACTGTTTGGTTCTTCTGCAGTAACATCTGCCACGTCAACGCTTAGCTTCCCGCTACAGTCACTCGTTAAAACTATTACAGAGATGTCATTAGTTATCATTCGAAGTCACAATTTCTGTGTTAATTAGCCAAGCAAGTTGGATTCGACAGTCCGAACAAGGCCCGTCTGCAGTAAACTGTCTTTAGTATTAGTTTTACTCAAGGTTTTTTCCTCAGTTGTCCACTATTAAGGAGTGAACTGTGAAATAATACTTGATAAAATGGCATCTTAAAACTAAAACACACTATGCAATTGATTTACGTTTGCCAAGCTAACAGTAGATCTTCCACATTACAGAGCCAAGGCCAAGAATTTAACTTGGAAACTTCAACCTCAAACAATTTGAGAAGAAAAACAATCTAGAACACTGCAGCTATATAACGTGTAACACGATTAACTAGGAAGTATCAGTTGTCTTGTTTTGTTGTTATAACTGGATTGGTATTGGTATCTCTTTGCCGATACATTTGTATGTAGTGAAATATATGCAATAGTTTTCGAAGTCCTAGGAATTCTAATGGTGGTATGTCTCATTTTTTTATTTTATTTTTTATTTGACTTGGAATCGCCAGACAAAAACATCAGGCAAATGCATTGAAAGGCAGCATTTGTTAAGAGTTTTTTTCGTTGTTGTTTCATCGAACAAATTTCTCAGTTTCTCATTTAACTTCAAGAACTGGAGTGCTGGGTAAAAGAGTGTATCCCTCAGTTTAATGTTTAGTGTATTTACTTTTATCAGCAGTATTATTGTGTGTGTGTATATGTGTGTGTGTGTGTATGTGATTGCATGTGAGGTTACATGTTGTCTTTGATATGATGCATAAACGCCTATGAACTGCAGCTCCCTTTTTTAAGCAATCTTGATTTTTTTTTTCCCCCCATTGGAAACATATGGTTCTATTTATAACCATTGTAACAACTTTATACTGTATTTTTCTATCATATTTTGTATGTATGAAATAACATTAAATCATGTTTTCTGATATGAACTCTATGCCTTATTACAAAAAAATATATTTCAGAGTTTTATTTGTTTTGTTTTGGGTTTTTTTGTTTTTTCAGTCATCTGATCATGAAGTTCTGTTATTCCATGGTCAAACTATATTGACTAGACTTTCAATGAGTCAACACGCCGATGGGGTTATGATAATTTTGAGCGTTATTATGGAACGTTATAATTTTACACCCAGCATATTTTTAGCCATTGATTCAACCCCTATTTACTGTCAAATGTAGTTAGCTGGGACATTTGGTTTGTCTTTTGAGTTTCAGTGTTGCTTGACTTCTGTGCCTTTCCATGTAAAGTGTGAGCTATTAACCATTTTAGTTTATATAATCTGATTAATCTTTTCTTGCCTCTTGTACTAACATTTTAAATATATCTTTACATTAACACCTTCAGTAATTTTTGTCTGCTTTTAAAAAAAATGTGTGAAATTAAGCAAAAGAGTGTTGAACTGACATTTTTAAAGGATGCTGGACTAAACTCTGTACTGAAAAGCAATAGCAGAATATTAAAATCATAGTTTTAAAAGAAACTAACTTGGTCGCTCCTTCTCTTGTGCTTTTATGTGCCAATACACTCTGCATACTAATCTTAGCCAGGGCTACAGCAGCCATACACTCAGTTACTATCTGGTTTCGGTCTGTACCACTGCTCTGTCAGTTGTTACTGTGTGCAAAATATTGTTCTCCACTGCACATCAGAAAAAAATACGTTGAATGAAAACGCTAATTACATTGCAAAGATGAAAATGTATGCTTGACTGAGCTTAAAAAAAAAAGACGCTCACAGCCACATTGCACAATTTTTTTGCCCTTGTTTCCTTTCTCTTTCTCACCATCTGTCCTCTATGCTTGTGTTCTATCATTACCATCAGTTGAGTAGCTTCGGAAAGCCATAGTTAGGGGTACATACTAAAAGAATATCCACTGTTTACACCAGCCGACGTCTCCTAGGACCACAGAAGTGCAGATGTGAACAAAACCGTTTCCAGATTTTGTAAGAAAAGACGTGAAGAGGGAATGCAAATGTTTTCACACTCATTCGGCCGTTCAGAACACTTGCCCAAGCAGTGCAATCTAATACCACACCCACAAACTAAGGGGCTTCCAATCTGTACTCGGTGTGTCTTGCACACTAACGTTTCATCATTGTTGGAAAAAACCTTGGTCAAAAAAAAGAGATTATTTTATTGTTAGGTAACTCTGCCCCAAGTCATTTAGACCATATCTACTGGTACACTCATCATGGAATCTGAATGCTGTAATGAAAAAATGATAAAAAATGGTGTTGGTCAAGGTTTTGGTCTGACAGTGAGGATTTGCAAGTAATCGTAGCTTGAAAAGTGAAGCTTCTAATACTTTTTCATAGTAAATACTCATCAAAATACAGAAATCAGCTTTCTTTCCCATCTGCCTCTCTCTTTCTCTCTTTTTCGGTGAAGTCACAACAATTTTGCATTTTATCTTCAGGTTCAAAGTCTGCAACAGAAAATGCAAGGCTGTTAAAAAAGATTCCTAATAATCCTCTCAGCTTCCTCTGTGTTTGTGTTAACACATTTTTATTTGTGAGTCAAAGTTAGTGGTGGTCTGTTCTCGGCTGATAAGATTATTCTCACCAAGCTCTTGTGGCACGCACACGACCAAAGCGCCACAGTGCTGCACCGCTGGTTCTTGTTTTGCGTCTGTGTGAACTTTCGGAGAGTAGCACACATGTGCGGGATGGCATGATGCACTCTTTTTTTTTTTTTGGCTTATGTGGTGGGCTGGGGTGGGGGGGGGGGGGCACAAAAGATCAATTCGGTGATATATATTTAAAGATAATGGCCAAGGAAAAAGGAAAAGGAGAGGACAGAAAGAGTGTGATTAATTTGCTCCTACAGAAAGAAAACGGCACTAAACACCACGCTGTGTGGCAAATTAATCCTGTCTAGACCAAATTGCTGGCTGCCATGTAAGGAAATCATTCTCTCTGCCTTTTCTTCCACCCCTTCACCATCCCTGTAACCTACAATTAAAAGCTCAGTTTCTTTTGCCCTTGTTCAGTCTCGATCCTACGCCTCCTCCTACCACTTTAACTGTATAGTTCTGTTAGAGGCCATCTCCAACTCACTATGTCAGATCCACGCAGGCTCATACACACCCAAACTAATGATGCATAATACAGTGGGGTAGTTTAATGACTGGATAATGGGCCTAGGCGAAGGTTTGGGTGGAAAGATGAACTCGGCGCAATCCCTATAAAGAGCCCTCGGAGAGAGTGTCGTGTGGACAGACACTCACACACTTCCGCATGGATGGCTCCAGCAGCCTCTGTGACCTTCATACCCACAAACAAACTCAGGAGCCTCTGCCCCGACACCCTTCTTAAAAATAGAAGCTTCCCTCCTTCCTCTTCCTTCCTTCCTTCCTTCTCTGTCTAATGATCCAAGATGACTAGCTGACATCTTCATAGCTCTATGCTTCACATGGGTCCTTCTTTTCATATGAAGAACATGCAGAAGTACCTTAAATATATTATTATATGTAGAAATTAACTATTAATAGCTGTGACTTAATAAAGCCATTTACAGAACAGCTCAGTTTTTTCCTAACCACAAATGTAGGCGATTACCTAAGACTGCATCTGGTGTCCAAAAGTTGTGCTTTTTATGTTGTACTGGAACTGATAGTGTGTGTCAGCTGCACAGCTACATGATGTGACCATTGGTCAAACTATAAAAAAAGATTACAAATTACCATTTAGGTTCAATATTTAATTGAATTATTATTTTTTGAAAATATATACCCACTTCTCCAAAAACATTGGGACATTGTGTCATGTTTACTGCTGTGTTACATCATCTCTTCGTTTAACAGCACTCTGTAAGTGTTAGGAATTAAGTAGACCAATTGCTCTAGTTTTGAAAGTCAAATGATTTCTTATTCTTTTTTTGTATTGGATTTCAGCTGCCCAACAGTTTGGGGTTCCCTGCCAAATGTTTTGAATGGTTAACCTGTCTGGGCTGTTCGCAGACCAGTTTAGTACTCAGAATCTTTTACTCCGGAGCCATGCAGTTGTAATAGGTGCAGAATGTGGTTTAGCATCGTCTGGCTGAAAAAGACTTCAGAAAGACAGCATGTTGGTCCAAAACCCGGCATCACTCAGCCAGTGGTGCCTTCAGAAATGTAAAGGTCATCCTGCTATGTGCACTAATGACCACACCAAATACTTTGACAAATGCTGGCTTTTGAACTGTGTGCTGATATGAAGCTGGATGGACCCTCTCTTCTTTAGCCCAGAGAATAAAGTGTCATATGCTGAAAAGGCAGGATCGTTCATTTATGGATTCTTCTTTGTATGTCACTTGAGGTTTGTGTTTTGGATCTTTTTCCTTGCATTCAGAGATTTCTCTAGAATCTCTGAATCTCCTTATGATATTATCGTCATTTCATAGATAATGAAATGATGATGAGATGATTTACATTGTCTCAAGTCTTAGTGATACCATTGCCCAAGTTTTTTAAAATGTGTTGCTGGTATCAAAATCTGAAAAAAAAATCCAACGTTTCTCTAGTCCTCATGTTGTCTTTGTACAATTTACAATTAAATAGGATTTAAATGAATTGCATTCTGTTTCAGCACATGTTTGAGGTTGCTTTACAACTTGACATTGACTTGAAAGTTGGACACAAGGGTGATATTAGGCATCCCTATTGCTAATAGTTGTAATGGACTTATATTACTTGATAGCTGCATTAGTCTCTTTCTACAGTAAGAAAATAAAGAAGTAAACTCCTGACACCAAATGTGTCTTGGCTGATTAACAGCATTTGGCGTAACGAGAAAATTATCCCTACAAGCTTCTTGTTTGAGTGGTGCATTGTTTTGCTATCAGAGGATAGGAGGAGTGTCAGTACTTGTGTGGTGTGCTGTGGCAGAACAAACTGCACATGATTTGAAACAATGAGCACAAAGAAGGCATGTCCAGCAGGAGGATGTGGAGTGGGTGTGGAATGTTCTCCTGGGGGCTCGCATGGAACACAGGAGACTTCGAGGAACACTTCCCCTCTGCTGCGTGAGACAGCTGTTTCCACACACACACTTCCATCATCCACATTTATGGAAAAGAGTAAACCATAACTGTTTACTCACATTGTCCAACTGTTGCGGTCTCAAGCACTGAAAAGCATCAATAAACAACTATGCCGCAAAGTTTGCTGCGTGTTTGCCTATAAGGGAAAATGTACATTAATAATATTATTAGGCTTTACAAGTGAATTAATTCATTAGTGTGCAGAAGTCGAACATTAAATATAAAATATTCTACTTCCATACTAAACAGGGAAGTCTAAAGTCAATAAATGAAAATAACATACCATCATAACAACCATACAGGGCCTAGTAGATCACCAGAAGACACCATCAGATTAACAGTACTTCAAGCTTGAATCTTTAGGAGATTAGGAGGTGTTCAATATACTGACCAGAGTTTAGGTCTCAGCATTACTGATATATATATATATATATATATATATATATATATATATATATTATCTAAGTTGTATTGTAGCAGCAGGAAGCCTTTGCAGCTCTGCTCTATGTCCTATTCTCTTCTGTCTCCTCCTCCACTCCTCTTCCTCTCCTCCTCTGGACGCTCCCTGCCCTTCCTGCTCACTCTCGGGGGATGGGGCCTCAGCCCTGGCTCCAGTCTGACCCCCCACTCTGGCTCCTCATGCCTGGACACTGCCCAAACCTGGTGGGAGAGGAGAGTCTGGCAGCCAGCATCCAATAGCAGCAACAGCATTGGCCACTAGCCCTGAGGAGAGTGTAAATGAGATGAGGCGACTAGATCAAGGACTGTCTAACTCTCACTTAGATAAAAAACAACAAAAAATCATGGTAGACTATCTTTTTACTTTACCACTCTTCATCTGAAAGGTCAGCAAGTATTATAGCCTGCGCATCACCAAGCAAATGTATATAAACAGTAGACACTGAACATATACCACACTATTTTACATTAACAGTAATAAAACAGTACATAACCAGTAAATAAACATCACCTAATCAGTAATAAACAATAAATAAACTTCACCAATAATAAACAGTAAATAAACAGTAAACATCACCAATAATAAACAGTAAATAAACAGTAAACATTACCAGTAATAATAAATAAACAGTAAACATCACCAGTAATAAACAGTAACATCACCAGTAATAAACAATAAATAAACATCACCAGTAATAAACAGTAAATAAACATCACCAGTAAAAAAAGTAAATAAACAGTTAACATCACCAGTAATAAACAGTAAATAAACATCACCAGTAATAAACAGTAAACATCAACAGTAATAAACAGTAAATAAACATCACCAGTAATAAACAGTAAATAAACATCACCAGTAATAAACAGTAAACATCAACAGTAATAAACAGTAAATAAACATCACCAGTAATAAAGAGTCAATAAACATCGCCGATAATAAACAGAAAATAAACAGTAAATAAGCATCAACAGTAAAAAACAGTAAATAAACATCACCAGTAATATACAGTATATAAACAGTAAATAAACATCACCAGTAATATACAGTAAATAAACAGTAAATAAAAATCACCAGTAATAAACAGTAAATAAACAGCACCCTAATGGTGAATAAACAGTAAATAAACTACCCAAACAGAAAATAAACAGTAAATAAAAAGTACCTAAACAGTAAATAAACAATAAACAGTAAATTAACTGTTTTAAGAACTTTACGTAGCTCATTCTCTGTTACCTAGTCAGACAAAGACCACAGAAAAAAGGTGGTGTGTTCTGTTCCTGTCCTGTTGTGGGATTATTAAATAGTTATGTCTGTTGTTACATAAAACAACTTTTTCTTGTTGTTGTTGTTGTTGTTGTTTGTGTCCATATCTCTCCCAACAGAGTTAATACGGAGCCGTTTGAGTTACTGTGATGCAGAAAGCTTGAAAACGTGTGAATGTTTTTAAATCCTTATCTGAAAGATTTGGGAGAAGCTTTGTAAAAAGCCCCTTACGCTCTTCTCTCATCTCGTCCAAACCAGTTTAAAGAACAGAGGCACTGCACAGCTTTCATGTCTCCATGGTAACACAGTCCTTTGGGGTGCTACTGGTGTGTGTGTGTGTGTGTGTGTGTGTGTGTGTGTGTGTGTGTGTGTGTGTATGCTTGCTTGTACATGTTGTGTTTGAGTTGTGGAATGAAGAAAAGTATTAGAAAAAACTAGTGGCTGGAGTAAAACTCAGCAACACAGAGTGAATGAGTGAGTGAGAGTGAGAGAGACACACTGGAGATAAAAAAGAGACATACTGAGAGATTCATTATGATGACATCACACTCATTTCCCACTGCGGCCATGTTCCACAGGGAGCCCTCAGTCTCTATTCTGCTGCTTTAGTGTCTCTTCAGCTCTGTGGGCCGCCTATGGGAGGCTATCCACTGGCTGTGAATGGCCTTTTTGTTGGGGAACAGTGAGCCGTTTCTGCTCCCACAGAAAGCCCTGGATAATTTAGTGTGGATGCCAGGAAGTCTGAGCTCACAGAATGACAACAATGGCAAACGTTATTGCTCCACCTCAAGGGGTGGAAAAGAAAGAGAAAGAAAGCACAAGGGGGAAAAACAACTATAGCGACTGAATTCGAACAGACCTTCCTCCCACAGTGCAACACTGAGAGAGTTAACGCTCATGAGATAGAGACCAGACTAAGTGTACTGGACTTTCAGTATGTTTAATAACCTAAACAGCATCATTTCTAAAAAAAATAATTCAAGCATTTGCACACATTTTAATGGACGTAGTTGTTGCGGTTCTCCCCGTCAATACACTTGCAAAATGCTCATTTACAGAAACAAACGTTTTCAATTAGCCTTTGACTGCCATCTAGTGTATAGATTCTCAGGACTGTTGAGTTTGACTGGAGATGTTTTTTTCATGCTTTAGCGAAAAAAACACATAATAATAATAATAAAAATAATAATAATATAAAGAAGAAGAAGAAGAATAAAACAATAGCCACCCTTTGTGTCATATCTGGGTCTTAATTTTCAAACTCTTTGAACTTCTTTCTGAAAGAAGAGTTTTTTTCAGAAACACTCCCAAGCAAACACACAATAAACATTCCTACAAAGTTGCTACAACATTGTCAAAATGTGTTTTTACGTTGTCTGAACAAAGTTGTCACAACATAACTAATAAATAACGTTATTTTACAGTATTACTACTTATTGTCAACTTAGCTTAAAGGTCTCCATAATCAGGCCCCACCCTACCTCACTGACCTCCTCCATCATCACACTCCTTCTCATTACCTTCGTTCTTCTGAGGCCAATCTTTTGTCCATTCCCATCAGGACTAAGCACCGGACCTGGGGTAATAGAGCCTTCTCCATAGCTGCGCCCTCCCTATGGAATGCTCTGCCAAAATCCATAAGACTGCTCAGATCTGTCAAAATTTAAATCTCTCCTCAAAATCCACCTTTTCAGATCTGCTTTTAATCTGTAATGTCATACCTTGTTTATATTTGTACTTTTCTTTTCTTTTTTACTTTTTTCCTTCTGCTGCTTGCTCCCATCCCTACTTTTTTTTTTCACTTGTTTATTAAATATTTTATATGACTGTATCTTGAATTGTGTTGTTTGAAAAGAGTTCTTGAAAAGCATTATATAAGTAAAATGTATTAATATCATTATTATTATTATTATTATTATTATTATTATTATTATTATTATTATTATTATTTTGTTATTAACATAACAAATTAATTATATGCAGATATAATGGAACGTATGATGGTCTCTAGGAGGTTGTGCCATTGTTGCCACTACGTTGTCACAACGTTGTCAACGTTCGGAGGAATTACATTTCAACGTTGGGACATTGTTATGGGCACAAAAACAACAGATTGTTACGACGTAACTATGATTGTAAGGATCTCTCAGTTACAGAGAACAAACAGGGATGAATCTTTATCAAAAAGTGTATTACTGCACTGCATATATTATTTTATATTTATTCTTGCGGGAAGACAGCTTAGACATCCAGAGATAAAGAGTGCTAAAGGACAATGAAAAGAAAGATTCCCCGAATAGTGTTTCTACTCTTTCATCAGTTTATCTTCACTTTCAAGTTCAACGACAAACAAGTTTCTCCGAAAAACTTCTTCTCTCTATGAAGTTGCACCGCTGCATCTATCCATACTGACCTCTATCGGCCTGGGTGTAGTGGCGCGTCTGTACTGTGGAGAGGTAATCGCCTCTATTTGAGAGACTAATTGCCCTATTCTGACACCCCCGGCGGTTAATCAGATTAGTTAGTTCGTGTGTTTTAACAAATACGACATCCTGATTTATATACGACGTCCGCAAGACGTTTATGCGATGCTCACAGTTACATCGTACCTGAAAAGGAACCTGATGATTGTGAGCTCTCTAGGACGTTTACACGCGGTTTCCCGTCTTTCAATAAGTTTCCCCTTCTCTCTTTTTTTCTTTTTTTTTTTGCAATAATAGTTTTATTCAATTTTCAATTATACAAAAAATATATATATACATAAAACATACATAAAACAAACTGAAAACCAGTAACAAGGAAAAAAACGAGAAACAGCTAGAACAACATATTAGTGAGAAACGGACATACTTCAGCCACATATAAACATAACCATATATATACATATTTTTTCCCTTCATAGACCAGGACTTTTTGGCGAAATCTGAGTGCATTCAACAATACTGTGTATATGATGTGAGAAACTGGAAAGGAAAGGGGACCAGGTGCGTGCAAATTGTGCATCGTTGCCTTTAATTCTGGCACACAAACGCTCAAAAATTTTAAGAATTTTGTTATGCAAAGGTTAATTGTGGGTGCCTTGTCATCAAGCCATTTAATTAGGATACATTTACGCGCAATTAACAAAAACTTGTTAGCGAGATCAATTTGGCATGATGCTAGATTGACCTTGTCTTCACCAATGCCAGGTATAAAGAACCATGGGTCACATTATATTTATTCAAGCTTTTTCTTCACCTTATTCCAGAAAGAGGCAATAACTGGGCAGAACCAAAACACATGTGAATATAGGTACCTACCTCTTTTTGGCATTTCAGGCAGACTGATGGTTTTGCTGGGTCCATTTTATTTAAAATATATGGTGTGTAGTGTGAACGGTGTAGAATTTTAAACTGTGTTTCTAAGGTTTTATTACATATTAATACATTTTGCCATTTTATTTATAATATATGGCACCTCTTCTGATACCAGTGGTTTACCCAAATCTCTTTCCCAGCCCGCTAGCACTGCCTGCAGATTGCTTGGTAAGTTTGAAAGTAGTATAGTAAGTTTCCCCTTTTCTGTTGCTGTAAGTGCCCTCATACCAAAAAGTATTCGGCCTATCAGGACAGGATCTACCATAATATCTGGGCCGGGTCCGTAAAATGGATCTGGCGGGTGTCAGGATCCACAACCTGCCAACAATATTTTCCTACATTGATCAGAGCATTCTAGACACTCCTGTAATGTTAATGCATGTCATTGTACCCTGACTTCTCACTGCAGCACCTGATTTAATTTAATGAAAGTTTTACATAAACTAGGTTTTGGATGGTAACTGTAAATAGTAGACTTAATCAAGAGAAGATTTAGAAAATGGTTTCGCTAACACACATTCAATCAAATTTTTTTATTGGTTTATTTAAATTTGTTCATCATGTTAGTGTGTCTGGAACATAAACACCACCCAGATAAGCAACTTCAGAGATATTCTTTTAAGATGCATATAATCACTCAACTGAAATACAAGAAAATCTCATAATAACTGGAGCGGCCAAGCAACTGAAAACAAAATATGTGGGCAGGCCACCCTCTAGATATGCCACTGGTGAGAAAGGTAGTTTTGGAGTAAGAGAGGAGTATATTAAAAAAAAAATGGGAGTGCATGTATCTGTTCAATTTTATTAATAATTTGATCAAATTTCAGGTGCAGAGCTTTCTGAAACAACTAATAATCTATACAAACCAATCCATTATCAAGCAAAAACAACCAATAATATACACAAAACCAATTATCAAACAAAAACAGCCAATAACCTACACAAAAACAATCGATAATCAAACAAAAACAACCAATAATCTACACAAAAACAATCGATAATCAAACAAAAACAACCAATAATCTACACAAAATGATGACTGTATTCCTGGGCACCAGAAACGTTTTTGCCTCAGCTGATCTGAATTTTCACTGGATAATAATGACTTGGTTTCATAATAACCAAAGTAAATAATATGTTGTTTGAATGTCTTACTCCAATAGCTCCATATGTCAGTGTTTAAGCTAAGCTAGCATGTGAAAGTCAAAGTAAACTATGTTCGCTTGGTGCTGGGTTGGCAAAAAGGCTCATTAAAAGTAATTTTTTTGTAAAAAATTATAAAAAATAATGCACACAATTTAATGCAATAAAATGTATGGTTGTTGCATGCTCATAATTATATGACAACATTTTTAAAAGTCCAGGAAATGAATGAGTAAACAATGATTAAAAATGTAGACATTCAAATTGCAAATATAGTTCCTAGTCTCACAACACAACAATGCTAAGAAGCACTGACTACAGTACAAAGTGTGGGAACTATAACAGGTGTGTTGGGATGTGTCCTTTCCAAGAAGCTACCCTGACCTGCCTCATCCTCACCAACAAGTTACCTAGTTGGCAATAACCTGTCTAGCTGACAAAGAACTACTGGAGTTAGACAGCAAACAACTGAAATGAAATTAATTTTCAGAGTAATCTCTCCCTTAATAGAGCCAGGACTGTGTACACAGTACCAGCATGATGTACACAGAGTTATATTATTTATATAAAATTATATACTGCGCCTAATCTTCATCAGATCAAACAGCTATTGAAAGTTGGCTAACAAACAGTTAAAATGTAATAATTCCAGTTTATAAAACGTGAAAACTATTGAACATTTATTGAACCTCATTTTACGTCACTGGTTCTCTGTGCAGTTTCAACCAGTCAACAGTCTAACCAACTTCACGACAGTATTGCGTAAGCGTTGCCCTTCAGTTTTCCGGCAGCAGCGCGTGGTGGAGGTCAGAGATGTTCTTACTGATGACCGGTAACCGGAAAACCTTTCCCAGTCCAGTCCAGTGCTGAGGACTCGGTCTGTCTTTTATTCCGTATAAACAGGGAGGGTTTCTGACTCTGTACTGAAACGAACTCAAGTTCTTGGCCTCGGGTCTCGTGAGAAGCCCACCTTGTCCCTTTCGGGTAGCCTCAGCTATAGTTACCTCAGCTTCCCTCGCGGAGCAGCCATGGAGAACAACACGGCGGGCTCCGGCGCCTATAAAGGCGGACTGGGGAGTCTTTTTGGTGGCGGAGTCCCGGAGTATTCAAACACGGAGCTGTCCGGAGTGCCGCGTAAGTATTCTGGGGCTAGTTTGGCCGCCTTTAATATTATATAGGGTTACCGTAAAAGACTCGCTGTCAGTTCGCTGGAAAAGCTCAGCTGCTTGCTTTCTGAAGGTAAGCTTCTTACTCCAATTCCCCGTTCACCTTAAATGTTACTGACATTTAAGGTGGAACGAGGAGTTTGAATAAGAAGCTGACTTCAGTCACGTCTTTCTTCAGGCTTACGTTCAATGACGGGTTCATTTTGTAAGGATAACTACTAGTTATAAGGGTGGTCCTCATTTTCAGCCCTGTGCTTTCTTTTTTCCCCCTATAGTGACTGGAATGAGCCCCCTCTCACCTTACCTCAACGTTGACCCCCGGTATCTGGTGCAGGTCAGTGTGAACTTTAACGCTCCTAACCTAATAAGACATCAAGGGCAGACATCTTGACCATGACCCTAGAAAACAAATGAACATCTAAGTTTGTGTTGGAACATTTAAAAGTGTTTCTTTGACGGCTTATTCAAAAGATTCTCACATTTGCTTGGTTATAATCAGAACTAGGCACCTGGGTGCGTCATATATGGCCTTTCCTTGTATATAACCCAGTGTATATAACCATCTGTTGGGATCCAGCATGTAGAATCAAGACATTTTCGCATTTTAAAATCTTGAAAATCAACTTTTGACATCATAATATACAATGCCAGTTTTGATGCTTAGTGTGTGTTGTCTGTCATGTCTTCTAGGACACAGACGAGTTCATTTTGCCAACTGGGGCAAATAAAACTCGTGGCCGCTTTGAACTGGCCTTCTTCACCATTGGGGGGTCCTGTATAACAGGTAAGGAGGACTAATTTTTTGTTGTTGTTGTTTTTAAATGGCCAGGTCTGCCAGCAGGTCCAAGCTTCCATTTCTCTCTACTGTTACGTAAAGATGCCACATAATGCCTTTATTCAGAATTTTAATTTGTTCAGTGGTGTCTCCATAGAAGTTATGTTACTTGTTTGGGGTGAAAAGGCTCTGCTGTGAGACGACAGGATAATAAAACAAACCCTGGTCATTATGCAACTTTAGCTTATCTTACATTTCAAATTTAGATGATCTGGCTTTAACCCTCTCTTCAGTATCAAACACTGAGCAAAGTCTACTCGATATTGTGTAGGATTTAAGAAACAGTGCAGAATGAAATGTGCAGAGAAAGCATACAACTTGGAATGAAAGTCGTCCAGGATCCTATTAAAGATGTGGAAGCTGAAGTTGGCTCCCTATTCACAATCTTATTTTGTGAATTTTCCATTCCACCTTAAACTGTGCCACAACTAAGTAAAAGCACATGTAGAATCTGTAGCATTTAAGGTAGAGTTTAAAGATGAACATCAGCCAGGCCTACAGGCAGTTTGGTTCTTTGGAATGGGAATAAAAAGTGCTGACAGCACCTTCACAGCCAATAGCCTGTCATTTTCATTGCTGCTGCTCTGTTGTTATATGTACATTTTGGATGTGTAAATATTTGAGTAAACTGTTACATAGTTTTTTGAAATCAGCTCATTTACTGCCCAATGTTTGAGGTTCATAGCATGTTCTATGTACTGAACTCTTCTTCTTTAACTATGAAAATGTAAATACAGTTTTCTTTCTGTGGCACCTTAAAGTCTCATTTAACAGTTGTCCATGTACTCACTGAAAAATGAGTTTAGAATGCTATAATGTGTGTACTGCCTTGCAGGTGCTGCTTTTGGAACACTGAATGGGCTTCGTATGGGCCTAAAAGAGACCAGAGATATGGCATGGTCAAAACCCAGAAACGTACAGTAAGTCTGTATTACTTATATATACTGAGAAGACACTAAGCGAAATAATTCTTTAATTTAAATTAGCCTTGATTCTGGTGTATGAGATGAGTCTTTATGATGTCAGTGATGTGATGATAACCGTTTTTAAAAAAAATCTTTGTGTGTTCAATCAGGATATTAAATATGGTCACACGGCAGGGGGCTTCATGGGCGAATACACTAGGATCAGTTGGTAAGTAATTCAGTGTATTTGGAACAGGCTTGTCATTATTGATTGGAACATCAATTATTTTTATGAACAGGTGTGTTACCTGAGCACTGACATAATATGCAGATTATTTTCAAAGGCATTGGCAAATTCAACTTAGAGCTTTTTTATTTAAGCTTCTCGTTATAAAGTCTTTACTTCTATAAGTAGCCTGTGTAAATTACATGAGCTTTTCTGTGTTAGCACCAGGCTAGCAATAATGTGGTACATAATGAATACATTTATATCACACCCTGGGCTCAGGACAAGTAAACCAGCATCATTCAATCACAGATTTGAAGCTTGTAGCATGCATTTAATTTGCAGTTTTTTAATTTTGTTGGAGAAAACAGAACTATTTACTTTAAGTACACGTGCAGTTTGTAACAGCAAGCATTTCATTTTACTTTATATAAATGGAATTTGTAACCATAAGCACTTGCATATTATCTCTCTTGTAGAGAATCTACAGACTGTTAAAATGGCTTCATCATGTCCTTCCGATACTTTGTTAATCATTTAAATAGTGAACTAATCACTAAGCTAATTCATCAGGAGCGTAAATGTAATCAGTTGTTGTGACAGCTATCTTCTTAGAGTTCATTGATTGGGTAGAATCCATAACAAACTACTTTTATTAGCATGGAATGTGAGGCATTATATATTGACTTTTATAAGCATATAGCAAAAGCTACTCAGTCATCTTTTGTCCTTCCTGTTTTCAGTAAACAAATCCACTAAAAAAGTGTTGTCTCTCTACAGCTCTCTTATATAGTGTGTTTGGGGTAGTCATTGAGAAGGCCAGAGGAGCAGAGGATGATATTAACACAATGGCTGCTGGAACGTTAACAGGCATGATGTATAAATCCACAAGTGAGTAGAAGCCGATTTGAGTATGTTTATAACAGCAGTCTCTTGTTAAAAAACAAACACAATTTGAAAGCATTTTTGTTTTGTAATTTAATTTCCTGAATTAATCTCCTGGTTGTATGTTTTAATACTAGGTGGACTAAGAGGAGTTGCCAGAGGAGGCCTTGTTGGATTAGCCTTATCAGGGTTATATGCCCTGTACAACAACTGGGATCACCTTAAAGGCACAACTCCCTCACGTTATTGAAGAGGGCCCAGAGCTCAAACGATGGACATTTTGACTCAAAACCTGTCTTCAACTGCTTTGTCTTCTGTTCCACCTCCAGTTTGGCCCAAGTTTTTGGGATCCTTGGACCAATACTTGTCTGGCTTCTTTTAAATTGTGTTAGGTTTATTATCAAAGGCAGATGTCAACTGCCTCAAGTATGCTGGTCTGTTCTACTCTAGTCAGATGGAAAGTTTACTGCAGTGCTGGGGGTGCACTGCAGTGTCATTCGTATAATGACCAATGTACCTGTGTAAGAGTAATATACATCTTTTAAGTATTGCAATATTTGTTGATAAACCATGCAGCTGTACCCAGTGAGGCGTTTGGCAAGTGGGCATACGAAGCTCATCAAGTCTAAGTGTACCTTTATATGTCTGATTATAAGCTGATGTAATCAGATCTGTACCTAAATTAAAGTGTAAAGGTTTGTTTTTGAAATGTATGTTGTGGTTTTGGTGGACAGTTTTTAACTGAAAGCCTAAATGACACACTTCATTACACTGCATCGTTTTAGGCATCATATACTTATACACTATTCCAAGTACCACTTCAGTTTGTTGGCTCAGATACTAAAGAACAGCTGGTGAGGTAATCTGTTTGTAATGTGTTTGAAGAAGCTTGGGACGTTTGGTCTCTGGAGCAATGTACTGAGATGCCATATTATTTTATTATGCTAGCTCAGTTATATGGAATAAGTGAATTCCATTACATATATTTAAGTTTGGGGCTAATATGCTCAATTTCAGTGTATTTTTCGCAAGCTGTACATTTGCATTCACTCCTGTGATTGATTTCCTATGGTTTAAGCCCTGCCTCCTGATGCTCTGATTGGTCAGCTTATTCAGTCTTTTATGATTGCCGGAGCAGCGTCCTGCTACAAGTTCTGCCCGCACACTGATGTGGCTATGCCTACAAAAGCATTCCAGTCTGATCCTGAAAGTCAGGTAGAACAAACTGATGTATCCCATCCAACTTCACAAGCTAAACTGGAGTGGAACGTTAGTACTTTTCTATAAAAAAAAACAAAAAAATGTTAGTACTTTTTCTAAAAAAAAAAAGTACTAAAGAAAAAAAACAGGGCAGTCGTGGCCTGAAGGTTAGGGATCCGGTCTTGTGATCGGAAGGTCGCTGGTTCGATCCCCTTGAGCAAGGCACCTAACCCCAACTGCTCCCCGGGTGCCGTGGATAAGGGCTGCCTACCGCTCCGGGCACGTGTGCTCACCGCCCCCTAGTGTGTATGTTCACTAGTGTGTGTTTCACTGCACGGATGGGTTAAATGTGGAGGACAAATTCCACTGTGTGCAAAATCACATGTGGCTAATCGTAGTTCTAAATTCTAATTCTTTTTCAGTTTTCTGTGTGCTGTACAGATGCGCTAAGCTTGCTGTTAGGCAGCTAATAAGAATTATGTTACAAGATGATGTCACCAGGTAAATGGGCTGGATTTTCAAGAAGGTGTTTCAAGCAGCTGAGAAAAGAGGTTTCTGTGGGAGAGACTTTCTCCCTCTCGTGTGTACTTTGGACAGTTTACATGCCTGAAAAAACTACATAACACACTAAAGGAAAGGGGAAAAGCAGACATACGTACCTCCCATTAAACAGTAGTGAATTCACACCTAAACAAAATCTTGGTATTTTACAGATGTTTATTTGTAGACATGATATCACAGATGCAAAATAAAAACAGGGATGTTTTTCTATTAGCATTTCTTTAGTGGCATGATTCTGGTTTAAAACTGTGTTCTTGTCATATATATTGTATTGCGGTGCTGTTATTACCATCTCTTGGTAAACACCCTGTGCAAATGGATGTATCACCACCTAAACTGAGTAGCACAGAGACCAGGCGTTGATAAGCATATTCTCTGTGGCAGAGCTCTAATGTATTGATTTCTACCTTCCTTGTTTCTGGTGCAATATTCGGGGCATGCTTCCAGTGTATTCAGGGTCTTTTTAGGCAAACCCTGCCCTTCATGCAGAACCATGAATGTGAGGCCAGCTGTGCAAGCCAGATACCACAGAAACAACAATGCCAGTAGTCAGTTTTCTCACACCAATTCCAAATGCTTTGTTGAGAATAGATAGTTAACACCAGAGTTGGTGATGTTTTTTGTAGTTTATGTTTGATAACTGAACTAGCCAGGCATGAGGTGTAGGCTAACTGCAGTTAGGGACTTGGTGTCTTATGTTCTTTTCATTAAAGAGCATCGCAATCTTACAAGCAAAGCATTGAAGCGACCTACACTGCAGTGCAAGCTGTCCTAACATTGGTGGCTGGCTGGTGGTGATTGCTCTACCAGTGCTCAGTGTACGGAGTACAGATGAATGAGCTTATGAGTGTGTTGGTTTAGACCCAGGCCTGGAGGGTCACGTCGTCACTGTTCTCCCCCTGGAGATGGACATAGAGGTCACTGAAGTCAGGTAGGTCAGTGCAGGAAGAAGTCCCTGATGCGGGTGGCCTCAATCCAGGGGATGTAGGCAGCAGTGCGAGTGAAGACGCTGGGCTTGTTCTCCACTGTGCAGCCAATAGGGCCAAAACTCACCACACCATGTACCTCCCAGCGGTCCCGGCCCAGCTGGCAGAGCAGAGGACCACCTGAATCCCCCTGTTCGAGAAAAGGCATAAGAGTCAAATACTGTGAGGTGAGAATTCTTCTTTATTCCTATACTGACATGCCTGTCCACATACTTCATCTATTTTGAGGCGCTTTGCTTTACAGTCCTCTAAATTCTGCATGTGGAACTTGAAAATATGTGGTAAAAATAAAGTTACAGCTCATCAAGAAGTTTGTAAAGACAATGGCCTTTCTTCATCAGGTCAAATCTGCTCGTTCAAGAAACGCATGCAATCTCACACAAGTTTTGTTTTTTATCAGTTTCCTCCTCTCTGTATCTGCATGTTTGGTAGATATGTGTGCAAATTTGAATATAATACATCAGCAGTTCTCATCAGTTTGCTCTATGTACATTTTTCAACATGCTTACCAGAGAAAGTAGAAAACTGGCACTTCTAGAAACGTCCATTCATAGATCCATTTCAGTTATATTAAAATTAGTAATTCATAAATATTGACTGCCATAGAATTCTTGTTTTCTTTCTGTTACAGAAACTACTTCACATTGTGTCAACGAGGAGTGAATTTTAAACAGGACTGGACTGGGACAAAAAAACGGCCCTGGCATTTTTGGCTTAGAACGGACCGTCATAATTAGCGGGGCACAGCCGACCAGTACTTTATGTATGTGTTTCATGAAGGAATAAATTTTGCTATTATCATATAATAATTATCAAATAATAACAGCATCATATAAAAAAACATAACTTTTGCCTTATTAGAAATTTACAGTGAATCATTACTTTAGAAGTCTATTAAATAACCACTGTGGAAAGCAAATAAGTAAATTTACACATACTGTAGTTCTAGCACTTTTGTCTACTCATATGTATTTACTGAATTTCTCTGATATAGCAGCTCAATTTTAATTCTTTAGGTTAAAAGCTGCTCCCTCCTTTAAAAAGCTATAACATGCATTTGGATCAGGCTAAAAACAGACAGGGCTGCTTTGTGAACTTATTCAACACATCAGCACACTGTCTTACTGTGGGCATACCTTTTACTAATAATACTTTTATACACTTACTTTAGAAAACCTTGAATTGCAAAGCTTTTACTTCATTGATCAGTTTTAAGATCTGTTATTTCACTTGTTTGAGTGTTTTTAAAATATGTTGAACTGCAGCATAGAGGGTTGCTACAAATTCCAACTACTATGCAGCCTTAGCCTTTTTACTCAGATTTGAAACAAGTTCAACTTAACTTTGGTTCTTCCAGATGTTTAAAAAAACTACTAATTGCCATTTTACCTGGCAGGCAGCAGGAGTTCCTTCTGTGTCTCTGAATCCAGCACAGATCATGGAGTCCCTCACACGGTCACCCCAGAACTTCTTCTGTTTGCATGTTTTATAGTCGATGATAGGCAGGCGGGCTTGGTTTAGTGCCTCAGCCAACGACACATTCTCTTTCCCACCTGAGATACATATGAGAAAGGACAAGCTCGGGTTAAGTGTCCTCCTGTCATGAAGTGGGGAGTGATCTAAAGCATTCTCTAACATTTTTCTAACTTTATTTTTTTATTTTTACTTTCAAGTATATCAATAGGTATGAATTAATGTTTTAATTCACAGGAGAGTTAACACTTTACCTCGCGTGTCACCCCAACCTGTGACCCAGCAGTAATGGCCTGGTTTTAGGCTGGTCTGCTTGCGCGGCAGGCAGGCGTATCGGATGAAGTTGCTAGGTAGAATATCCGTGCCAGCCTTAACCAGGGCAATGTCGTAGTCCAGCTCGCTGTGAGCAGGGTAGCGGAAATGCTCATGTCTGTAGATCCTCTTTACAGGGAACATACGCTCAGCTGTTTCTGACCTCCTCAGCTGGTGCTTCCCCAACACAATACGCCAGCTACCCGCATCCTCAGCTTTCCCCCTACATAATGTGACACAGACAATAAGACCAGGCCACATGACATTCAAGAAAAAGCCGTGCCAGTCGTGGCCATCCAAGATAGAGATTTCAAACAAACAGCAGTGATCGTTTATAGTCCATATACAGCATTGTATATAGACAGTACTGCCCTGAAATACACTTTACTGTCATTTTACAACATTAAAATCAATAACAATTGTAAACCAACAATATGTTCCTATATATCTAGAATATCTATGAATAATGTATTTACAGTGTATACATAGCATTAATCCACAGTGAACTAGACATACACAGTTTGGGTGCTCCCAGTCAAATTACATATTTTGTTGATTTTCTATGTGAAATGATCACATATGCATTACAAAGTACACACATTTTACTGTTTGCCTCCTGCAAAAAAAAATTATTCAGAGGCTGAGGCTGTGCCTACTGCCTTTGTTTTCTGTAGCCTTCGGAATAAAATAGTATAAAAACTTACATATAATATTAGTTAGCCTTTAGGCAAAAACTATGTTGTCTTGAAATATATATGACAGCAACTGTACTCAAATTGTGCTGGTGGGGGATATGCGGGAGTTTCTCTCTTTAATGTTGTAATGCAGAGAGTCTAGTAATGTTTTGATCGTGGGAAAACTAAATTCAGTATATTTTATAAAATGAACATAATTTTTACTGTTAAAGTGTTCTAATAATTGGAATTTATAATTTTCTAAATAAACAGTAATTAAATTTAAGGTCTACACCAACTTGCTCACAAAATTTAAATATAGGGGCTGTACAGTGTATTACCTGGTAAATTGTAACAAATAGACATTGGAATTCATAATGATATGCAATAACACAGTAAGTCATTGTACAGTGTAGTATATATTGATGTTAAAGTGTAAGTGTATACTGGCCTATACTTCCACAAGTCTGCAGTCATGAAAGCATAATTTACATATTTGTTTAATAGTGGTTACTGACTAATTCATAGCAGTTCATAGCATAATGATTTTAAAGGTGGAAATATGAAGAATAGCCTGCATTTCAAAAGACTAAGAGACATTTCAATACATGCTAGGAGACTTTTTACTAAGACTTACTTCTGGAAGCAGTGCGCTGCAGTGAGCACCCAGTTCTTGTGGATCAGAGTCCCTCCACAAACATGGACGTAATGCTTGCTGCCTCTGGGGCGAACCTACAAAGTGTGACATAGTGTAGACTTCTCACTTCACAGTTTTATCAGATTATTGTGTTGTGTCTGTTTTTAAACTCTTAAAAGCTGTTTACCTGCAGTGAGACCTGCCATGGCCAGGAGTGGGGTCTGGCCTCATTGCCTGATACGATGCGCTCTGCAGTGTTGGGTTTGAAGTGAGCCAGGCCACAGTCTTTGGGCCAGTCTAAAGACAAAACAAAATATTTTCCACGTTTAACAGAAAATGTTTTTAGAGAGAGAGAAACTTATGTAATTAATATTAAGCGTACATATTAAAAACTGTTGCGTTCGTTTGGATGTATATCTAGTGCCTTTAACACCTTCAATGTAAACTTCCTTTCCTCACTTTTTACAGTCTTTAAATATGCCAGCTGCCATTTACATTTGATAGACATTTCATGATGAATGAAGTAACAGAACATTTGTCCAAAAATCTCTTTTCTTCAGCGTTCATTAAAGTGAATAACATGTTTCCTCTCTATATGTTAGCAGAGATATTAAATTTCTTACCATAAAACTAAAAGAATTTCACAGTACTTACGAAAAAATTCATAGTATTTAGGATTAATAACCGAATACCTAATAAATCTGGGTTTAAAGCGTTTAAATAAACTGAGCTTTTCTAAAGTAACAAAACAAAAAAAATCATAAACCTGTTTGATTTAATTTGAATAGCTGTGCACAGCTCCAGGTATCAAGGTAGATATTTAACTAATTGTCCTGCCTCTCTTCAGTCAAATCAGTCAATGTCTCACAGAGCAATAATAGCCTTAATCCATGCAGGATGTGTGAACTTCAAATCCAATCATTTGGACAGAAAGACAGAAGCCTGGAAGAAACCCTTGATAACTCTCACCCAAGTGGAGGACTTTGTGCTGCTGGAGGCGGCTAGGGGTGAAGGCATGTGTGTAGGCTGTCTCCAGGACCAGGCCCAGCAGCAGCAGCAACTGCAGGGGCAACAGGGGCCTCCTCACTGCCATGATCCACAGTTTACAGTGCCGCCGCTCTGGAGAACCCTCATTTATAGTATGCCTGCGGTTGAGGCCACTCATTGTCCCAGCTATGCCCCTCTCTCCATTGACAAAGGGTCTCCACAATGCCCTCCTCTGCTCCTGGATTGTTCTGGTGGGGCGGGTAGGGGCTTTCCGAACAGGCTGGCCCCCAGAGCAGGATGAGAGTTCCATCAGCACTTTCCATCTCATCCTCCATCACTACAGTGCAAAACAACACTACCCTTCCTCCTGCCAGTCACGCGATACCACTCACTATTTGGATTCGAAGACCTGCTGACCTCCAGATGACTGTGTGGTAACACTAGACCAAACCGGGGATTTACCTTTACCAGCATAATCCTCATGGCTATTGAGCAAGGTTCCTTAAATTACTGTGACACAAATATCTGCCAATTAAAATGTTATGGTAATACAATGCTCCGTAAAACTTGGAAACCGATCACAATCAAATTATTTGCTTTTACTCACAATTCTTGAGCTTATTTTAAAAAATACTATTAATTTTATGGCAGGGTTCTGGCTTTAGGACAGAATGGTTCCCCAATCTGAAAGAGCCGCAATTGAACAGGTCAGTTTGTTGTACTACAGTAGAGCTACAATATAAGACCATGGTAACACATGTTTACCACTTCTCTGCTATCACTTTAAGAAGAGGCGTTGCTCTTGTGTACTACCAGCAGATGGCGCAAGAGGGATAATAGTGAAGAATAGAATACAGCATTTGGTTCATGTCTCAGTATTAAAAAAACAAGTAGGTTGTGGGTGCTGCCATTCTAGGAGTAAATACTTTTTATATAGTATATACTATATATACTCTCTCTCTCTATATATATATACTTAGATAAGAGGTTAGATAGGCTCTGTAGTTTGCTAGTGCTAACTCTCACTGTTGTCTTGTAAGTATGCATACTATGTCTGTGTTTATATTCAGTTGTTGACATACTCAGCGGGACATGGAACAACAAGCACAACAGAAAAAGCAGTGAGATGAGGTGCTCAATACCAGAGAATGTGCCTGATCATCTAAATGCTCAAAGGCTGTGGAAATGTCCAGGGCGTTTTACCAGAGTGCAGTTCACCAAGTTTAGCAGGACCCTCTCCCATCTCTCTCTCACGCCCTCTTCCTCTCTCTGTGCAGTTCCCAGATAAACAAACATGTTCTTTCCAAACATCTCCCAGCACCAGGTAAAAAGCATCTTACCATATCTGACATATTCAAAACAGAAGACTGGGGTCAATTCAATAATTTATTGTTACCCATACATTATTAAGACACAAGCTATCCAGTGAAGCTTTCCAGTACACTAATATATACTATATTTGTTTTTATTAGAAATCTTACAATAAAACCTTTTTGGCCTATATGGTCATATACTTATTAGTATCTATTGACACTCAATCACAATGCTGTGGTCTAAAAAGGTATGAATTTGCTTTGGCAAAAGAACAAAGCTGTGAAAACAGCCTGGAGATTTAACCAGAACTGGCAAAATACACATTCACTCACAGAAATACAGTCTCTTCAATGACCTTTTCATTGTGTAGTCTTTAAAGAGGAATTCCATCTAATGTTTTAGAACTGTTGAGATGTAAGCCTTTCGACTAACCAACTCAGAATTGTTCACAGTGGTGGTGGCAGGAAACAACATCTAAAGATTTTGATGTTTTCGAAAGCTCCTTCACATGAAATGGGTATGAATATGTTGCCTGATTCCTGAGATAATGTTATGCAATAAACTTTTGGCTTAAAACAATTGTATTTAAAATACACTTTTAGTGGAGAGGTACATGCAGAATGGGTTCTATGGCACATCACTCCCCAACATAGAGATTTACCATTATTATTTTACTATTATCAACTTTATAGAAAAACTCGTATAGGTTTTCTGATGGGTCTGGTAGTAAATATAATGGTTATATGTGCCTTGTAGACATCACAACTCCTGGTTATATTCGCCACCACAGTAAACAATCAGTCTGAAAGTTTCTCTGCAATTAACTATTTCACCTCAAATCATTCTAAAAGACTTAGTTTACATCTCAACCACTAAATTCCTCTTCGCCTACAGTCACATGTAGTGATACCACAATTACAGTCCTGCAAGTTCTCAGTACCGGAGTAAAGAAAATACATCATTAGATAATTATTGCTGATAAAATGAAAAGACAAAGATATCATACTTAAATACTTGAAAATAAATACTTAACAATAA
This sequence comes from Megaleporinus macrocephalus, assembly GCA_021613375.1. Taxonomy (NCBI): domain Eukaryota; kingdom Metazoa; phylum Chordata; class Actinopteri; order Characiformes; family Anostomidae; genus Megaleporinus; species Megaleporinus macrocephalus. Next base: position 11,408,329 of record CM038715.1, on the reverse strand, counting down.
ATACTTTTAGATGAATTTAGATTAAGCTAAACTATACTGAGTACCTATTATGCTACTCAGTGATTTTGCTTACATTACAATCTGGCTGTGTATTGGCAAAAATAGTGATACACGGGTTACAAATAAATATATTGCAATACTATATTGTAATACTGTTGATAAGGTGATATATTGTGATTTCTTAAATCTAATATAAGAAAATTGTCATAGCATAAAAAGACACATGTCCTTATGTTTGCTAATGCTAATGTTAGCAGTCCGTCCTTACACTATTAGTTTTACTGAGGTTGAAGAGTCTAATGGCTGAAGATAGATTACAACACTGCTATCTAATAGTCAGGGGTTTAAACAGAACACAAAATAAACTACTGTCTGACACAATTTTTTTGCATCTAAATTATTAATATAAATAAACAGTGTGTTTTTGAGACTCAATACAATATCACAAAACAAAATAATGCAATACCCAAGTGTACTGATATTTTCTTATATCCTTACATTCCAATTTGCTTATTATATAGAATGCAGTTGGACCTTAATTTTGATCCCATAGTAATCTTTGAATACAATATTGGATCCATTATTTAGTCCTGTATCTGATAAAACAATATAATACCAAGTATTCTATCAAAAATAAGAATGACTTAATAATAACAATAATGCTTCTTACAGAAATGACTGACTCTAGCCCTTAGAATGTTATTTATATATGTTTCTATAGTACTCTGAAAATGATGTGCCTGAAAAGAATTCAGAAATTTGAGCAAGATGTCTGTGTTTGATGGTTGATTAATTAATAATATTGTGTTTCTCAGTAAGTAAGCTATAATGTCTTTGTTATTTCCATAACCTTTACCAGCAAAATAACTAATTATTTTTCTTCTAAGGAATACCTCGAACTTAGATGACTGTAACAATGTTTCCAAAACATTACCACCATCTTAACACAGTATGTAACGGACATAAAGTACAACTAATGTTCCACAACAGAAGTAAATGGCTATGACATTATAAGAGGTCAGATATGAAGCATTTACAGTATACAGTGAGCTGTGGGTAAGAGGTATGAAGGTGAATTTATACTGTTGAGCAGTTTTCATAAGAAGAATGTTATTTCTTCCCAGCCATATCCTTGTTTGTTCTGCAATGCCAGACCTCAGTTCATATTAGTATTTCATGTGTTTTGTTGCATTGTAGATGAAAACTGTTGAAATTCCTCTTTATTAATGGCACAGTGGACATATATCACTTTGTCAAGAACATTTTAAGAGTTTGCAAAATGGCCCTCACATGAATTCCTGTGTTATCCACTACCGACATTCAAATACTCTTCATCAGTCGGGATTTGGCACAGTGCATATGTATGTGTGCAGGTGTTTGAACATGTGTGTTAGTTTCATGTATTGCCTGAAGTTGTCCCTGAGTGTAAGAGTCCAGAATCAGGACTTAACTCTTACCTTCATGAAGGACACCAACGCCCTTAAATTTCTCAGCTACTATTCATTAAATACTCTTGGCCAAGCAGTAGAGCCAGATTGCAAACTATAGATTCTGCTTGGTTTTCTTTGATAGACCCTAACCTCAGCTGGTTTTGCAGCCTCCGTTAAGGTGGCAAGAGAAACGCTTGGGTAGTAAAGAAGGCCATTTACAGGTATTGGAGGTCAACTACACTAGAAAGGTTCATTTGTATCCTCAGTCTTCCACAGTACTGGAGCGAGAGCAGCATGCCGGACTGCGCAGTGATCGCACCACACTTCCACTCTTCCTCTGTCTCTTGCTCTGTTCAGTGGATGCACGGCTGTTTTCCGCAGATGATTTCTTCTCAGCAGCAGCGGCAGCAGTCTCTTTGATTTGCAGCTCCAGGTGCCGCTGGATTGCCAGGCCAAGCTCCTCTGGGTCTACAGATGCCCCATACACTTCCCATGTCATTCCCTCGGCGTCCCACTCCACCTCCTTCACTGGGAGCCTGGGTCCCATATCCTCAACAGTCGGACACATGTCTGAACCGGGGCCATCAGTCAGACTGATCTCAGGGAACATATTTGAGAGAGGAGAAACAAGCGAATCAGTAGACATGGTTTGCACCCCAACGTCTCTAAAATCGCGTTCTGACGTCATGGTGCAGGCATCTCGCACTGTCCGACGGCAATACCCAGATTGGCTGGAGTGGTCTAGTCTAATGGTAGGGGAGTTCTTCCCAGCTAATTCAGGTCCACAGCAGTGACCTGCAGCCCTATTGTTAAGTCCTGTTTCACTCACTGAAGACACCAGTGGTGGGAAACCAAGCAAATTTGAATGGAGTAGTGACCGCTGCCCTGGACAAGGACTTCCTGCACAGGCTGGCAGAGATATCAGATGTCCAGGACAAGGTACAACAGCACAAGAATTCCTCAGAGATCCAGTGTTAATCGCATTGCTAACACAGGCAGACCTGCAGGTATTGGCTCCAGGTAAGTGGTGGCCCTCACTTTTGAAGGTGCAAACATCTGCATCCACTTCTTGCTGTGCAAGGCTGTGTGCATTTCTCAGACATGGTCTGCCAAGAGCAGGAGACCTTACACCACAAACCATCCTGGAACAGTTGCAAGCATGTCGGTTCTCCTCAGTCACTCTAGCTTGGCAGCACGTCTCCCTGCCCTCCAAACACTCCATCCTAAAGTTCCTATGTATGGCTGGTGAACACGGAGCACACCTTTCACTGGTGTAGGATTGCTGTCGCCCAAGATGAAGCTCTTGTGTTGGAGCTCTTCTTGCCGGTGAATCCTCTGTGATGCTCCAGGGCCTTGTGGTCCCTCCATGCCAGATGACTGTCTCTGGAGTGCTGCTGCCACTACACGTGCTACCTTGCTCATATTCTGAGGAAACTGGGACACCACTGACTGGTCCACCCATGCTGGCAGGTCTCTGAGGGCACACTGCACTGCTGGCACTCTTCCGGATGTCCTGCCAGCACCAGGCTAGCTCCATTCTCTGAGAAGGTCCACTTGCCATGTCTGTGAAACTCTTAGATAAGGAGATAATGGGAGGCTCAATGTCGTCCTCCATCTCTGCTCCTGCAGAACCAAGATGGTTGCCAGTGGTGTAGATTTCAGATACAGGGCGCTTTCCCTCAGCCATTATGAAAGACCTGTGGAAAAAGACGAAAGATATATTGTAACTCGTCACAGGAAAGTATCTTGCAGTTTTATGGTTCAGAAAAAGCACCAACAAAACCCAGAGCATTCAGCAGACATCTCCTCCATTACAGTATACACCTTGACACGCCTGTGCTATGTTTCCACTGAGGTCAGTTACCTCATCAGCCCTCATGCTGACCTGAAAAACCAGATAATAAAATACGTAATAGGACCTCTCATATTCTATTTAGCTACCACATGATTTTCAGTATTTACTGTTGCATGTTTGTTGAGATTTCTGATGTATCAGTCGAACAAAGAAGAGAGCTGGCCAAAGACCTGGTCTGTTATCCATGCGTTTCCGATTGATCAGATTACATTAGGCTAAGACTAAGCTGAGGCGTAAGGTTATTAGCTACAACATGCCATTTGCCAACTTCACTTCAAGCATGTCATTATGTGGGTCCAACACGGTGGTGGTTGCTCTCAGGTTCTTTGGACAGTAAATAGAATGCAACACACAATCAGACAAAAGGTAAGGAAGTTATAGGGTTCAGAATGCAGTAAATCTTCAGATTTTATCGTGTAGTTATAAAGTAATGGGCTAAATAGGGGATATATGCAGTCCTTAGTATTTTCAGCAGCATCAGACAGTTCTTAGCAAATGCATGACTAGGCAAGCCATGTTTACATCACACTTCAGTCACTTGAGCAGATTTGGGAGATGATTTTGGGACCCCTGCTGGCTTGTCACTTTCTACCGTCAGAGCTCTCACACATTACTGGCTTCAAACCAGAATACAACTCTGCACAAACTAGATGTGAAAGATGAGAGTGAATACAGTCTTGCTATATTCTGAGCTACTACTTGTTAGTTCTGGATCCATATGCTTTGAATGGACATTGTATAAAACAAAAGTGCAGCTCAAATAGCATAAATGTACAAGCCCTTTGATGCATATGGTCTTATTTACAGCCTTCTCTGTTAAGCCCTTTCCAAACTCATGTGTTAGATGCAACATACTGACCTGAGAAATTAGCTCACTCTTAGTGCTTTCCTGTCTAGAGCTCAGGCACCAGCTGCCTTTGTCTTGCACATGGACAGATTTAGCATTAACTCGTCTTTGTCAGGGAGAGACATGTTAGAAACTTTTTAATGCTGCTTTTGCCATCAAGTTGATTAGATACAGCACACAAACAGACACTAGGTCTGCTAGCCTTAGTACTTATATCATATACAGGTATTATTTAAAGGAATATATTTATATATAAATATAAATAATATTATTTCACTGGTGACTTCACCTTGTTAGATGGTAACCAACAAGGTTTTAAAGTGATACTAATTGTTACAAAGTTTTAAGCATCTTACTGCAATCATGAATCACATACTAAATGCAATTCAACCAAACACTACAATTCATATGAACATCACATCGTAACTAAATTAACATTCTACTAACTATTGCGCTCCTATCAGTATGGATTCTATAAAGAAGTTTATGTTTGGCCGTTTAGATGACTCTAAATAGGTGGTTAATTCGGAAACATGAAAGCTAGCAAAATGGCTGAAACTCCAGTATAGACACGAGGACAGTTTATCTGTCTAAGGCCATGATGGGAAAACAAGACAGTTGTCCTCCAGCCCCATGCTCCGTCTAAAAATAGCATGCTAGGTGTTCCATATCAACTCACCTTCTACCTGCACCAACATCCACACCCACACACCCACCCATCTGCCCCTACAAGTGTCCGAAACCTTACACCTGCCCTAAACCACAGTCTGAATATACACCCACACACATGAATACACATATGCAAGGCTCTCTGATCACAGAAAGAATATAATAAATAGAATATTTCCTTAACCTGTCTTTTGATCCTGCATTCTTTCCTACACTAAGTGTCTCTTCTGCTATCTTCTCCTTTAGTGAGTCTCAAGTCTCCATGTACTTCCACTATGTAGAGAAGCCCAGCTGCAGCATAGCTCACGTCCACAGGTAAGTCAACAACAAGCAAACATATACATACGTACATACCTCCTACTTCTCCTCTTCAACTGCCCGGAAAGCTCCCACCTCAGTCACTCTTTCCCCTCCTCCCTCTGACCTCTCTTCTCCTCTGCTCTGCTCTCCTCTCCTCTCCTTTCCTCCTCCTTCTCCTCGTGTTCACTTTCTGAAGAAGTGAACAAAACGGAGCGTGTGTAGTGTCGGATTATCGGCTCCTGTCATCTGATTACAAACCAGAGGCTCTGCCTGGGAGAGACAAATCCCCAGTGGTGGGAGGAGGGGGGTGGTGGTGGTGGGAGGGGTGATCAGAGGGGCGGGCATTTGAGGGAGTGCTGTATGCCCTGGGCACACTGAGGACAGTGCTGGCCTTGGGGGAATACTGGAGACATCTCACAGCACATCTCTCTCTCACACACACCTCATCCAAACTACTGCTCCCAGTGTATCCTTTCCTTTTTCTCATGTCTGCTTTTCCCTGTCAAAAGGAAACCAGTTCAAGGAACCACGGGTAGTCCTTTACCTTTATCACGTCTACACCACTCTTTTTTTTTCCGCTATGGCAGCGCACTTGTTTTTTTTCCCCCCCTTTTACGTTTCGGCTTTCTCCTCCTTCCTTTTCTCACATCCACAGACATGCACAGCGCCTGTCTCTTACTCATACAATCTCAACCAATCTCTCTTCTGGTTGCTATAGAAACAGCCATGCTCAATGGGAGCCCAATGAATTTTCATCATGACTTTTTTTTTTAAGGTTGCCGTGGGAACAATGAAAACAGCACCTTCAGAAAACAGGTTTGGAGAAGATAATGGTGGCTGACATTGAAAACATTATGATCCGCATCATAAATGCCAAACAGTCAGCATTAGGCCCTGAATGTTCTCTTAATAAACTCCTTTCACTGCACACATTCAAGCTGTGCGGCCTCTGAAGTATGAAGCAGCCGGTAATGTGTGCTGGTCAATAAAATCAAAGCTGACTGAAACATGTAATGAGGGATTCAAAGCTAATTAGCACTCATCTTGTTATCGCTGTTTATGTTGATATTGGGAATTTAACATTACATTATAACAACAAACATTTAATATAGTATATTCTATTACTAATGTATTACTAGGGTATTACTAGTGGATTACAAACTTGAATAGAAGTCTGAGCAGGTGGAAATCATTTTGAGGCATGAAATGTGGTGTGGGAACAACAGACGTGCTAACTGATTAAAACGCTGATAAGACTTCTCCTGCTATCCTGGTATACCAGAGTTGATCATTAACTTCAGCGGACGCAAGCAACTGGATGTGGCAGGATATCATGGCAGCAGTAACAGTGTTATACTGTTTGTAATAATTAAACTCTGAATAGGGGTCTTGCAATCACTGAGAAGTTGTAACATTGCAATCAATACGTAAACCCACAACAGTAGTTTTGATCTCACGGGTAATGATATTACATTATTGGAAGATTCTATTAGAGGTGGCTTTACAATCATCCATATCTGCAGTTTAGGGTAATGTTGCATAAAAGCTCTTGCTTTAGTTTGATTGCCTCAGTTATAATAGCTCATTTATTTCAAATCTATATCATCTATATAATGAATTGACCAGAATGTACTTGTTGAGTTTTCCATGAAGCCAATTTGCATTTTGAGTTGAAGTTACTGGCAAGCAAAAACACACTACAGGTGGAAACACACTATAGAATTTAAAAATTAGGAGCTATAGATTAACCATAGGGTTTATAATTTGTCCTTGTTCCTTATCTGAGTTAGGCTGATTGCACATGAAAAATGTCAAGTGGCCTGCAATGTGGTTTCTAGACATGTGTGCGAGTTTGTGTCATTGTGTGGTGTTGATTAACCAGACTCTGGAACATTGCGGTGATTAGGTGGAGACAGCAGACTTTTCTGCTGGGAAACACGACAGAGAGGTGCTGATGAAACTTGTGGAAGTAGCAATACAACAGAACAATATTGTGACTCATGACCACAGCGAGAGATTAAGAAGCGAATCAGAACCTAAGAGGTGGCTTTGGCCATCCATGGCTGGTAAGTAAAGCCTCACATGTCTCACATGTCTTAGCACTAGGTCATAAAAACAATGACACAGTTAGCGTGAACCTTATGAACTATAAACACTAACATGAGTCATGGTTTTTAATTGGCTAGCCAGCTATGATGTTATCTACAGCAGGTTATTTGAACAGTAGCTGGGTAGGACTGTAGCATATGTCTAAAAGGTATGCAAAACACACACGTTTTTGAATGTTTCATACTAAATTAAGGGAAATGTTAAGAAAAGTTTTATGCTAAATTATCTGGTACTGTGATAGACGTTCAGCTATACTTCATTTTCACTGTATTACCTTTATTTATTGACATGGCAAATGTCATGAATATAGCTGTATACTTGGCTCCTATACCACACATTGCTATAGTCCTCAGCAATGTTTCACAGCTGTCTGTCCACATTGTTCTGGTGCTAGACTATTAAACCAAGTACCAGCCATTATTTTTTATTTGTTGCAGATGTGCATAATGAATGGCCATCTGTGATCAAAGCAGCAGTGCATTACTGATCTATAAGCTCCCTTTAGCTAAACATCAGATACTTAATTTTACAAGATGGATGAGTTTGCTGCTCTTGCATATTTTTTTATCACTGGATCTTTTTATGCTCTATCCAGCTAAATATCAATTTGGAGCACAAGTCGGTTTAAATCCAAGACGTAATGACAATTTAGTTACATTTTCTTTTCTTGCATTTGCTCAGTTTGTTTAGTATATTAGAATGTTTCTCTGAGCTTCTATTAAGTAAATGCTGTTATTTATAGTAAACTGTAAATCACTCCCTATAGTATGTTTAGTCAGTCAGTGTTGCACAGTGCAGAAAAGAAGGATAGGAGTGAGTGGATGTAAGTATTATTAAGTATTATGAATCATCTGTTTTTCTCCAGATCCCTTGGTTGCGGTGGCCAGTGGTCTCTCTGCTGTGCTTCTCTTTCTTTTACTGATTGCACTGACTGTCTATATTTTGTGGAAGAAGACACAGATCCACAGACAATACCAACAACTGATCAGCACAAACCCCACTATTCCTCCATGTACCCCTGTTCTCCAGACCTCACACGGAAGCAGCTATGGGTGCGTATCTGATTTCGGACACAACTTGAAATAAAACCTGATGGGGTTTTTTTATCCTGATGTTTTAATTTCATGTTCATGGTTATATTAACCCGTTTCCATGTCTTATCATTTTAACTTTAACTTTAAATGACTTTAAGACTGTTGCCTACCTCACATCATCATGAACCAGTGATTGGAGGAAACAATACAAAATGCTCAGCTAGCTCGGGGACCTGATACTGTGTTGCACTCAAAAATATGTCACACTTTAGAGGAAAAATGCACTATGAATTTTATCTTTGAATCTTTGAATCTTTATCCTTATTCATAATTGCACAGGCTTGTGAATAGGACAGTGCTATAATGTTAGTGCACATTTTAAGAAGCATGTTAAAAAGCTAAACATACCTTTTTCATTGAGCTTAATTCCATGTTTGACTTTTAATATTCTTTCTAGATTTAAAGGCTGATCACTAATTGAAATATGAATTTAAAAAGGCTGTAATGCTCAATACGGTGCCTATTTACAGAAAAAGTCCCACCCCTTAAGAAAAAGCTACAGCTAGCCTTAAATGCCTTAGCAAGATATCATAGATAGCCATCTTCTTCAGCACTTGTTTGACTGACAAGCCTCACAAATAAAGCTATAGATTCATTGTATGAAACACTTCATAAAACCCATAGCCTGCATCATGGGTGTCTACAAAGGGCCAGTCTGGCTTTTGTCAGTGGCTGTGAATGTTAGCTGGAAAACTGCCACCAAACATTGCTTTTCTTTATTAATTTAAAAATTGTAACCCACCTTAATAACTACAACCACATGAAGGTCAAGACATCACAGCTTAATAAGCAGATAAAGGCTTTGCTACTATATCTAAGATACTAGTGGTTACAAAATACCCAGTAATTAGTTTTTATTTATTTATTTTAATCATTTTTTTTATTTAAACTGAACTACACAATAATGTTATTATTAATGGCATTATTATTGATATTACTATTATTAATGGTATGATTATTATTAACATCATTATTGTTACTAACATTTTAAAATGTATTTTTACTTCCATCCATACCCTTGTTTGACAAGTTTTATTTGTTTATTGCTTTCTAATGCATGTTAATTATTTGTTCTTTTAATGTAAATCCTTCAGCTGCACTTTAACGTAATAAAAGAAAAAGAAAAAAATGCTACATAAATAAAGTTGTTTACAATGACAATGATAATGATGAAGATGATTATTATATCATTTCTGTTAATGCATTTCTGCTGTCATGCATCACAGCTTGGCTGAAGTTCCCTTCATTCTGCCACCACGCTTCAAGAGTTCAGCCCACGCTGAAGCGAGTGAAGGGAGGGAGGAAGAAGAACAATGGGAGCATCAGCCACACCTCCACACACAGCGTGGCTCTCTGACTATAGGGAGTAGGTTAATGGATGAGGGCTGAGAATCGGTGTGAGGAGATGGTGCTATTCACTTTCTGTCATTCATTCATTTTACTTTATTTTGATTTCTCTAAATTGCTGTACGTATGTGTTCACTGGTCACTTAAAGCCTGGTTTGTTTTTTAATTGAAATGGATAATTTAAGATAATTCTTAAGTCTTCTTGTGTTCTTGTTGTCGTGAAGATGCTTTCACAATTCTATGACTAGATATGAGTTTGCTAGTAAAGTGTACAGAAATGAACTCAACTGAACTGTTTCACTATTTTCAGTCGTGTCTTTCTCTATTCATCTCTTTTCTCCTGGAGGCTGGTTTCCTCTGGGCAACCTGAGGCCTGACCTGTACCGACTGCCTGAGGAGCCCAGTGAGTGGGCAGAGCCAAGCGGCTCCAGCTTGCGTCTATGTTTCGCTCTGCTGTATCATCAAGACAAAGAGCAACTGGTGGTCTCTCTGCTCCGAGCTGCTAACCTGCCTGCCCCCTACCAGGGCAACACCACACTGGTCAAACTGCAGCTCCTGCCATCTGATGACCGACGTCATCGCCAGGCCAAGGCCCGATGCAAAGGCTGTCAGCCCCAGTTTAGCGACAGCTTTGTGTTTCAGGTAGATGGAGATACTTTTAATGTTTAGAATGTATACACTCCATGTTTAGAGTTTCTTTAAAGTGATAGTTGGGCAAAGATATGAAGCTACAAGGTTCCCTTGGCTAAGTCATGTCTGTTCTTGTTTTCTTCATTTGTAGCTAAAAAATAGCATTACATCAAACTGCACTGAGTTGTTAAGTATTCTAAACAATATTGCAATATATGCAGCAAAATTCAAGCTACTACTGTTGCCAGCACTGTCAATACTTACATAAACTGTATGTAATGTAGTGACAGAAACCAAATGGGTATATCATTTAGAAAGTATTAACAGGAGTAGTTTGGGCCAGTCATTGGGCAAGTGCTATTTCTTTATCCTCTCATGTTGGACTGATTTGACTGCTACAGTGACTCATTATCATCTTTTAAGGTCTCTGCAAAACAGTTCATAGACAATATATACCGTTACAGTATTTCTTGACCATCTGATTCATCAACATTAACAGATTTGCAAGATTGTAATTGCTGAGTCATACACATCACTTACTTGTTAGGTACATAAGCTCTGTAACTCCAGTTCAAACCTAAAGAACCAAAATACACCAGAGCAAAAAATTGTGATTTTTTTACATTTTGAGCATTGAGCTTGAATTTTCACATAATACATATAATTTATTTCAAGTCTATTTACTTGGGAATTTTAGGATATGGTTGAATTCTGTACCTGAGACACTAATGGTTACCAATTTAAATGGTTGTGGCCTTCTGACTGCAAATAAATTGTGATTTATAGGTCAAAAAAAATACAAAATGAAAAATCTTTTGACCTTGAGATTTCATCTCAAGAGAGGAAAACGCTTAGGTGTTTGTACAGAAACCGCATAAGATTATCTTTAGACTGAGGTTAAATTGTTATAAATCATGGAGACAAACACATTGAATCATAGCTTCTATATAAATAGCAAATTTCTTAATTCATTTCATGTTATGCTGCTGTGGTTATGTGAAGTGATGCTGTGTGAGTGAGTGTTGAATCCAGCTTGCTCTCTGCAGGTGTCTAATAACAGTGTGGGACAGTGTACGCTGAGCATGAGTGTGTACAGTATAGACCGTTTGAAGAAGCACCACATGGTGGGCCGCGTTCTCTTCCCTCTCAGACCGTCTGAGCTCAGAGAGGCAGCGGGCAAAGTACTGTGGAGAGACCTGGAAACTGAGAGCGATCTGGTACAGAAGCAGTCTTATAAAGTTTCTTGTATCCATATATGCTTTTTATCCAGTTTCCAGTCTTATACAGGAACATAAAGGGCCTAAGTTACTGTTAAAACATGTGAACAGTTTTCTGTTTGGATACTGCAAAATAATACAGGAAGCATTTATTTGTTTTTTTAATTTCAGCATAATTCAGTATTTAATATGCAAAAAAGGGCATTTAGTGGCTTGATGTGCAAAACTACATAGCAGAGAAACCTATGTTTTATAGTGGTAGTGACAGGAAACAGGTACCACTATGTTTTAAACTTAAATATAGTCATTTTGTGTACCTACACATACCTGACTTTCTAAATCATCACTGTCCAAAGAAAAACAAGGACCTCCAAAATATTAATTTTACAGATGATTTTGAAGCATTTGTATTTCTTTATTTATCATAAAACCTAACTAGTCTCTCTCTCTCTCTCTCTCTCTCTCTCTCTCTCTCTCTCTATATATATATATATATATATATATATATATATATATATATATATATATATATATATATATATAAATATATAGCAACTAAGCTGCAAAAAAGAATATTGAATGCTATTTTTATTTACATATAGTACAGTGCAAAAGTTTTAGGCACATTATATTTAAAAAGTTATTTTTCCAAACAGGAAGCTTTTATTTGCTTAGCAAAACAATTTATTTTAAAATATTTCAACAGTATTAATACTGTAAATAGTGTTTTATATGTATGTCACTGTGTTTATTTATATTCTCTGTGGCAGCCCAGTATTATTTGCATCTAATACCTGCTTTTACTACTCAGTATTTCATTAAGCAAAATCAATAAATTAATTCAATGTCTGGTGTGTCCAGGAGAAATCTGTAACTAAACTTTCTTCTTCAATCTGGCTTAATATTGCATACTTCTTTCTATTCATGCAACTTTTTAATGTATTTATGCTAACTTTCATCAGTTCTAATGATATCTGGTGTTCTTACTGATGACAATACACTTATAAAGGTGGAGAAAGTGTTTGACACAGTCAGCTTAGGTGCCTATAACTTATGCGCAGTAGTGTATATCACTTTAAAAGGGGCAGTGACTAAATAAATGATACATTAAACCACACAAACATCATAAGCAGGCCTCAGAGGGGTTTGGGTTGGTGCATATGAGACAAATTGAAGGTGCTTTAAAATGTAATCTCTGCCGTTTCTTTGTCAGCCTCTCTCAAAGCATGGCGATATCCAGGTGTCTCTAAACTACAACCAGTCTCTCCAGCGCCTCACTGTGGTTGTGCTTAGAGCTCGTGGACTCCAGTGTTCCAGCACTGCTAGTGAGATTTTTATACATTTCTATTAATCATACGTGACGTGGTAGATATGGTGTAAAGTTTCACTTCGTGGGTTGGACAGGAGTCTGTGTGCAGGTCGCTCTGCAGGTACACACACAGGTGATGAAAATGAAGTGGACGTCAGTAGCCCGAGGCAGCGAACCCACATTTAATGAGAAGCTGACCTTCAGGCTCCACCCTCGGCAGCTGGACACTACTTGTTTGAGCCTGGAGCTCCAGCAGCCGGCCACAGAAGAGCCGGCTGAGTGTCAATCCAACAGCAGCACCACAGCACCGAGTAAGGAGTAGTAGTGTCACTTCACAGTAATAAAAAGTATCATATCAGTGTCATTTCATGTTAAAACCTATTAACTCTATGTATTTAATTATGTTTTAAAGCATCATTTAAAAAAAATACAAGCTGCCCTTTACATAGAATGAACGTGGGCTGATAGAAATTTCACAAAGTTAGTTGGAATAAACAAACAGTCACATGTAAACATCTGAACACCTCTAATCCAATCACATATTACAGGAACTGGAAAAAGGAAATATTATTAAAGGGATAAAACAAAGATAAAGTTCAATAATAATCAGTAGGCTAAAACTGGTTGCACCATTTGACTCACTGGTTGTGCCGCCTGACTTTTTTTTAGATTTCAAATTGAACAGGCATGTACGTACACACCACTAGAAATGAGTTTATTTCTACTTTTTACAAACAAAGTAACTTACAATAATAACACATTATTATGTGTTTTCTTTCATTGTACATATAAAATGAAATATGTATGTATGAAAGGACTACTGACCTTGGCATTGCACCAGACCCCTTGAGTTATTCTTTATGATGCAATTCCCTTGTGCCTCTTTTAGAAAAGCATATTAAAATAAACATTCTGAAAAGTCTGACATGTGAGGAAGTAAGAACTTGCTAATGAAAGGTCTTTAATATTCTAGTATTTAGTATTTAGTAAGTATTCAAACATAAAATCATGCAATTATTATTTTATATATTTATATTTAGAATTATATATAACAAAATTATCTTTTTGATAGTTTACTTAATCAACATGTATGGTTAGACGGCTGCACCACCTGACATTTTTTAGTTAATCTACTAAATTTAAAAGTAAGTAGAACTTGAGAAAGTAGAGTACTGGCATATGTACTTGGGTGTTCAGCAATAAAAATGTATTTTTAGACAATATTTTTGATTTCCTAATATTTAAAATTCAGAAGATGAGTGATCTGTAAACAGATGTGTACTTATTGTCACGTCCTCTGCAGAGTAGATCAGGGGTGCCCAAACATTTGCACACGTTTTTTTATATTAAAGTTACTAAAGTTACCTACTGTAAGGCTACCATTTCTGTATAATGTTTTTATGACATACAGAAACATACAAACATATGTCTACATGTCTACAGCGTCACTGGGACTAGTGGTCATTGGGCCCTTCATGTATGCCAGAGGCCGGGAGCTGGAGCACTGGAATGAAATGATCAATAAATCACAGGAACTGGTCAAGCAGTGGCATGGACTCAGAGCAGCAAACAGCATTCAGAGTTCAAGCTGAACAACACAATTCAAACACATTGCCTGGAGAAAGAGGACATTGTTTCCTTAGAAAGCTGCATAAACTGCTGTTTTATTAAAGAAAGCATCTTATGTCTGCTTATGCATCTTATAAACATCTTATATCTGCTTATGATGCACTTGAGTTGCTTTACAGAGTTTGTAGAATGTAACAGCTATGATTTAACTATATATGGGAAACCGCCATAGAGTCATAGAGACCAGAAAACATGGGCATCTTGATCATGACATAAGACATCAGGGGTGCACTAATATGAGCTTTATGGGCCGATGCTGATATCTCACATTTTTCATAAACATCACTGGCAATGCTAATATATAAACATTTGTAAAGTGTAGAAACTGGGATTCCTTGTACCTGGACTAGCATTTGAGAAATGCAACACATGTTTGTAGAAAAAATGAAAAGAGTGCAGATCTTTTATAGCCTCAAATGTTTTGCTTCTCAAATCTAAACTGTTAGATGCTATTATGATTCTTTTATGATTCTGTTATGATTGTTGTGCATCCCTAATGTCCATATTCAGCTTTGTAACAGACTCCACAATACATAAAAGGTATAATAAGCATAGTTTATTGCCTGAATTGTGTACATTGACAAAATCAAAAATTGACAAAGCACACAGGTAAAATCCGTCTGTGTTACAATGTGGAAAGCATTGCATATAAGAAGCTGCATAAAGAAATATGTTTGGACTTACCTTGTAGAATGATACATGAATCTTCCCCTTTTATACATATTATGTATTATGTATTTGTTTAATGTGGTCAGTCACACCTTCATGCATGAATATAAGGCTCTGTGAGCACTGCATTCAGTCACTGGTGTCCATTTTTTAAATAGCCGGGTGTAAGCTTCATCAGTCCAGGTTGCTTATCCTGGTCTGGGTGAGATAGCTGCTCTGAATCTGAAACACTGGGGTTGTTTAAGCCCCTGCAGTCTGCTGTTGATTATGGAATCCAATAAAATAAGGCCTCTTAGATATTTAAATGCTGCAAAGCTAGCAGACTGCACCCCTACACCTTATACGTTCACTGCAAAGCTAGGACACTTCATCACATTGTACACTAGTACCTAAAAGACCTTACAACTATTAACATGGCAACTCATTTGACTTTGTATATCATTGATACCCAAAGAAAAACATGACTTTTGTTAATTTTAATTTTTTAACTCATCAGCTGCTCTTTATATCCTGTGAAAGTTTTATTATGAATGGACCAGTAGAAATGCTCCAAAGATCACTTGGAATAAAATCTCTTTACATTAACTTACATAGAAAGTTAAGAATGTTTTGACCTCTCCTGTAAAATTACTTTTTTGCACAGCAACGATATACAAAAATGTGGTCAGAACAAAGTCATGCGTCTCCATTTGTTCCATTAACTATTAAAGTTGAGAACATTTTACTTCTACTCTAAAGAGATATATTATACAGATATACAGGATATAAGGTTGTGATGCAAACAACATTGATACTGGTAGATACAGATATATGTTGTATGAGAACCTTAACTATTCTCTGGATTTTTTACACTATTTTAAACACCAGCTGCCCTTTATGTTGTGCAAACATTTCATTTTAAATTGACCAATAGAAATAATCTAATTTAATATGCATAATATCTTGTTACATTAACCACAATAAAGTGGTTTTTCAGCTTACTGCTACAAAGATCATGGTTTTGTTTTTAAAATGACAATAAACAGTCCTGTTCCCTAACCAGACACAGGCCTTGATTTAATTTTCATTAAGTACAAGTTTTTCATTTTTCAGTAAAAAATTCATAAGGATAAAGAATGGAGAAGTCAAAGGAACTCCAAACTCCAAAACCGCCACCATAGAGCTTTCATTTTTGCTTCAGGTCTGTAAAACTCCACAGGTGTTCTCTCTATCTTTTAATGTTGACTTCTGAAACTAAGCTTTGGAGGTGTGGAAAAATATCATTGTGATTTCTTTGAAAAAGATAAAAGCAAACGCTTATGAAAACAGTGGACACTGTAATAAAAGCAGATTCAAACTCATTAAATACTAAAAAAATCACAAGGTGTTCAAGGTGAGCATTCAGTAATATCAGAGCAGGTCTATTGTTTTTTTTTATGTTTAATTTTTATCATTTGAGCACAACAGCTCTGTCATTTACATTGTGCAATACTTTTATCAATAGAAATACTCTAAAATTACTAAAATTACAAACTGTCTTCACATTAAGATGCGTTAAAAGTTAAGACCATTTTTGCTATCCTCTGTAAGGTTACCAGTATGAACAACGTTTTCGGCTTTTTGCCATTGAAAACTGAATAACTTGTACTCGATAGCCATTTTAACTGAAATTTTAATAAATGTGGGGCTGTACTTTCTCATGTTCTGACCACATTAAACATTTTTACTCATTCAGGGCAGCATGCACTTTGAACTTCTTCTGAACTTCATCTATCCTCACAAGAAGGTGTGAAACACGGCAGTCTTCAGGCTCCTGTTCTTAGGAATGTTCCTCACTGAGTACTTAATGACCTTGTAGAACTTGGGGCAGCGGCCCAAGTGTGCGAGGCTTGGTAAGCGCCAGCCTGTCTGACGTCCATTGTGTGCCCCCCAAAACAGAGTGGAGCATCTCTGAAGCGTTTCCACGCTCACTGAGTACTGTCCCTGAGAAGACTGGTTCAGTCGGACCACCGTCAACGCTGACACGAAACCGAAGGAGTGCTGGGACGTGCCGTGAAACACTTGCTCTTCCTCGCCAAAATGGCCACTTTTCTCCCACAAGAACTTGGAGTCATCCTGTTCACCCATATCAGCCAGGTTACACAGAGCCAGCAGGCAGGAGCTGAGCAGGGCCTCGTTCTCAGAGTGCTGCAGCAGCACAGCCACCAGCCGCGGGACAGCTCCTAGCCTCAACAGTCTCTCCTGCTGCAGATCTGCACACAAAACAACCGGCGCTCAAAAGAGTTATCTGCTGAAGATCTGCAGCGTAATGAATGCAATAATCAGAACCTTGATCTGTCGCATAGATTGCCCTCAGAGAGTGTGTGGATTCAATGTTTGGTTGGGCTCCTACTAGTAATAAAGCTAAATAGCCCAATTAGGTTTGTTGCTTTGACTATACTGTAACTGAAATGTGATATTTTGGGAAGCATCTAAGCAAGTTTCACTTATCTCTGCACAAAAGGTCATGAGATGAAAGAGAATTTTGTTTTATTGATGAGGAGGATGGCTTATAAACCATGTGACTTAAAGAAAGCTGTAAAATGGATCCAAGAAGCCCTTCAAACTGAGCATTATCAACAGTATAGGACATTCAAGAACAGCTCCACATGAGTCTAAGGTCACCGTGCTTAGTATTAACCAGGCTTAGGATAGAGGGGTATAAAGCCCCCTAGCAGTGAGCTGTGGAGCAGTGGAGCTGCTTTCTCTGGCTTGATGTAGCACCATTGAATACCTTTTGAATGGGCTGGAGTGGCAAACTAATTAATGGCTGAATGCAATCAAATCCTCAAAGGAAAGTTTCAATATCTAGTGGCTTCTAGGGGCAGCAAAAGAGTCACATGTTCACAAAAGAAAAAACACATGGACATCCTTGGGACGTAAAAAATGCACAATTTTAGGTAGTAATCATGTAGTACATTGATAAAATATAGCTGAATAAAGCATACTGCTGGAATCTAGTCATATTACAACGTGGAAAGTCAGATTTGCATATAAATAAAAATAAAATATAAATAACATATAAATAAAATAGCTGATATGAAGTTAAAAACAGGCATGCAGATAATCTCATACAGTCATACTTCATACTTTGCATTTTATACTATGATGAGATGATACATCGTCTTGCCTACTGAAACCAAGTGGACTTACTGCTGTCGTAGCAGATTCTCCCGATGGCTCGGCTAACATGTAACAGCAGATCCTCATCCTTACTGAGCAGCAGCGTCAGAAGAGCAGACACAATGCCTGTCTCAAAGCAGCTGTCTCTCACTAGAGCTTTGAACAAACACCAAAGAAGAAGTGGAGCATTAGTGTAATTAATAACAATTAGCATTTGGATTGATGATAGTTTAGTGGTTTTGGCACAAAGTGCTTTCAAAAGCATTGAAGTACCATTCATTTGTAACTAGCTCTACTTCTGTAAATAACAGCCGATAAATAACAGGTTGTTTGTAGCAAGTTGGCAGTTCATTAGGTACACAGGGACATATACATATACCGTCATTTCATTTACTTCATTAACTTCATTTCCAGTCAAAACAGCATTCAAGTACATGTTATTTCATATTGAATTGAATTATGGAGTTAGTGTGGTGCTATACCTCTAGTAAATACAGTACTTTTTTATATTATATTTAGTTGAAGTTTCTGTGTCCTAACCTTTTAACTATATGTCGTCTGCTTCTGCTGGTGCTGAAAAATTAGACATTTTACCTTCAGTACCTTCTTATACCTTCAGTCACTGATCCACCACCCAAAGAGAAATGAGTAGGTAGGTACTGGCAGTCCCTAGCTGGTCCTTTTATATTGATGGATGAGGTAGAAGTTGCCAATGCAGTGTGCAGCGTTAGGGCTACAGTAAGTACTTACATATCACCAAAGTGCACCTGTATGGTAGGTGGATGTAGTAGATGTAGTGGATAAAATGGGCAGTGAGTGTAGGCCTAGTACCTAATGAAATATATATATATGTTATGTTTCAATTAGCTGGTCATATATACATCAATCTGAGGCAGTTGAACTCCGCTTACCTTCTCTGGCAAGTTCAGCTACCAATCTGGCTGTGTGTACAGTGAGAGTGCTCTTCCTCCTCAGAGCCTGAGCCAAAACAGGCAGAATGCCACTTTCTACCACCTGCTCGGCCAAGCCTCGTTCTGATGGAGAAGCAACACAACACACACATATATGCCCAGAGAAAATCTTTAGGGATCATCAAGTTATAAACACATGAATTCATTACAAATTCTTTAGAAAATGCCTGTTGGCCCAAAACTGACTTAGATCAAAAGTTTTTATTTTGATCTGCTACTTTGTAGGTATACAGTTTTGTTATGACACTGATGACAATTTTAAAAACCAGTCAAACTGGTCTTATCTGACTTAAACCGAACAAAACCATTGTGATGTCTTGGTCTTGTTTACACAGGTGACATGTTTCCTCACAGCTGGCTGCCTGGGTGTTCGTGAGTGGAGTAAGGGTTTGAAGGTAGACTGGCTAATCAGTCCTGTCACTCAATGGCATGAACAGACACAAATGCGGATTAGCGTGTCTCTGTGTTTTCAAATCCACACAGGTCAGGTGTTCACCTTCACCTCTTTTGTGGCCACTGTGCACCAATGATATGTCATTTGTGTGCAGAGAAACTGTGAATGATATGTGTGCATATGTCACTCACTCCTTTCCACAGCAACAGTCAGCAGAGTGTCCAGATGAGGTTTCAGTTCCTCCTCAACAAGCTCTGTGGTCACACTGATGGCATCTAAAGCAGCACCAAATGAATCTGCAAGAAAGAAACCAACAATGAAACTGCATAGTCATGGGCGATATAGAATATCGCTGTCTTTTAAACATATCACTGCTTTTAAAAAAACCCAGTAATTTTACAGATGAGCCCTAAAACATACATAACTTTCAGTGTAAGTTAATGTAAAGAGGTTTTATTCCAAATGATTGTGAAGCATTCCTTTTGGTCCCCTCAACATAACACAGAGAAGCAAAACCAATGATAATGAAGGTGTTTTACATGATCCATACATGTATAGATCAATAATTAATTGTTTTTTTTTTTTAATTTCTGTATAATTGACTATTTTGCCTTACAACACTAAACATGTATCTCTCCACCATACATGTACCGTAAAAGTACATTTGGGCCAAAAGCTTCTCCTAAAACTACTGTACAACTGAGGAACCTTAAGAGGCACTGAATGCCTCAGACATGCTGTTCCTATTACCATCACTGTCAGCAATTCTGACTTAGTAAAATGAAGAATGGAAAACAGTATGGAGCATTCTACATCAAAACGAATTACTTTGTTTACATATTAATGATCTGAATATTTATTTATTTATTTATTTATTTATTAAAATAAACTTCCTCAGAATGCTGAATAATACTAATTATAATCTGGTCTGACACACAATCCTATGAATTTCAAATGACAAAAAATTAAAATGAATACATATAAATAAACCTCCTGAGGTATAACCTTTTAAACGCCCATGGCCCATATATAGGCCCAGTTAATGTTCTTGCTCTTATAAATACATAACTTACATATTAGTTTCATAGTAGTTATCAAATCATTTACAGCAGTTATTAAACTCCTGAGATGAGCAAGTATAGTTCTTTTAGATATTTATTTTCATAAATTGTTACTCACCCTTTGCAGGGCTGGGCAGGTGGCGATTGGCTATCCTCCTGTCCATGTGTGTGTATGAGGTAGATTATGACTCTCAGCGTGGGGTGTGATCTGCATCACACAGAACACCCACTCTCTCCCACACTCTGAGCTGCATTCTCTCTCTCTCTCTACACTTTAACTTTATGCTACTTTTAGAAATATCCTGACCTCTGCTCTTCCTGCCGTGATTGCCAGTTCTCCCAGTAACAAGTTAGCCCTGATAATAACTACGGATGAGTAGATGAGTGGCTCTCTTTGCTCCTCTCTTGTTTTCCCCTCTGTATTTGTGCCGGGCTCCTCCTTCTGTTTCCTACGCATTCTCTTTCCGTCAATCCCCGACCCCCTCCCTCCCTCCCTCCCAGCTCTACACTAATGCATGCCAAATCCTAAATCTCCCTAAAGCTCCTTGAATGATAGGTAGCCTCTGGGTGACACTCTGTAGTGCAATACACAACACAACAAAGACTCATTAAAAAGAAATTGTATTTACACTTACATGCTTATGTTTGTAACAGCAATTCAGACATATCATTTACAATTGAATTAAATTTATAATAGGCAATAAATATTAATACATACTATTAGCAGTACCTACTAATAATAGCAGCTCTGAGCACTTGTAGCCACCAGCAGACACCCTAACAACTACTGCACTGTTATGTTATCAGCGTTACACTTTATTCCTTTACTCACCAAGAGTTTCCTCCATGTTAAAAAGTAGAACTAATATAAACTTCTGTTCATATTACTTCTGTTTTGCTGCTGAATGTGGTTTCTTGATAGAAGTTGGTGGTAGTTATTATAATAGTCGCTTACCACCAGCTTCTTGTTTCATCTGCTATCTGTCCATAAACAATTAAAAGATTAAACTTGACACTACAGTGACTGACTTTTGCCTATTATGGTACAAAGTTGTATTAACAAACAGGACTGCCCGGGACCAGAGTGTTAGCATGCTTACTTCAGTAGATATCTTTTCAATAAAATACATAAACGGCGTTGATATACCATGAAAACTGTTACTTCTTCACATTCTGTTTTGGAATGTGTTAAATACATATTGCTCCTTTAATGACTCCTGCGTGTTTAACCAGCCAGGTCTTTCACAGACAGCTCTCAAACCCTGCATCTTTCCTTGGCCCTCCAATCTCTGCTTACCAACTGCATCTATCCATCGTTCGCTCAGTCACATCAGTTCAGCAAGCGCGCCTGATTTTAAAATCACAATTGGATTAATATGTGAGGTTAAGATCACCTTCAACTGAACACACATAAGAGTGACACTGTCTGCTCAAATGTAATTTCATTCATCAAAAGTCATTTCATTTGCTGGTTAGCTGACAATATATGCTTGTTTGGCTGTGTGTATATAGAATAAAATCCCAGTGTAATTTTAGCTGGTATGCTAACTATGTTTTTCTTGTCCCATTCAAATAATTGATCACTTAAAATAGTTAATAACATAACATTGCTTTTTGCTGACAGCACAGTTACTTAATTAAAGGAGCGATATGTATAGTTTAAAGCAATAAACTCTATAGTTTAAAGCATTAAACTATATGCAAAATGAACTCAAATTATTAACAGAGCATGAAGAAATAATCATTTTGATATTTATGTATCATGTTGCAGATCACCTCTACTGAAATTAGCATGCTATACAGCTAGCTCAGGCCCAGCTAGCTCAGTGGGTCAGTGTAGTGATGAACTGAATCAGTCCAACACTCTTAGATGGTGTATTCTAACTTCTTATAAATCATGTTGAAGGTGGTAACCTTTAAGAACAGGTAGCCAATGAAGGGAAAAAGTAAACTTCATAGTTCTTGGCAAGTGACCATTATCACTTGGAAACAAACCACATTCAACAGCAAGTAAAATAAATTATATAAAATATTTTTTAAAAGATTTTGCATTTTATTCTATTACTGTAGACACTCTTGGTGAACAAATAGATGAAGTATGATCCCAATTTTCCTCTAGGCTGGTAAGTAAACAGATGTTAATCATAAATTTGTTAATCATAATTGTGTGTTTCTTATGGTAGCGTGGAAGCCACAACTTTCTGCTCACATATTGATCCATATTGTTTGGAATAATAATTTAACATCTTACTCATTGCTCCTTTATATACATTAAGCAAAAAAAAACTTTTTAAATTTAGACCTTCTTTAAATTTAAATCTTTTCTCTTTATTTTGCCTTTTTGCTGCTATAAGAATCAAGACTAACCAGTCCGAATTATACATTGTTTCTGTGAAAGCAATTGTGTTTCGATGGCTTTAATTACTCTTGACTATCAAAATATTGCATTTTTATTTGATAGTAATTTATATTAGAAAGTTTACTGATTATAATTAGAATAATAAGTAAAGTAACACATTTGGATGAAAATCATTCTGTAATATGGTGTGATTAGATTCATTATGGAAAAAGGTAAAACAAATGATACTGAGTTCATATGAAGCTTTTATAACACTATAAAACCAACAGTCTCCACTGCTGCCAAAATAAGATGGAACAATGTTTAAAGGTAACTGGCTGAGCAAGAACAGACCTCTGAATCCAGAAGACTGTAATGGTTATCTGTAATTAAACTGAACCCAAACCGAGCATCCAGTCATCAACAATACACAACTTAGCCAGTAATTAATGTACATAATTTAGACAGCTTTGGTAGTCGTTGTTGTTATTTAGCTTTTAGTTTTATGGTACAGCAGTGAGCAAGCTGAGGACCCCACAAAGACTAGAGCGAGTCCTGGTTATTAACATAACAAACGAATAACGACAGTAAAATATATCAGTAAAAAAATGTACATTTTTAATACTTAAGTACTTTCAAATGCAGGCTACAACCATCCACTAGTTACTCAGTACACCACAAATATAGAATCAAAGAAGAGAAAATATATAAATATTATATAACTTCATTGGAAAAATCCATCATCCTTAGTAAAAGATGACATTATACAACTAACATTGCTCTGTTGTTACAAACCAGAATCGAGAGAAACAGTTTGTATTGGGTTTAATAAATCCCCTTCATTGATATGTTCTGTACTGCTTAAAAGCACTGGTTCTGGTGTATCCCAACCCTACAGTACAGTACTGAGCAATTGTGTTGGGCATCTGAGAAAATGACAAGCTATTTATCTGAGCAGTGAATACATTTCACCAAAAACAATACCAGTAATTATGATTTGATTATAGTAGCTGAGCTGCTGGTGAAATTTAAAGTCAGTGCAATGTCTGGAGTGCACCAAGAAGCCAGGAACCAAATTTGCTTTATTTTTGTTTTTTAATATTTTAGAAGAAATCATGCTATGTTTTACTGTACATATGTTTATTTTCATTTATTCTTATGTCATGTATGACTAGATAAATGTACTAACTGCCCAGATAAATAGTTTTAAACACATTCCTTGGCTGCCTTACACTTAGCCACAGTAATGTGTACATTGTTCTTCATTTAAAACAAAGGAAATGAAACAAAAGATATGAAGATCTAAGATATGACAAGAAATCTTTTAATCGAATCGTCCTGGTTAAATTAAACCACTCTCTCTGTTTTTTTTCTACAGCTGTTCAAAAACAGAACATCGCTTTAGAGTCAACGTTTAAAGGAAATGATAAATCTAACCATACGAAACTAAAACGTGCTTTAAAAGGAACGGCACTCCACATGCGCACACTCTCTTCGTCCCTCAGGCTTGGATTATGCCAAGCCTGTGTTGGTGGCACCAAGGCCACTCGATATGGTCTCGTATCCCACAGACACCAGGGTCAGGACGCTGCTTTCCATGTCTGTGGACTGAGGAACCTGTGGAACAGTGGGATCTAATCGCATCTGTTTGCCTTTCTTCCTGCCTCTTTTGCCCTTTTCTTTGGGCTTGCCATCCTCTGTGGTGGCCTTAGGTTTACGGGTGCGCTTCCGGATCCTCCTCACTGGCGGCTCAGGTTTAGGATCAGTGTTCCCGGATAGGATGCGGATCTGCCGATCGATGACATCGTCAATGATGTCGAGGGCTACATCCATCATGCCATTGCCGAGGCCGTGTGTGACGTTGGAAAATAAACGGCTGTTTGCCGGGTCTTTAAAAACTTTCCGCATCTCTTCTAGATAGTTCCTGGGAAACAAAAGCACAAATACAACTTTACATTCTCATTTGATGACATTTCTTTTATCGGAACACAGAAGACCATGTCACAAGTAAATGTAAAAACTTGTAAATGTAAAAACTAAATAAACAAAAACAAAATAGAATGGAATTTCAGCCAGGAACAACCTTTTGAGTGTATATTATTACCTTGTTTCAATTATTTTGGACCAGTGCTGCACCTGGTTTGTCTCTGGCAGTAACTGCTTTGCCATGTTTTCATAATCCACATACTGTAAGGCAAAGTCCTTCATGTCTTTACACAGCGCTGCTGTATCACCTGAAAAAAAAAGTATAAGTATGTACACTCACAAAGCCAACAAGACAAAAAGTTACCAGTGTTTCTCAAAATATTAAAATAACTATGCTAATTAATGAATCTTATGGCTAAACCTCACCCTCAGTAAGTTTGGAGAACGAGCTGGACACGGCTGTGTTGGTGCTTGGTGACAGGCCGAAAACATTCAGTGATTCGAGGAGGGTTTTCTTACTTGCTGGGCCTCGACTCACTCTAGTGTAGGCGGCAAGAGACCTGAGCGACATCTTTTCAGGTGGCTCCAGCCTCCGTTTTACTTCCTCATAATGAATTTGGTATTTCCGGGCCTTTGAGCTCTTCATGTTAGGATCCAATAGGGAGGCCACCTCTGCAAAGGGTACTTGCAATGACGATCTAGCGCCTTCCTGAGAGGCTGATACATTCTGGCTTTCCGATGGGCCTTGTGTTGGAACATGGACTTGTGGAGGACCATGGTTTTGCGGTTGGCCGTGGCTTTGTGGTTGCCCATGGCTTTGTGGTTGCTGATGGCCTAGAGAAGGCCCATGGCCTTGAGGTTGGCAATGGGTTTGCTGATGCACATGGGGTTGCTGCTGCATGTGGCTCTGTGATGGGCCATGGCTTTGTGGTGGCCCATGGCTTTGAGGCTGCCCATGGCTTTGAGGCTGCCGGGGTGGGCCGTGGCCATGCAGCGAAGCCTGGGCTTGCGAAGATAACTGAACTTGCGATGGAACTGTATGCGGTACAGCTTGACAAGAGACATCTTGCGGTAGGACATGCTGCGTAATGATCTGTGCAATGTTTGGGGGCTGTGGTGTTTGGTACATGGTTATAATGGGATTCCCAACAGCCACATGGACCACCTCACTGTTTTGAGGGACAGTGGACATGTGCATCCCAGAAGACGGATCCATTTCCAGAGTCCTTTTTTTCCTGAGGTTAATAACTTTTTCCTTCTGATAGTTTCTTCTTTCTTTGTGCAAATTATTCACTTTCTGAACGGATAGGTCACTTTCAAAACAGTCGTTGCTTCCTCTGTGCTGAGCCAGTAACTGTAGAAATATGAAAGAAAACAATAACTGTAAACAATCACAGCGTCTTGCATCTGTTTTGATTCATTATGCCACCTTTACTCAAAGTTTTGTAACTTCTAAGAAAGTAGTGACCTCATGCTTTCTGTTGACACTAATATAACAATGATTGCCCTCCAGTAAGTGAGCTTAATAACCTGGAAAAGCAATTCATGCTCTCCTTGACATCACTCCCGCATCGCCACCGCATGGAATTGAACTTTGTCGTAGACTAACAGAGCCAGGCTAGTGGACTTTGTGCGAACAACCAGGTGCTTCTTTTAGTCACTTTCATGTGAGGGGAGAAAAGGACAGACTACGGTTGTACCAGTGTGACGAGACATTGTTTTAGCTAGTATGAAACAAGCCTCCTCGGAGAAGCCCATGTGTAAGGGCAGACTTGAAGTGGAAGGATAATCCACTTGTTTTCGTAAACAGTAGCCGGGCAAGGCCAAAGCCTCGACGGGGACCCGTCATGTTTGAAATGTGATATGGCTCGTTTTCGCACCGCCAACACGTCCAAACCGCCTCCGAGGCGGCTGCTTACGATTTATAACGCTAACCTTGAATCCGACGCGAGTTGCTGACAGTATTCTTACTTACCGCTCTATGGTTAGAGTCGTATTTAAACCGTACTGATCCTGGACCAGTCCATGGCGAACCGATCGAAGCTCTCCTTCTTCCCCGACGCCGTTTCGGCGGGTTGCAAATCAGCAGACAGAGCAATGTCGCCATGGCTATTTTTTTCCGCGCTCTCATTCGTCCACACGCCTGTCAATCAAGAGCGACGCGGACTCGGTGTTCGTTGAACGCCACGTCGGTTATATCGCGTCATGATTAAGGGGCGGGACATCCGGAGCTTAAAGTGGTTCAACAACAAAGGCAAGAGCAGAGAAGAGATTTAACGTTTTTTGGTGTTTTTATTTGGTACAGTGTGACATTTTTAACTAACATGACCAAATGTACCAGGCCAATGTACTATATGTCAGTATCAAGTGACCGTAGTTATAAACGTCACCTTTTTGGTTACTTTTTTAGCTCAACTAAATCGTCGTTTTGAGAAAATATTCTGTTCTTTTAGGCTGAATCGGTTAGCCGTGTCGCTTAGCTGTGTCAGAAGAATGCTGATAACCTATCAGCATATAATGCTGCTTATAACCTAAATCTAGATAACCTCTATTACTGTAATGAAGAGTCACTACACTCATCGACCACTAGATGGCGGTGTATGCCTGCCTACAAAACCCTCACTCATTGGGACATGATACAGCGCAGTAGTGTGTGGACTTTAACAACTGGTGCGGGTAGCTGCTCTGAGTATTTTATACACAGTCACGCAGTAGACATGTGATCCAAACAAGAAATGGATGCTTTAGGTCTTCTGTCTCCTATTGCCCTGTTGTTTAAGCTTCCTGCCACCGTGAATGTGTATCTCTGCCCATCCTCAGTTGTACACAGTGACAGCAGCACAGTAGGACCTGGAGAGTCAGGTGTCATTTCAGCTGGAAAAGCATAAATAAACACAAATTCAGCAACCCAGAATGAGAATAGGTCAGATGGACAAAAAAAACTGCCTTGGGGTGGAAAATGCCCAGTTGTGAGTTTACCCAGTCGTTTATAGCCCTACAGTTTGGTCCCAGAATAAAAGGAGATGTTCTTGTGAGCTCATAAATAATTTGAGGAGACGGTAGGATGATCACACAGTAGTGTTGAAATAGACACAAGCAGAAAAGTCTCATACTATTTGTTTAGCTCTGCTATTGTTAGTTACTTGATTGATTGTAGTTTTTTTTTCCAGTTTAAGACAATCTGACTTCAACGGGCAAACAGCAGTGCTGCTAGGTGTTTGTTGGGGTTGTGATGCTAATAAAGATGGAACTGCTTCCTCTTCAGTCTCTATCAAAAGCTGATCGATGTTGTACAAGCTTTGAAAAATTGTCTGGAGTGAAATGTGCAGAACAAACGAAATACTTAAAATTAAAATAGTTCATTATGCTGTTGCAGGAGCTTAAGTTGGTTTCCTATTCACCAGCTTGTTTTGCGAATTTACCGCTCCACCTTTAGTGGTGCTGCTCCTACATTGTGGTACCTGTACAAGCTGTGACATTAAAAGGTAGAGCAGAACATTAAGTTAAGAAAATGGAGAATAGGGAGTCAGTTTACAGCCTGGAACAATATATTTCTCCACATAGTTCACCAGTTTTGTTGCTGTTGCTCTGTTGGTGTATGCAAATTTTGGAGACGTATATATTAAGGAGTCTCAAGACTGTTACGTAGTTTATATTTAGGAATCGTCCAGTTTTATACTCCTTCTTTTACAAGTGCAGGATTTGTATTTGAAGGGGGGATAACAGTCTTAAAATTCATGGCATGTCAGTTCTATGTATCAAACTGTACTTGTTCAGTGATGACAATATACAACTCCATTGTGTGGCACTCCTTGAACTGAATAGCCTGCACATCAGCGTTGATGTTGACTATTTTTCTTTAAGTTCAATTAATAAACTCAATTAGTAGATCATTCACTTAAAAAAACAGCAGTTGTTAAAGGATGTGGGCAGAAATACATGGACACCAAAACTTAGGCCACAGAGTTGCCACAGTGGACAGAATTGCTTGTCTTTTCCAGCATAGCTCATGAAACATCAGTAACAAGTTCTTCTTTGGCTCATTTCAAAGAAGTCAAAGGTAAATGTTGGAGAAGACCCAGCCCAGCAGAAGCCTGCCAAAGGAGAAGCAGTGCAGAGGATCGACACCGGAAAGAGAACAGCGTGGGGAGGATCAGCAGCGGAGCCCAACTAAAGGACACATTAGCGTCAGACCACAGCCAGCCAGGACCTGGTGCGAACCATTGCCGTCCTGGGACACATTGGGTAGGTGACCTGTGGCGTGGTTGGCCAGGTGTCTGCTTCCTGGAGAGCAGATAGGCAGGCTGAGTCGAGCTGAGTGCAAGGATCTGGCGTTTATTTGGGTGGCACAAAATGCTGGGGCGCTTCCTAAGCACACCTCCACCGGAGGAGCTGAGATGGCATGTGCAGCTGGCCAGACCCGTCGGCCTTCAATCTGCAGTAGCCAAGCCAAGCCAAGCCTTTCCTCCTGCAGAGAGATTTTGCAATTAATTTGCTAAAAGGCTTCAGTACAGACTCTGCTTTGCATCCATGTAAATCATTCGTTCACCAAAATCAGCTCTTTGCTCAGTATTTTACAATCTAGTCTTCAGACCATCTGCAAACTAACCTGAATCAGATAGAAAGAGAAACCTCTGACATTTGTGGCTGTACTGTAGACAAATAAAATATTTTGGTTTTCAAGTTACAAATGTATAAACAGTTTAAAGGAGCAATATATAAGACAATGCGATGTGCTGAATTCATACTCCATGCAGTCCCTCCTCCTCCCTCTTCAGTCCTCCCCCTGTTTACTCACGAGCCTGAAGAACTGTTGATAGTTCACCATCAAACCTTGATCATTTTACTCACCAAGAGAATCTCCAGTGGTGGAAATAACACCAACTCCTGTCTCACTGTTATTTGTTTGTCAATTGTATTGCTTTCAAATGAGTTTTGTTTGTTGAAGACTTGATGGTACACTGATTCGCTATCGCCTCTTCTGGTATGAAGCAGTGTTATGAAACAGGACGAGCCAGGGTTAGCTGGTTGGCATTCTACTTTCAGTAGATCTGTTATTTCTTTGATTTTATTTTAAAGATCTTACAAAATGATTACATCGTTTTTCATACTACTCTTTTATGAGAATGATAGAGAACGATATTACAAACTGATATTTGTATTGTATTCCACAGGAGCAGAATTTTTAGATGATCCTGGACTATCTTTGCTAAAGTGTATGTATTTGTAATCCTACAGAAGTTAAAAACTTGTCCAGGTGGTTCTAGTTCAAGTGTCTACATTTTATAAATGTTTATGTATATGTGATGGTACTGGCGTCAGCAGATATGTGCATGGAAAATAATGGAAATCAGTATCAGCCCACAAATTTCATGCTGGTGCATCCCGAAGCTGGATATTCTTATGAAAACAGTATATATCATATGATATTACATAATAGACTACTTTACTATAACTGTATCCAAAAAAATCCCCTCATAAAATATGTAGGGAATATATTGTTGAATAGGCTGAATTTTCAAGCCTCCAGAGTCATTTTATATGATATTCTAACCTCAGATACACACAGGATATCACGAACATAAAACAGTTTTCATTTATGTTGCAAACGAGTGTCAGACAGCCTGTCATATCAGATTTACAAGAACTCTGAAACTCTTAGCTTTAACTAAGGATGCGTTTTGTTGTTAGGACTGCAAATGCATGTCAGCTGCTGGCAACAAAGCAAAGAGATTTGCATTAGCTTCTCCTGACAAACGAGTTTCATATGTAAGCAATTAGAATGCGTATACGCTGTGCTACCAATAAGTGGTCTGCGTGAATGTTAAAAAAAGGATAAAGTTTTCACAATTGTAAGCAATTAGGAAAAACTTTTCAATAGGCAAGCTAATTAGCCTGCATAAAGTAATGAATTCCAAGACTCTATAGGGCTGCTGAAGCTGTATATTTTCTTATGTTTTCCTTCTTAAGCCCTGTGCACTCCATCTTCATTTTAGACAACGTGATTAGTTAATGACATTAGTGCTGATGATGCCGGCGGAGAGATCTTCAATTAGAGCGGAACAGCCTTAGATGAGGCCGCCTGTGTCTTCGACGGCACGCCCCGCTTCAAACGCTATCTCACAACAGCATTTGGAGCACCCGCGGCTGCCAGCGATAAACGATCTGCTTCTTTTCTGCTTCCAGGCTCTGGGGATAGAGGAGGATAACGGAAGCTGCAGTACAAACTTCACTCATAACACTTTACAGATTTCTCAGCTTGCTGATTGCAAGAGTAGGCCCAAACATGATTTCTTCTAAAGCAGCACATTTACTGCACTTCATCTGTGCTGTAAAAACATCTGTGCTTTCTAGTACTGTAAATCACACTAAAGCTAAAGCTTAAGGGATGTTTTGCAAGACTGAGGCAGCGTATAGCAAGTCCAAAGACCACTACCTTTTGAAATATGAACTGAAATATGACATGCTTCTGTAAATTTTAATGGCCAGTTATTATTTATTTTCTGAATCTAGGAACAATGTTTGAGAAGACACAACCTGTCAGATTTATATGGCAATCAATAGCGGGGCAACATATCACCAGAAAGTTGTGGTGTCCCTATCATAAGAAACGCACAGTCCCTTCTCCTTAATGTTAGCATTAACTGATGTTTACTTACCAGTCCAGAATTGTTCAGCTTCAAACTTCATCCCTTTACTCGTCAAGAGCGTCTCCAGCAGTGGAAACTAACCACTGTTAACTTATGTTTTGCTTCTATTTACTTCACTTCTTTTGTTTACTGCTAAATGTGGCCTCTTACTGAGCGTGGGCAGCTACTTCTTCATCCTCTCATGTTGGACTGATTCAACTCGACACTACAGTGACTCTGGTTAGCATGCTAACTTCGGTAGATATCTTTGCACTTTGAAATATAGACGTCCTTCACATACAGTCAAAAATAACATTTCTCCACATTCTTTAGATAATTTGAGTTTATTTTTGAATGTTTTAAACTAAAAATCCTACATATGCCCCCATTTTAGACAGCATATAGTATACTCTGAAATGACTTCCAACCTATTAGTCAGATTGAGGACTTGTTTCCTTTTCTTTGCAGAAGTATTCTGGATTCATAGATTGCCCTGGATCCACAACATTTTGAGATCTAAGATTGTCAAAAAATTAAATTCTAGGCCACTTCAAAACAATAATTTTATGTTCCTGTCACTGGCTTATACATAGTTCACCCCATATTAAATTGCTTCTCCATTCTCTCCAACATAGCTTTGGTGACTGTAGCCAAAGATATTGATTTTTGTTGCATCAGTCCACAGCACTGTTAAATTATTTTATAAAATGTACATCAGATTTTTGTGCTGATTATCTTCCATGTAGAAGAGCTTTGTCCAACAACACAGCACTGCACAGTGAACTGATGCATTATTATTTCTGTGGCATCCAAATCGTCCTGTTGGTGCTCAGCGTGGGGGTTTC
The DNA here is from genome assembly GCA_021613375.1 of Megaleporinus macrocephalus. NCBI lineage: Eukaryota > Metazoa > Chordata > Actinopteri > Characiformes > Anostomidae > Megaleporinus > Megaleporinus macrocephalus. Next base: position 11,375,919 of record CM038715.1, on the reverse strand, counting down.
GCTTTACTTACTTGGCCAGTCTATGAGCCGTGACATGAGACAGTGAAGATCATAAAATAGGACGTGTTTCGATTTTATATTTGATATTTTCCCAACTACGTTAAACTCAAATAAATAATTCCGTCATATTTAAGTTCACCGGATTGTGCAACCGATTCATATTTACAATATCCTGTATGGGCATGTGTGTATTTGTTTGTGCATGTGACATCAGAAAAAATAGAGGAACGTATTTTAGGAAAACTAATTTTTTACAGTTTTGGTTACTTTAAATAAAGCTAAGGTTTGGATTGGGTTTATTGAGTTTTTATAGAGCTTGAAATATTAAAAGATAAAATAGAAATCAAGCCTTAGGAACTGTGCAGTACCTGGTAGACCACCAGAACTCACCATCAGATAAACATTATTTAAAGCTTTCATCTTTTAAAGAGAAGAGAAAATCAAGCTCCACTCTTGCTTCACATCTAAAACAAGTCCACCAGTGTTACTCTGCATTCTTACTCGAGCAGACCACTCAATGCTATGCTATTTGCAGGTGTGTGTCCATGTCTTTACACTGCATAATATCATGCACGTTGCTTTGTGGAGAAGAAGTTAGGGACGGTGCGTATGACATGTAAATACAAACTCTGGCCCATATCTATCAAGCATGTCAGAGCAACCACACTGATCTAAGATCAGGGTGCATCAATCCATGTCGTCCTATTTCGTGCTAAAAGACATACACTGAGCCCAAATCTGCATTTTTACTCCCAGAGTTTTGACAAATATGGGCCGCACGTGTGTGTGTGAGATTTTTTGGTTCAGTCCATTTACTCATGAAACCGAAGCATAACAGACACCATTTGAATGACGACTAAAATAGGAAAATTGCGGACAAAGCAGAGGCATTACAGAACAAAGACACCTTGGAACCAAATTATATAGGCCATGGCTCATTCTCATCATCAGCCTCTAACCTGGGAAAAAAAAAGGAAAAAAGGGTTTGATCGTGCATCTCTCTCATTCGTTTCCATACCAACAGGCTCTGGTTGGGATTGGCTGCAACAGAGGGGGTTAATGGGATTGGGAGCTGATGCCTTTGGGCACGGCAGTTATGACAGACACCACCCCCGTAACGACAGTGCGTGTGCATGCGTGCATGTGCTCGTGCATGTCAGAGACTTGAGGCTGTGAAGTCTTGATAAAATTAGCTCTAATTCCCAGCAGCCCTTTAAGACTCATTATGTTTTTTAGTGACTTGATTAAACACAGTTTTGCTGCCATCCTGTTCAAACCCTATTCGACTTGTTTGAACACTTAACTGCCTGAAAACGCAGCAGGCTCTCCACCGGCGTACCAAAAACACAAAGACTGTTGTGTCTGAAAGGTCCTTAAATTTACAATAAGAGTTGGAAGGTGCCGTGGGGAATTTAACCATTGTGTTACCATGACAACCACGGTATAGCCCCGGTAAGATTCTCTCCTCTCCTCTCTTCTCCATTAAAGCCACTGTTCAGTGAGGGAGCAGAGGAACTGAAGCTCAGAGGCAATAATGATTATAAAACACAGTACATTAGTTCCAGTGAAGAGGTCAAGGCTGTGGGGGGGATAAAGGGGTATTGACGGTATAATGTATGCATGCTAGTGTGGGTGATATTACTCCATGGGTGGGTCACTGAGCACATGCCACGAGCAGAAGGTCACTCATGGGGTTCCCAGCTGTTGTTTGTGCTATTAAAGGCGGTTGTGAACAGTCTGTATTAATGAGCTCTATAGAAAAAAGGCCTGGCAGTAGTGGTATCTGCTCTCTCACTTAATTCTAATGTTTCAGTGTTATTGTCTTTGTCGCTCTGCATGTAATGGAGTAACAGCAGAATCTCTCTCTCTCTCTCTCTCTCTCTCTCTCTCTCTCTCTCTCTCTCTCTCTCTCTCTCTCTGGCAATGATACAAAAGCATAATAATTATAACAAGTAGAAGCAATAATAATAATAATAATAATTATCTGTGTGGAGTTTGCATGCTCTCTCTGTGCTTGAGTGGGTTTCCTCCAGGTACTCCGGTTTCCTCCCACAGTCCAAACACATGCGTGTTAGGTTGATTGGTCACTCTAAATTAGCCCGTAGGTGTGAGTGTGTGTGTGAGTGAGTGCTGGCCATGCGATGAACTAGCGAACTGTCCATGGTGTACCCCGCCTTCACCCGATGATGCTGGGATTGGCTCCAGCTCCCCCTGTGACCCCGACTAGCGGGATTAAGCGGCAGATAATGGATGGATAATAATTATTGTTATTATTATTGTTTGCATTGTTAGTAGTGTTATTAGTAGTATTATTATCTCTGTTTCTCTATCTTCTGCTTTCTCTGCTCTTGTCTTTCTCTCCTTCTCTCTGTGTAATAGAGTCTCTCTCTTTTCCTCTTTTCTATTTCTCTCCCTCCCTGTCTTTCTCTTTCTGTACATCTAATGTACAGTAATGTTTCACTTTCTGTACATGTGATTTTACTCTCTCTCTCTCTCTCTCTCTCTCTCTTTGTTCCCCTCTGTGTTTTTTTTTTCTTTTACTACATCTTTGTTTTTTTGTGCTTAGGCTGCTGATTTATAATTTCGAGGCCTCTAGGCATTTTTAACTGTTGTAATTCAGGTCGTAATTTAGCATCAGCAGTTCAGCAGTAGAAGAGAGTACAAATATTGAATGAGCCAACTTTTCAATAACTGAGGTCACAAACACAGCAGTGTGTAATTAAGCAGATTGGCTCTTGTCCCATCTTAGTTTCTGTTTGCTGTCTGATCACGAATTGCGAGGCTTAAACATTCAATACATCATTTAATAAACAAGGCTGCGGTTTTTACTTTGTCATCAGTTTTGTTTCCCATGAACAAGATGCTTTGTAATCATTTGACCACCAGGCACCATCCTATCCAACAACCGCGAGTAGACACTATAAGTGATATATGGAGGTCCAGCTTGTGGTCAGTCATAAGCATCAGTTTTGTGCTAACTACTGGAGAGACACTGCTGGAAGGAAATCTGTTGAAAACGAGGCTTTTAATAATCTAATCTAAGCTGGATAATTAATTGCCATGCGGAAGGATCCTTTGACAGGATTTATCTGATCCATACAGCACATGTGAGGGTGCACGAACAGATCATGCAGCTCAAAACTTCTGAAGATACACTTATTTCATTGAAGATTATTCTGGTATCATCAGAAGATTTCTTTCGGTTTAATGTGTTTCCCCAGATTTATAATATAACTAAAAATGGCCTAATTAGATGTTAGGGGAAAAAGTGCATTGTGGAGTTGGATCTTCTGCTTGACCTGCTTGAGCATCCAATGGAAATTAGATTGAGATTACATTAATATTAAATTTTAGGTTGTTGCAAAACATTCAAATGTGTTTTAAGCAGATTGATTATGCAGTTGCAAGAAGAAGTAAGTAGAATCTCTGAATTCTGGAGTTTCTGAATTGTTGGCTTGCTGGATGTTTGCATTGATAACTAATCAAATAAGATTTAAATGATTATCTAGGTCAAAGTATAGACACACACAATTGAACTAAACTAATAACACACATACAGTGATACTTTTCACGTCTTTTATTGAGCACATTGAGTTTTCTTAGAAAGATTAGTATAAACTTTGCCTCTCCGAAGATGTGTTATAGAGACGCGTGAAGCTAAAAAAAAAGGCTACAGAGGCATTGTTAAAGGCCTGGGTGTACATCAGTCTATGCTCAGAAGAAATGTCTACTAATAGAGTAAACTCAGGAGTGTTGCCACACTCTCTGTGAGTGGGTGCCCAGTTAGCATTACTCCAAGTGCACAACAGGCAATCCTAAAAGATCCATAGAAAGACCCCAAAGCGAACAACAGAAGACCTACTGAAGACTGGAAGGATGTTATAAAGGAAGCAGTTGCCTCTGTCCAGAAAAATCAAGAATTATGTTGCAGCTCAAGTTTGCCTAGGACCACCTGGATGTGAATCTGCCAAAGAATGTTTGAAAAAAGATTTGTGTTATGGAATGGCCAAGTCAGAGTCCTGACCTTAACCCAATCAAGATGCTGTGGCATGACCTCAAGAGGACTGTATGAGCAAGACATCCCAGAAATATTGATAGCTGAAACACATTTGCGAGGAGAAGTAGTAGCTCCTTAACATACAGCTACAGGAAGTGTTTGGTGAGGGTGATTGCTACTAAAGTGGGGTCTACAGGTTATATTCAATTCAAGGGTTCACTTAATTTTTCTAGCCTGCACTTTGGATGTTACTCAATGTGCTCAATAAAATATATAAAAAGTACAATTGTTTGTGAGTTATTAGTTTAGTTAAATTGTGCTTGTTTATAATTGTGACTTAGGTAACAATCTAACCACAGTTGATTTGATCTAACCACAGAAATCCAGGTAAAGAGTTCACTTACAACTGTAACATATTGTTTCTATGAGTGCAGTTCAGTATGAAAGCACTATATATATATATATATATATATATATATATATATATATATATATATATATATATATATATATATACATTAACTTGCTTTTTATGTTGTAGGTTGTCTGAAAAACACATACACTTCTTCATTCAGAAAAAAAGGAAAAAAAAATCTATTAAAGAAAAAATCAAATGTACCCTATTTTCCCCTAATCTTCTCAAGTCTAGCCAATCAGTTTGGTGCCCAAAGGATACTGGAGCTTCAAGGCCAGTTTGGTTAAAAGTATTAAAAGTGTAGATTTATGGATAGGGAGGCTTAACTGGGTTTGGGGACATTGCTCCCATAGGAGGATGTGTTTTTACTGTCTGTTCAGCAAAAACTTTAAGAACAGTAGACAGAAAATGTATCAAACCTGGCTATTTAGTTAAGCTGACACAAAGAAGACGTGTTTCTTCATAGCGTATTAAAGAACAGATCTATTACTACTTAAATACTACGTCTGTCTACCTACACAACTCACACATCAAACAAAGGTATTAATGTCAAGCAATGCTGTCTCCTCGCTCTTAGATCAGCTGCAGCTTCTAAAAATATTATTTAAATGTGCAGATTATTTGGCTGGTACAGTCTAAGTTTGTGCAATCACGAAGAATATGAACTTGTTTTATAGTCGCACCTGTGTTTAATAGTCTAGGTGATGGTTATAGTGGTCACTCACTTGCTTTTCTTCTTTCTTACTGACCTTTGTCAGAGATGCTTTCAGCTCTGTCAACTCCTTTCTGTCCCAGCTAACCTGTTACTGTTATTATATTCAGATTTATAAGAACTTAAATTCGTATTTTTTAATTGAACTGGCAAAAATCTTTTTACCAGACTGGTCTTCTAAACTACCTGCTCTTAATTACCATCTACAGATTGAGGAATTTGAGAATATATAAACCTGTGTTAGGATCATCACAACACCAGTGTTATATATATACACAGTATAAAATATATAACTAATGCCGGTGTGGTTGTTTTGAAATAGAAATAGATAAAATATAGTTGTGCTTTATGGCCTGTCTCCTTTTATTTGCCTCATAGGATCAGTCACTTTATATTTTATTCTTCTATTGTAGTATAAGACTTTATATATGTGTACATAATGCAAATTTCTTTTTGTTGTAAATTATTATTAGAGTGTTTATTCTTCTACATAACCGGCTGCTACTGTAATAACTGTGATTTCCCCCTGGGATCAATAATAACTGTGATTTCCCCCTGGGATCAATAATAACTGCGATTTCCCCCTGGGATCAATAAAGTATTTCTGATTCTGATTTTTGATTCTGATCAAAAACAATTAGCAAGCCCACAAACAACAGGCTAAAAACTGATAACCAGCTATATTGACCACAGTTTGCACAAATCCACATTATAGATATCCTCACTCTGTCACTACTAATTGATTCAGACTGTACAAAGAGGTCTGATATGATTGGCTTATAACTTTCGGGATCCACGGTGTGTTGTGAATTTGGAGATGTGACCACAGAGTTAAATAAAGAAGAATAAAATAACAATACTGTTGATGTTTTGAACTAATAATGTACAATTATTTGGGGATAAAATATAATCAAGGCCCTGACCAATCAGCACAGTGCAAACTGCATGAATAGACTACTCAGGGAGGTGTTTCAGGTTTAGCACCGGGCACTCCTCCTTTTCACCTTCATTGTTAAGTATACTGGTTTGCTTTGCTTTGTGGAAGCAGAATGGCTGCACGCACTGGCTCTGGGGAGGCGCTGCTCATTGGTAGAAGGGACTGTTTCATTGTTGCATTGTTGCATCAGCAGTGCAGCAGGTTGATGTGGTAATTGGGTCCATGTGTGTGAGTTGTCTGTCCCCCCAAGTGTGTCATGCCCCCCTGCTTTCATAAATTGGAGGACAGTTGGGGGCAACTGAAAAACTGTAGACATGTGGCTTTTATAAATTAAGTTCAAATTAAATATCTTACCATATATGATATTATTATTATAAATATGTTTTGAATTTATTATGTATTTATTGAGTTAGCCCTACTTTAGTTGGCCCCAGCAGCATATTGTGTTTTGTGGATGGTGCAGTTTCCAGCGCTGAGGGGGGTGTATGTGTGTGACCCTGCATCACATCCCACTTTAACCTGCACCAGGTCGAAGAGGAGGAGGAGGAGGAGGAGGGACAGGAGGCTTCATCACGCAGCGTCACTCACTGCTTTGGAAACAAAAGCCGCGCCCACTACCGGAGCCGTTAACAGCAGCTAACAGCGCCCTGCACACACGCACACACTCTCACACACACACACATACACACCGTACCCGTACTCGCTCGAGCGGTAACCCAGGAGGAGCGCGCGCGCGCTGCGAGCATGAGCGCGAGCCGCAGGGCGCGGTAGAGGATGGAGCGGAGCGCGCGGGAGCTGCTGGCGCTGGTCGCCCTCTGCTGCTGCGCGGGGCTGCCGGTGTTGAACCAGGTACGAGTCGTTCTTTTATAGAATACAGAAAGAGAGAAACGCAGACCACTCTCTCTAAACACAATGCAGGGCGAGGTGGTCGAGCCTTGCTAGCGCTCTGGACCTCCAGGGCTGCAGCCTGAAACGCCAAGGTGGCCCTATCTCACGCGCTGCCTGCCTGTTGGGCTACTGCAGCAGCTCGAGCGCGGCATTGTTCAGGGGGAAATGAACGGATACGTTCACCGCCACCGCGCCTGTGCCGAGGGAGGAAGCGACGTCTCCCAGCTGCCCGGGAGGTGGTTTGCTGTAACTGGCATGTGCTCCGCGTGTGCAGCTTGCCGAGGCTCCGCTTTGTGCCCTTCCCTGCTTTAGCCTGCGCTCGCGCTCATACCGAATCACAATGTGCCTTTTCTTTGTGATCAATGGAGCCCCGATCACTGCAGGCTATACCATAATAATCAAGCACTGCTATCGTCTGCCATTGACCCATATTCAGTTGCAAAGCTGCTGTGTTTGATGAGAGTGCTGAATCTTGACTGTCATTTCAGGCTGTTGAGAAGGACAGCAGGGGGATTTTAGGACATTGGATTTCAGAAGAATTGATGTGCTGAAGGAAAAACATGCACATATGAGCAGATCTGTGAGCTGCTGACTGAGGTTGGGGACCATGGTGGTGGTGGTTTTATTGTATACACCCAGTCTAGGCATATTTATGCAGGACACACCAGTAATGATATAATCAACACGATGGATGTGTGTAATCCTTTCACTCCGCCTCACAGAGAACAGGGCTGCTGTATCCGAACATCTGTCGGGGCGGTGAAACTACAGTAGTGTGGGAAGATATTAATGAGTAATATGCCTGCTCTGTAATGCTGACTTAGACTTTTTTTTATTCTCATGATGGTTGATTGTACACCACAAACAATTTTACCGAATGATCTGAGAGACTCGAGATCAGAATCTTTAAAAATGACGTGGAGCGTGTTTTAAAATGACCTCAACAATATCTGTCCAGCTTATCCGCTTTGTAGTTCTATGATCACAGATTGTAGTCTGTCTGTTTCTCTGTATACTTCCCCTTTCAGTCTGGTCAGGACCCCACAGGACCACCACAGAGCAGATATTATTTGGGTGGTGGATCATTCTCAGCATTGCAGTGACACTGGCGTGGTGGTGGTGGTGGTGTGCTAGTGTGTGTTGTGCTGGTATGAGTAGATCAGACACAGCAGTGCTGCTGGAGGTTTTAAACACTCACTGGCCACTGTAAAGTCTGTTGCTGCACAGTTTGTGTTCTCTAGTCCTTCATCAGTGCTCACAGGACGCTGTTGTGGCTGGATAGTTTTGGTTGGTGGACCATTCTCAGTCCAGCAGTGACACTTAAGTATTTAAAACTCCTGCAGCACTGCTGTATCTGATCTACTCCTACCAGCACAACACACACTAACACACCACCACCACGTCAGTGCCACTGCAGCGCTGAGAATAATACACTACCCAGATGATACATGCTCTGTAGAGGTCCTTAATCTAATTGGAAAATGAAAAACTGCCTCTATATGATAAAATGGAGCTGATCTAATGGACAGTGATTATAGAAACAAGGAGTTGGTTTTTATTTTCTGGCTGATCAGTATATTTATATATAGATCTTTTTCTATATAGGTTTTTGCTCTCTCTCTCTCTCTCTCTCTCGTTCTCTCTGTCTCTCTCTCATTAGGATCACAGAATGATCAAACTACTTTTGCCTGATCACAATAGCACGCAATAATGGTGCAGTGGAGATGTGTTTCATTAAGCTTCAAAGGCTAGACGTTTTCAGACTGTGCCACGCTCAATTTGCAGCTGTCAGGATCTCAGCTCTGTGTTTCTGGACGGCTCTCTGTTCCTGTTTTTTTTTTTTTTGGTCCGGAGTGCAATGTCAATCTTCAGCAAGCTATGAAAGAGGTCAACTCCATTATCATGACATGTCTCTGAGTGACATTAAACATAGTTAATTCTCAGAGAAAACATGTTCAGAGTAGTCTCTCCTCTTAGTCCTAGAGTCCTGTTTGAAATCAGATTCAGACTTTGCCATTGAACTTTGATCAAAATTTGAACAACTATTTGTGTCTGTTCGCAGTCTTAGCCTAATAATCGCCAGAAGTGTTAAAGTCTGCTCTCTTCTACATCACAGAGCTCTTTCAGCAGCCTTGCACTGTTTAAGGAGACTTCATTCTTTTCTCATTTGTCTCTAGTACTCAAAATTCTAAAACCCACATCCCTTCATTAATGCATTATCATTAATACAATTAATATTGTATCATTAATACAATATTGATATGTTTATTCATCCTGAGAGCTGAAGAAGACCGTCAGAAGCAGGTTGAGCTGAAAATGTTTCATGTAAACTCAAGCTGACCCAATTTCATGTAAAGAAAATGTTTCATCAGGGTTATTACAGGGTGATTTTGTTTTTGGTGAGTATATACATGTTAATTGATATGTAGAAAAGAAAAACAATACATCTGATTTTAAACGCTCATCATTAAAACCTGTAGTGAAGATGGGTTTATTTTAAAAAAGAGTACACCACAAGCTCTGTGGCTTAACTCTAGTACAGCATATCAGAACAAAACACTCACATCTTTTATCATAAGTACACATCTGTTGTATGAGGGAGCTAAAATAAAATCCAGCTAATCTCTAACACATACTTAGTCTGTGTTTACAGGAGAGACAGATTAAGTGAGCTGTAATAATCAACAGAAGGACTAACCTTGAACTTAAGACTAGTAGCTTCAGCTAAATAGGCTGGTTATCAGTCTTGCTGGCTATATAACTAAAGCTGATCCGAAGGTTGTATATATGAGATGGTTAACGAGAAGATACGCCTAATCTCTGTTAAGGTGCCTGTTCACAGATACACCGCCACACAGAATAGGAAGGGATGGAGTTTTGGAGAACATATAAGTACTTTTTCTTTGCTGTCCTAAAATCCTAATAGATCTATTAGAGGTGAATCAGTTATATATTTTTTCACATTCACTGCAAGTTTAACATTTTGCATCTCGTAAATTCATGTGTCATCCCAGTTAATTACTTGTAAATAAGACTTTGCTAGCCAAGTGGGAAAATGTGGCATTCCCCAGTTTCTGGCACCTTCTGAACACAAGATTACTACCTAACGCTGGTTGTATATACATGAAATGACTTACTGCTTTTCTGTACACTCTCAAAGAAATGTCTTCAGTTACCTGTAATCATATGTGAAGTCAAGTCTATTTTAAATTCCTCCTGGAAGTATGAAAATATTTACAAAAGCAGAGCAGCTAGCTAACTTAACAAATATATTTACAAAAATGAATTTTAAAAAAGCTGTTGCCACAGCAAAACATCATTCTAGTTTATGTTCTAGTGCACTTTAGTGGCCATGTTCTAGAAGAAGTTCTATCTTGCCTGCTAGCTATTAGGGGTGGGCAATATGGCCCTACAATAATATCATGATATTTCATGGTATTTTTGCAATAACGATACTCTTGGCAATATGACTAAACATTAAATTAAAAAAAAATATTTCAATAATACACTACTGCAACAAAATAAAAATTCAATTGTATTATTGCATACGATATGACATGGCACACCCCTAACTGAGATATTTAAAAAATTTTCATCAGATTGTAACAGAAGTCAATGATTCAGAATGTCATGATACTAAATAATACACTCCAAATATCTCCATATATCCAGGACTGAAGTAAAATTAATGATACTGGACAGATCAAATCTGTCTCTAGTAGATATATAATAAAAAAATTAAACAAGTGTGATTTTTTTCTTTTGCTAAAAACAGTAAAAAATAGTACCTGATGTGATAATTAGAGATGGGTGATATGGCGCGATATTTCAGGGTATAATATCATTTACGATATTCAAAAATGTTGACGATATTATTATGGCACACCCCTACTAGCTAGCTTAAATTTCCTAATGCTATGGCTTCTCAATAGTTCTGCCTTCAGCTGCTTTCAGACAGAGCTCAACTCTAATAAACTTACAGTACTGGCCTCATACAAACATTAGTTATTGTTATTAGTGATCAAGAAATCTAATAGTTATTTTGACAGTTAATCATGTTACTGAGTGAACAAACAAACTGCATCAAGTTTGTAAACGTCTATTTACTATTTCTGAAATAATTTAAACAAAATTTGAAAATTATGACTGTAATCACTGTGATGTACAACTTTCTAAAGACACTGGAGCTGAGTGGCAGGGGGAATGCTGATTGTGTACAAATGTTAGTGTTTAAACAGTGCCCTGGCTTCAGATGTCATAATTAATAGAATGTCCATTTTCCACAATGCATTGTCACATCTCCGTGATGTCCATTGTCCCACCTTTGCATTGTGATATCACAATTCCACAATGCATTTAATACAATTCGGTCCTTTTTAAATGAAGTGTAATACAATGATCATAATATCTGTACAACCAAGATTTAAAAAGAGATAAAAAAAATGATGTACAAGGGCTGATATATAGGGTACAGTATACAGAGATATAGACATGGCAGCATGACACAGTGCTGTTATGGAACATATGATATAATTTTATCCAGTGTGCTTGTGGGCGTCAATAAAGGATGTTGCATTCCTCTTGAGGTGTATTGTTTGCTGTCAGGATCCACTGGGCCGTGCCTGGCTGGCCACAGCTGCTGCTGTGGTAGGAGATTGACAGGTGCAATTATGGATTTAACTGACCAGAGTGTGTTGATCTGAGCGCAAATATCATAGCTCATAACTGGGACTTGTTATCTGCGTGTAACACAATTAGCTTGGTGATGTCTTGCTGAGTCCCTGAAGCACCACAGCACTTGTAAATTAATGAAGTCAGGAAGTCGGATCCATGTTTCTTTCATGGCCATGCTGACTAACATGTGGCAGCATGTTGGAAAGATTATAAACAGGTGATTACAAGTGAATATTATGTGATATTGTGTGGACTTGCATTTGCATATTTAATATTAGAGCCAGGTTTGTAATTTGGTTGTTTAGATTTGTTGTAAGTTTTAAGCTTTATTATTATTATTATTATTATTATTATTATTTTATTATTTTTTATTATAGTATCAGGTGTGGTACAGTTCCTAATATCTTGATTTACCATTTTTTGATTTACCAAATTTACCATTTCATCAGATATATAGCCAAGGTCATCCAAGGGAGATCCAAGGGAGATAGATTATTTTCCACTAGAGAAGTCTGACAGAAATACGAGTGTGAAGTGCACACCAAGGACAAATCAACTGGCACAGACTTCCGAGTAATTCACAAATTCAGATGTTCTCAGACCAAGGTCAGATTTAATTGGAGATTTGGGATCAGCTTTCTGCTGCTCCTTTGCCCTTCTCAGATCCTGTGAGCTAATCCTGCACTTCTAATTCCACCGATTGCGCTAATGCCCCGTTAGTTAATAAGAATGAAAATTAATATAAAATTTGGCTTATGGAAATCTGGGCCACTTTCAGCCAGTTTGTTGACCAGCGCTCCACTTGACATAACGAAGCGGGTCGCTGATAGTTTTAGCTGGATTTTTCAACGACTTCCAAAAATGGTGATAATTCAGTTCAATGAGTCATCTGGGACTAAATCAATCCAATTCCCAGGGAATAAAAGTGAACGAAAGGGATGAAAATGAACCACAAACAGTCATGGTTTGTGTGGGAGGTGCCACATTATTCTATAACCATTCTTATCTAGCTTTATGGGATTGTATGATAAAAAGAATGTTTTTGCTAGCTGCCCAGGCCACCTGACAGCAGTTACAGTGCAGCTGGAGAAAAAGCGGATATGAGACGTCCAGAGTTAAAAATGCAGTAGATATCATCTATGTTGCCTGTAATTCTGCCAGTGAAGACTCTCATGGCTTCCTCTGAGCCGTGTGAAAGCGTGGGTAGAACGCACTGCTGTTCAAATGTGTGTCACGTCTAAGAAGATAAAACTCTCCTTTTCTGGAAGAAAGCAGGCACTTTCTCACGCTGAACAAATCACTTCATAATTCTGTCAGCTTCTTGCATCTGAACTGTTTGCATATCTTCTCTCCCTGCAGGTGCTTGCAGATGATAGCTACCTGAACGCAGTTCAGAATACAGGTGAGTCAACATGCGTCCCTTCAAATGTAAAAGAAAGTGCTTGACTAATGTTGAAATCTAAACCGTATTATGCTAGCAAAGCGTGTTACCACACTATTGATATCAGACAGTAATTGTGGACAGACTGGAGGCTCATGAGAGCAATGGCTATGAGATGAAGAATAAATCATTCATTAACTGTCCAGAGGGCTTCGAAATTTGACATTCACTTTCCATCATTGGCTTATTGGTGTTACTAGCAATAGCGCAGTTGGCAGGTTGATGAGGGCAGCTGCCCTCTGATGGTTTTTCATCTCACACTGATGCCTATCAGGTCTGTCTCTTTCTTTCTCTCATATGCCTTGACGGCGTGAAATTCCACAGCATCAATCCCACAGTGCTAATGACTCTCAGCGCTTTGATGTCACTGCATCAAGACTGATAAACAGCGCAGCCCGGCCCAGCCAATCAGGCGGCCGCATGAAGCCCAGAGTGGATAGGCCTCAGATTGAACGATTTGTGCTTTGGTGCTCTTCTTTCCAATGAAAAAATGATCAGAACAGCTTTTTGCCAGGAGCCTCGCTCCCACATCAAATAAAATTGGGTCAGCTTGAGACATTCTTCTTTTTTTCACTTGAAGTTTATTTGCATTTCTTACAGATCTAGGTAAGTGTGTCATTATGGCCATTAGCAAAGCTCACTCCAAAGCAGAGCAACTTGCTACTTTGATCTCAGTGACTCTGCGTTTGTAAGATATACCGTGGTGCTTTAAAGTTTGTGAACCCTTTAGAATTTTCTGTATTTCTGCATAAATATAATCAGATTTTCACACAAGTTTTCAAGTTTTAAAAGTAGGTAAAGAAATATTTTTACTTGGTCATCCAATATTGCATATCTGTAGTATGTGAATTTTTGCTTTCAGTGTCTGCTGTGACCACCTTGTGCAGCAATAACTTAAACTAAGCGCTTGCATTAATTGTTAATAAAGGTTAAGATTTTGACTTGGCCATTCCAAAACATTAACTTTATTTACCTTTAACCGTCTTTGGAAGAACTTGGGTGTGCTTTGGTTTGTTGTCTTACTATTGAATTTGCTGAAATAATTAAAAATTCATTGTTCCATCAATGATGGCAGGTGACGCAGCAAAGCAGACCCTTATACTGAAGTGCAATGTTTTCTTTTCTTCAGATATAATACTTCTCATTCAAACCAAAAAGATCTCCTTTGTGATTTTAGCCCATTCACAAACAATTCCACAAATATGTGTTATAAATAATATCTCGGCTGGCCTGGGAACACCTTGGTATCCCCGGAGGAGCTAGAGGAGGTGGCTGGGGAGATGGAAGTCTCTGCTTAGACTGCTACCCCCGCTACCTGCATCCCTGGAAAAGCTGTAGATAATAGATGGATTGATGGATGTGTTATAAAGATATGACTTTCATAGATCCCTGTTCTTAAAATACAACAGGACAGGTACTCGGTCCTGATTGTAAAGGAGAACGTCTGACTTTGAGTACTCTTTATCTACTTTTAGTACTTGTGTGAAAATCTGATTATGGTTTTGAGCATATTTATGCAGAAATCCTAAAGATACACAAACTATCAAGCACCACTGCAACTTTACATTTGCAAAGTTTATCCTTCAAATACTCCTCTGAGTACTTGCATATGTTGCAGTAAGGCATTACAAAAAAACCCACTCTGAAGTGCATGTTAGCTATTTAAATCTTTATCTAGCACACATGCACCTGGTTCTTCTGAAGACATTAATAGCTGAAGCAGGTGAGGCACATAGTGTTTAAAACTAGTTATCTCAGAATAATAAATCTTTAAAACCAGATTAGGTTGGTCCACACTTTAATGTAAAGTTCTTATAATTATAAAAATAAATAGTACTGTCATATCAAAACTTTGCTTTTTTTATTATTTGCCCATTTTGAAAACAGCAGCTGCACTTTGCAATGTGTACATGTTTTATGATGAGCGGTCCAATAGAAAAGGTCAGAAAGCCTTGTTACGTTAACACATATTAATGAAAGGAATGTTTTGTGTTCTCCAGTAAATGTACCACTTCAAAGACTCTGTTATGGTTGTAGTTTTTAACAGTATTGGTGGGTATCAGCATCAGGCTGATAGTGACAGGGAATGCTGGATTGGATGTTGGAGAGTAACAAAGAATGAATGTGATCCATTTCCGTAACACATCCATCCTGAAATAGCATACACTCACACTGTATGTTGTGATGTTGTTAGCTGTGTATTTCCTGCCATAGGATAGTAGAGTGTTTGAGTCATTTGAGCTTAAAAGTTATACATAATAGTGCCATAATTGAAAGTACTGGACAATGCTGACAATGCATGAGCCGTGTATGTCTTTTACAATTGGCAAACAGTAACACACCTGATACCCAGTGGTCCGACTACAGTCTTTTTAAACAGTGTGCTCCGTCTGTAGGTCTTATGAATATGTATGTATATATATGTACATGGGTGTCACGGTGGTGTAGTGGTTAGCACTGTCGCCTCACAGCAAGACGATCTGGGTTCGATCACTTTAAATTGCTTGTAGGTGTGAGTGCGTTAGTGAATGTTGGCCATGCGATGGACTGGCGAACTGTCCATGGTGTACCCCACCTTCACCCGATGACGCTGGGATTGGCTCCAGCCCCCCCGTGACCCAGACTAGCGGGATAAAGTGGCAGATGATGAATGGATATATATACATATATATACATACATGTTTCTCAATAAACAACAATTATATATATATATATATATATATATATATATATATATATATATATATATATGTATATTTACATTGTGGCTTGACTAAATAATTGTTGTTTATTGTTTACTGAGAGACATGTAGTCATATTGTCCAATATGCCTAGTTAATTATCAATATTTCATAATAGTCCATTTCTATTTTGCATTAGTCCAGAGCTGTGACTAAGACTGGATATCCATTGTCCTTATTTAATTGATGTGAGATTTTCATTTTGTGTATGTGCATAGGAATCCATTTATACTCAGCTTTTCTGAGCTAAATGTTGACCACTGGCGTTCAGAGTAACGTAATATAGATAGTAATTATTCATTCTCTCATTCTTGGCATGAGGGGGAGGCTGGGACCTTGCGTAATTTGCAGGGTCCTATGCAGCGTGCGCAGTGATCAGATAGGGCTGACCAGCTCTGTGTATCTGTATTGGAAAAGTGGCACTGTGGCATCTCTAGAGGAAATGAGTCTTTGTCATGTAGAGATTGACAGGCTTTTATTACCTGCAGTTGTCGTTTTGGTCCTAAACCCTACGTAAAGAGTGAGCGCGCACACCCACTTGGCACGCAGCAGCACTGTGTATGAACCGTATCAAATATTTATTGTGGAGGGGAAATGGATTATTGGAGGAGAGAGGATGAGCGGTCCCGCTGCAGCGAGCAGAACAGCGAGTGTGTCTCAGGACGCTGTACGGATGCTTTGAGTAAATTACATGATTTCTACTGCCATTCGTTCTGCTGCTGCTCTGCTATTAGCATAGGACAGGAGCACAGCTAAAGGTGAATAAAACTCACCCCCGGAGCACACACAGGCACTTACCGCTTATGTTTTCTTTCTCAATTATACTCCACTGTCAATGCACAACGCTTACACTCAGTATATGTTTCACCTCTGATAGTAGACACAGAGGGATAACTGAAAGATTGTCACTTATTGTGATTTTGTGAGCCTGTCCTCTGCTTGAAAGGTAATGGTTTTGTTTTGTTTCTGTGTGTGGCACACAAAAGAACTTGAAATCTTTTCAGAATTCGAAAGCTGAAACAAAGACATGTTACCAGTTTTTGCATATTTCAGTTGGTTGTATCTCCTGTGTCTTGTCTCACAATTTGATATCTCACCAGATTTTGGTATTCTTTTTGAACTCGATGAAGGCAGCGGCCCCCTCCCCCTCAGCAATGCTGTGCCAGTCTTGGCAGGCGCGTGCATCTGACAGCTTTGATATCCCAGCACCCACCTCATGTCTAGTCTGTGTGCACGTTCTTCTGTTTCTGTTTACTGTGACATGAAAATACGACCAAGAAAATAAGAATGTCACTACAATTATGATCAGGTTCAACAGAAAGTCGTGTGTCAGGTATGAGTACTTTTTCTAGAGAACTGAAGGTCCTGCTTGCAATATAGTAGATAGGAGATATACATTTACTAAATTCAGTTTGCTTGTTATTTGAATTAGGGCTGCCACAATTACTCAATAAATAATTTCAAATTTGGTTTGAAATTTACCTGCTAAGTGAATTGGCAACGATTGGTTGGTGATTTATATGCATTTTGTTTTTCATAAGACGAGTGTCCATGTGTTTATTAAACCTAGTTTGGATTAAATCCCAGTGCCAGCGGTGACTCACCATTGGAAAAAAATATTTTTATTGAAGGCCAAGACTGAATTTGGGTCAGGGAAAATGGCCCAGTGCTTTTATAGAGTACTGTGCAAAAGTTAGAAATAGAGACCAACATTTATTTCAATTCCAGTCAAAATGGTAATGCAAGGAAAAACAGTGTTTAACAGAAAGTGATAGTGTGACCACTCTTTGCTTTTATTATAGCTGCCATTCTTTTGGGGGGCTTTTAGTTTTTCGAAGAAATCCACAGGGATATTTTTATGCACCTGCGAGGTTCTTAAAAGACATGTCTTAGATGATGTGTGTTAATGATGTCTGTTGATGTGTTGATGTCTAGGCTTCAGGTTGGCAAGCCTGAGAAAACCGGCAGCTTCTTTGTTTGATTTGCAAATTTTCTTTTTTTGTCTGTTTCTTTCTCATTAATGGCTTCTCGACAGCTGCACATCCTTTCAGAGTCAAAGCGTTGAGTTGTTTTTTCACAGTGGAAGAATGACCAGAAACACCTGTGGATGATTTCAGATCTTAAGCAAGAGTGGAGCTTGATTTTCTCCTCTTTCTCAAAGATGAAAG
This sequence comes from Megaleporinus macrocephalus, assembly GCA_021613375.1. Classification (NCBI taxonomy): domain Eukaryota; kingdom Metazoa; phylum Chordata; class Actinopteri; order Characiformes; family Anostomidae; genus Megaleporinus; species Megaleporinus macrocephalus. The sequence continues at coordinate 11,357,946 of CM038715.1, read as the reverse complement.
GCTTAAGTGCTGTTTATCTGATGGTGACAGGTTTGGCAGACTACCTGGTCTTGCACGGTTGTTAGGAATCTCATTTTCTCTCCTTTTTAAAAAAAAATTTTGAACTCCAGTTTACCTCCAGATGTTTTTTTTTCTTTAGGCTTTAGTCTTTCTAATGCAAGTAGATTATCTTGTGTCCAATCTCTTTAGACATATCTTCTAAAAAGTGAAAAGCTTCTGGAATTCTGAAAATGAAAAAAAAATAAAGCGTGGTCTCTGATTTGGCACATGATTGTATACTTGAAGTGCTTTTAGAAGTTTACCTTTTTCTAATAAAAATACTTTTTCAAAAATGATATATACTCAGTTTGGTAGTGTTACATTTTTACTGTTTGGCTAATGAAAAATACAGATACTTGATTAACCTTATATATTTTACAATTGACATTGATAGTGATATTTTCCCATTTGTATTCAAAGGTAAATATTAGACTGGTGGTACGGTGGTCTAGTGGTTAGCACTGTCACCTTATAGCCAGACGATCTGGGTTTGTTTCCCGGTCCGGGCCTTCTGTGTGGAGTTTGCATGTTCTCGCCGTGCTTCAGTGGGTTTGCTCTGGGTACTCTGGTTTCCACCCACAGTCCAAAGACTTGCATGTTAGGTTGATCAATGGACTGGCGATGGTGTACCATTGGCTCCAGCCCCCCCGTGACCCCGACTAGCCGAATAGGGTGGAAGATAATGGATGGATGGATTAGGCTACTGGATGCCTGAAAAAACAAGGTGAAATATAGAAAGTATGCTTGCTGTCTATTGGCTTCAGATTTTAGAGTACAGTATCACATCAATGTGCAGCACAACTAAAGTAAAATCAGATCAACAGATTTGATAAGGATTGTGAAACACAGACAAGCCAGAGGCAGTTCAATGTGTGTGCAGAGTCTGTTTAGGCTATTCTGAGATATTCTGCTCTGTATATGTTGCAGGGGTCAGAGAACGTGCAGAGAGCAAACCAACAAACAGACAGGCTATGTCTAAAATGGGAGAGTACTAGAACACAGCAAACATTAGAAACTAGAGCACAGCAAGACAACAAAACGTGAAAACTAGGAGACTGAGACTTACTTTCTCTAGTCAACACACATAGAACAGGGACTATACAGAAACATGGATGAAGTTAAGCAAGGTGCATTGTAATCTTCTGTAATCTTCTTTTGTCTTTTAGTTTCCTTACATTTGGCAATAATTATATTGCTGTAATATATTTTATTTATTTGAATGTTGTGTACACAGTTAAATCAAGTAAGCTCAATATACTACACAGTATGTACCTTATGGTAATAGTCCAGTCAGTTTTTACAGTTAATACTCTTTCTTTTTAAAGCTCTCTGCATTCACTTCATTCCTGACACTGTACCAGGCACAGATATTGCTGGGTATCTCATGGCAGCTTGAGTTGTGACTAACCGTCTGGAAAATCCAAACTAGCCTCAGGGCAGTCATGGTGCTGTTTCAGCAGCTCCTCATAGAAGCCTTAACGCTGAGCGAGCTAGTTCAGGTTCAGCTTAATGATGGAGCTGATAACCATTCTTAACTGAGAATTTTGCCTTGTTTTTAACTTATTTCTCTTTCTCTCCTGATGTAGGAGTAGTTAACACCTAGCAGCAGCAGCCATTTCACTGGTACAGCAATGCAATATGATAAGCATCAGCACTCTGGGTCTTAAAGCAGCTGAGTCAGCAAGGCTGCCTGGGTGCATGCCCTGTCTATCTTTTCTCCTTCTTACTGTCTGCCTGTGGTGTAAAAGAGTAAAATACGAAAAACAAAAGGTGGAAATCTGTAGGTGGTACTTCTGAAATGTTAAAATTGGCTGTAATCTTTATAGAATGTTTTAGTTACAATGAAAAAACTTTTTTTTCTTTTTCTATTTACATGAAATGGTTTGATCCTGCCCCAAAACTTTCTAGCAGTAAGGGGTGCCAGTGGAGCATTGTGTCTCAACTTCCAAAAGAAATAGCTGGCTTCTATATATGAATATAGCTTATTCCTATATTCAAGTTCAATCTGAAACATACCCCTACTAAGGAACAAACCCTGTATCCCCATCCCTATACACCTACCAATAAACCAACCCTGTCTTCCAATCCCTATACACTTTAACAATAAAAAACCAATCCTGTCTTCCAATCCTTATACACTTACCAATGAACCAGCCCTGTCTCCCCATTCTTATACACTTACCAATGAACCAGCCCTGTCTCCCCATTCTTATACACTTACCAATGAAAGAACCCTGTCTCCCAATCCTTATACACTTACCAATGAACCAGCCCTGTCTCCCCATTCTTATACACTTACCACTAAATTAATCTTGTCTTCCAAACCAACACACTTAACAATAAACCAACATTGTCTCCCAATCCCTTCCTATACATTTACCAATGAACCAGACCTGTCTCCCTATCCTTATACATTTACCAATGAAAGAACGCTGTCTCCCAATCCTTATACACTTTAACAATAAAACCAATCCTGTCTTCCAATCCTTATACACTTACCAATGATACAGCCCTGTCTCCCTATCCTTACACATTTACCAATGAAAGAACCCTGTCTCCCAATCCTTATACACTTACCAATGAACCAGCCCTGTCTCCCTATCCTTACACATTTACCAATGAAAGAACCCTGTCTCCCAATCCTTATACACTTACCAATGAACCAGCCCTGTCTCCCAATCCTTATACACTTACCAATGAAACAGCCCTGTCTCCCAATCCTTATACACTTACCAATGAACCAGCCCTGCCTCCCAATCCTTATACATTTACCAATGAACCAGCCCTGTCTCCCCATTCTTATACACTTACCACTAAATTAATCTTGTCTTCCAAACCAACACACTTAACAATAAACCAACATTGTCTCCCAATCCCTTCCTATACACTTACCAATGAACCAGACCTGTCTCCCTATCCTTATACATTTACCAATGAAAGAGCGCTGTCTCCCAATCCCTATACACTTTAACAATAAAACCAATCCTGTCTTCCAATCCTTATACACTTACCAATGATACAGCCCTGTCTCCCTATCCTTACACATTTACCAATGAAAGAACCCTGTCTCCCAATCCTTATACACTTACCAATGAACCAGCCCTGTCTCCCAATCCTTATACACTTACCAATGAACCAGCCCTGCCTCCCAATCCTTATACATTTACCAATGAACCAGCCCTGCCTCCCAATCCTTATACATTTACCAATGAACCAGCCCTGTCTCCCCATTCTTATACACTTACCACTAAATTAATCTTGTCTTCCAAACCAACACACTTAACAATAAACCAACATTGTCTCCCAATCCCTTCCTATACACTTACCAATGAACCAGACCTGTCTCCCTATCCTTATACATTTACCAATGAAAGAACCCTGTCTCCCAATCCTTATACACTTACCAATGAAAAAAACCTGTCTCCCAATCCCTATATTGTACACTTACCAATTAACCAATCCTGTCTCCCAATCCCTATATTGTACACTTACCGATGAAAAAAACCTGTCTCCCAATCCCTATATTGTACACTTACCGATGAAAAAAACCTGTCTCCCAATCCCTATATTGTACACTTACCGATGAAACAGCCCTGTCTCCCTATTCCTATACACTTAACAATAAACCAACCCTATCTTCCAATCCTTATACACTTACCAATGAACCAGCCCTGTGCCCCCATCCTAATACACTTACCAATAAACCAACCCTGTCTTCCAATCCCTATACACCTAACAATTAACCAATCCTGTCTCCCAATCCTTATACCTTTACCAATGAAAAAACCCTGTCTCCCAATCCATATATTGTACACTTACAATTGAAGCAGCCCTGTCTCCCCATTCCTATACACTTAACAATAAACCAACCCTATCTTCCAATCCTAATACACCTAACAAGGAACCAGACCTGTCTCCCTATCATTATACATTTATCAATAAAGGAACCCTGTCTCCCAATCCCTATACTGCACACTTATCATTGAAGCAGCCCTGTCTCCCCATTCCTTACCAATTTACCAGTGCTACTCCCAACTGAAGAGGTATAATTGCAGGTGGTCTGTGGGAAATTTCTGGTATGGCATTTAGTAAATTTTTATGGAGGTTATCATACATCAACTGCACTGTATGCAGAATTGGATGCGTGTCTGCGAAGTGTTATATTTTTAGGGTTGGTGTGGCCCAATGTGATATCTTTTCTTGGGGCCCAACATCACTTGCAGACTGTTTGTGTAGTTTAGGGGCGCAATGATATGGGAATAGTGGGTAAATGTCGATGTCTGACTTGCACACGTCTGCTGATGTTGATACCAATGTCAATATGTAAACATTCCTAAACTATGGAAAGTAAAACTAAATCATCTAAAGCTAACACATTTTTCAGTATTTGTCACTGCTGATATAATTTTAATATTATCATGCATCCTTAATCTTCCACTTACATTTGAGTATTTAGTTTATTTTGAATAAATTGTACTGAAATAATTGGTGAAATTTGAGGCTCAAAAATTCACTGAATAATTTCCTAATGAATTTAATCACAGGGAGAACTGAGATCTAGTCTCAGAAAGATTTATATTCTTTATCTTTCTTCCTGAAACTCTTCTTCCGTTTACTTTAGTCAGTTCCGCTCCAACACTATGACCCGCTTGATGAATTATTTGATTACATTGCTAATAATAGGTGAACTTTCTTTGCAGTGTCCACTGAAGAACGTTTTTTTTGTTTGTTTTCCTGCAGCTACTTTATTGACAGTTTTATTGCGCTTCCTCCTAGCACATCCAATTAAGGAGAAATGCAATGAACGATTTCCCTCGGGTTGGCACTCAAGTTGGCACGACTCATTTTCGGAGAGCGCTCAGTCATTCTGCTTTAATATCTCTAATTCAGCTCTGCAGTGATTGCAGTTGGTCCATTTAAGCTTGGCTGGGGATCCGTTCATCTCCCCTGCCGCTCTGCATACACACAAACACAACACCACACCTTTTTCAATGTGCACGAGTCTGATATCATTTAGATGCATCCTGGTCTGGCTCAGGAAGTGCACTGCAAGAGTCTGCAGAGATAAAGCACTGGCAGATGTGCCAGACCAGCCTGAGATTGACAGAGTGTTCCTCTGTGTGTGGGTGATGTATTTTCTGAGCCAAAGCAAAGGTGGTAGGCCCCTAATATCCACAGTATAGTAAAGTAGCAGACATGTGAATGTGAATACTGCTGGGTCATGTTGTTCTGGATTTGGGCATAGAAGGAATCACAAAGTTAGCAGAGGATTAATGAGTCCAGTAGATTGAATCCCCCTCAACCTTCACTGTCTTCTCTTTGCAAAGAAGCATCTTCACCCGCCACGTTTTACAAAAGTTGCCAACCAACTCAGAAAAAAAAAATTGCTGACGGTTTCTGGGACTGGTGCTGAGACTTAGAGTTGTTTATGCACTGCCTGCAACATTTCACAGTCCATATGGTGCAAAGGAAATGATTTAATGGAGGGTTTTCCACTCGACATAACATGTGTGTGTTGTTCATGTTCACTCATCCTCACCAAAAATGAAGAAACGACTAGCAGACTAGAATCAACCATGCAAACATACAAGCCAAGAAACCTAATGCATTTTTATCCGCTATTATTCTGTAACTACTATGTTATGTAGGTGAGAAATTTAGACCGGGGGCTCACAAACTGCACGCTTTATTAGTTTCTTGATATTTTTTGGTCATTTTAGAAGTTTAGAGTTTAATTTTTCTATACTTTTCAAGTTTATTTAATACCAGTAATTACATTGTATGTTATCAGGATCAGAATCAGAATTGTTTATTCGCCAAGTATGTCTCACATACAAGGAATTTGTCTTGGTGAGGCACATATGTATGACATGTAACAAGAATTAATTTACATAAACCTGGCATAATTGTACTAGATTCTATTCCTGTTATATGTTTTTGAAGCTTGATCAAATCTATACACACTGTTTTGACTCCAGGCTTTGTTTTATTTTCTGTTATTGTCTCATTTTAAAACATTGGGTGATGAAAGGATACAAGTATGCACCTTCAAGTTCAAGATTCAAGAGTTTTATTGTCATATGCACAGCAGAACAGACAGTTACACTATACAATGAAATTCTTACTTTGCTGTTCTTCCATTCACCAGTAGATAAGATAACAAAAAAAGAAATAAAAATATATACAAAATATATAAAGTATACAAATAATAAATTTATAAATAATATAAAGTTGAAGTTGAAGTAAATAAAAGTTTTTTTATATATGTATAGTTAAAAAATACAAAATAAATACAAAATAAAATAAAATAAATGTTATTTATTACCCTATTAGACAGTGAATGTAGTTTACGTCTAAAATTAAAAAAAAAATTGCAGTTAGCAATTATGGAGAACATATATTTGAGCTCCAGTCCCAAATTCATTGACAGGCAGTCCCAAGGCTACAACATTGGGCTAGCAAACATGTTAATTTAGATCTTTGTGGACATAAAAGCCTTTGTCCTCTGAACAGACAAATGCCAGGATTTAGCATTAGAGCAAACATTGAAAAAAAGCATTTTTGGGTTTGCACAAAATAATACTGACTAATAGGTTCAGTGAAACAGCAGAAATATGTTAATGTTAGCCACTTGTCTAGCTAAAACAGAGCAGTGACCTGAGCTCAGAGCTAGGGGTGGGCGATATGGCGCTGCAGTAATATCATGATATTTCATGGTATTTTTGCGATAACAATACTCTTGGCGATATGACAAAACATTGAATTAAATTAAAATCAAATTTTATTATTGCATACGATATGATATGGCACACCCCTAACTGAGATATTAAAAAATACAAGAATTTTCATCAGATTGTAACAGAAGTTAATAATCCATAATGTCACAATACTAAATAATGCACTCCAAATATCTCCATATATCCAGGACTGAAGTAAAGTGAATGATACTGGACAGATAAAATCTGTCTCTAGTAGATATATAATGGGAAATGAGAAAAGTGTGAATTTTTCTTTTGCTAAAAACAGTAAAAAAGTAGTACCCTGACGTGATAATTAGGGATGGGCGGCACGATATTACAGGGTATAATATCGTTTCTGATATTATTGTGTACGATACGATATGGCACACCCCTACTCAGAGCACAGAGCGGCTTTATTAGAGCTTCAGTGTTCTCTCTCTTTCTTCAAAATTGTTCCCAGTATCACTCCATCCCACAAGCCTGACTGTGCTTTTTTCCACTTTGACATCCTCTGCGTGACATGAATGATGTGGCAGTGACTCAGATGCTCACAGTTTGCAAATGACGGCCATTCATACAGAGTGTCTCCGCTGCAGAGCTGTTCAGCAGACCTGTGTACTGGACATTCTCACTGATCACAAAAAAACAATCCTGTGTACAGACATTACACAAGATCAGTCTTGTCATACATTTTGCTGCAAGAATGATGTTAAAAACATGTGCCTTTGTTCACCCTGTGCAGTTTTCTAGCCGGAGATTGGCTGGCACTTCAAGCCTGAACCTCAGCCCAGGAGTAGCACAGAATGGATGGCTATTTTCGGTTTAATAATGCCCATAAATTAAGTAATTAGGAGCGGACGCGAAGCACAGCAGTTTTTCTGATGTGTGAGCGAGGAGCAGGCACGGAGCGGGACATAGAAAACCCGGAGCAGAGCTGGAGCTAAGTGATTACAGAAAAGCTTTGAGCGAGGAGCAGAAATGTCTGCCACTCCACTCATCTCACGCAAACTCCGCATCGCTTTTCTTGCTCCTCATGAAGCTGAAGCCTTGTTCGAGTTTTCCCATTTCACCTTAAATGCTGCAGTAGTTCCATGCAAATGCACAGCTGTCTTTTTTTCATACTGTGCTGTTCCACCTTAAATGATGTTACATTCTGGTGCCTAGTGGACTATGAGTAAGGTAGATGATTGGACCATGAGTCCATTATTGGCTATTGTACATTGTTGTACATTATTTCTGTTTACATTCTATGTTGACAGCTTTGAGGACAGCTTCCATTTGTTTTAATGAAAGTTATAAAAAGATCCTTTCCACAAAACAAGACTTTATGCATAACAATACCAATGCATCACATTCAGCTCGTAATAAAATGTCCCCTCTCTTGTGGTATCGACTGAAAGGTTAG